>CP092885.1:42978408-43604353 GCA_030710605.1 Cordylochernes scorpioides | reverse complement strand
ATTGTTTACATATGTAATTGTTATTAAACTAGATAGAAAGAGAAAGGATTAGAGACTTCTAAAAGAAAATTAGACCTAAACGACGAATTTATAAAATCGAATTATCTTCACACCGTAAAAATATACCATTACAATATAGCTTTGAAGTTCTTTTTTCCCTATAGTATAAATAAAAATAAGTATAATATTAAGATAATTCAAAAGTATAGCACTCTATAATGATATAAAGTAAAACATGAAGGAAGATGAGTTTATTTTTTAATAAACGCTATAGTTTATTATTAAAAAATAAACTCATCTTCCTTCATGTTTTACTTCATTTGATTATCTAAACAAAAAGAGTTCTATCGCCTATTTACTCTATAATGAATTCATATAAGAAAGTTGTTTTCATGTGACCTACAAGAATTTATAAATTAAGTTTACTGTGCAATAAATTGATAAAGAGGGAGCAATCTCTCGAAATATTTTGGGAAAAAAATTGTTTATTTTCTTAACAGATCTACGTACGCCCTTTTTATATAAACTTATTTGATGGATCGCCTTTTGACTCAAACTCTTTAATTAATTTATTTTTAAAATACAGATAGAATGAAAACAATCAAACATAGGTGTAAAAATTATTTTTTTTTTACATATCTCATTGAATACTATCTCTACAGACCATTAATATAAGTTATTGAATGAGAGAATTTGGCTCATCAGTAGTGAACCCTCTCAGCGGTTTCGCCAAATTAATCTCTAGACCGCTCTACTATTGTATTGGATTGGGTTTTTAAATACCCTGTATTTTCTATGAAAGACAGCTTAGGGGTGTTTAGTGAATCTATGAACATAAGCTTCTAAGTCTGTAGAGGTACATACATATAATTACAAAGAAAAGCATCGAGCAAAGATTTTCAACTAAATTAATTCATATTAGATCTAAATTAGCAAATTATATTTATAAATTTAAATGTCATCTATCTATAAAACTTGTAACAATTCATTTTTTGACAATATATGTATTTTTTTTTTCAATAATATCATCAATTATGAAAATTTGAAACTATTATAGACGCGTATGATTCTTTTCAAAATTAAACAATTTTCTACTGCCCTTTCTGTAATGGAAAATTAATGGGAGAGCAGTAAGGGCAGTAGAAATTGTTTATTTTTGAGAAGAATCATACACGTCTATAATAGTTTCGCATTTTCATAACAGATGACGGGATAATTCATCATATAATCATCAAATATTATCTCAACAGACCTTATTGCAATGATAAAGTTATTGAATGAGAGAGCTTGGCTCATTAGTAGTTCATCCTTAGATTCCCTAAACACTCCTAAGCTGCCTTCCTTAGTGATTTCAGGGTATATAATAAAACCAATACAATACAATAGTATAGCGTCTGGAGATTAATTTGGTGAAACCTCTGAAAGGGCTTACCACTGATGATCCAAGCCCTCTCATTCAATAACTTTTATCATTGCAGTAAGGTCTGTAGAGATAATATTTGATTATATATGTAAAAAATAATAAAAAACATTCCCAATAAATTAATCGTTACAAATTTTAAAATAGATGTCAATAAAATGTATGAAAATTCGAAACTATTATAGACGCGTATGATTCTTATATTATAATAATAGTTTAGAATTATCATAACAGATGACGCACAAATGCATCATAATCAAATGTATAAAAATATATTTAAAAATATATTTTTAATATTAACAACAAAAATTCTTCAAATTCCTAACTACTTTTAAGAAATTTTAATAATATTTTAAAATAGTTTAGGAATTTATAGGATTTAATCTAAAAAAATTAGAGCACAAATTCAAAACGAGAAATTCACTTAAGTTGCCTTCATTTATCGGTAGGAAGGATGGATAAATCAAAAGAAATGAGGCCACGAAATGATGGTACCGTAAATAAAGACCCGACTATAAAACTTGGGCAGCTTGCTCATTACACTTCGCTACAACCACGTAACGACTTTACTTTAATTGAAAAAAATCCTTCTTATGAAATATAATTATCTTATATAACAGTCTATTTGACACCCAGGGAGTTTACTCCAATCCCGCATCAACGGAGGAAAAAATGTATTTACCGAAGTTCATTAGTTTTAAGGTGATTTGTGAAACTTTGTAATCCTATATTTCTTGTTTCTTTATGGTAATATGATATTTACTTTTAGAAAGTTCAGGTTGAAGATGCTGTAATGTTGTTGTTAATATATGATTAAGATGGTGAGTAAGTTGAGGTTTAGTTATTATTAACTAGTGGAATATTTCTTAAATTATATTTAGTTAAACCTGTCTATAGCGCCTCCCTCTAAATAGCGCCTTCCTCTCTATAGCGCCTGATTTTAAACATTAAAATGTAAACATTTTACATTAAAAGTGACTTGTTATAGCACCCTATTTTGGTGAGTCCCGAGAGGGGGCATTATAAACAGGTTAAACTGTATATAGATGGAAATTTTTGCCGGAAAGAATTTGATCTATATAATCATTGGGTATCTCTCTCGCCAAATGAACGTTAAAGCTAGACGTTATCTATTGACCGTCGCCTAAACTAGCGATCTCGGGTCGTTGACAAAGCCACAACACCAACTTTGGAAAACTGAGAAGCGTCCGACCTAGACTGACGAGGGACATTAGCCCGGAACCATGGTCTCTGGGTGGACGTTTCACAGTTTGTCAAAGTTGGTGTTGTGGCTTTGTCACCTACCCGAGGCCGCTAGTTTGCGGCGACGTTCAATGGCGTCTAGTTTTGACGTTCATGTTGACATGAGAGGCGCCCTATGCTTATATATACACTAGACGAATGGCCCGGGCAACGCCCGGGTTTTACCCGAGTGCGTATATATTTTAAAAATGTTTTAATTAAAATACTATTCGTTACAATTATAAATTGGCGCCGTGAAGGTCTCTCTTGTGAAACGTCTCGCCCCAAACTGTGTGTGTCTTGAAAATATAAAAATAAAAATGTGAACGGAAAAATATGTCCAGGGTAGCCTAGTGGTCATGGCATCTGCCCGGTAAGCGGAAGGTCGTGGGTTCGAATCCCATCCCTTGACACTTTTTTTATTTATCCATTCTGACCAAAATCTATCCGTGAGCTTCACACAGTGAACTTCACACAGATAGAATAAGGTAAATATATAAGTAGATAATCCAAATTGTGCCTTATCACACACTATTTTTTTATTTGGTCTTATTACCTTGTGTTTATAATCTATGACGTAATGCCGGCGGCGCGCGCCCGTTGGCTGCCGGCGAGCACGTGACCTCCTTGTGCGTGCGCATCCGTGACAGCGGCCGATGAGGAATTGAGGAAAGACAGTCGTGACTATATATAGAGATAATAATAATAATATTAATTATTATTATTATTATTATTATCATTAGATAATGATAATGATCATAATGATGATGCGCGCGCATCCGTGACATGAGGAATTGAGGAGGAAAGACGGTCGTGACTATATATAGTAATATCCCTAGTACATGTGGTAAAGGCCATGATAAATCTTGGTGGGAATTAGTTAACGACTGCCTTTACTGTAAGTGTACCACATGTCGTTTGAGGTTCGACTATAAATACTCTTGGTCGTTTCAAAAGAGTTTTATTTATTATAAATTCAATTAGAACATTTTTATTTATTTTATAAACGTTTTCGCTTAGGAGAATAGTTGCTTAATGCTTGGGATTCTTATGAAAAAATGTCTGTGTTTGTATTTACAAATCATATAGAGAAATAAAGATTGAATTTGTTTTCGTTAGAATATTTTGAACAAAATCTCGTTTTAAAAGATGATTGGGATGATTGCCTCAACATAAGAAATATATAGGAAAAAGGTATCTCCTTATCTTCCAACTGAAATTTGTTGATGGCTTGCGCCATTTAATGTATAGTGAACTTATATATGGTGTTCTCATCGTAAATTACTACTGTATCTCTCAAATAAAATATAATCCGCTACCTGACGAATGGCAAAAAAATAAAAATAAAACATTTTTTTGAATATAAAAAGCAAATTTGAATAGATATTCAAAAGAGGGTGTAGGTTTGTAAAATATAATTGTCACTGACGTTGAGACCTGGTATCACTCACTATGACTCAAAAATAAAACAAGAATTACAATTTAATTGAAAAACGCCTAGAATACTCAACCTCCAAAAAATTCATTTTCAAGACTCTTCAGGAAAGATGCTTCTGAAAAATATGTTGGATAATTCAGGATTTCTTGCACTAGACACCTTGGGTAGAATAGAAAAAAAAAGACAGTTAGAAGTAAACTTAAAATAGAATAGCTTCAATATAGAATTCAAACGAAAATTAGAAAAGAAATCTGCAATTACGTTGTTTTCCAACATGCCAATACTCGGTCTCAAGCGCCGAATCGGTCAAAGGAACCCAAGGATAATTAGGGTTTGAGATTAAAGGACTTTCACCTTACAACCCTGACCTGACACCTTTTGATTAACTTTCATTTTAACTGTTGAATTAGAGTTAAACGGTCAAATATTCGAGAATTTGTGGGAGACTTAATTCCAGCCTGCTGGGATGATAGACCACGGCAAACATACAAGCGGGGCCTGGAAATAGTACGGATGGCCACCGCTGCGTGGCGCGGTAGATCGGCGGAAGTCAATCAGAACCCAATAGACATTCTAGGGTGTTGTCCTTTTGTCTTCCTTTATATGCTTCCTATAAAAATGTGGCTATGGCGTAATACTAATAAATACAAACTTTGAAATACTTTTCTAGGCCATCGCTGGACTTAATAAATCGACACACCACACATATGGTAATGAAATGATTGACTTGTTGCAAAGAAGTTTTGATGTCCTATCCAGCAAGGTTATATGGACAGAATTTTTCAACTTGTGAATAAATAGTAACAATGAGTTGAGAGATATGTGAAATTTATTGAAGGATATTATAATGATATTTTTTAGTAATTTATCTGTCTTATTGAACCATCTTTATAGAAACGTATAGTGTTTGCAGTAGTACTATAAATACAAAGCTCACCTGCTAGTAGTATTGTAGACTTTGTACCTCGACAGGTGAGAATGGGTGTAAACCTGCAACAAACACACAAAATACATTTCAAAATCTTCACACTTCCAAATATATTAAAGAAATCATACACAACACTCTGTAGGAATATAATATAAACTAAAACAGACTTATATTGGGCACTCTTCAAATAAATGCGGCACATTATATATTTGAAATCACACATCCACACAACCTGCCTAAAGCCCTTATATGAATCAGGGATCCATCCGAATGAACTCAAGAGTGCCATTCTATTCACCGATGACAGAGTGTCCCTCATGGCGGAACTTTCACCTGCGTTGAAGGGGGTCCTCGCTGAGTTCCTCGGCGCGGCCATAGAACTGGCTCAGAACTACCATCCCATTGTTGGCCTCGATATGGCTAAGCTTAGGAGGCGATGCCTTAATTCCTGACGATTGTTAATTGTAAATATTTTTCACCCTCCTGGTTGAGTGTTAACATTGTCTAGAAGACAATAAATAATTTTTAATTGTCACATCCAAGTTTCTCACAGTATTCCTTGCTAATGGGATGTATTAATAATAGTTTTGATGTCTTAATTGTATGGAACTTTCATAAAAATAAGGAAAAGAAGGACTCAACAGGTTAGTCGAATCCCATAATTTTATTTCTCCTTTCTACTTATCCTTATAAATCCTTATTCAGTTGAAAAGTTGCAATTCTCAACCTGTAACGGCAAACCACATTATTGACTATATTGACTTATTCCTTAAATGAACTTTACTCATCCCCAGCAGACACCATCAAGCTTGATACCCTAATATGATTGAATGGAGATAAGAAAGAAGAAGAATATGAGAAAAGCGCCTGTATAGAGCTGTGAGGGCCTCCATAAAAGGTTCAATTTGAAACTCAGATATAAAAAATATACTAATAATTGAAAATACACTCATTGTCAACACTCAAGTGTCATATTTTGATGTCGCCGTTCTATTTTTTTAAAAAGAGACAAGAGGAAATTTTGTTCACCTTTGGTTATTTCGTGTGTCTTCAATAAAGGTCACTGTGTATCAATTATTTTCAGAGTTATTGTCTGAATACCGATATACATGTTAAAACATACAATTTCCTCAAGATTTTCTCCCCACGAGTGTATTCCATTTTTCATATAAAAAAGCTAAATTTTAAAATTGTCACACAACCATAAAAGCAAAACTGATGTTGGCTCTTCTTGGAAGTTTTCATTCATTTGAGGTTAGTGTCGATCATTTCGTTTTTAATTTTCTAAATATTGCCATTCAAGAAGAGCTAGTTACCATTCAGATTCATCTTTCAAAACGTGTTTTGTTGAAAATTTCCCTATAAATTTCACCAAATACATATATTTCTAATATACACTCCTCTCCTAAAGTTAAGCACGAAACATAAAATGAGAAGTCAATTTAGTTCAAATCCTAGAGAAAAGTTTAATACAATCGTAGGTAATATACAGATACAAATTACAAAACAATATCAAATAAATACCTTGCTTGCAAATGGCCTATTTTCTTATATATATAAATTTAAATATACTAATTAGAATTTTCATATTAAATTATCTGGTTAAATATATTCCAAAAAGCATTGTCATATTTTACATTTCAGATAATGTGCTCAACTTTGGAAGGAAATGTGTATTCATCTTAATAAATAGTCAAATGCCCTGCGGCTTCGCCCGGGTAGTCGAATTAAATGGAAAATAAGATTATTATTGTATTATTTTGCATACTTTGTGGTTGAAACTTTTACAGTGATTTCTTCCAAACACCCATCCACAAGGGATCAAATGACATCTTCACAATCTCTTAAAAAGGTGTTTATCTGGCAAAGTGGCCTAAATAAATCTATGACCAAAATTTAGATAGAAATTTTGCCTCTCCCATCAAAATAGACGCTCAAATTAAGGGTCATCTATTGACCGTCTCCGCAAACTAGCGAACTTGACAAAACCACGACACCCCGTCTATTTTGACGGGAGAGACCACCTTTATTTCTATAGATAAATATTCTCTCGGGAAAAATCCCATCTAACCCGAATTTATTAAACTCTCTTTTTAGCAAAGCTGAATCCAGATAGGTCAAATGTTGTGTAAATATGTGCTGAGCAAACGGGTATGCAAATAAATCTTTTTTGCTAATTTGCATATCCCGGGCTTCAATCTATGATAGTTCTACTGGCTGCCGCTTAGTGGCGCTAAGAGTCTTGGAGCATAAAATACATTTTGATACACTTAATACACACAGTTAGAAATGGAAAGTACGTATTTATATTAAAATCTAAAATATTTTCGCTATAAGGATATTCATATTCGCAGTAAGGACAGTAGAAGTTCGTTTTATGTATAAAAAAAAAAAAAAAGACATTCGCGCTTTTGAATCCTTTTATTTTATATACTTTTATAAAATGTTTTTAATGTTCACAATAAAGAAACTATATCTAAAAATCGTTTATTTTTTAAAGCGATAAAAGACAAAAATTAGGAATTTTATATAAGGGGGATAATATACTTTTAATATAAATAATATATGAAAACAGGAACACACACAATATATGTATTTTCATTCATATATTAAGAGTTTTATTTTAAAATATCATTAAAAAAACTGTATACACATTTTTAAAAAGGTTATTTGAGAGAATAGTCTTATAATGAAGAATAATTTAATAATAATAAGTAGAAATTCAATAAAAATTATCTGTTTTTTTAATATCTTAAATTTAATTGAGAAAAAAATTATGAAATTCAATATAATTAGGTTCATATTAATCTAAAACAATAAATCTAAACAAAGCTATAAATAAAAAATACATTTTATATATAAACAATTAATCAAAAAATAAATACCTTTATATATAATGAAATCTTCACAAAAAAGCAGAAGAAAAATTAAGTTAAAGATTAAATAAATAAAACGTTTCACAGACGCTCTAAATTTATATTACAAAGCATTTAATAATAAAATAGACGAAAATCTAACAAAAGTTGTATAGAGCTTTTAAAAAGTTATAAAATTTAATTATTGCTTTCTAAATTGTATTAGTTTCTGTAAGTATAAAAAAATAAAGAAAGGGTATTTTCTATTTAGGTTATAAAAATCTCAGAAGATGCAGTAAATCACGTCAAAACTGATATATCTTAAAGGAATTGAAAAAAAAAAGCTTGAAATTGGTACAACGATCTTTTTAAGAAAGACTCAATTTTCTGGGTTTTCCCCTGAGGAGATTTTCCCACCAGTAAATGTTTACATATTGCATTCCTATCTGCTGCCAACAAATTGAGATCTTTTGTACGTCCAACAGGAATAGGTCCTCTCTTGGCCAAGTCAATTCGCCATGTTTGATTGACCTGACATTGAATACATTTCACTCTTTATTGCCTTATGTCAATGTTTATATTTCAGTTTTTTTTTGGAAGGATTAGATAGCAATGTAGACCGAATATTATATGTACATATTTTAATAATATGATACCTTAGCGAACCATCTGTTATGAATATTCGAAACTATTATAGACAATTCAATATATTTTATTAACACTCATAGACAATTGTTACAAAATTCAAAAATAACAAAGATAAATGAGATCATTTACAATTTGGTGTTAAAATATAAAAAGCAGTTCTCAGGAAAGGAGGCTCCTCCACCTTAAGATGAATAAAACGCCGCTTGATGCTTTTATCCATTATATATGTTTTCCTGTAGAAGGGCAGAGATGTCTAAAAGCTTGAGATGGTATTTGAAATTAAAAGAAACTCATTCTCGGAAAACGTTTTTAATTGTTTAATTGATGTCCAGGGGATCAAATCAATTCACGAGATATAATAGTTAAGTTCTAATTATTGCTCTATGTAATAACCTAAACATTCATGCCAAGTTTCATGATATCCCACTAGTTTTTCTTCTATAGAGTCTATAATAATCTTTAATTCTTCATTAGGTTATTTTTTTAGAAGACCATCCTTAATCTAGCCATTTAGCCGGTGTTGAAGCCGATTTATTTTATAAAGTTTGCGCAATTTGTGATTGAAAGATTGAATTGTATTTATGTGTTCTCATAAAGGAGATGGTCGTTTAATTATAAGGAAAAACGTACAATTTACAAATCCCTATATACTCGTATATAAAGGTCAGTATATGTATGTATGTCTGTATGTTTGTCTGATATACACGTCCACAATACGTAACTAATCTGACTGAAATTCTAACAGTATATATAGTAGAATCTGGGAAAAATATTTAGTGATAATTACAGGTCTCTATCCCGAATATTCGTCAAGTTATTTTCAAATTTGGTTTGCAAATTTGCTCTTTTGCTCGCGAGCAGTGCCTCTAGCGGTGAAGACGGGAGGTAATTAAGCTGACCTAATTTAGATGTAAAGTTTGGAACGGGACCTTTCACAAGAATGACATCCACGGCGCCAATTTATAATTGTAACGAATAGTATTTGAATACAAACATTTAATCGGGTAAAACCCGGGCGTTTCCGGGTCATTCGGCTAGTAAGAACTAAAACTATCAAGGACGAATTTCTCCTATTCACAAGTAAAACAAACATTATACTGTTTTTAGACGAAAAAACATATTACGATGGCTTGGATCATCGATAATATTTTAGATTATTCCTAGTACACGTGGTACAGACCATGATAATCATGGTGTGTTGAAGTTCGCGACTCCTTTTACTCTAAGTGTATCATATGTTTTCACATATGAAAATCAGTTATCATTGGTAGACCCTCACAGTTGTTTCACAAATTTAAACCACCAGATCAATATCCATATCTCTAATACTGTATTAAACAATTTTGCTTATATATGTGGTACTAAAGGATGGAATCTGAGTAATGGTATTTCAGAAAACTATGTACATAATAAGCTTTTAAGAAAGAAAAATTATTTTACTCTTTCGCAAAGATTTCAGACATGCCTAATTAGGTATAAATAAGCGAAGTCTTTCCAATATATTTTTCCGTCTCAATGAAGTCAATACAAGGGTTGTTTCAGTTGAAAATAAAAGTGTTGCTTAATAGTTGTATTTATTATATATAGATGGCGCGGATGGTAAAATATACATTATAGAGAATATACAGACGAACCTCTCTCTGCTAAAGTAACAGTTTTGCAACCTATTGTATAGGTATCAGACGGGATGGTTGATTTACTGTTGAAGATATGTGACAGAGTGTTTGTCATTTGGCAAATGGGGTACAGTTAAACCTGTCGCTCCCTCTTGGGATTCACCAAAATAGGGTGCTATAGAGAGGGGATGCTATAGACAGGTCACTTTTAATGTAAATCGCATCGTACTACGTATTTAAAATCGGGCGCTATAGAGAGGGAAGCGCTATTTAGAGGGGGCGCTATAGACAGGTTTAACTCTATATTTAATGGTTCATTACATGTACTGGACTATTTTATTCTATATATTATATATTTAATGTAAATCGCATCGTACTACGTATTTAAAATCGGGCGCTATAGAGAGGGAAGCGCTATTTAGAGGGGGCGCTATAGACAGGTTTAACTGAATATTTAATGGTTCATTACATGTACTGGACGATTTTATTCGGACACACCTGAGCAGTAAATTGAATTCTTTAATAATATCAGTAAAGCATCCGGGGTTAGGTTTCTTGAACACTTAACCTTGGATGCTTTATTGTTTTTATTAAGTTAAAAGTAAGAGGATGAACGTTTATAGTAAATCTAGTTAAATTATTATCTTTTCTTACATGTTTCTTACATGGACCAAATTAATTTTTATTAATATTATCATAAGTGATATGATATTATTCTTTTTTTTTTGTATGTTCCAGGTACACAACACGTGGGTCACTGGCCATAATAATTATGGTGGGTAGTTAACAGTACTTTTACTGCAAGTGCGCCACTTGTCTACACATGTAAAAGCGTAATTCGACTTTTTCACTTACAATTGTGTCAATGCCCCGTTTAGTTAGTCGCACTGACTGGCGTGGTCAAACTTTTTCAAGAATCGGGGGTCATTAAAGCAAATCTCTTTCTCATAAAAAGTGTCCAAAGTGGGATTCGATCTCTAGTCTTGGCTGTCATAAATATACGGTTTATAACACTCCTTCACTAACCTCCGTCTTATTAGAAAAGGGGATCGATGGAAGGATGGTCTAAACCCTTGGTTTTCAACCGCTACGAACCGGGTTCGATTCCCGCATTGAGCACTTTTTTTTTCTGATAGAAAAATAAAATGCTCCAATGGTCTCCGATTCTTGCAAAATACCAACCCCACCAGTACAAGTAACCAAACAGGGCTCTGGCACATTTGTAAGTGCAAAAATCGAACTGCTTTTCACATGTATAGACATGTGGTGCACTTACAGTAAAAGCAGTCGCCTTCTTCTACCCACCATAATTATCATGGCCTGTACCACGTGTACTAGGGATAAGCAAAAATAAAATAAAATAGAAAGTCGAATATATAAATAAAAAAACGAATATATAAGAAATAAAACTACATATATAAGCTAAAGACCTACCAATATTGATTAACTACCTACAAAAAGGTTTGATCAAGTGGAAGAAGCTAACAGAAAACAGCAACAGTTCCTGGATTTAGGCATCGAGACGCAGCTTTACAAGAAAGAAAAAAAAAAGACGAAGCTCAAGATCCGGATAAAGCTGGCGATGCGTCGACTAATCCTGGAAGATAAAAAAAGGATCAAAGTTTCGATAAGGTAAAATCTGGTCTCACATTTCTATCAATTTTTAACACCATTGCACACGTATAGCAAGCTTAACCTGTCAATAAAGGTCACTTTTCCTCTAGAACACCTCCTAATAAAGGTCAGTTTTTGAAACATTTAAATCACTTCACTATATACATCAAAGTTTAGATAAGGTAAAATCTGGTCTCATATTTCTATCACTTTATAAAACATTACACACGTATAGCAAGCTTAACCTGTCAATAAAGGTCACTCTCCATCTGTAACACCTGCTAATAAAGGTCAGTTTTTGAAACATTATTTAAATCACTTCACTATACTCCTTATATTAATCAAATTTCGATAAGGTAAAATCTGGTCTCACATTTCTATCAATTTATAACACCATTGCACACGTGAATACAGCTGAACCTGCCAATAAGGTCACTCTCCATCTGTAACACCTGCTAATAAAGGTCAGTTTTTGAAACATTATTTAAATCACTTCACTATACTTCCTATATTAATCAAATTTCGATAAGGTAAAATCTGGTCTCACATTTCTATCACTTTATAACACCATTGCACACGTATAACAAGCTTAACCTGTCAATAAAGGTCACTCTCCATCTGTAACACCTGCTAATAAAGGTCAGTTTTTGAAACATTTAAATTACCTCACTATACTCCCTATATACATCAAAGTTTAGATGAGGTAAAATCTGGTCTCACATTTACATAAATTTATGATACCATTGCACACGTATAGCCATCTGAACCTGTCAATAAAGGTCAATCTCCCTCTGGGATACCTGCTAATAAAGGTCAGTTTTTGAAACAACATTTAAATAATCTAACTATACTCCCTATACTATCATACATGTATACATCAAAGTTTAGATAAGGTAAAATCTGGTCTCACATTTCTATCAATTTATAACACCGTTGCACACGTATAGCCAGCTGAACCTGTCAATATTGGTCACTGTCCTTCTTAACAACCTGCTAATAAAACTCAGTTTTTGAAACGACCTTTGAATCATAATTATAAATTGAAAAGAGAAAAATAGATTTGCACACATACATCCAATATTTAATCATTACACGACAAAAGTGGTTAATTTGAAAGCCAACACTTTCTAGTACTAACACTATATATATATGTTATATAATGATATTATATTATTTTAAAGTTATAATTACCAGAAAAACTTCTCTGTTAAATCTACTGCCAGAGGTCGCGTTTTCCCTATAAAAACTCATTGTTGTTGTTTCCTGATGGCCGGTTCAAATCTTTTGTACAATATGTAAATAAGTTTTTCATTTTTTTATTCTTACGCCTTAAGCCAGGCAATTCCTTTATCAAATTATGTTTTTTATAGATTCCATAATTAATTAGAAAATAATATTACAAAGTCAACAGCAGAAATCATTCTTAAATATAATATATATAAATATATATCAATTCAACAATGAAAATATTGATAATATATATAAGTCTAAAATGAACTAAAGGGGAAAATAAATCATTACAACTTCTCCAGTTAAAAGATCAATAAAATCCAACGAATATTTGAACCAAAGAAATGTTTTGTTGCAGACGAACATTAGGATTAGGTTTCCAAAAGATTTTCTGAATTCGCACTTGTTAAAAACAGTAGAAAAAAAAATAAACATAAATGTGGACTTATAAAATTGCCGTTTTTCCAAGCAAAAAATTAAAGAATTTTCTAAATAAATTCTTAAATTCTAAAAATAAATAAATTAGAAATAGAGAATTTTTAGATTTGGCTTTCTTGGTATTATTTCTTTTCCAATATTCTATGAAATTTTAAATTTGGAAACGTAGAAAAAAATCTATTTTTCTCTTTCCATATTCAATATATATATATGGATACATATTTGAGACTTATTTTTTATATATATTTGCATATTTGAAAGCAATATATTAAATTATAAATATATTAGTTATTAAAAATAATATAGCTTCTTTTGATAATATATTTTCTAAATATTGTGGCAAAGAAATAAATCATTATTTAATTTAATATTATTCAATGAAAATATTCAACAGATTATAAAAATATATATTACTCTGTATTTGTTAAATCATCTTTAAAATATTTATTTGCTTGATTGTTCAATATTCTCTAGCTGTAGATAGGTTTGTTGATAATTGTCGACTAGTCGAACTGACGTAATCAATAAATACTTTTACACCTTCAGATATACATAGACTTGATTTATACGCTACAATATTACTATTATTAACGTATAGTAAAATACCAAAATGCTCAACATATAAATAAAATTCAATTAAGATAATATATTTAAATAAATACAAGGTATGTCCCATAAGTTCCCGGACTGGGTCCATAAAAAAAAAAGGTAATATATTTTTTTAATTTTTTTATTAAAACTTTTCAAAGTAATCCCCCCTTGCTTCAACGCACCAGCGCCATCGTTTCTCCCAATTGTCGAAACAGTTTTTATAGGCCTCTTTTGGAATGCTCTTCAATGCTAACGGCGATTTTTCTATTATGTCATCCCTGGTGTCAAAATGTCTTCCTTTTAGAACTGCTTTAAGTTTGGGGAACAGGAAAAAATCATTTGGTGCGATGTCTGGGAAATAGGGTGGTTGAAGTAGGATTTGTGTCCCGTTTTTCGCCAAAAAGCTAGTCATCAATTGCGCTGTGTGAGGGCGAGCATTGTCATGGTGTAGGATCCAGCCACCATTAGTCCATTTTTCTGGCCTTTTTTTTCGAATCGCTTCCCTTAGACGGCGAAGAATGCCCAAATACATTTCCTTAATAACTGTTTGGCCTGCAGGAAGATACTCGTGATGAACAATGCCCTTGTTATCCGAAAAAGCGACCAGCAACACCTTGTTTCTGGATTTTTTGGGTCTAGGCTTACCCTAACCTCTCCACTCGGCAGATTGAGGTTTGGTTTCAGGGTCATAGCCATAGACCCATGTCTCGTCGCCTGTGATTATCTTGTCTTTCCATTCTGGATCCGTTCTTATCATTTCCATCATGTCCTCACAGGTTGCAAGCCGACATAGTTTTTGCTCATTGGTGAGGAATCTTGGGATGAATTTTGCAGGAGTCTTTTTGAGCTTCAAATCTTCGGTTACGATCCTTCCAATCGTTGTTTTAGAGATGCCTGTGTCTTGCTCTAGCTCCAGCAAAGTGGTTCGAGGATTTTCTTTTATCAAATCGGTGATTTTTTTCACATTTTCATCAGTCCTTTGAAATTTTGGGCGTCCTTGACGAGGATCATCTTCAATGGAAATTCTGCCAGCTTTAAATCTAGAATGCCATTCAAAAACAGTTGTTCTCTTTGGGGCGTCATTGGAGAATGCTTTATTGAGCATTTAAAAAGTTTCGGTTGCTGATATTTGAAGTTTCACACAAAATTCTATGCAAATCCTCTGCTTCAATTTTTGTTCCATCGTAAAATCGCCGCAGCGCTAGGTGTGACCTTTAAATAAATTAGAATAACCTTGGCGCGCGCGCAAGTACCGCCTCGATACTGGTACCACCGTGTAGCCAGATATTTTTTCTATAATAAACAGTCAAATTCATTTACATTTTTCATTTATTTATTTTTTTATGGACCCAGTCCGGGAACTTATGGGACATACCTTGTATATTGAATTTTTAATTTAGGACTTCTCTTTGTATGTTTGCATCTCATGGACTCTTTTCGATATATATGCCAAAAATATATATGAAATTATTAAACTTCTCTTTTTAAAAATGAATTAAAATTTGTATTTTTTAAGGAGGGTAGTGCATTTCATAAACCTTGATAGCATTCTCCTATTATTCTTGAAGGTATATGGTTCATGTACATATTTCAGTATTAAGAAAAAAGCATCTCCTTGTCGTGAAACTGAAAGTTGCTGATGGCTTGCGCCATCTAATTTATGAACCTTATCCCAATACAATTTCACATTTGTACTATATTTTTCACATATTCCACTATTTAATTAAAAAGTCATATATTGGATCATAATATTATTTATTTTACCATTATTTCAGTTGGCTGAACGCCAACCTTTATCAAAGTATTATGACATATTATAATACCTTGCAAACGGTTGGCGTTGAGCCAATTGAAATATTAAATAAATAAAAAAAGGCAAAATAAATGATATTTTGATTCAATATATGCCTTTTTAAATTAAATATTCATTTATGGATTAGTATATTTTCAAAACAATATTCCAGTATGTGTATTGATATTAATCTTACTATAAAAATAAGAATTCTGGGTGGCTCAAATGTTAACATGCAAGGTTTACAAAAATTCGAAACTATATTAGACGCGTAAGATTCTTTTCAAAATTAAACACTTTCTACTGCCCTTCATTTTATTTCAACACACAAAACGCGATATCCTGCTAGGGATAATTGCGTCAATTTACCTTTTACTGCAATGGAAAATTAACGGGAGGGCCTGGCTCATCAGTGGTGAACCCTCCCAGCGGTTTCGCCAGTTTAATCTACCAGTTGTTGTTGTTGTCGTGTCCAAAGAAAAGTTTTAGATGTCTCTTCATCACAGCAGTAGCAATATCCACTATCTTGCTCTTCATTGGAAAATGGGTGCCGTTGCCACGTTAGTCACCTTGGAAACGAACCAGAATTTGGTCGAATATTCAAAGGGTCCAGGGGGACCGCAGGGAGGTGTGGTGGAATATACCAGTGCATCATATAAAAGGTTTATATTCCAGTTGAGCAGGCTTGAATATTTTTGGTGAATCATTTTTAATCCTATTTGTATTTTATTTATTTTAAATATTTTTGATATATTATTTTCCACATATGAATGAATCAATATCCCAATCTTTTATAACTCAGTGGTTATGGATAACATCGATATTCTATATTATTATGTTCGAATGGTTTCAATGATGATTTTCTTTCTCTTTTTGTTTAAATAAAAAAAATGACTTGTATAGAAAGAGGTTCATCTCTCCCGTCAAAATAGGTTCTAGCACTTAACACCATTTATTGACAGTCTTGTGGACTTTGAAGAGACAATCAAGAGATAGCGCTTAATTTACGCGTCTATTTTGAAAGGAGAGGTGAACTTCATTACCACACCAATAACTGAATGTCGTGTTGCCTTTTGATGAGGAAAGCGAAGACTAGAAGGCGGCTGATTCCACACTCGCCTTTTCAGTGATACGCTAACCTATGCACGGTGTGGCCTCTAGACATGTGTCGGACCTGGAAGCTTCTTGGTTCTGCGCTACCTGGAGTATAGGAGCTCTATCTATGCTTCTTTCAAGTGGTGAATCTGTATAAGACCGGTGATAATAATAAAGTTGTATGTGAGTGTGATATACCAATATCTTCCTTGAAGATCTCTATCTATATTCAGACCGTAGAATTGGCTTTACCATTTGTTTGCTGAGTACATTTTTGGCGAATTCTAAAGAATTCGTGATCCCTTTCATATCTCTTAGATTAAATGTAATTTGGACTGTCGAGTGCCATTAACCCAAAATCATGGTATCTAGGACGGCCTACTGTGTTTGTCAAAGTGGGTGTTGTAATTGGTGACTCACCTATTTTGAAGGGAGAGGTGACCTGTCTTTTTATTGACCAATATCTCCCCCCCCCCCCCTCTCGGCAAGATTTCCATATAATTCTATTCAAATATATTGGGAATTTTTATTTATACTTATGGAAGTTTTACCTTCTAGCATATATATAGGGATTCAGACAAAACTCTGAAATATATTTGATACACAGTGATCTTTATAGGAAACACACGAGATAAACAAGTGTGAACAAAATTGCCTATGTCTACCTCAAAAAAAAAAAAAAAAAGAAAGAAAGAAAATATGTAAATAATAATTAATATAAAGTAGTATTTATCTTTAATATGTTAATTTAATAATCATGTTGAAGGTTTGACAAGTCCTAAGGTTAAAAATAAAAGTTAAACAAGAAACTTATACCTGGTAGTTTTATTTATTTTGTTGCATTATCAGTTTAATTAAGCTTGAAGTTTCTGTGTAGCATGGGTAAAGGAGTTAGTATAATTCCTGTGAGTTTTCTTGATTTCCACAGTGATAGATGGAGGCCAAGCGGGAATCAATACCGTACTGAATTCTTTATGAAAGAGGCCACGGCGAGGTGAATAAATGATACCACCATTACTTCTGTACTATCCTTTCTAAGTATTAACTCTCTTTTTTTATCACTAATCCCATTACAAATTTTATTCTCCACAGAAACAATAAAAGTATGATGAATGTTTGGTGCGTGCTTGCTGTTAATAAATATCGAACCTGCTTACGAGATTTGAACTATTCTTCTGCTATTTTTAACTGTTTGGAACATGCGATAAATAACTATCTGTCAATGCTATGTCGTTATGTTTACGGAAATGTTCCAAAATATTCATTGAATATCATGAAAATGTCACAAATATGTCACGAAATTGTCACAAAAATACGTCATTAACATCTTAACAGCGTTTATATGTTTCCATGTACTCCTGTAGAAGGGCAGAGATGCCTGAAAGCTCGAGATTACGTTAATAAAGATGAAGAAATTAATCTCATGAAACCTGTAACAATTATTTGCTTAATATTCAGGAGATTTTAACCAATTGATATATCACAATGGTCACATACTATGTTACGAAAATCTCTCTAAAATGTATCAGGAAAAATATTTTAAAATACACATAAGGTAATAATACCAAATCCAAATAAAAAATAGTGTGTGACGTTTCGGTAACAGCGTTGTTACCATCTTCCATCTTTATCCTTTCACTTTATCCCATCTGTTTATCAGATAAATATCTTCTTATCTGTTATCTTGTTTATACACTTGATACCAGGAACTATTTAAAAACATGCTGTGGTAAAATTCTCTCATTCAGTACTTTTGTCTGAAGATGGTAACAACGTTGCTACAGAAACGTCACACACTATTTTTTTATTTGGATTTGGTCTTATTACCTTGTGTTTATAATATATAATCCAAATTGTGCCTTATCTATTTTAAAATACGTTACGAATTTACCACAAAAACCGGTCATGAAAATATATCACTATAATGTATCATGAAAATGTCCTAAAAATGTGTCATGAAGATATGCGCCTAGAAATGTTTAAAGAAAATGTCACCAAAATGTCGAGAAAAAATGTCAACAAAAAATATTACTATTACAGTAGAACATCTTCAATTCTCATATTTATCTTGGTCCCTAGAATTTCCCTTTTCAAATCGAATTTTTGGATAATTCGAATTTTTTTTTTAGGCCTTTGGGCTTCGAATTATCCAAAGTTCGACTCTGTATAGGTAACAAAAATACATCACGAAAATATGTAATAGACATATCTTTAAAATGTGTCGCGCAAACATGTAACGGAGATGTTACACAAATGTGTTTCCACGGAAAGTTTACTAAGGAAATATGTCAAAGATGTTTCAAGAAAATATGTTACGAAAATATCGTAAATAGGTGTCAACAAAAAGTGTTACTAATAAATTTAACGGAAATACTCCACGAAAATATGTAATAAACAAGTTTCAAATATTTGTCGCTAAAATATGTAACGGAAATGATACACAAATGTGTTTCCACGAAAAGCGTACTACGGAAATATGTCAAAGAAAATATATGTCACGAAAATATCGTAAAAATGTTTGAACAAAATATTTTACTGATATATGTATTCTGAAAATAGAGCAATCCATATTGTTATATTTGTTCATAAAGGGCACATCTTGGATTCAATAAATAATCTTTTTATTTCCGATATTTCGATGGGCCAAACGACCATCTTTTTCTAGGATCTCACCCTTTTCGCGGCAAGCCGCGCGTTACACTTGAGACACGGGCGTCTCACAATCTCTCGGGCGAAAATTGTAATGGACAAGTTACAAATATTTTTCGCTGAAATATTTAACGGAAATTTCACACAGATTCGTTACTAAAATGTAAAGAAAAAATATAGCTCTTATAACTGTATAAAAAGGAGCTTGTCAGGATTCCAATTTAGCATATTATTATAAACAAACAAGTTTTATTTATTCAGACCTTAACAAACATTGTATAATTAGTTACATAAAATAATAATAAACATGCCAAAGTGAATATGTACAGAGTTATATATTATATTTAAGTCGCTAAAATTAAGTCGAGTTCTTTTTCTGCATCATATTCCTTATTAAAATCAACATTTTGTCCATAAGATATATATGACGCATTTAGTAATATCAAAAATTCTTATTATATCAATTGCTTCTTTATTAAAGACGAATATATCTCGATCGAGAACGAAGATCGAATTGATATTTTTACATAGGAATATCATCTTTTTTGTTAATAGACGTGAGATAAGGAAAGTCACAATAACGGTGCTCTATAGACGGAGAGTACTTGCACGATTGGCATTGCGATTGATTAAAGCGTTTTGGAAATGGTAATTTAGAATATTATTGTCCATAATCTGATGTCACAATATATGGAATCGCTTTTTATCATTGCTAGAAGATATATAAAGTAGACGTGACTTGTTTCTTTATATTTCTTTATAAAGAAACTCATCAATTCTACATTTGATCTTTCCCATCATTAATCAGATGTGTTAAACACTGTTGTGACAAAGCTACAACATCAGTTTTGACAATTTCATAACGCCTACCTAGAGACCATGATTTTGTAAACCGGTCATTGTCAGTCTACAGGGCGAGCTTTGATTTCCTAATATCAACAATGGAATAGTCTGAATCTTTCAAAACTAGGTTGAGGAACCAACCAGTAGATGACACATACACTCATGGACAAAACTCAAGGATGTTTTACCTTTCAGCATGTATATCGGGATTCCGACAATAACTCCGAAAGATACACTCATGGACAAACATAAGGATGTTGTACCTTTCAGACTGTACTCGTATATCGATATTCAGAAAATATCTCTGAAAGATATTTGATACACAGTGACCTTTATTGAAGACACACGAGACAACCAAGTGTGAACAAAAATGCCTCTTGTCTTCTTCAAAAAACAGGCTCCCAAGGTATCAATACTTCATACTTTCTCAAGTTTTGTCTATGAGTATAGTTTAAGAGTCTAATTTGATGAGATAATGTCTTTAAATTTAATATTATTTTTAATTATGTTATAAATAATTCATTAATGTGCATTGGATTCGTTTCATCTGTACACCTGGTGAAGGATTGCATTCCAATTACATGGGACAGTTGGGAATTAAGCCTACAATTACAACTAGTTCACCGCTGATCGAATCTTCAAATGAAAAATCATCGTTTAGTCAATCAAGTGTCAACATTCAAATTGTTCCATATAATTACAAAGTAGAATTAAGTGTAAAATGATAGGACATACGTTCTTTTTAAGATCAAAACTCTTTATTCGCAGACACTATTATTATCTACATAGCATAATTTATATTAAGAAGCAATAGCGCGCCATCTGTTATCAAAATTCGAAACTATTATAGACGCGTATAATTCTTTTTAAAAATAAACAATTTCTACTGTCCTTACTGCAATGAAAAACTAATGGGAGGGCCTGACTCATCAGTGGTGAACCCTCCCAGCGGTTCCAAGAGTTTAGCATCGATATCACTATAAAAGGAAGATCGAAAAAAATGCAATATAACAGCGGTATGGTAGATTAAACTGGCGAAACCGCTGGGAGGGTTCACCACTGATGAGCCAGGCCCTCCCATTAATTTTTCCATTGCATTAAGGGCAGTAGAAATTGTTTATTTTCAAAATAATCATACGCGTCTATAATAGTTTTAAATTTTGATAGCATAATTTACATAGTATTATTTACATATAATGATGTCCATAGCTATATATTCATAGTATGAAGTCACTTACCTTCTGGGTGTCATAGGCGATCAGGACGTAGCGAAGGTCTGTTGACATTGAGTAGTATCGCATCCCCAGCTCGCTCTGGAATAAACATTGTTTCAGTATTGGAAGTGGGCAGTACACTTTAACTTATGGCATTGTGTACAGTAGAACCTTCTACAGGCTGGTATATTATTTAGACATATCTAGTGTGGTATGTGCTACTAATTGTTATGTTGCCATCGCCGCTGCTGTTTTATCAAGAATGGTCAGATGAAGATGCGAGATAGACATCATAGAAGCAGATTGCCTCCCAGATCTTTAGGTCCATAAGCCGGCATGCGGGATAGACACCATTGAATAGTGAGCTACCGAGACCGAAACGCCGAACATGCGGAATAGACAACGATATTTGTTCAACTCCTTTTACTTACCTTCATGTATATTGAAGAACAAGTAAATAACAGACAAGGAAGATTTTCCGAAAACACAGTCACCAAAGAGAGAGCAAGTTTTGACTGCCCAGCTAGGCTTCTTTCTTTCTGATTGGTCCGTTTTCCCTTCGGCCCACAGTTGGTGGGCGTATTTAATCAGAGTCGGGCGTTGTCATTACACTTCCTTTCTCCTAGGTCTTTTTTATCACGAACAGGAGACAAACCTGCTCTCCATACTATATGAGACTTGTGACCGTCATAAAACGTATCGCCGGTATTACCACCACAACTTGTTGAATTACGTCCCAACTCACCACTCTCAATCAATGTTGACGCTTTGCTATCGTTCTTCTCTCGAGCGATCAGTCTTTCATAGGGCGGTGGTTTTTCACATCAATGGCGCTCATATTTCACTCCTTTCGATAATGTCATCTGATGCTTTGTTTCTTCCTGTTGCACATCTTGGAACCGCCGTCGTCATTTTCGTATCATTCATAACTTTTATAGCGAGCCTTTGTCGTTTGTACTCGTATCGGTACTGTAGATCGACTTTATTTGTTATTGTAAATATACTTTATTTGGAGCCGAGGCTACATCACCATATACTCTCATGTATGGGGCTGAAAGACGAACGAGAAGTGCTCCTCAGTGAAATAGGCCTTGAGGGACTCTCTTTGGAGCTCCAGTTGAATGAGGTGGTGAGAAACAGAGCTGGAGCGTTTGCGTTGTTCAAATTTTGAAAGACGGCTGAAAAGAAAGGGAAGCTATATACAAAATCTAATTGATGCAAATAATTATATGTAAATAATCTTTGTCATGATTAGAATGACGAATCCTGTATGGGACTTTGATTCCAGTAAAAGGCTTGTTGCTGCTGTTGTATATAGTCACAGTGTAGAAAATACTATACTATACCTACTACTTATAGGTTTCTCTCTGTATTCTTAGTTCTCTTCTCTTCAATTACTCTGTAAACTGGCGAATCCTTTATAGGACGAGAGGTCCCCAATAAAGGCTTTTGTTGTTGTTGTTGTAAATATACTTTATTTCACACTCACGCTCTCTATATCGCGCCTGCCCAGCACATATTCGTCTACATCAGCTTCCCAAAGGCTGTCGGCTAATTTTCCAGCGAAACTTTCTGTCTGTCTCCCATTTTTTTTAATTCCGAGGCTTTCTCTTATTAGAAGTGTCTATACTTGGGTCTCTACACGCTAACCTTACACTGGACTATGGGCTCTGAGAACATACTAGAGATGTCGAACAACGTGATAGTCTCAATTAGAAAAGAACTATTACCAGGCGATGGCTATTTGCCCTGAACCTTTTCGGATGAAAGATATAAAATGGCGGGCAAATTTCCGTGGCTGGGTAGAATGCAAACGGAAGCGTGGACATATTACATGGAATGCCCTGGTCGCATACACTGTCGTCGAAATGCCGGCCTATAGACCGAAAGGTCTGGGAGGCCATTTGCTTCTAGGATGATGTCGATATTTTCTGGAGCGCCTAATTGTCTGCTGCTCCAACTGCGGTGTGCTTCGACTATCCAGTCTTGTCGCACTTCCACGAAGCGCCCGGCACTGCATCGCCCAATAAGGTCGAAGCTGTAGTCCTAGACAGTCTGGCTTTGACCCAGCAAACCGCCACGCCGTCGTATTGCAGCTCACCAAGATCACTTATGTCTTCACGGAGAGTCAATAAGTAATAAGGGATTCCGGAGGTGGAATTTATGCATGATGCATCATCTAGAAGGCATTCTCCCTCCGTCCGCTTGACTTGGTTCAACGTATTTGTGTCACAGTCGTTGTCGGGGGCGATCAGTTCGCTCTCCTACAGTGCCAGTCTGGATCATTACCTTAGCCGTGCCACAATTTCCACTATGATCTTTATATACCTATATTGATTCTTAATTTGTAGGGCTTTCCACAACTTTCAAAGTTCAGCCTTCTGAGCCTTCTGCCATCGGGTAACCTTCTCATTTAACAATTCAGATCGTTGCTCGATCTTCCCACATATTTCTTCACTCAATACATTCATTGCTGAGAGGAGATTTTGATTGAGTTTTGCCGGTTCCGTCGCAATTTTCTGATTCCATAGGTATCTAGAATTGTCTTCGCGAACATAGAATTCCTCCTTCTGACATAATTTTTCACATCGCGGCTGCTGTTGTATCCTCCTCCTTCAATACCTTCCGTTACTGAGGGTGGGCCCACATAGTCTCTGCATAGTTCTCCGCCATCCTCTTCATCCATAGACCATGTATTACTCTGGGGCTGATACTGTGACAGGGCTCCAAGAACCTATTGTATAAATAATGGCCAAATGAGTATGCGGGATCAAGAAAGATCTCTGATCAACTCTTTTTATTTACCTTCATGCAAAATTGAGAACAAGCAAGTCACAAAGATGTACGATCATTCAACAAGGCCTTCAACAAGAGAGGGATTAAGATTTTACAGACTAGCTGGGCTTCTTTCTTCCTGATTTGAACGTCTTCCATTCGGTCCACAGATGGTGGACGATTTTAGCCACGGTCAGACGTCGTCGTAACAATATCGTCACTGTATAATATTTGCATATCTATTTTTCCAATTTGTCATGCAAATTTTCATATAATATTTTTTTATGTAAAAAGTACCCACAATTGACGATATAAAAGATGGCATGCATGTTGAATAAACTTTAGATAAATAACTGCGCTTCACGTGATTCCTAGTATCTATTTGACTAGGGAAATCCGTGACGATATCATTGCTTTTAGTCTTGGTATCTTATACTGATTTTTCAGAGAAAATATTCTCTTCACGCGTAAAAATATTGTTAAATAGAGTTTTATATAACATTTCGATTATCACTCCTATATGCATAATTTCTACTTATAAATCACTCACCAGACTGGAGTTGGACATGAGTCTAGTCGACTTTCTTGTTGAAGCTGAGAAAAGTACAAGGTTGCCTTCAGGATCACGGAACACCATCTGGTTATCTGCACAAACCCTGGAATTAACACGTATTGCATTCGATAATCAACAGTTTCAATAATAGTACCGAAAATTACCTCATAGAAGTACTTATAAAAACCTATATGTATAACCCTCCCAGCGGTTTCGCCAAGATTCAACCCTTCAATGTAGCATATAGAAGTAGAATGATCCAATGCAGTATTAGAACTCTAAAGAAGCGGTCTGGTAGATTCGCGTCTAAATGATTTTTTTTTCCATTAAAAATAAATAAAAGGTATGTTAGATCCAGAGGAAACTGGTGAATAATCATGAAATTTGACATAGATGTACATGGGGGGATTAACTTACTACATTACAAAAAGGATTTAAATTGATTGATTTTAAAGAGAGAGAGACGTTTTGGATACCCAAATATCAATAAATTATTATACACACACAAAAAAAGTTAATTTGAATTAAATTCAACTATTTCTTTAAATACGTCATACTCTAGAAAACGTTCTATTTCAACTAGAGTGTATCCCACTCTGTGTATTTTAAATTCTGAAACACAAACACACTCAAGTATATATATATATGTCACATTCTGCTTATAAATTATCAGTTAATGTAAATTTTTACGCTGTTAGGAATTATGTAAATATTTGTAACTATATAAAAGGCGCGTGATTGAAATAAATTTAGTCAGACGGTTGATTCTCTCTTTCTTTACGCAAAACAATATCATCTGCATATTGGCGTGTTACATATACAGGGTGTACCAGGTAAATTGGGAATTTCAACAATGGTATTTTAACTGAAATTTTTTGCAAGTAAAAATTAAAATATCCGAATGAAATTTGACACAGTAGTAGATAAAAGGATATAGTTTTTATTTATTCAATGTAGTTTCCATTATTAGCTACAACAGTCTCGAGGCGAGTGCGGAATGAAGCACAGGCCTTGGCGACGATGACCTTGTCCATTTGGGTCATCACCGTGTGAACTGCTTTCTTGACAGACTGGATGGTGGTATGAGGAGCTTTGTTGACATCTCTCTCAACAACGCCCCATACATAGTAGTCGAGGGGATTGCAATCTGGAGAATTAGGGGGCCAAATATCAGGACCCCAGTGACTAGGGACGTTAAGTGTCAGCCACGATTGTGTCTTTTTTGCCTTATGGGCTGGAGCTGAGTCCTGTTGGAAGACATACTTCCTTCCTGCGGCCACCATGTCCATCCAAGGCTTCACAACGGTCTCCAGAACATTGATGTAGGTGTCAGCGTTCATCCTAAGGCCCTTCTCAAAGAAATGGGGAGGCATGACATCACCTTCACTGCTGATAACGCCAAGGACCATTACGGAGGCAGGAAATTTCGTGTGCATCACGACAGGTATCTCTGAGGGGTCTTTAAAGATCCAGCGATCATTCCTGGGATTTAACTTTTGGTCCACGTCAAAGTTCTTTTCGTCAGTGAAGAACCTTAGCATGCCAAAATAGTCGTGTTTCAGGTTGTTGAGGAGGGCAGCAGCCTTTCCTTTTCTGTTATTCTTCATATTCTCAGTCAGCAACTGACCTTTCCGAAGGGCATAAGACTTGAGACCAAGGTCCTCATGGATAGTTCTGACAATTGTCATAGAGCCAACGTCCATTTCCTTGGCTATGGCCCTCATGCTCTTCCCAGGGTTTCCATCAATCTTCTCCTTGACATTTTTGACAAATTCTTCGCCTCTTACCCTGTCCGATCGACGCGAGTGCTTTTTCCTTGTAGCTATCCCCTCTTTGTTACTGTCGGCCTCATCAAACTGCTTCTTGACACGATAAATAGTGGTTTTGGGCAACTTAAGAAAATCCACTATCTCTTTGGGGCTCCTTCCGGCGCGCAGAGCAACGATGATGGCAGCTCGATTTTCAAATTCTCGGTTACTCTTCATCACTACACTGCGCACACATGTACTGTTGCATTTTACATGAATATGGCTACGTAATGAAAAAAACACAAGTTTTTAATCTCAAGTAGTTTTTGTTTTATGGACTGTCAAAGTTAGTCCCAATTTACCTGGTACACCCTGTATATATCAAAAATAAAAATAGCATATACTGAACTCTCACATGTGCATTTTAAATGGCAGAGCGCCATCTAGTGGAATAAAAATAAACTAAACGTTTATTTAGGTTAATTCCATAATATTTGGCAAACCAATTTTCTTGACCATTCAAGAAAAGCAAACCACGTACGCTTTTAGGGCTCTTGAACCTCCTTTATATATTTTTATTATTTTTTCACACAAAAATATTTTTTAAATTAAAAATAAGGACCAAGAGCGCATGTGCTATTTAGATGGCAGAGCGCAATCTAGTGGAACAGAAATAAACTGAACATTGATTTAACCTGTTACCTGATATTTGGCCAACCCAAAATCTTGATTTTCTTTTCTTGATTCATCAAGAAATTGGGTTAGCCAAATATCAAGGAACAGGTTAAATCAATGTTTAGTTGATTTCTGTTCCACTAGATGGCGCTCTGTCATCTAAAAATACATTTGCTCCTGGGTAATATCAACACTAGACCCTTTTATTATTATTTTCTATTGTCTTTTCATATATATGTTATTTAAAGATGTTATTCCATTTGAAATTATATTTCATAGATTCAAATACTCTGTTAAATCGATCGACAGAGGTCACGCTTCCCCTATAAAAACTCAATGTTTATGTTTCCCGATGATCAGTGGTTTTATATATTCCGCTTTACGCGGACATTGGGGCTCAAAAATCATTTATTTTGGTTAGCAGCCCCGTAAATAAAAATATTTCCTCTTTCCTGATGGCCGGCTCAAACCTTTTGTAAATTATGTAAGTAAGGTTTTTTTCATTTTTTTATTATTACGCCAGGCAGTACTTTTATCAAATTATGTATTTTATATATTCCTTTAGCTCAATTAAAGCAATTACTGATCAAAACTATTTTTATTATTATACTTTCAAGATTTTTGCCACAATTGCATTACCAATACGATATAGTACTACAAAACACCAGCAAATAATTCCATAGCATAATCCTCAAGATAATAAAAACCAGCAAAACATATTTTTATTTCCTAATATATATATGGATATGCAATAACAATTTATTCAAATGCTCTTTATTATAAGCAAATAAGAAAATAATTGATAATTCAAGACATGTAAACATATGCAGTAGAGTTTGAATATATATCTTCTAAGAAATCTATTTCAAATAGAGTCATTTAAGGAAAAAAGAAAACAGATATTGAAAGAACAAAGATAATGGACACTAATAGTTGGTAGGACAATACTTGATCGAAGCTTCTAATGAACTTCTCAACAAATTGGATAATTATTTCATTGATTGTCTTTTTCCAATTAACTTTTAACGACAATAGAAAAATAAATAGTGAAGCTAATTGACCGATTGTTAATTCTCGTTTATCTTTGCTTTGACCCATTACTTTTGTTTCACACATAAATATTTACTCCAATTAGTAAAATATATATGTAAATATATATATAAATAAATGTTCAGTCAATATGATAATTCCTATAATTAAACAAACAATAGACAATATGCAAATACAAACTAATTGAATAAATAATATGTATATATATTTTTATTCCGATCCGGTGGATGAGAGGGTAACACGCTCGATTCCCGACAGTCATGAACCGGATTTATTCCCGCGTTAAAAATTGTTTAATATGTGAATAACCTTCACATATTATTCATTGTTCCAATTATCATGAACTAGGTTGCTCTTGCTGAGCGGTACCTATTAATGTGATTTGAACCAGACCAAGCAATATCCTCGATTTCTGACAGCCATGAACCGGGATCAAATCCCGCGTTAACATTTTGTTTAATAAGTGAATAACCTTCAAATATTATTAATTGTTGTAACTAGGTTGCTCTTTTTGAGCGGTACCTAATAAAGTGATTTTGGAACAAGAACAAGAATCAAGCAATATGCAAAATCTATCCTAATATTTAAATGTATAAAAAAAAAGGATTTAAAAGCGCGAATGTTTCATTTATACATAATACAAACTTCTACTGTCATTACTGCGATGAAAAAATATATTGGGAGGGCTTGGCTCATCAGTGGTGAACCCTCCCAGCGGTTTCGTCAATTTAATCCACCAGACCGCTTCTCAGAGCTCTTATACTGTATTGGATCATTCTGCTTTTATATGCTACACTGAAGGATGGAATCTTAGAAATCTTGGCACTGATGAGCCAAGCCCTCCCAATATATTTTTTTCATAGCAGTAAGGACAGTAGAAGTTTGTATTATGTATAAAAGAAACATTCGCGCTTTTAAATCCTTTTATTTTATATGTATAGATGGCGCGTTATTGCTTTGTGTTAATTTAAATATATATATATAAATTAGTAAGCATCTTAACGGCGTTTATATGTTTCCATGTACTTCTGTAGAAGATCAGAGATGCACGAAAGCTCGATATTACGTTTAATAGAGATAAAGAAACTTACCTCTATAAATCTGTGGCATTTGTTTGATTAATATTCAGGAGATTTGAATCAATATATATATACTAGCCGAGTGACCCGGGCAACGCCCAGGGTTTACCCAAAGGGCCTGCAGAGACTTTAAAAGTATAGATATATATAGATATAAATAGCCGAGTGACCCGGGCAACGACCCAGGTTTACCCGAAGGACCCGCAGGTGAGAAACTATAGATGAAAAATTTTAACAAATCAGAAAATGAAAGTGCAAACAACAGAACTACACTACTTTAAGGACATGAGAGCACATGCACAGTATCACCACACGTGTACCATTTTACGTTGTACCAAGACCCTGCTTAGGATTAAAACTTCTCAGAAGCATAACAATAGCACCAACCTAGAGTTTAACTAGTGTGGATGCATTCCTCTGGGAGTAAGACTATTTAGAAATTCAGTAGGGAGTTATTTTGCTTCTCCGCATTCTAACACTCCAACTGTTAACACTGAGGAAACACTGACTCATGTTTGGTAAGCAATTTCAGGGAAGAAACTATAGACATTGGATTAAATAAATTATTAAATAAATTGCATTAAATAAAAATTATCAGATTTAAATAAATATTATTAGAGTGAAAAAAAAAAGAAAAAATTAACAAATTAGAAAATAAAATTTCGAACAATACAACTATATTGCAGATAAGATAAGAGGACTTTATTAAAAAATAAATAAACAAACTGCAATTCGACACTATCGATAATTCGACACTATCGATAATTCGACACTTTCGATAATTCGACCATTTTAAAAATCAAATTTTCAAGGTTGATTGTTGCTTAAATACAACTTTACCGGTAAAAAGGTATTACAGAGGCGAAGGCAGCCACTTTAAAATTAAACACAGGCTCTTGTAGGAAGAACCCAAATATTCAGAATGAATGGAAGTCTGAAATCTGAAGGACCAAAAGATATGGGTCATCTTTACATGTATGCTATCCAATGTTCGCACACTTGAAAAAGCCACTTGAAGTTGTCCGTGCGTAAACACAGGCTCTTGTAGCCAAGGTTTGTCCTTGAGCCTTATTTATAGTCATAGCAAAAGCCAACCTTAGTGAAAACTAACGCCTCTCTAGAATGAAGCGAAGGTTGGTATCCGAAGGGGCCAAAGATATTTCAGACACTATACAGTGTGTTCAACTTTGGGCACTGTCAGTATATGTGCTTCAAGGACATGAGAGCACATGCGCTGAAACACCATACGTGTTCCATCGCAAAGATCCTAAAGGCATTGGTGAAAGTCTAAATAAATATTTTGGAAATAAAAAAATATATATATGTAAGAAAATAAATTGGAATATAAATTCACAAACTATATTTCAGAGTGGACACAAATATTTGAAAGGAAAAAAAAAAAAGAAAATTGCAAACAACACAACTATATTGCAGATATGACAACATATTAAAGGAATAAATTCATTTAAAAGACCTCATGAAAAACAACAATTCTATATTTTTATATATACAATATAATCTAATTAAATCAACACACGATAATTCGACCATTTTTGATGTCTCGACCTACGGCCTATCATATGACAAACTAATTCGACACTTTCGATAATACAACTATTTTGAAAATCAAATTTCAACAGTTGATATTTGTCTAAAACCCCTATTATTAACAACATATCAGACTGCAGAGTGCAAAAATGTAGAAAATTGTATGTATATAATTGTATGCATATATTTGTATGTATATAATTGTATGCAAATAATTGTATGTATAGAGCAATGAGTAAAATAATTTTTTTTTTGCTTATCCCTAGTACACGTGGTACAGGCTTGATAATCATGGTGGGTAGAGTAGGCGGCTGATTTTACTGTAAGTACACCACATGTCTAAACATGTGAAAAGCAGTTCGACTTTGCATTTACAAATGTGCCAGAGCCCCGTTTGATTACTTGCGCTTGCTGGTGGGGTTGGACTTTTGCAAGAATCGGAAGCCATTGGAGCATTTTTTTTTTATTTTTTGAGAAAAAAGTGCCCAATGCGGGAATCGAACCCGGGTCGTAGCGGTCGAAAACCAACGGCTTAGACCATTCTTCCACCAACCCCCAGTAAAATAAGTAAATAAAAAGAAGACCAAAAATAATTGATAATAGTTTATTGAATAACAAATAAAATAAAAAATCTTGCAGGTGAAAAATTATAGGCATTGGTAAAAAAGTAAACAAGAGAAATAGCAATTGGGGTTTTGTTCCTGCGGCGAGTCATATTAGCACGCCTAGCGGTTAGGGGAGTGAGTCTTCCACGGCCTTTTCGAGGCATGACAGAAGACGCTGAAAAAAAAGGTAAAATAAGAACCAAGCAGAGGAAAACTATAAAACTGAATGCCAGGACAGGCATAAAAAGAAAATTCCAAGCATGTGAGGAAACAATTGATGAAAAAAAAAAAGGATTCCAAAAAAATACTGCAAAAAAGAAACCAGACACAAGAAGCAACAATTGATTACACAAATACAGCATCAGCCTATTTATGAGAAGAAAAAAAATGACAGACAAAAAAATGGAGCTAAATTCAAATGAAAAATTATAACAGATCAAGTAATCAAATCAGGCATTATGAAAGATACTGCAAAAAAGAAAATCAGACACAAAAATGGAGCTAAATTCAAAAGAAAACTATAACAGATCAAGTAATCAAATCAGGCATTATGAAAGGTACTGCAAAAAAGAAAATCAGACACAAAAATGGAGCTAAATTCAAATGAAAACTATAACAGATCAAGTAATCAAATCAGGCATTATGAAAGTTACTGCAAAAAAGTAAATCAGACACAAAAATGGAGCTAAATTCAAATGAAAAACTATAACAAATTAATACAAGAAAATAAGACCTAATCCAAATAATTTAATAGTGTGTGATGTTTTGGTAACCTCATAAGCATAAATAAATAAGAAAAAAAAAGATGCCAAAGAGAGATGAAAAGATGCCAAAAAAGATAACCAGATACAAAAATTGTGCTAAATTCAAATGAAAAATTTAACAAACACTTACAAAATATAAATATTATAGAATAAAAGTAATAATTCAATCTACAATTCGAAAAATAATATAACCTCAGCCTATTTATGAGAAAAAAAAAATGTTGCCAAAGACATTAGGAAAGATACTGCAAATAGAAAACATACACAAAAATCGAGCTATATTTAAATGAAAAACTATAACAAAGTACTTAGAAATTATAATTATAATCAAATGAATCAGAAATATTATAAATTAGTAAAAGGTAATAACAAAAGAACGCATTTCAAAACAAACGAATTGATGATGATAAATGCAAAAAATCTACGATTGTAAAATAGATTAAATTAAAAAATAAAAATAACTGTTAACATTAGGAAAATAAAAACAGGCCTATCATACGAAGAAAAAAATAACGAAAATTTTGGTATATAGATCGTTATGTGTAGTTCAGAATCTTCGGAGGAGATAGCTCAGGACTTTACAATGGAAAACTCTGTTACGGTATTATCTATAAAGATATACAGTAGACTCTCCTATAACGCGAGTTTTTACAACACGATAAAAAAAATTGCGACAAATTTATTTATACAACGCAAATTTTCGTATAACGCGTTATAAAATAAAACAATTTACCCTAATAACATTTGCGTTATACAAGTTTTATTTCGTACAACGCGAATTCCTATAACGCGATTTCATACAACACGGAACACATTAATCGCGTTATAGGAGAGTTTATTGTATATATATATAATGCATTATATTCTTTAAGATATTAAATCTTCAATAAAATGTTATAAATTTAACTATAAAAAGATAGATTTCTGTTGATCCTTGATTATCTTGAAGATCATGCTATGGTGATGCAGTCGTGGTTAAATTCTTGAAAATATAATAAAAATAGTGATGATCAGAAATAGCTTTAATTGAGCTTATAGGATATAGAAAAAAAACATAATTTGATTAAAATACTGCCTGGCTTAAGGCGTAAGAATAAAAAAAAATGAAAAACTTATTTACATAATGTACAAAAGGTTTGAGCCGGCCATCGGTAAAACAACAACAATCGGTTTTATATAGGTAAAGTCCCGACATCTGGTGGTAGATATAAACAGAATATTTGAATCTATAAAAATAATTCTGAATATTATTTTATATAACATACTAGACGAATGGCCCGGGCAACGCCCGGGTTTTACCCGAGTGCGTATATATTTTAAAAACGTTTCAATTCAAATACTATTCGTTACAATTATAAATTGGCGCCATGAATGTCACTCTTGTGAAACGTCCCGTTCCAAATTGTGTGTTTTTAAAATGTTTCAATTAAAATACTATTCGTTACAATTATAAATTGGCGCCGTGGATGTCTCTCTTGTGAAACGTCCCGCCCCAAACTGTGTGTGTCTTGAAAATATAAAAATAAAAATGTGAATTTTCATAAAGATTTCATCATGTCGATTTTTGTTTTGCATATCACCTACTAAATCGATAGAGATAATTACATTTGAAAAATATAAATGAGATACTAAAAATTAAATTTCTATTTAATGAATTACATATTTTATTCTTATAAAGATTATCGATTAAAGGTACTTATATATATTTAAAGGTTCTCATAAAGGTTACCGATTTAAAAGTTTATTTTATTTTATTTAAAGAAACATATTTTCATTTAAGTATTGTTATTTATTTTAAAAGATTAAGTAATTGTGCAAAACGATAATTGCCTTAAAAATAAATTGCCTTAAAAAAAGAAACATTCGCGGTGATTTTGTCTTGCATTCGTTTATACAATTATTATATATATTGGCATGATATATTAACTTTATGAACGGAAAAATATGTCCAGGGTAGCCTAGTGGTCATGGCATCTGCCCGGTAAGCGGAAGGTCGTGGGTTCGATTCCCATCCCTTGACACTTTTTTTATTTTATCCATTCTGAATAAGGCAATAATATAAGTAGATAAATATATATATAGTTAAATTTATAATATTTTATTGCAGGTTTACCATTTTAACGAAGATGATGTAATATTACGCTATCTGTTATAAGAAATTTAAACTATATTTGACATGTATGTTATTTTTAATGAAACTATTTTCTATTGCCCTTACTGCAATGATAAAATAATTGGAGGGCCTTATTCATCAGTAGTGAACTTTCCAAGCTGTTTCATAACTTTAATCTACTACTACACACATGGTAAATTAAACTATCCAAACTGCTTGGAGGGTTCACCAGTGATGAGTCAGGCCATCCTATTATTCTATCATTTCAGTAAGTGTAGTAGAAAATTATTTAATTTTTAAAAATCTCTCAAATAAAATATTATTCATATAATTTTCATCTAGTTATATGGCATTAATCATCAGCAACACTTAGTTAAATGATAAGAAGATAAATTTATTTACCTTACAAATATATCAAGATATTTTATATTTATTACTTTTAATATAGTGAGTTTTGCGGAATTTGACCATTACATTAATAAATAGGCTATGCCTTAATTTTAAAAAGAAATTACAGAAGCATTCAGGCATGTTCTTATATATATATATATATGTTATAAATAAAAATAAATAGATATTTTCTGCTTGATTTTTGATTATTTTGAGGATTATTATTATCTGTTGCTTGGTTTTTGTATACATGAGTATTTAACGATATTGTTCTGAAGTTGTGGAAATAATAAAATAGTTTTGATCATTGATTGCTTTAATTGAACTTATGGACTATATTAAAAAAACATAATGCGGTGAAAGTACTGCCTGGCTTAAGGCGAGTAGAACAAGGAAAACAAAATATTATTTACATAATGTACAAAAGATTTGAGCCGGCCAACGGGAAACAACAACAACGAGTTTTTATAGGGAAAATCCCGACATCTGGTGGTAGATTTAAACAGTATATTTAAATCTATGATATATAATTTTAAATTAAATAACATTTTATATAACATATATATGTTATAATCATAATGTGTTGATGTTGGAATGATAAAGAATTGGAGGTGCAGTCGTGAAAAAGGAAAGATAGTTATTTGCCTTTCAAGTACGAGGGCCATCCAATAAATAAGTTTCTCTATTTTTTAACAAATAAACAACATTATTTACAAGTATGCAGTTATTTTATTTTCATTATACAACTCATAGACTACTTCTCTACATAATCACCATTTCTGTCCAAACATTTTTGCTACCGTTGTAGCAATTTTTTGATACCACTGTTGTACCAAGCCGTGTCCTGTCTTCATAGCCAGTGGTTCGCCTCCGCCTGCACTTCGTCATCATTCGCAAAGTGCATGCCTCCAAGGTGCAAGTTGAGTGCTGGAAAAAGATGGAAGTCGCTTGGGGCAAGTTCCGGAGAATAAGGTGGATGTGTGAAAATTTCCCATTTGAAGTTTTCCAGCAACGTTTGGGTCGTTCGAGCTGCGTGAGGGCGAGCATTGTCATGGGCGAGTAACACTTTCCGAGACAAAAGTCCAGGACGTTTCCGTTTTATTGCATCTCTGAGTTTAGTGAGGACTTCGCAGTACCTCGAAGCGTTAACCGTAGTGTTTGAAGGCAGGTAGTCAACCAATAAAACACCCTTACAGTCCCAAAAGACGATAGCCATAACTTTGCCTGCAGAGATTGTGACCTTCGCCTTTTTTGGTGCACTTTCCTCAGGCTTCTTCCACACCATGCTTTATCGTTTTGTTTCTGGAGTTGAATGATGCACCCAGCTTTCATCTCCAGTGACAATACTGGAAAACATTCGATCTTCATCTCTTCGATGCATTTCCAGGAAAGCTCGGGCTGCCTCCATCCGTTGTTGCTTGTGATTTTCCGAGAGCAAACGCGTGACCCATCTTGCGCAGACTTTGCGAAAATTCAAAACATCTGACATGATTGTTCCAATCGAAGAGCATCCAATTTCGATTCCAGGAGGTAGTCGAATCGTTATTTCGTCAATGGTGACGCGGCGATCTGCTTCCACCACATTCCGAACAGCAGCAACGGCTGCATTGTCCGTAGCAGTAACGGGCCTGCCGCTTCGCTCGTCATCATGCACGTTTTGCCGTCCTTCCAAGAACCATGAACGCCATCGGCGAACCATTTGGATGCTCATAGATCCTTCCCTATATACTGACACTGAATTGCGATGAATATTGACCGCAGTTTCATTTTTCGCCTTGAAAAAACGAATTACAGAACGGAGTTCGCAAGTGGACACGTTCACCAGTGGTAGCTCCATGGAAACTGAAGCGCTACGGACTTGCGCGTACGGGTAGAGTGATTTTGAAGGTCACGCGCTTCTAACGCATCCTAGTGACCCTTTCTTACACTACTAACTAATTTTTACAACGTTTCGTTCGCAGAAAAAAAATAGGGAAACTTATTTATTGGATGGCCATCGTAGTTTTTATTTTCAATTACTTGAAAAGAATTACACATTAATTATTTTCACAGTAATATAGAATTTATAAAATGAATCCTATATTCGTGAATTAAAAAAATAGGTGGGTTAACTATACATTTTTACAACAATAATCAAAGTGTTATGTTCTAAATCTATGGTAAAAATAAAAAAGAATAGTCAATGATAAAAATAAAATACATGTTTTTGAAAAATAAAATATTTGCATTTTAGATTATATTATATATATATATATATATATGCTTGAAAATAGAGCAATCCATATATTACAATATTTAAAAATGCCTATTTTGGATCATAAAGTTTTTATTTCCGATATTTCGTGAGGCAACTCGCCAAACTTCCTCTGGGAACAAAATTTTGTTCCCAGAGGAAGTTTGGCGAGTTGCCTCACGAAATATCGGAAATAAAAACTTTATGATCCAAAATAGGCATTTTTAAATATATATATATATATAATTAGTGTATTAACATGGTAAAGAAGAGCGTCTTCAGTTAAATTGAAAATGATAAATATGTTTCTTTAAGCCTTGAAAATGATCATGCCGGAAAACTGCTCTCTTACTTTTTAATAATAACTAAGAAATATATCTCTTTTATCACATCACATCCTTTTTTTCTGATAATGATCATTCCCGAAAATATTGTAATTTCTTTCTTGATAATAACTGTGGAAAGTAACTATCTCTTATATCTTGAAAACATGTTCTTTCAGCTGAAGATATTTATTCCCGAAAGTTACTGAAATTCTTTTGAAGAATTGTGAAAAGAAGCACACACTATCTTTCTCTTTTTTACATGGCGATACATTAAGGAATTTAGTTGAAGTAAGGTAATTCCTTTATGACAAACAAAATAGAGGCAGTATATACTTTTTTTTGTATTCTTCACACTTTGTTTTAATTCCGCCTTTATATATGAAATGTGTGATAGAGAGAGATAGTTGAGCTCTATAACTTACACAATAGAAACATATTCTGGACTTACCAGAGACCCAGGTTCCATTGAAAGTCCTCGGAGTGAAGTCTGGACTCAGCAGGTCCTGAAGAGTTATAGGATCACCATAAGCTCCAGCCTTCGACCCTCCTGGACAACAAAATCAAATTAAAGCAACAGGAAATGCATATTATATATGTATGTGCATATATATAGAAGCATAGGGCGCCACTCCCGTCGAAATAAACCTCAAAACTCGACGTCATCTAATAGAGATCTAATATAGCTGGCGTCTAGTTTTAACGTTTATTTTGACGTGAAAGGAGCCCTTTACTTCTATAGGTCAATTTCCCCCGGCAAAATATCCATATATATATTTTTTTCGGGAAGCCATTGGGACCAAAAAATATTTTTTGGTCGCAGTGGTTCAGCCTACTCCACGCTGACGAGCGCCAAAAGCGCGAAACGCGTTCGTGGATGGCTTTTCTTGATTTATCAAGAAATTGGGTTGGCCAAATATCAGGGAACAGGTTAAATCAATGTTTAGTTGATTTCTGTTCCACCAGATGGCGCTCTGCCTTCTGTAAAGCACATGTGCTCCTGGTCAGGATATGCCATTTTTAATATTGATTTCAACACCTGATCTTTTTATCTTTTTTTAATATATATATTAAATATATATATGTGTGTGTGAAAAAACAATAGAAAAATAAAAAGGTCAGGTGTTGATATTAAAAATAAAAAGGCATATCCTGACCAGGAGCACATGTGCTTTACAGAAGGCAGAACGCCATCTGGTGGAACAGAAATCAACTAAACATTGATTTCGCCTGTTTCACCAGATGGCGTTCTACCTTCTGAAAAGCACATGTGCTCCTGGTCAGTATATGCCTTTTTATTTTTAATATATTGTCACGGTAGTGATAACGAGTATAACAAAAGTTTAAGTAAAAATAATTTATTTATAAAATGCAAACTATTGCTAAGCATTTATTTACAAGTAATAATATACGAGAATGGTAAGGGGTGATGACCTTGCAAATATTAATGATGATATACCACAGAATATTTAAAATAATTATTCAGTGATATTGCCCCCCTCCTAGATGAACAGCGTCCCGCTGTAATTATCACTTGAACAGATCAGCTTGGTCCTCAGGGTCATGGTAGGGTTTCATTCTCAGTACATGGACAAGGTCTCTTGTTTGGCGTCTTCTGGTTGGTTGGTCCACAGGTTCAACTTCGAAGGTCACGTCAGAGAGTTTCCGAGTAACCCTGTATGGCCCGAAGTACCTTTTCATCAGTTTTTCTGAGAGTCCCACCTTTCTTATCGGGATGAAAATCCATACCAGGTCACCAACGTTGTAATCCATTGCCTCGTGCTTTGAGTCATATCTGGCCTTGTCCTTCTCTTGGGCTTTCAAGGTTTCTAATCTTGCTAGCTTCCTAGTCTCTTCGACTCGCGAGGCAATCTTCTGACTGTAATCCTCTTGGAGATCTTCATGCGGATTTGGGAAAAGAGTGTCTACAGTTGTTTCAGCTTCGCGTCCATGAATCAGTTTAAAAGGGGTAAAACCTGTTGTATCTTGCTTTGCCGTGTTGTAGGCGAACGTGACGTAGGGCAGGATTACGTCCCAGTCCTTCTGTTCAACACTTACATACATAGCAATCATGTTGGCTAAGGTTTTGTTTAACCTCTCCGTCAGTCCATTCGTCTGGGGATGATACGCTGTAGTGAACCGATGTATCGACGAGCATTGATTGGTGAGTTCCGCAATCAATTTGGATTGGAATACTCGTCCTCGGTCCGTGATGATTTCTCTGGGGGCTCCATGCTTGAGAACAACATCTTCCATTAAGAACTTGGCTGCTTCTTTTGCTTCTCCTGTGGGTAAGGCTTTAGTAACGGCAAATCGAGTAAGATAGTCGGTACAGACTATGATCCATTTATTACCAGTATCAGACTTGGGAAATCTTCCAAGGAGGTCCATTCCAACTCTCTGAAAAGGGGAGGATGCAGGAGGTATGGCCTTAAGTAGTCCGGGTGGCTTTTGAGTTGATTGTTTCTTTCTTTGGCACTCCTTACAATAAGTGACATACTTCCGTATGTCCCGGAGAAGTCCTGGCCAGAAATATTTGTTTTTAACTCTCTCATATGTCTTTGAAAATCCAAGATGACCTGCTGTGGGAGCATCGTGTAAACTTTTCAGTAGTTCTAAGCGTAAGTGCTTGGGAATAACTAAAAGGTGTTGGTTTCCCAGGGGGTCGAAATTCTTTTTGTATAAGGTTCCTTTTAACATTTCATATCCTTTTGATTCGGCACCAAATATTTCTGTTTCATCTATCAATTTATTAATTTTAGGGTATTTTCTTTGTTCAGCTTCGAAGCACGTTAGAGCAGTTATTGAGGGTATATCATCATCCTCATCATTGTATGCTTCTTCCGATTCAAGTTGGAGAGGATTTCGAGAAAGACAGTCGGCATCTTGGTGTTTGCGTCCACTTTTATAAACAACTGTTACATTGTATTCTTGGAGTTTTAAAGCCCATCTTGCTAGTCTTCCTGTCGGGTCCTTCAGGTTAAATAACCAGCAAAGAGCGTGGTGGTCAGTGACGATGACAAACTCACGACCAAAAAGGTACGGTCGAAATTTGTTGATGGCCCATATTGCGGCCAAGCATTCTCTTTCCGTTGTTGAGTAATTCTTCTCCGCCTTAGATAAAGTTCTTGAAGCATAACCAACTGGTCGCTCTTTCCCATCGTTGATCTGTACGAGGACAGCTCCAATTCCATAACCGCTGGCGTCAGTATGAAGCTCGGTTGGCAGTTGTTCTTCGAAATAGGCAAGAACAGGTTCAGACATCAATGCTTTTTTCAAGGAATCAAAAGCATCCTGTTGGTCAGAGTTCCACGTGAATTTATTATCTTTTTTGAGGACTTCGTGTAAAGGAGCAGCTTTCTCAGCAAAATTTTCGATAAATCTACGATAATAGGAACATAGGCCAATGAAGCTTCTCACATCTGTTATAGATTTTGGGGTAGGAAACTTGGCGATAGCTTCAATCTTTTCTGGATCGGGATAAATACCTTTACTATCGACGAGGTGTCCAAACACTCTTATTCTTTTGGTTCCGAAAAGGCACTTTTTTGGGTTGAGGCGTAGCTCGGCTTTGTCGAGACATTGTAGTATGATTTCAAGCCGGTGTAAATGTTCGTTGAACGATTTGGAATACACCACGATGTCGTCTAAATAACAGAGGGCCATCGTCCATTTCAGGCCTTTCAATATCTTGTCCATCATGCGCTCGAATGTTGCAGGGGCATTGCACAGGCCAAAGGGCATAACTAGGAATTCGTAGAGTCCGTCAGGGGTAATAAAGGCAGTTTTTTCTCTATCTGCTTCGTCGACTTCTATTTGCCAATATCCTGAACGAAGGTCCATTGATGAATAAAATTTGGCTCCTTTCAGGGAGTCAAGTGTATCATCGATTCGGGGTAGTGGGTAAACGTCTTTTTTAGTAACTTTGTTTAGTCGTCTGTAATCCACACAGAAACGCCAGTTACCATCCTTCTTCTTCACTAAAATAACCGGCGATGACCATGGACTTTCTGAGTGACGTATAATCCCGGCGTCTAGCATTTTGTCCACTTCCGTTTGGATTGCTTGGCGTTCTGTAGGGGAGACTCGATATGGTCTATGCTTAATAGGCTGATGGTTTCCAGTTTCAATTTTATGTTTGGTTACTGAAGTTTGCTTTACAGGTTCATTATTTTTATCAAATATTTTTTCATATCGTTTTAAAATTGATAAGATTTGAGACTGCTGCTCTTCTGATAAATCATCACAAATTAAATTTTGTAAAAATTTAAAGTCACTCTTATCAGCATGACTGGCATGATTCGCATTTTTCACCTCCTTATTAAATTCAGAACATTCTGAAATAGCCGTCAAGTTATTTTCTTCAACCCTTTGAATTTTTCCTAGGCACATTCCCTTAGGGACTATTTGAGCTGTGGTGCTAGAATTTACGATCCAAAGTTTTCCTTTATTATGGGAAAGCCTGAATAATGCACAGGGAAGTGTTAACCCTTTTCCTATCAATACCTTTTTCGAAGGTTCAAAAAGTACCTGATTTTGCCCATTAAGCTCTTCACTCATAACATTTATTAGTTTGGTAGATTCGGCTGGGATTACGACGCTTCTGCTAGCCACAACCTTCCCCATGGAAGCAGGTGAATTTAGTACATCTTTGGCCTCTTCCAATCTGATTTCGGCGCGTCCACAATCAATCACGGCATTTGATGCCTCTAGGAAATCCCATCCGAGGATAATACTTGGGTTACTATTAGGGAGGACGATAAACTCAAGCGGCTGTTCCAATCCATTGATGCTCAAGCTGATTGTGCATCGGCCGATCGATGTAACATTCTTGCCATCAGCAACTTTCAGAGTCATTCCGCTATCCTTGAACATGGTCTTTTTTAATTGTCGTCTTAATCCATCAGAGATAACTGAAAAAGAGGAACCTGAATCGACCAGAGCAGAAAATGCAATGTCATCAATGATGATTTCGACATAATTTTGTTGTAATTTAGCGGCTGTCGACGATGGAGGGTTTTTCACACCCGCGGCTTCCCCCTCGAAAGAAGACGCGACGCTTAGTTTTTTTCTAGATTGTAGCGGCGTGGGGATTGGCTTGTATGGCGGCCTGGGGAAATGGACTGGCGTCTTGGAGATCTTCCTCTGTTTGGATACGGCGATTGTCTGCGGTAGATTTGGCTTCTTATGGCTTGGTGGTTACCAATTTGAGGTTCTTGGGTGCTTGGTGCGTGTCCTTCGGGTCTCTGCATCCATTGTCGTCTTTCTCTACAATATCGCTTAACATGGCCTGGGCGGCCGCAATTAAAACATATTGGGATGTTGTCATGCGTCCTCCATTCATCCGTTCTTCGTTGTGGTGGCGTCTGGTTATATATGGGTGTTTGGGTAGGGTACTGACGTCGTGGAACCTGGCTGAATGTACGTGTTTGGTTGGGGTACGACTGTCGTGGCGGAGGCCTTTGAATAGGCTTCGAAATTGAAGCTACGTTTTTTTCAATCTCTTCTCGGATAATTTCTTTCAGAGAAGATGGTTCAGGGGTAGTTGACTCGGGATTTAGTGCGCGATGAACTTCTTCACGCACGATGCGTCGGATTAAGTCTTCCATTGATTCAGAGTCTGCTGAATCGATGGCGGCAACATTCGGTAGTCTGTCGAATACTACACGTTTATTTACACGTTTTTTATTTGAAGCCTCGATTTTTCGGCACCATTTGAAGAACTCATCGATACTTGCAATGTCTAAAATGATGATTGACTGATATATCTCCTCCGATATTCCTTTCGTCAAGTGTGCAACTATTTCATTTTCCATCATAGCCGGATTCACTACTCTGCACAGATGGAGAACATCTTGAATGTAAGAATCACTGGTCTCCTCCTTCCCCTGAGCTCGAGTTTTGAGGTTCTCTGCGAGTTGATCTTTTTGGGTGACATGATGTCCGAAATTCTGAGAAAACATTTTCACAAAAATATCCCATGAATTAATTTTCTCTTCAACATTTTCGTACCATCTGTGCGCTGTTCCTTGGAGGAAAAAATAAACATTTGCGAGGCACATTGAATCATCCCAGCAGTTGTAGCGAGCGACGCGATGGAATTCTTTCAGCCATTTTTCTGGATTCTGGTTGCGTTCTCCAGTAAAAATAGAAGGGTTTCTAAAAGGTTGAAAATGGTACTCACCCATTTTTTTCTGTGTCTCTTGCTTGATCATAGCGATGTTTTCTTGAGGTTCTAGTCCTTGTAGTCTTCGGCTTCTTCTAACGGCTTGGGCGGCGAGGGAATATTCCAGCTTCTCCACCAGTTGTCACGGTAGTGATAACGAGTATAACAAAGGTTTAAGTAAAAATAATTTATTTATAAAATGCAAACTATTGCTAAGCATTTATTTACAAGTAATAATATACAAGAATGGTAAGGGGTGATGACCTTGCAAATATTAATGATGATATACCACAGAATATTTAAAATAATTATTCAGTGATAATATATATGTCATAAATGAAAAAGATGAGATTTTATGCTTGATTTTTGATCATGTTGAGGATAATGGTAATGTAATGCAGTCGTGGTTAAAATCTTGAAAGAATAATAATAAGAATGGTTTTGATCAGAGGTTGCTTTAATTGAGCTAAGGAATATATAAAATACATAATTTGGTAAAAGTACTGCCTGGCTTAAGGCGTAAGAATAAAAAAAAAAATGAGAAGCTTATTTACATGATGTACAAAGGTTTTGAGCCGGCCATCGGGGAACAACAACATTGAGTATTTATAGGGGAAGTGTGACCTCTGGCGTTCGATTTAACAGAGTATTTGATTCGATGAAATATAATTTTAAATAAAATAATACTTTAATATAACATAATTTTAAATAAAATAATACTTTAATATAACATAATTTTTAATAAAATATTTTAATATAACATATATATATATATAATCCTACACAGCAGCATATTATTTGAGAAAATGACCCAAGTTTAAGTTTCTTGATTTAATCTCTCTCTCTTAATATCACCAAGCTTTCGGGCTTTGACGTCCTTCTACAGGAAGATTGCTGTCTAACTATAAAATACGCTTTATTTTACCAAGGATTAACTCCTGCAAAAGAGTATCAAAGCCTGAAAAAGCTTTAACATATGGTTTGGAGTTGGAGGTTGAGAATTCAATTTATTACATTGCGAAAAAACACACCTTTTAACCCTTCTGGAAAGTCATTGTCCGTAGATAAGCAGAGTTAAGTCTAGAAATCATGGACTACTGTTTCCTTGGGAAAACAGAAATGGTGCTTGTCCCTCCTGCTCTGTACCAGTCATGTGCAGCAACAGATTTCCATTATTGCAGGAGCACATATCACTTTTAAGCCATATAAACTTTGTTTTATACAATAATATATGGAATATAATGTGAGTTTCTATTATACTGATGATATAAAAACAAAAATAGAATTTGAATTATATAAATAATATACAAACAGAAGTTTATAATGTGAACATTTATTATACAGTTCTCCTTTTTTTATGTTTATTCTAAAATGAAGAAAACCTCCACTTTTTTTAGATAGAATAAACTCGACTATATTCAAAGAGACAATTAAAAATTATAAATATCAAACAAAATTTGCTAGAAATTTTCTTGGAAATAGTTAAAAAACGGCATAAAAATATTCTATATACATTGTTATAGTGATGTAATGTATATATATTTTGTGAATAATATTTCCATGTACATTATATATATTGAATTTCCACATTTTAATGGTGTAACTGCTTTATATAAATTTGTTCTTTCTGTATTTACTTTGGGTTTGATTTATAATTATTTTATAATAACTATATAAGAGATTTATATTATGATGCATTAGCGCGCCACCTGTTATCAAAATTCTAAACTATTATAGACGCGTATGATTCCTTTAAAAATAAAATAATTTCTACTGCCTTTACTGCAAACCAATTATTTATAAAAATATTTAATTATTTTTAGATAGCCTTGGAATTCATGTCATATATGCAAAATTTCATATACACTTCGTTCTCTTTTTATGCGTTTTTTTTTATGCGGTTTTGGAGTTATGCGGTGCAAGAAAAAAAATTATTCGAATTTCGAAATTTTTTTTTTTGGTGATTCTCACACACTTTTTCTGAAAACGAATAAGAATAACAACTACAACTCTACTATTACGCAATCAATACAAAGAAATAATTTTGTAACGTCCTGGTTGTATGTTAAGTTATCCAACAAACAGTAGAGGGGAAGTTCCAATGTCTTTTATTCCGCGCCTGCCGGTGTCTTACACAACTCGTGCAAAACCGAAATCAAAACTGAAAACCCGCCGGCGTGCCAGCTGCCGTTACAAATTTCTTTTTTCTTTTATTGACATGTTTTCTCTTGATTTGTTCTTAAAAACAAAAGAGACAAAAACAAAAATACCTCGTTAAAATTGCGTGTTTTTATGCTGCATTTTGTTTTTGTATGAAACTAATTAAAAAAGCCTGCATATTGGAAAGCATTAGAAAATAAAACTTTGTGAAAGAAGGTTACTACCGAAAACCGGAAGATAAATTTACTCAAGTGAATTGTAAGTTTTTTTGAATAATTTTAGTGCGTAATTGTACATTAAGTTTTTTCTATAATTTTTAATCCTCTTAACCCGTAATTACTGGCGTTCGGCTTGAAAGGCCGTGTGAAAATTAAAAATGTTTGCGAAATTTTCAAAATGCAATATTTTTCATCAAAATTTTAAGTATCTTAATAAAATGCATTTATTTGAAGAACTTTTCATTTTAAGAGAAATCTATTTTGTATATCCCGAGTTATTAAATCAAACGGCCTTTAAAGCCGAGCGCCAGTAATTACGTCACTGGAAATTTTAGCGCCCCTATTATTGGCCGTTTCACTTTTGGTTTTATAGACGTTCAAACGCAACAAATAAGTTGAGCATTCGTTTTTTTATTACTCTTGCTTCAATTATATGCATTCTAAATTGTGTTTTGTGATTGTAATTTTGTATAATATAATAGAAGTTCGGTTCCACTTTTGGTTTTTCAAAAAACAAAAATTTGGTATCCTATGTCCCTAAAATTGGAAAATCTGTTATATTACTCTCCACAATGCATTCGACCACAACAATTGATCAAGAAACTGCTGAACAATAAAAGCCCGAAATAATCACATTTTATAATATGACCAAAGGTGGTGTAGATGTAGTTGATCAGACATGTATTCAATTGGAAGAAGAACCAAAAGATGGCCCCTGTGTTTATTTTTCAACTTTTTGGATGTGGTTGCAATAAATTCAGCAGTAATTTATAAGGCTGTCAAGCAAGACGGTGGAATGGCTCGAAAAGATTTTATAAAGCAGCTTGCTCTACAACTAATGAGAGATGCCTTGAATATGAGAAATCAAGCCAAAAATTTGTCAAGAGATCTGCAAGTATTAATTCAGAAGCATGCTGGAACTTCATCACTTGAGGTAGGCAAATATTTATTTGATATTCAAACGAAATATCAATAATATGTGTTATCTAGGAATCCACAAGCGGCAGTCCTTGGTCCAAAAAACACAAAAGATGCTACCTATGTAAAAAAGATCGTCGAACTCAAATGCAATTCAAAAAATGCAAAGAACCAATCTGCAAAGATCATTCTATTGAAATATGCTTGAATTGTGCACCTAATCTTGAATAAAATATTTTAGATAGAATTTTTTAGAATATATATAGAATATTTAGATAGAAAGAGTTTCTTGTTTATTCATTTAATTTTGTTTAGAGCTCTGTTTATTCGAAAAAAACAAAATATTTATTCTTTGTAAATTATGTGTATACGTTTAATTTCTTTTTATTTTATAAATAACATGGTTTATTATTGATTTTAAAAGACGGCCTGAGAGGCCGAACGCCAGTAATTGTGTAAGGAAAATAGGCGCCAGTAACTAAGGGTTAAAGAAAATGTGTGACAATAATAAAAAACAAAAAATAAGTGCAATTTCGCTAGAAACCAAAATTATAATTCTCGATTGCTTGGCGAAAGGAGAAAGATCAACAGCAATAGGTAAACGTTATAATTTAGGTGAATCTACTATAAGAGAAATAAAAAAAAATGAAGCGGCAATAAGAAGATCAGTCAGATCTGGTACAAATTTGAGTTCTAAAATTTCATCATATTCAAGAGGCACTTTAATAGAAAAAAAAAACAGAAAAGGCTCTCGTAATTTGGATTGAAGATTTAACTCAAAAAAGAATTCCGTTAGATGGACATTTAATCAAGATGAAAGCCCTTAAATTTTACAAGGAGTTAAAAGAATCAGAGCCATCTACATCTTCACGTGAAAGTAATCCACAATTCTCTGCCAGCACAGGGTGGTTAACTGGTTTTATAAAAAGACATTCTTTTCATAATCTAAAAATAAAAGGTGAGGTGGCTTCTGCAGATGAAGAAGCTGCTAGAAAATATCCTGAAAAGTTGGCTAAAATTATTAAAGATGGAGGATATTGTGCCCATCAAATCTTCAATGCTGATGAAACAGGATTGTTTTGGAAAAAAAATGCCAACCCGTACTTACATTGAAAAGTCCGAAAAAAATGCCAGTGGTTTTAAAGCTGCTAAAGATCGAGTTACTTTATTGCTGTGCAGCAATGCATCTGGCGATCGAATGTTAAAACCGCTGCTTGTAAATCGATCTTTAAAACCACGTGTATTAAAAGGAAAAGACTTAAATACACTGCCCGTACATTGGATGGCAAACAAGAAGGCCTGGGTAACAACGGCTATTTTCACTGAATGGTTCAATAAATGCTTCGTACCCGAAGTAGAAAATTATATGAAAGAGATGGGTCTCGAATTTAAGATCTTATTAATTCTTGACAATGCACCAGTTCATCCAAACTTAGAACATCCAAATATAAAGGTAGTTTTTTCCCTCCAAACACAACGAGCCTAATTCAACCATTAGATCAGGGAATTATTTCAACATTTAAAAAATATTATGTAAAATTCACTTTCCAATTCATTTTCGATAAACTGGAATCCGATACAATAACAGTTACTGAAGTTTGGAAACAATTTAATATCTTGAACTGTGTAGATCATGTTGCGTTAGCAATTGCCGAGATAAAATCACAAACTTTAAATGCATGTTGGAAAGCTGCTTGGCCTGAATGCGTATCAAAGAGAAATGAATCAAATAGAACAACATCAGATATTATTTCAATTGCTAAGGAAATAGGTGGGGAAGGTTTTGATGATTTTGGCGAGCATGATATAGAAGAATTGCTTGTGGACGAAGCCCTAAATGATGATGATATTTTGGAAAGTATGGTAGATACTACTAAAGATTTCGAAACAGTAGATAGCGAACTGGAAGATGTTACTCCACTGGACGAAAAATTACTTCGGGAAGGCCTTCAACTTTCCGGTAAATTGGATATTTTTTTTATTCAAAATGATAATGATGTAGAACGCGCCTTAAAATTCCAACGTGATCTGAAATTTTGTATGTCTGGCTACAAAGAACTCTACAAAGAACTAGTCAAGCCATCACAGCGTTTGATTACTGACTACCTTGTCAAAGAAAAAAAAATCACTGAAGTTCCTAAAGAAGCATTACCATGTAGATCTGATGACGTAATTTTATCTTCAAGTGATGAAAGTGATCTTGCACCAATCCACAAACGGGTTCGCACATTATCAGACAGCGAATAATGATGAAAACATTCTTAATATGATTTTAAATAAAGTTTTGTTTATGTTTTTTTTTTACATATTAAGTTTTGTTTTTGTTATTAACACACATATGCGCCATTTATTAAAATATGATGAGAAAAAAATTAAATCTTATTATTTATAAATATTTTTTATGCGATTTCTGGTGTATTTTAAAACATTATTTAGGTTTTATGCGATTTTTTTAATAAATGGAACGTATCCATCATTTTACATATAAATGTATGTCTTTTTTTGTGCTATTTTTTTATGCGGATTCCCCTGGAACGCATCTACCGCATAAAAAAAGAACCAAGTGTATACACTAAGTATAATACAAGTGGATACAAAGATATTAGACTAAATGAAAATATCTTAGCTATTACATTACTCGCCTAAAGATGAAATCTACGAGTTAACTTTCTATCTATGGAATTGAGGGTGATCACAGAACACCTCCTTACTGTATTGTACGAGAACTCTTCACCCTCTGCTTCCTGTAAGTATTTGCATATATTTATATGTAAATATGCGCTACTTCCTCTATATGCATAATCTCGAAGAGTCAAAACCTCAGCCTTTTTCTTTTTTATCCTATCTATTGACTGTTAGGAAAATTCGAAACTATTATAGACGCGTATGATTCTTTAAAAATTAAACAAATATATTGCTCTAAAGGCAGTATAAATAAATGCGTTTTCAGTTTTTGTAAAGTATTCAGTTTTGAACCTTGATATATGCTTCTATATCTAACATTAGCCCTATATACACTCATAGACAAAACTTAAAGAAATATATAGTCTTTAATGTCGCATGTTTATATAATTTTTTGAAGGTTACAGAGAAAACTATGTTCACACTTGGTTAGCTCGTGTATCTTCAATGAAGGTCACTGTTATATCTTTCAGAGTTATTGTCTGTATCCATGAATTTATATACTAATCATGTTTTGTTTTTTTCATTTATACAGCAGAAACCTATTTTATGTTTTACTTTAGCTAGGATTAATTTTGACTTAATCTTATAACTATAAAAAATCCGAAAAAAGCGCCGTATAGTGTTATAATATCACAGTTGAAATAATTTTCAAAATACAAAGTAGGTGGGGGAAATTTGTGGCGCTGAGTTTGTTTATACAAAAATGTAATGCCTTGATAAAATTTGGCGTTCAGCCAACTGAAATATTGACAAATAAATATTTTATTCAAAAAAATGTATGCCTTTTTATTATCTAATGATTTAAATATGGATTGCTCTATTTATAATATGAAATATAAATCTTATATAATTGGTAGATATTTTAAGTCAAAAAAACCCAAAATGTAGTCAAATTAAACGTTTTCAAAATTTGATTTGATTCTTTTTTTTATATAAACAAAAGGAGAAAGATTTCTATTAATATATCAAATCTTATTTATAAAAAAGAGAGAGATTTCAAAATTGTGTTTCAAAATTGAATACAAAACAAAATATTTTTATCAATATTACTCTATTTTATGCTTTCTTGGATTTAAAAAAAATCTATAAATTAGGAATGATGATTGTAATCACAGAATGATATGTTCAATTGAATAGTTATATTGGAAACATATATTTTATTAAGTGAACGTTAAATTAATTATTGACATATAAGTTTCCAAATTGAAGACATCTAAATTGATTTGAATTAGACTTTGCTGATGTCACAAAGAAGGATATAACAGAAGCTATACAACAGCTATAGCTTTTATTTTTGCTTATCCTTAGTACACGTGGTACAGGCCATGATAATCATGGTGGGTAGAAGTAGGCGACTAGTTTTACTGTAAGTGCACCACATGTCTACACATGTGAAAATCAGTTCGACTTTGCACTTACAAATGTGCCAGAGCCCCGTTTGGTTACACACACTCGCTAGTGGAGTTGGACATTTGCAAGAATCGGGGGCCATTAGAGCATTTTTTTAAACAGAAAAAAGTGTCCAATGCGGGAATCGAACCCGGGTCGTAGCGGTCGAAAACCAACGGTTTAGACCATCCTTCCACCGACTCCCTCAGTTATAGCTAAACTATTCTAGCTTCTATTAAACACAAATAATGTAAAATATTGATATCCATACTGAAAATATATAAACATATTGATATTATCATTTAGATCATGCAATAAAGAAAGTTATGTGTCGTTTAAGGAAAACTTGCCGATGGTTCCAGCGGCAGTTAAAATGGATAGTTTCTGTGATGCCAGAAGCATCTGGTGGAGGTAAACATTTCCTCTTAAAGAGAGAGAGAGAGAAAGGGGGCGTCCACAATGGAAGGAAGGGCCATTAGAGCTCAGTGCAAGTGGCAGCTTCATGGACAAGTGTGCTGAATTAAAACTGGCTCTGATCAACTTGCACCCAAGTATAATGATTGAACGGTCTTGTACTTACTACTTATTGACCCAACTTTACTCTCCGTTAAGATATGAACGCTGGAGAAGAAATTTATATTTGTCCTTCTGATTTATAAGGTGTATTAGTGATTAATGTAATAAAAAAGCTTCATCAATTATCTAATTCATTTCTATAATATACTAGTGGAAATAGGATCGTTATATCTGGTATTTAAAGAAAATATAATGATTTTTTGCAAATTCTGATTAAATTTTAAGTAAAATTATCTACAAAAATGTGTTATATTTAATTAAATTTAGTTTTTTAGTAACTTTGATTATATATTAGTATCAAATAAAGTAAAGCACGAAGGAAGATGATATTTTTTTTAAAAGAAACTCATCTTCCTTCGTGCTTTACTTTATTTGATTATCTAAACAGGAAGAGTTATATCGCTTATTCATATATTAGTATACAGATCGATATTTTTCTGGTAGGACATTCATCTATAGAAAATAACGGCCACCTCTTTTCTGTTAAAATAAACGCCAAAATAAGGCGCCATCTATTGACTGTGTTCGCAAACTAGCTAACTCGGGTCAGTAACAAAGCCACAGCACTATCTTTTACAAGCTAAGAAACGCATACCTGAAGAACATGGTTTCGAACAAATGGTCTTTGTCAGCCCAGGACGGGCTTTATATTCATGAGATCCACACATTGTATAAAATAAAATCTTAAGTTTTGCAATGAGTGTATGTTAATTGAACGTTGCCTTTTAAATATTCGTCAATTTTGCCTGATCTATTCTCTTCTCGTTTATTTCTTTTTGAAACATATTTTATTATAATTCACCAATTTGACCTAAAATGACAATCTTCTGATTTTTTTCAGGAAACATTTTTAAGCACCTTGGTATGCCGAATACGAACAGCATGTACCACGTTTACGAGACCTATTATCTCGAAACGCGTACACAGTTGGATTTTCTTGATTTAAATCAATAAAATATATTGGGAAAATATAGTGAAATCAACTTGAAACATTAACGCTCACTCTATGTATATATTTTTTTACGGAAGATGGCGCTTTGCAATCTAAAATATTCAATTAAGCGTTTAGGGATATCTATCTTAATCATGTTATAATATATTTAATAGTCAATGAGTTTATCAAATAGGCAATGTAGGGCTTACACATTTTATTCCAATAACAATAAATTTGTCGATATTTGGTATTGGAAATGTATACTGACGACATATATATATATATATATATGTTGTAATATATTCCAATATATATCTAAGTCCTCATTTTTTGTATAGTTAAATTGTAATTGCCAAGGTGACAGAAATAAAATTTTGAATGAGTGACAGCCGGCGCGAGTAGAGGAAAAAGGTCCGAAAAACAAGTAGGGTTCCCAGGTATGCCCCTTTCTTGCTCAAACAAATTAACGCTTTGAGACACGAGGATTGACAGACCCCTCTCGACAGATCTGTCCTGACCGGTGTCGGCTTCACTTACTCTCTCGCCATCTCTATGGTGACAACCAACATGTCTCGTCCTTTTGTGCAATCCCAATTCCACGCCTAAGCCCACTCTAAACATTGTGGCCACCACGACTGCAACCAAGATGCCACACTACTGTCATCCAACAGGATAACAAAATATATATTATATATATATATATATATATATTAAAAATGGTATTTCCTGACCAGGAGCACATGTGCTTTACAGAAGGCAGAGCGCCATCTGGTGGAACAGAAATCAACTAAACATTGATTTAGCCTGTTCCCTGATATTTGGCCAACCCAATTTCTTGATAAATCAAATATATATGTTAAAATCAAAAAGGGAGTATCCTGACCACGTTCCTATGAACTTTCAGATGGCAGAGCGCCATCTAGTGGAACAGAAATCAACTAAACGTTGATTCATCTTGTTCCCTGATATTTGTACAACCCAGGGAACAATAAGGGAACAGGCTAATTCAACGTTTAGTTGATTTCTGTTCCACTAGATGGCGCTCTGCCATCTGAAAGTTCATGTGAACGTGGTCAGGATATGCCCATCTTGATTTTAATAAAAAACACCTGACCTTTTTTATTATTTTATCTTTGATTATATTTTTCCACACACACATGTATATATATAGATGGAAATTTTGCCGGGAGAAAATTGATTTTGACGGGAGAGAGGTGACCTTTGTCTCTTTATATATATACTAGACGGGTGACCCGGGTTTCGCCCCGGGATTGACCCGTCTGCATATCTACCCGAGTGATATTATTTAGATAATATTTTTTTTATAATTGCTTGTTATTAGCATTATCTATTTGTTTGCATCAGCATAATTTAATCTAATCTTTGATAGAGGACGCTGTTCGTGAGCTAAGTAGAATAATTTGAATATATAATTTTAATAATTGATTTATATATTTTTTAAATAGCCTATCGTCTTCCCCGTATTATTTTACCTATGTATGGAAATTTTGGCTTGAATTAGTGAACTACTGCGAATTTGTATACCGGACATACAAGCAAACAAACATACTAACAAACAAACATACAAACATTGATTTTTATATATATAGATATAAAAATATGAAGCATGTTTTCTGATAAAAATATTTAATTAATATACTTTTTACCATTAAAAAAAACATAACTACTCTCTAATTATAAAATAATGATTATAATAGTCAATATAGTCAACATCTATTAAAACATACAATGGACAAACATCCATTCGTATATAATCCAAATGAAGGAAAGTCATTCGACTTTGTGTTTCTCTCTAGGGGATGGAATATATATAAATATCTAAAACATATAATATTATATGATAAAAAAGGCATCCCTAAAGGCAATGTCTGATATATTCGCATCCTCTTACTTTTTATCTTTATACAGACATTATATATCATCTATAAAATAAAAAGATTTAAAAGCGCGAATGTTTCTTTTATACATAAAACGAACTTCTACTGTCTTTACTGCGATGAAAAAATATATTGGGAGGGCTTGGTTAATTTATTCCTAATGGACTTGTCTTTATAGTTTGCTGAAGAGCATTGCTCGAAGCAAATATTTGAATGTAATTCTACTGTCCTATAAGCATATGTCCATAGTTTACTTGAAAACCATTTCTAAGATTCCATCCTTCAGTGTTGCATATGAAAGCAGAATGATCCAATACAGTATTAGAGCTCTGAGAAGCGGTCTGGTGGATTAAATTGGCGAAACCGCTGGGAGGGTTCACAACTGATGAGCCAAGCCCTCCCAATATATTTTTTCATCGCAGTAAGGACAGTAGAAGTTTGTATTATGTATAAAAGAAACATTCGCGCTTTTAAATCCTTTAATTTTATGTGTATAGATGGCGCGTTATTGCTTTGTGTTAATATATCATCTATGTTTGAAAATTTAGAAGATCATCCAAGTTAAAGTTTTATTCCTGTATATACAATTTTTCAGATTTTTTTAAATTCTTAGTTTTCAAAATATTTTATATTTTTTTAATTTTCTTTATATAGTTATTATTTATATTTATACATTTTGTAATGTATTCAATTTTTAGTTTTTTTCATAGTTCAAAAATTGTATTGAAGTTGTATAAGAAGGGATACTTGAACCTCTCCAAACAAAGAAAATCATTTAGTCATGAAATTTGACGTTCATATTATGGTACTTTTTTTTTGCTTTCCAGTAGTTTAGCCATATCGCTCAAATATTGTATAGGACTTTTATATCCGCGGTTCTAATGTGGAATTTTCTTAGTGAATGCATATGAGGAAACTATGAAAAATGGGGACAAATTCTGACTGACATGTAGTGTTCCCTGGATAACCAACCAATGACTGCAGATATTTCTACCCATCATGGAGACTTATGGACTAAATCTAGGCTCCATGACCTTGTATAATTATACATTAGGATAATAAAAATTGTTCATGAGCTTTGAGAAGTATAGGAATGTGGTAAAATATTTAAAATATGTTTACACTATCGTGTGTTTGAAATTTCAATGATAACTACTTTATAAATTATATTGCCATCTATTCATAAAATTTGTATCAATAAATTTTTCTGGCAATGTGTTTCTTTCAATAATATCATCAAATATTATCTCTACAGACCTTTCTGCAATGATATAAGTTATTGAATGAGAGGGCTTAGCTCATTAGTGGTGAACCCTTTCAGCGGTTTCGCTAAATTAATCTCTTCAGACCATTCTACTATTGTATTGGTTTGGTATATACCTTGCATTTTCTATTGAAGACAGCTTACGGGTGTTTAGTGAATCTTTAGAGAACTACTTTGCGTAGAGATCTAAAATGCTCCACAATTCTTGTAGGTGGAATCTTACACACAACTGCTCTATCACGATGCATTAGCGCGTCATCTGTTATGAAAATTGGAAACTATTATAGACGCCTATGTTTCTTTGAAAATTTAAAAAAAATTCTACTTACCTTACTGCGATGGAAAAATTATGAGCTATATTTATGATAACCCTGGCCCTTCCACTAATTTTTCTATCGCAGTGAGGGCAGTAGAAATTGTTTAATTATCAAAAGAATCATACGTGTCTATAATAATTTCCAAATTTCATAAGTGTTCTAATGCATGCATATCTGCGTAAAGAAGAAAACTTGATTTATTCTTTCCCTCATTTCCATTAGGATTTTCTTTTTCACCTTGTCTCGTATAGCTAAAGAATCCTTTTCCACGATCTCCTAAACTTGATTAGAACATATCGCGTGATATGTCCTTTCTTGATGTCTTTGAAATACATCAGTCATCTGCCTCATTATTTACATCTAGAATCTTCTTATAGAATATTATTTGATATTCTATTAAAGTAAGTTATTCATTGATTAAATATTTCCATAAAAGTATAATTAAAATAAACAAATACTCTGTTTAATATTATTATAATACTTTTTGATTGTCCACGTAATTTGAAAGATGGCATAAAACAGAATATAAAGAATAAAAAAATATTTTTTAACTTCAATTTAAAACAAACTATTAAAAAGAACAATATAATGCCTAAATTTAAAACTATTTTTTAAATAATAATTCAAATAGAATATGAAAATTTAATTATATAGAATATTTCGCTCTTTATTGTTTATAACTATTCGAAATAATTATTTTTTTTACATCACTAAGCAAAAATATCGATTTTTTTTTACCAGAGAAATATTCCAAGCAATGTTTTCCAATTTATAATACAAATGAGGTCTGATAATTGATTGGAATCGAATAGATTTACATTTATTTTTCAAAGCAAAAATTCCATTTCCAATTAGAATTTTATTTTTGTTCTTAAAGAACCTAGTTATTTTAATGAAAAACCTTTGATTTTTGTAAATAGAGGAATTGGGCTGAAAAATCAATTTTAAAAAATATTTTTTTCAATAAAAATATAATGGTTAGATAGATGGCTATATATATATTTGATATGAAAATCGGAAACTATTTTAGACGAGTATGATTCTTTTAAAAATAAAAGAATTTCTACTGCCCTTACTGCAATGGAAATTCTTTTCTTTTTAGAAGAATCATACGCGTCAATAATAGTTTCGAATTTTCATAACAGATGGCGCGCTGATGCATCGTAATATATTCTATAAATTATATGTGCAAAAAAATATATATATATTATATATTATAAATCAATAATACATATTTGCCGTATTCACCAGTATATAAAATACAACAAATTTACTATTAGAGGTCGTTTGAATATATGAATTATCCTGATTTCTAATATTGGAGGTTGAATTATTTCATGCCAGGTCTTTTTTTTTTTTATTATCCCTAGTACACGTGATACATGTAATGATAATCATGGTGGGTAGAAGTAGACGACTGCTTTTACTGTAAGTACACCACATGTCTACACTTGTGAAAAGCAGTTCGACTTTGCACTTACAAATGTGCCATAGACCCGTTTGATTACTTGCACTCACTGGTAGGATTGGACTTTTGCAAGAATCGGGGACCATTGGAGAATAAGTTCATCTTTTAAGATTTCGTAAATGGTGTCTATTAGGGAGATAGTCTCTCATATTATGGGTTTCATGAATGTTTTTACTGAAAATATTCAATTCTAATGCTTTGATGAGTTCATAGTTTCATAGATAGCGTCTGTTCCTCATGTCAGAGGCGGCCATTTCCTTTGAAGCTAAGTCGGCCTGCCACTGAGTAGTGCTCCCAGTCTAAATGACAAAGACAGACACATTCTAATTCACCCAGTCATGATGGTTGTCAAACAGACACCATCAAGGGTCACAACTTGATACCCTAATATGATTGAGTGGAGACAAGAAAGAAGAAGATAATTTCATAGTGTGGTCTTTAAATTTGCAGGTTGCATTGAAGCTCACTCTTTTTATTGTCGTTGTCATCTTTCAACAGAAAAATTCCCAAGTCTTGGCCATGGGATCTTCCCATCTCACAGATCTGTGTTCTCACCCCATTTCAATGACTCTGATAATCCAAACCTATCTCTTAATAGAAGAGACCAACGGTAAACGCGACGAGTTTATTTATTCAAAAGGCTGCGAGCTTTCAGATAATAACGTCCATCAACAGGCTATTACGCGTAATAGCCATATTTTGGTCATATAGGTATAGCCTGCACCACGCTGACGAGGGTCAACAGCCCGAAACTCCTTCGTGGTACACTTTTCTTAATTTATCAAGAAAATGGATATGTATAAGAATATCAAGGAACAGGTTAAATCAACGTTTAGTTGATTTCTATTTCACTAAATGGCTCTCTGCCATCTTAAAAATCTCATGTGCTCGTGGTCAGGATATGCCTTTTTATTTTTTTATAATTATATTTTCACATAAATACATATTTCTGTGAATATAGCAATCCTTATTTAAATCATTAGATAATAAAAAGGCTTATCTTTTATTCAATCATATATATACCTTTTTATTATCTAATGATATATAAATATATGATGTCATATGATGTTCAGTTTTTAATCGCCAGCCTATTGGTTCTCTACTGTCACGTGATCATAATAAGTCAATCAGGATTGAGTTCATTAGCCAATCATCGTGTCAGTTTAGTTTTTTCCATTGATCAGCCCTGTGTACTATATACATAGTTATAATCGATGAAATGATAAAAAAAGATATAAAACAAATGGATTTTCTTGAATTTTTAAGTTTATTTTATTTAGCTATAAAATCAAGTAATGAAGAAACTTTAATTTCGAAAGCTTATTTTATAGCTAAAAATATATAAACTTATTTTTTATCGTCGAATTTGATACTAAACTATATTAAATAAAATATAGCTGGTTGAAAACACAGAATTTCTCTCTTTTTCATAGGTTGCACACTGAAAATATTATTTTTTTGTCGTTTCTTATTTTTAAAATAATAAACTTATATTAGAATTATATTTATATGAATTTGATATATATAAGATAAGTCCTATTTATAGAAAAAAAAACATTTATAAGAAATCCTGATATTTTTGCCTGGAATTGTAAATAACAACGGCTCAAAATACACGCATGGACTAAATTAAGGATGTGAAAATGTGTGTGAAAAAAATGTGTGAAAATAAATATCACTGTGTATCAAATATCTTTCAGAGTTATTTTCTGAATCCCGATATACATGCTAAAAGGTACAACTTCCTTAAGTTTTGTCCATGAGTGTAGTTTCATTATTTAGGTTTATCCATTCTCTAATTTTCATCACATTTGAACGAGTTACTGTTATTGTATTATTAAAATTAATTATTTTATGTATATATAATTTTCATTGGATAGAAATTAATTTTTAAAACCTAACTTTTTTCCCATTACTCCTCATGAATGTTTTTATTAATTCATTAAAATCCATATGAAGTAAAGTGGAAATAGAATGTGTTAAACACAGATGGAGATGATAAAGTGACATGGAATTTAGGTTATATTAAATTCTTGTGGCGAATAATGAAGGATCACATTTTGTAGAAAAAACATATGAAAATAGTTTACTCTAATATTTTTATTTATTTATTTGGGCTTTATAATAACCAGTGCACTCAAACCAAGTTTCATGATATATCACTATTTCTTCTGGGCTCACAACACTCTCAATAGCAGTACTGTATTTTTGTATGGTTGTGGTAGAAATATTTATTTGTGTGCAATCAAATATATATTTATTCAAATTATATATGTAAATATACTGTCCTAAAAACGTTATGTCAATAGTTTGCTTGAATACCATTTCTGAGATTCCATCTTTCAGTGTAGCATATATAAACAATATCGTCTAATACAGTATTAAAAGAAATACAGTGTTAGAGCTTTAAGAAGCGGTATTGTAGATTAAAACCGCTGGGAGGATTCACCACCTATGTTCCAAGCCTTTCCAATATTTTTCATCGCAGTAAAGAGAGTAGAAGTTTATTTTATATGTGAAAATACATTAGTATTTTAATGCTTTCATTTGTTATATATAGATAGCTTGCTATTGCCTTATATAATCCATTTTATTTATTTTGTTTTTTCTGATGTTTATGTCGATTCTATATTTATATTTCCAGAAGATTTATAATTTGCTACTCATAGTTTAGTTAATATTGTCGCGAAGTTTGTTTAGAGTGAAGTTGCTGGCTCGGCAACCCTGGAGCTGACGTCACTTCCTGTGGAGGTAGCCCTTGCAAGGCCGCGTAGCCACGTCAGCTGCTTTTTTATTCGATTTGTTCATAGTAACTTCTTTTTATACCAGAACTGTTAAAACTTTGAGTAGAAAGTTTTAATTTCTTCATTAAAGAAAACAATATGTTGCCCATACAAAAGTCTGGAAAACAAATATAATTACATTTTATTGACCTATTGACCTTACTGGTAAGAATTAATCAATATTCATAAGTAGTATTTAAGTATGTGAAAACTGGGATGAAAGCCATCATATAATTCTAATATTTATTATTGATATACATCAAATATATTTCCGAACTTCCATGAACATTGTGTATATTATCCGTATAAAAGCAGTCCATAATTTACAGACTTAAGTCTGGTCATCTACAAACAATGACTTTCCAGAAAGGTTGCAAGGTTTTTCCACTTATGTACGAAATCTAATTCTCAACCAGCAACCCAAACCACATCATTGACTGTATTGTATAATCCATTGATGTGAACTTCACTCATTTCCAGCAGACATCATCAAAAGTCTCAAGTTCTACAAGCTTGATACCCTGATATAATTGAGTGGAGATAAGAAAGAAGAGACTGTACATTGTAAATGGATAACTTCTTTGGTAATAATGTACTCTGCACATAGAAGATGTAGAAATTTAGTTTAATAAATTTTAAAGGGACGTGTATTCATTAGTAAATGATTAACAACATTCATCAATACATATTCTTACTATTTAGATTGAAATTGCTTGAATATGCAGGTCATAACATTCCCTTCATATAAAGGATTTTATAAATATATGTCCTAAAAATTCAAATGTCTTTTTACTCTCTCTCTCTCTCTCTCTCCAATGAATACTGTGTATATTTTTATATATGTATATTTATCAATTTTATATTTTACACTTACATACGTATATTAAAAACAAAGTAGGCATATCCTGACCAGGAGCACATATGCTTTTTAGAAGGCAGAACGCCATTTGGTGGAATAGAAATCAACAAAACATTGAAAGAACCTTCAACAAAAGATTGATTAAAACCTGGACACATTCTTGGTCTGTCCTGAAAATAGCTGATTAATGATCGGAATACATCAAGTCATTTTTGGTTGTTACAAAGGTAGGTTACAAGGGATATTCTTTAAATGGGTTGTCAATGAAAGTATTTGATGAACACCAATGAAAATAAACTGTTATTCCAGAAATAAATGATGGAATATCATGTAATATAGCATAAATATACAAATTATTTCATAGATCAAATTATTTGAAAATGAAAAGAATATAAAACAAACTAAATTTGTAGCTAATAAATCTACTTGCAATATGTTTCTTTTTAAAATAACATCAAATATTATCTCTATAGAACTTACTGCAATGTGTGATATAAGTTATTGAATGAAAAGACTTGGTTTAACAGTGGTGAAGCGTCTCAGCGGTTTCGCCAAATCAATCTCCAGACCGCTTTACTATTGTATTAGATTGGTTTTCTTATATATCCTGTATTTACTATGGAAGACAGCCTAGGGGTTGCTTAGTGAACAATGGATATAAGCTTATGGGTCGGTATAGGTACATACATATAATATCAACGATGCTATTATTTGATAGAATATTTGATGCTATTTTAAAAAGAAACACATTGCCAGTCAAATTATTTGTTACAGATTTTATCGAAAGTTAGCAATTGAATTTATAAATATGAATTAAGCTATTTCGGACGTTTTGAAGCTAAAATATTATAATTTATTAAATATATTATTAGAGGCTTAATTTGAGACAATAATTTTCGTTTTAACTTCAATTTATTCTCTCGGTCTACAGCTTTCTTTGAAGCCACTATAGCGTATTTATATAAATATATCAAAACTCTGGTATTCCTTTTGTTTCTATATAAAATAATGGTATAGGATGTAAGGTTACTAGGTTTTTCAGCCTTTTAATCAAACTCTATTTAGAGAATTGTATTTCCATTTAATTCTCTCTATTTCTAATATTTATTTGAGTCTTTTATTTTATAAGATGATAAAAACACTCGCAAAAGAGAGGAAATTAATAATTTTTATCCTATTGTCTAAAGGAAAATTAATAAAATTTTATTTTCTAATTAGTTTTCCTTTCAAATACCATAAATAAAAGTTAAAAAAAGAGCAGCGGAAATAAGAATGGATGAAACAAATTGCTGTTTTTACTCCATGGCAATAATTGCGCAGGAAATCAATTTTTCTTGGTTGTAATTGACTTTGCGTATCATTTATCATCTTAATTAATCAATTAGATAGAAACGGAAGAATTTTTATTAAATTTTTAAGTATCGTATGTATGAGTGTGTGGATGAAATTTAATTATGATTTATGAAAAATAAGGAAATATCAAATTAGAGTGTGCTAAGTGTATTTTTTTATTAGTGAATTTACCTTAACTGTGTTTAATTATTAAAATCACAATAGTTTTTTACATTATGCAATAAAATTTGTAATAGTTTTCTTTTAGAGACAGAAAAGTGAATTCTGTAATTGAACCGTAACTATATTAGAATCTTAGAATCAAAAGATACATGCTGCTATATAAAGCAAATTAAAATTTATTCTAACTGCTATAAATCAGTTTCTCTATCATTGTTGGAACAATCAAGAATAGAAAAATTATAACTTATAATATATATTATAAAATTTTATAAAAGTATATATTATTATATTATACATGCCTATATACAGATATATAATCATAAAGTGCCTCTCCCGTCAAAATAAAGGTAAAAACTAGACGCCATTGACTGTCGCCGCAAACTAGCAGCCTCGAGTCGGTGACAAAGTCACAACACCAGCTTATGCAAACTAAGAAGTGTTCATCTAGTGAACAAGGTTTCGAGCTGAAAGCCCTCGTCAGCCTAAGGTGGACTTTATTCCATGAGATCCATACGGGATCTAATGGAATCTTCACAATCTGCCAAAGAGGTTTTTAGCTGGCAAGGTGGCTGGGCCAAATTTATGGCCAAAATATAGATGGAAATATAGATCAACTTCCTTCAGGAAAATTCCCCATCTATATAAATATATATATTTTATTCATAAAATAAAATATCATATATTGGATTGAATTAAAGATTTATTTGCCAATATTTCGGTTGGCTGAACGCCAACCTTTGTCGAGCATTACATTTTTATATAAACAAACTCAGCGCCGCATAGTGTCATAATATCACAGTTAAAATATATTTTTCATAATGCAAAGGAGAGGGAATTTGTACATGAAAAAAATTATTATAAAAATTACAACCAGAATAAGTTGAATATCTTATAATATTAAAAAAGAAAACTTATAAGTCTATCCTTATTTTAAATTTAATTAAGGATTGCTCTATATACAGAATGATATATATATTGGGAGTACAAATAAGTTTTGAGGGATTTGCAAAAGAAGCCACAACAAATCTCTATATATATAAAAGTCAATTCCTGTCTGTCTGTCTGTCTGTTTCGCGATAAACTCAAAAACTACTGAACCAATTGGTTCCAAATTTTGCATGTCGCTTTTTATAAACCTGAGGAAAATTTTTGGCTACATTTTGCTTATAATTTTTGGCTATTTCTTTTTTTAATTTGAAGAACTATTTTTTTACGCGGAGTAATCCGGAATGGAATGAATACCCAAATAAGGCCATTTTGTATACGCATCGGTGGCTCAGTGGTAGAATGCTCGCCTGCCACGCGGGCGGCCCGGGATCGATTCCCGGCCGATGCATTTTTTTTAACAATTTTTAAAACTCATTTATATTATATCTTCTATATATATAAAAATAAATGTTTGTATGTTTGTTTGTTTGTTGGTTGGTTTGTATGTCCGGTATACAATTTCGCAGTAGTTCACTAATTCAAACCAAAATTTCCATACATAGGTAAAAAAATATAACACATATAATATAAATATTTATATAATAACTGCTCTAATTTGAAATATTTGTTAGGTTTTATTTATTTATATATTTTCATTTTTAGATATAACTGATCTAATTCGTCGTTTAAAATAACTGCTCTTGAAATATTTGGTATGTTTTATTTATTTATATATATTTTCATTTTTAGATATAACTGATCTAATTCGCCGTTTAAAATAACTGCTCTAATTCGAAATATTTGGTATTTATTTATTTATATATTTTAATTTTTAGATATAACTGATCTAATTCTTCGTTTAAAATAGTTCGCTTAATAACACATATAATATAAATATTTATATAATAACTGCTCTAATTTGAAATATTTGGTAGGTTTTATTTATTTATATATTTTCATTTTTAGATATAACTGATCTAATTCGTCGTTTAAAATAACTGCTCTTGAAATATTTGGTATGTTTTATTTATTTATATATATTTTCATTTTTAGATATAACTGATCTAATTCGCCGTTTAAAATAACTGCTCTAATTCGAAATATTTGGTATGTTTTATTTGTGTTCACTCTATTTCTATTTATTTGAAGTATTATAATTTCCATGTTTCAAAAACATATTTCAAAAAGGTTGTTAGAAATATGTAAGGCCTGAAATAGCTTTACATGCGAATATTTATGATGCCAAGCGTAGCTTAATAACTGCTCTTGAAATATTTGGTATGTTTTATTTATTTATATATATTTTCATTTTTAGATATAACTGATCTAATTCGCCGTTTAAAATAACTGCTCTAATTCGAAATATTTGGTATTTGGTATTTATTTATTTATACTCTGCTTAGCTCACGAACAGCGCCCTCTATCAAGGTTATAAATACGTTTAAAATCGATATCTTATCAAATTTTATTAATAATATTTTTCGCTTAATAATTAGAATACTTGATCTAAATCGAAATATTTATAGACGCTCGCTCGATTTGAAGATTTACATATGTGTATATCGTAACTAATCTGACTGTAAAGTTTGGAGCGGGGCATTTCACAAAAGTAACGTCCACGGTGCCAATTTATAATTGTAACGAATAGTATTTGAATAAAAACATTTAATGGGGTAAAACCCGGGCGTTGCCCGGGTCATTCGTCTAGTATTATATAAATAGCATCGGACCTTGTAAGGTTTCATGTTAAGGCATCATCATTTCCCTAAAAAAATCAGAAGAAGTCTTTTCACTCAAGTGTAAGGAACTTTTTTTTGGGTGCTCTAACCATGTCAACCTTTTTGCCAACAAAACACAATTTGCGGGAAGCGCTGCTTTTTTTGTTTTAATTTGAAGAAAAGTGCAACTGATGGACATCGATTGCTGTGTGAGGCATATGCTAAACATGCTCTATCAATAAAATCATGTGAGTACTGGTTTCGGCGTTTAAAAAGTGGCGATTTTGACACCAGAAACAAAGAACGCGGAGGGAGGCCAATAAAGTTCGAAGACGCTGAGTTGGAGGCTTTATTGGACGAAGATTCAAGCCAAACTCAAGAGGAGCTCGCTGAAACCTTGGGAGTGACTCAACAAGCGATTTCGAACCGTCTCAAGGTCATGGGTATGGTGCAAAAACAAGGAAATTGGGTTCCATATGAACTCAAGCCAGGAAACATCGAGCGCCATATTTGCACGTGCGAACTACTGCTCAAAAGACAAAATCGGAAGGGTTTTTTGCATCGAATCGTGACGGGGGACGAAAAGTGGATTCACTACGACAACCCAAAGCGCAGAAAATCGTGGGTTAAGCCCGGTCATGCATCAACTTCAACGGCCAAACCGAATATTCATGGCAAGAAGCTAATGCTGTGCATCTGGTGGGATCAGCTCGGAGTGATCTACTATGAGCTACTTCAGCCTAACGAAACCATCACTGGAGAACGTTACCAACAACAATTGATGCGATTAAGCCGAGCATTGAAGATTAAACGCCCACTATATGCCAAAAGACATGACAAGGTGATCTATCAGCACGACCACGCTCGGCCACATGTTGCAAAAGTTGTCAAGGAGACTTTGGAGGCGCTTCAATGGGATGTCCTACCCCACCCGCTGTATTCACCAGACATTGCTCCTTCAGACTACCACATGTTCCGTTCGATGACACATGGCCTGGCCGAGCAGCACTTCACTTCTTACGAAGAGGCGAAAAATTGGGTCAATGTTTGGATCGCCTCAAAGACGAGGAATTTTTTCGACACGGAATTCGTATGCTGTCTGAAAGATGGGAAAAAGTCGTAGCTAAAGATGGACAATACTTTGAATGAAATATATTGTACTGATTTCTCTGAATAAAGCTTCGAATTTATAAAAATATCCCTCAAAACTTATTTGTACTCCTAATATATATATTTATATATTATATAAAAATGTTTATTTATTTTAAAATTATATAACATCTAAGGCAAACTACTCTGTTAAGACGACCGCCATAGGTCGCCGCTTTCCCTTTATGAATCCGTTGTTGTTTCCCGTTGGCCGGCTCAAATATTTTTGTAGATATGTAGATAGGTATTTTATTTTATTTTTTCTATTCGCCTTAAAACAGGTAGTACTTTATCAAATTCTGTTTTATATATATATATTCATTAGCACAATTAAAGAAAATTGTGATTCAAACTTCATTTTATTAATATTTATTACTACGACCGCAAAACAATATCGTAGAAAATACTCGTAGAATACTCATGTGTCCAAAGTACAATCAAGCAACAGCTAATAAATCTATATAACTAATTAACAAATCAACAGCAGAAAATCATCTTTAATATAATATATATTTTATATTAAAATATAATTTCATTTAAAAATATATTTCATAGATTCAAATATTCTGTTTAAATCGACCGCCAGAGGTCACTCTTCCCCTATAAAAACTCACTGTTGTTCTTTCCATATGGCCGGCTCAAAACTTTTGTACAATATGTAAATAATCTTTGGTTTTTCTTATTCTATTCGCCTTAAGCCAGGCATTACTTTAATCAAATTATGTTTTTACAGATTCTTTTAGTTCAATTAAATCAATTACTGATCAAGACTATTTTTAGTATTTTACTTTAAAGATTTCAACCACGACTGCAATTACCATAATCCTCAACATGATCAAAAATCAAACATAAAATCTCTATTCATTTTTATATAATATAAATATGCAACGACAAAGTCATAATTGAAGAGAGTGATACCTCTTTAGGTATATGGATATCATCCACCCGTAACTTGGTGTTGTTTATATAAGAAAAAAAGAATTTTCCTGATTGACAAACTCAAATTTGCTGATGGCTTGCCTAATCTGTCGAAATAACTTTAAACTAATGGTATTTATGTAGAACGACCTTTGAAATTCATCCCGCTGGTGTTTCTTTTCAAAATCGAAATTTATTTTAAGAAGAATTAACGATTATTTTCAACCTTAGGAATGAAGTATGAAAGGATGAATTGTAAAGAGTAATGATAAACGGAAAAATAAAAGTGTCCAGGGATGGGAATCGAACCCACGTGCTTACCGTGCAGATGCCATGTCCACTAGGCTACCCTGGACATATTTCAAAGTTCGTTCTACAATCATAAGCCGCATTATATTGTATTAATGGTATTTTATATTATTATTTCATTATATTTAACAATTTTTTTTCTTGATGAATGAAGAAAGTGTTAACACGCTGACAAGGACCAACAGCTTGAAACGCATACCAGGTTACCATTTCTTGATTTATCAAGATAAGGTATTTCGCCGATATTCTAGGAATAATTAAAAGTCACGATTAATTGTTATTTATTTTGACAAAGATGGTGCAAACTATCAGAAAATTACGTTTTCACGATCAGGATATGCTTTTTTCTTTATTTATATTCAAATATCAGTACAATTTCACACATTTTTACTAGTTTTCCAAATATAAATATATTTCTATATGTTTGTTTATCAAAAGATAATTTTTCTAGACAGCATACCTTCAATTAATTTAATTTCTAAAATGGAAAACCATAAAAATCGCTATCAAATACCCTTACTGTGGATTTCATCCTGAGAAAAAATCAGAAGTTAATTTGGCCCAATACAAAACTATACGTAATTCTATAAAATACGCAAAGTGTACACCAATACCTCGCTTTGCGTCGTTTCGTTTTGCGTTTTTTTTTCGAAGTTACGTCGCTGCTTAATTTTTACTGATTTTCACTGTGCGTCGTTAGATTTTCGAAGTTGGGTTGTTTTGGATTCGAGTCTTTAATATATTTTTTGAATTTTTTTTCCTAAAATATGACAACACCTTTGATTTTGATTGCGCCTTCACATATTTTCACTTTGCGTCGTTTCAATTTGCGTCTTGTTTTTTTGTAACGTAACCCCGACGCAAAGTGAGGTATGGGTGTACTATTCGCTCCTAGATTATTTTATAATCAAGACCATGACGAAAGCATAAATAATAATTTTTAACCTTGAACGTTCTGAATATGTTAAAATTAATATTGAGGGTCATTCATTATTCTTATATATCCTAGTGATATATAGAGATCCTATAAATAACCCAACAAATACCTTCCTTAAAATACCAAGGAGGTCTCTAGACTAACTCCCTAGTTTACTAACTTTAATATAACGCACACTGTTTACAAGCCATTGAGAGGTTAGTTTCATTTAGTTAAGTTTGGGAAAGGCTAAGGCCATCTTAGTAAAGATTAGGTTTAGTTAAGATTCAGGTTAAGTCAGATTTGATTCTAGTTAGGTTCAGTAAACAAAGAAGCTTGTCTCGAGACCAACCAAAATCACCTGAATAAAATAAAAAAAGGCGATATCTGACATAATCTAAACTTAAACAAAACAACATCTTCAGGAGAGACCACGATTATCACAATTTTTAATCGGTCTCTCAAGAGAGGTTCTATTGTTTACGAAAATATCTTCTGGGAATATATACCACATTTATACATACCATCAAGTTCTATTTAAATAACGAAATAAATTTATCTTCCAGAAAAGAGAGAGCGAGCAGAAGACCTTATTTATTTCCACACGGTTTTAATTACATTTTCATAAAAGAGGTTGAAATCTCAAGAGGATAAAATAGACAACCAGATTTAAATCTGCGCAGTTGAAAGATTCTCTCCAAGGAACTGATGATGTAGCGTCTCTACGAACGTCCAGAAAAATCTAACGGCCCTTGTTAATGACACTAAAGAAAAGGATAAATTATTGAGGAAGAATTTAATTACCTTCTAGATGTAAATTATCCTCCGCTTTAATTTACATAAAGGCTATAAGAGGCATTATAACTGCAGTTCGTGCTGCAGGGCGCCCTTATCTTGCTTGCCACCCATTAGCCTGACCTCGGTAAAAAGGAAACCTTTTCCCTTTCTCTCACTCAGTTTTACTTCCTTTTGAAAACTCCTTTTTCCTCTTTTATGAACTAAATTACCTTCAATTTTTATGAAAAGGATTTTAAATATAAATTTGAGCTTCTTAACTTTTTTCTTATTATATTATTTTATTCACAATTTGATATTAAAATAGAATGGTCCTATGAATTATTTTGAAAAACATATTTTTTTATTATAAAGATTTATCTTGATTTAAAGCCGTAATCTTTTAGTCTCTAATACAATTAGTCTATATAAATTAATTGAAATAATACGACGTAATGCATTTTTTTAAATACCCAATTATAGAAAAGATTTTGATATCATAAATATTATTTAAATACTATATTTTATCATAATTGTAAGAAAATAGAAATTTGATCAAAATTAATGTTATACATTTATTTAGAAAGTGATATGTGAAATCATGCTACGATAAAGTGGATAAATTAAGATAAACTAATTTCCGGATAGCGAACTAAATGTTGCTTACGACCTGCGCCATCTTTCGGAATAAATATCAACTAGGCGTTGAATTTTAATATTGAAGAATATTGGCTAAACACTATTTCTTGATTTAATCAAGCTATCCATATAAAAATAGTGATATTTCGAGATTTTTTAATACATTTTATTTAAATAAAATAATGAATATTAATATGGCTTACTTATAAAGAGATGGAAAATTGAGATTAAGTTGGAATTCGATTTCGTTCAGATGGCGTATATTCATTGGATAGCTTATAAGATAGCACGTGACTTCTACTTTCCTATATAAAGATGAATAACCGATTTCAATATTGCCTTAGAATGCTTCGACACATAGCATGTAGAAGGCGCAACAATTGTCACACCCTGATTTCAATTCCTTGAGCCTTCGCGGCTTGCGGCTTCTAAAACCATCGGCCAGATCTTGCAGCCATGTTACCACCCTTATCAATTCCTTGAGCCTTTACAATGTTCTCAGCTTCTAAATAAAGTATTTCAGATTTTAATTTCTTTCTTACGATCTGATCAATTATTTGAGCCTTTGCAATGTGCGGATTCTAAAAATGATATCCAGATATTGCATACGTTGTTTCGACTTGATCAATTTCTTGTGCCTCTGCAATGTTCTCAGCTTCTTAAAAATAGTAACCCGATCTTCAGACGTTCTTACGATCTGATCAATTACTTGAACCTCTTCAATATTTGGCTTATAAAAAGAGTATCCCGATCTTCAGACGTTCTTACGATCTGATCAATTTCTTGAGCCTCTTCAATATTTGGCTTATAAAAATACTATCCCGATCTTCAGACGTTCTTACGATCTGATCAATTCCTTGAGCCTCTTCAATATTCGGCTTATAAAAATAGTATCCCGATCTTCCGGCGTTCTTACGATCTGATCAATTCCTTGAGCCTCTTCAATATTCGGCTTATAAAAATAGCATCCCGATCTTCAGACGTTCTTATGATCTGTTCAATTCCTTGAGCCTCTTCAATATTCGGCTTATAAAAATAGTATCCCGATCTTCAGACGTTCTTACGATCTGATCAATTCCTGAGAGCCTCTACAATATTCGGCTTATAAAAATAGTATCCCGATCTTCAGACGTTCTCACGATCTGATCAATTCCTTGAGAGCCTCTACAATATTCGGCTTATAAAAATAGTATCCCGATCTTCAGACGTTCTTACGATCTGATCAATTCCTTGAGCCTCTACAATATTCGGCTTATAAAAATAGTATCCCGATCTTCAGACGTTCATACGATCTGATCAATTCCTTGAGCCTCTTCAATATTTGGCTTATAAAAATAGTATCCCGATCTTCCGGCGTTCTTACGATCTGATCAATTCCTTGAGCCTCTTCAATATTCGGCTTATAAAAATAGTATCCCGATCTTCAGACGTTCTTACGATATGATCAATTCCTTGAGCCTCTTCAATATTCGGCTTATAAAAATAGTATCCAGATCTTACAGACATTCTTCCGAACTGATCAATTCCTTGAGCCTCTGCAATATTCTCAGCTTATAAAAATAGTATCCCGATCTTCAGACGTTCTTACGATCTGATCAATTCCTTGAGCCTCTTCAATATTTGGCTTATAAAAATACTATCCAGATCTTGCAGCCGTTCATCCGAATGATCACTTTCTTGAGCCTTTTAAATTTGAGGCTTATGAAAAAATTGTATTTATATCTTGCAGACGTTGTTTCGACCTGATTAATTTCTTGAACCTTCGCGATTTCCGGCTTCAAAAAATAATATGAAGATCTTTCAACCGTTCTTCTGATCTGATAAATACTATAAGTCTCTGTCCCGGAGTGACATCCTAATCAATTCCCGAGCCTTTGCAAGGTACGGCTTCTAAAAATATCATCCAGATCTTCATACTTTTTTTTCGGCCTGATTGATTTCTTGAGCCTTTGCAATGTGCGCACCTATAAATAACATCCAGATATTGCAGTTGTTCTTCCGAAATAATCACTTTCTTTAGCCTTTTCAATTTGCTGTTTTTGAGAAAATAGCATCTAGATCTTGCAGACGTTGTTTCGACCTGATCAATTCCTTGAGAGAGAGCCTCTGCAATATGCGGCTTCTAAAAATATTATCCAGATATTCCAGCCGGGGTGATATTCTGATCAAGTCCTAAGTTTTTGCAATGTGCGGATTCTAAAAATATTATCCAGATATTCCACCGGGGTGATATTCTGATCAATTCCTAAGTTTTTGCAATGTGCGGCTTCTAAAATTATTATCCAGATATTCCAGCCGGGGTGATATTCTGATCAATTCCTAAGTTTTTGCAATGTGCGGCTTCTAAAAATATTTTCCAGATATTCCAGCCGGGGTGATATTCTGATCAATTCCTAAGTTTTTGCAATGTGCGGCTTCTAAAAATATTATCCAGATATTCCAGCCGGGGTGATATTCTGATCAATTCCTATGTTTTTGCAATGTGCGGCTTCTAAAAATATTATCCAGATATTCCAGCCGGGGTGATATTCTGATCAATTCCTATGTTTTTGCAATGTGCGGCTTCTAAAAATATTATCCAGATATTCCAGCCGGGGTGATATTCTGATCAATTCCTAAAAGTTTTTGCAATGTGCGGCTTCTAAAAATATTATCCAGATATTCCAGCCGGGTTGATATTCTGATCAATTCCTAAGTTTTTGCAATGTGCGGCTTCTAAAAATATTATCCAGATATTCCAGCCGGGGTGATATTCTGATCAATTCCTATGTTTTTGCAATGTGCGGCTTCTAAAAATATTATCCAGATCTTGCAGCCGTGGTGATATTCTGATCAATTCCTATGTTTTTGCAATGTGCGGCTTCTAAAAATATTATCCAGATATTTGAGCAATTACGATGCGCGGATTCTGAAACCATCGGCAAGGCCTTGCATCTGTGATGCTGCTCTGGCCAATTCTTTGAGTCTTCGCATTGTTCGGCTTCTAAAACAGCGATCATATTTTGCATCTTCAGCATTGCTCCGGTCGTTTCCTGGTACCCTTTTAATTTTGTCCAATAGCAAGGCAAGTTTAATTATGAAAACTTCATCATGGGTTAGAGACTCTATTTGGGATACCAAGTCATTTAGCTTTCCAGTACCTATCTAATAAGATTTTTCATTTAATAATTATTAGCCAATTGTTGTTAGGCTTTCTCTAATGAACTAAAAATCCTAAATAAAGAAATAAATAAATATTATTATTTATTATATTAAGTGGCGATATATATTAGAAGATTTGAGAGATTTGTGCTTCCCCGAAGTTCTACACAAATCTTATCTAGACATATATAAATATTTCGTAATCAAATAATATTCTTTATCTAAACACCTTTTTGAATTTATTAACTAAATCAAAAAATGAAATTGCTCCAAAAATTAAGTACAAGTATCAATTTTCTCAAATATCATGTTCTCACATTGCACAGAATTGAACAATTCCAATTTTCTCATTTAATGAATTAAGCATTATCATTAGCTAAACTTACTATTTGTATATATAAGCTACAATTTCAAATTGAAATTAATGGGACGATAATATTCATGAGTGAAATTAGCACATTTTAAATAAAAAATCATTATAACCGAACTTTTGGTCCTCTCTGCGCAAGGCGTAGAGATTGAGATTGGTGGAAAAATCCGTACCCCCCAGATTTGACAAATTCATACAAAGTTCAAACACAGATTGTTTGCTTTTTTATCTACACTTATAGACAAAACTTAAAGAGGTGAAATATCTTTGATATCGCTGGCCATCCTATATTTTTGAAGGAGACAGAGGTAAATGGGTTCACATTTGGTTATATCGTGTTTCTTCAATAAAGCTCACTGTTAATCAAATATCTTTCAGATTTATTGTTTTAATCCTGATATATATGCTTAAAGATACAACATCCTCAAGTTTTGTCCATGAATATGTTTTCAAAACTAGTGTTGCGGTATTTCAACAATCTCCGTTCTTTATACAGTGAAAAGATCAACCAAATGTATTTTTAATGCTTCTTTAAAGTGAGAGGTGGCTTTATCGCACATAAACTTTATCTTCCTATCTCCCTCTAAGTTGTTGACATTTTATGGCAACAATTCAATAGCGTAATGTTCAATTCTGTGGCTATAAATCATGTTGACAAATTATACACTTTAGATAACGTTGGAGTAGTGGGGTCTCCCCTTATCTTAACGGAAGGATTATTGTACAGTGAACCTCATATGAGCTACCCATCTGATCCACCCTCTCCGAACGACCACCTTTATAAAATAAAATAGGACTAGGTCAAATTTAACTCAACCTCCAATAAGAGACTACCTCCAGAAGAACCCAGGTTTATAATAAAATAAATAAAGCTCACAGGGCTAGGTTTTTTGTGCAAACCTTTTATTTTCAAGCTTCGAACTTGTCAGTCTTTCAACAGGTGTATACAATTGACAAAATAATGATGAATATAATTTTGATAAAAATTATTTATAATTTGTATAAAAATATTATTTATCGTTAATATAATAAGTGATACTCCTATTGAAGAACTGACAAGTACGAAATATTTGAAATAAATAGTTTGCACAAGAAACTTAGCCCTGTGAGATTAATCTTATTATATTATAAATCAGACCAAGTTTATCTATATTTTATAATTATCTTTCAAGGAAACTATACTTACTATGTAATACTAAAATACACAAGGATATAAGAATTCTAGGTGAAAATGTTTGTCATTGCAATTTGAATTTCCTGATAAAAAATAACTTAGAAGTGAGGATGATGTTATATTCTTCAATAAAAAACCTTACAAGAGGTATGTGATTTGGGATTATAGAACAAAACAAACAATTTCACTATCGCTTTTAGACATATCTTGAGGACTTCAAATCCCAAATAACAAGTTTGATAAGGCCTTAAATGCAAATAGTTTTATTTCAAATTAGCTATCAGGCATTTTTTTGCACTTGGTTATCTCGTGTGTTCAATAAAGGTCACTGTGTATTAAATATCTTTCTAAGTTATTGTCTGAAGCCCGATATACATGCGAAAGGGTATAACTTCTTTAATTTTTTTGTCCATATATGAGTGTATATTATATTTATTATAGAGAAAATATTATTTATTGATATCAATTTTATAGAATTAGATGTTTGCTTTAATAATATAGTCAATATTTTTTTTAATAAAGATAATAATTATCATTAACTTTATATAGTACTCTTAAATAATTTAATGTATAATCTCTAATATTATCAATAAAACCATTATATATATACTTACTGTACATAAACTCTCATGTTGAACAGCTTCATTACTAGAGATATTATTATTATAGGTAGATTATATATATCTTTCAAAATGTGTATGTTTCTGAAAATGCATAATCCTTCTTCAACTCTTTCTAGAGTTTGTACGACACACTGTCGTCTTTTCCATTGTAAAAAGATTTGAAACAAAGTTAAATATTTTAACACAAAGCAATAACGCGCCATCTATACATATAAAATAAAAGGTTTTAAAAGCACGAATGTTTCTTTTATACATAAAACGAACTTCTACTGTCCTTACTGCGATGAAGCCACCACTGATGAGCCAAGCCCTCCCAATATATTTTTTCATCGCAGTAAGGACAGTAGAAGTTCGTTTTATGTATAACAGAAACATTCGTGCTTTTAAATCCTTTTATTTTATATGTATAGATGGCGCGTTATTGCTTTGTGTTAATTTATTCCTAACTGGCCTTGTCTTTATAGTTTGCTGAAGAGCATTGCTCGAAGCAAATATTTGAATGTAATTCTACTGTCCTATAAGCTTATGTCCATAGTTTACTTGAAAACCATTTCTAATATTCCATCCTTCAGTGTAGCATATAAAAGCAGAATGATCCAATACAGTACTTCCTTCGGGAGGTCGAAAGGTAAAAGCCAGACCTTTGATCTCAGATGATCCCATATTTTTGAAGCCTTCAGTGCCGGAGTTGTGCTCGGCGCTGCCTTGGTTCCCTCAAAACGGCGTGCACTAGCCCTCCTCTCCCCCGGGGCGCCCACGGCCTTGCCGTCGCCTCTCCAGCCCTCTCCTTGGCCCTCCTCTGCGGCGGGTTGCTCGGAGACACCTAACTATGAGTTATGCCTTAAAAAGCTTACCGAAGCTTGTAGAAGGCACAATAATAGTATTATATGATCCAATACAGTATTAGAGCTCTGAGAAGCGGTCTGGTGGATTAAATTGGCGAAACCGCTGGGAGGGTTCACCACTGATGAGCCAAGCCCTCCCAATATATTTTTTCATCGCAGTAAGGACAGTAGAAGTTCGTTTTATGTATAAAAGAAACATTCGCGCTTTTAAATCCTTTTATTTTATATGTAAAGTTAAATATTTGCCAAATAAAAAGCTGTCTAAAATAAAGAAGGTAAAGTGCTATAATATTTGAATTAGTTTCATATATATACCTTTGATTATTCATGGTAAACGGATTGCGGATTTCGACAATTTAGAAAGAGGGGATCATATATCGCCGCAACTCTTTTTTATTAACGCGATTAAAGGAAGCTTTCGGGCAAGCCCTTCTTCAGCTAACTATAGTGTACACTATAGTTAGCTGAAGAAGGGCTTGCCCGAAAGCTTCCTTTAATCGTGTTAATAAAAAAAGAGTTGCGGCGATATATGATCCCCTCTTTCTAAACCTTTGATTATATATGATAGATTAGAAGATGACAGGCATCTTTTGAATTGCTTCAAAATTTATACACCTAGACTTATTCCATAGGAAATTGATTAAATGAATATAGTTCTTAATATTAAAGATACTCGGTCAGGAAATCTTTTTTATTATCTCGACGTTTCGATAAAAATCTTTTATACTCGTCAGAAGCAAACAAAAATTAAGACATTTGGCGAGGCGTTAAAAATTATTATTTATAAAAATAATTTTTAACGCTTTGCCAAATGTTTTAATTTTTGTTCTCTCCTGACGAGGAAAAAAATTTTTGTTGAAACGTCGAGGTAATAAAAAAGATTTACTGGCCGAAGTATCTTTAATTTTAAAAACTATGAATGCCGGCCAAGCAGCCTCTATCTTTACGTTAAATGAATATATTTCTATTTATACAGCTATAGAACGTATATTCGGAACAATAATTAAATATATTAAAAATATTATGGATACCTTAACCGCTCTTGAATTACTTATTTCCCAATATTGCATCGAATAATTACCACCTTCCTCGGGAGAGTGAATGAAAATGTTGATATTGCTTGACTACCATACCTAAGATTTCATCCTTTAGTGTAGCATATATAAGCATATTCGTCCAATACAGTTGTAGAGCTCTGAAAAGCGGTCTGGTAGATTAAATTGGCCAAACCTTTGGAAGATTCACAATTGTTGAGCCAAGTCTTCCAATATTTTATCATCGTAGTAAGGATATTAAAGGTTTGTTTTATGTGTAAAAGGAACATTAGTGCTTTAATGCTTTCATATTCTTTGTATCAATGACGCGTTATTTCATTTTAATAGCAATATGCTGCTTTAAACAAACAGCAAATGGTTTTAACAACAAGTAGTTCAAATAAAATAAGAATATAAACCATAGCAATACGTTTCTTTATCCTTGAAGAGTGTAATATTTCGGATCTTTACAATCCTTCTAAAGATACGAATGTTTACACTTTGCACGAATAAAGAAACGCATTGCTACGTTTTATATTCTTATTTCTTATTTGGGAGTCGGTGGAAGGATGGTCTAAATCATTGGTTTTCGACCGCTACGACCCGGGTTCGATTTCCGCATTGGGCACTTTTTTTTCTGATTAAAAAAATAAATAAAATGCTCCGATGGCTCCCCGATTCTTGAAAAAGTCCAACCTCACCAGCGAGTGCAAGTAACCAAACGGGGCTCTGGCACATTTGTGAGTGGAAAAGTCGAACTGATTTTCACATGTGTAGACATGTGGTGCACTTACAGTAAAAGCAGTCGCCTACTTCTACCCACCAAGATTATCATGGCCTATACCACGTGTACTAGGGATAAGCAAAAAATAAAAAAGAAAATATTATTATTTTATACTTTATATCAATTTTCTCTTCACAACCAGTAGTTCTAATAAGCAATCTTAGCTAACCCAGGTTTAAAGATCACGAAATGTCCTCCACTGACCAGCCCTCAGGGACTCTAACCAACGATCCTATTGGATCCTGCATTATTCCACACAAGTTTCTTTTTTGATCCTCTCTACCTGACTTTACCGGATTGTAGCTCTCCAGGGTTGATGTTTTGTTGGGGGTTGTAAACATTTTATTTGTGTTCGACATAGAATTTATTTATCCTTTTAAAGTTTGTGTACGCTTTCTTCTAATCGATTTTTGTGTTTTGTGATAGTTAAACCCCGTTAATATTTTATAAACAAAAAGAAAATATACAACAACATGATAATATACAATATGTATACATTTGGTTTTGAAATATACAGTATATATATACAGGGTGCCTCAAAAAAATGTATACACACTTTGAACTTCCATAGATGGGGTGTACAAACGTAAACCACGTAACCTAGACATTCTTTGGAATGAGATTCAAGCAGTGTGTAGAGAAATCTGATTGGACGTTTTGATACGATGTACAGAATCTGTAGTGACTCGTACTCAGAATTGTATTGATGCTGCAGGTCACCAATTTGAACAGTATTAACATTTGTTATTTATGTTTCATTTATATTGGACTTTCAGTTTTCTATTTTCCTGAAATTTAACTTTGTAGAACGGTAAATAAATTTTCTATGGAAGTTCAAAGTGTGTATACATTTTTTTTGAGGCACCCTGTATGTAGAATTATATATAATTGATATGAAAGATATTTGGTATTAGAAAAATAGTATTGATAATTAAAATAACAAATTAAATAAATATTACTTTTAAGGTATCAAAAAGGTTTTGTATTTTATGTAAAAACATAGTGTTATAACAAGTTCACTGGGTGGCTGAAGACCCGCTGACGATTCTCCACCAAACTCTGCAGCGCTGGCAGAGGTCCCATATTCATTGTACATAGTATGATGTATATATATAACAATTTAACACATGTTCACGCTGTAGCATCGGCAGTTACGCGTCATAGAAGCAGAACAAAGAGAAAAAACGAAGAATTGATGGTATTAGGATAGGAAAAAGAGCAAAGACAGATAGGACATTTAAAAAAACATAAAATTGATATTTATAAAATTGGGAATGTTTATTCTATGATAGAGTATGAAACTGGCTACATATTTGATCTTAACGAAGTGAAAGTCCGATTTTATAACATAACCAACAAGCGCTTCAGGGTGTATGATAAAATCATTATATTCTAAACAGATCAACAGTATCAAAAGGAGGCAGATTTATCATTTCAGTATATAAACATCAGACTTTTTACTCTAGTATAGTCTTTTCGTATTCTTCCCTATCCCTTCTCACTCAACATTCCTTTTATCGTTTTAAAAATAGAGAAATCCATAAATATATATTTAATTTATAAGGCATATATTGAATCAAAATATCATTTATTTTATAAATATTTCAGTTGGCTGAACGCGAACCTTTATCAAGGTATTATAACATATTAATGTGTGTCAACAACAAAGACATTGAAAAACATTAATATATTATAATACCTTGATAAAGGGTGGCGTTCAGCCAACTCAAATATTGGTAAAATAAATGATATTTTGATCCAATATATTCCTTTTTAATTAAAGATTCATTTTATAATATGAAAATATCATATAATCATTTTAACTTCATAATAGTTCACCAGTTCTTTTTCTAGGCATACCAATTTCTATTTCCACAAGTTTAATCTGTATAGAATTATATTGGAAAACTATATTGAGACGTTTTTATGAAGAGTTTTTTTAATATATAATACATTTTAGTTATAGTTGGAATATTTCAACCAGAGTAAAAAGGATTAGACATGGTACTGTATTTACGGTGAAATAGATGGACGATTCTAGAAACAAATTCCAGTATATTCTGGCTGGAGACTCAATAAATAAACTGAGGACTTCTCTCTCTCTTCCGGACTCTGAATTTGAATTTCTAACTGGAGGGGAGAAACTCTCAATGAAGCATTGTTTAGAGGACAACGTGATTTGTCTGACCTTTTAAACTCACTATACTGAGATTGGAGAGTTAGGTTGACTGTCGAGTTTTTTCTTTATTTAGAATATTTTCACAGACACATTATTCACATTTATAGCTGTGTTACTATCTCCTTTCGTCAGTCTGAAGAGCCAAAAAGGTTTGATGATTAATAATAATTGATAAAAAATAAATCATAGAAAAATAGAAATTAGTACACTTTTTTATTGTGAAAAGACACACAAACCTTTTTCGAGTAAAGAAATTCTTTTGCTAGTTTAACAAAGATATGAAAGGCCCGCAGAAAAGTGTTATTGCTGGGGAAAGCTAGCACTTTTCCATAATAAATCAAATATCGATTGTTATTTATTAATTATTTTTTAAATAAAACTAATACCAATTAACTTAATATTATCAAAATCTTTCAAGGTAAAATTTCGTTCGGTGTCTTTCTATATCTGTTCGTGGAAAAGGCATTAGTATCTCTATGTACACAAGAGTTATTTTTTTCCGGTTGTGGTTATTTATGTTTAGGCGAAGTTCTATACATATTAAATATCTAGTATACATAGCAAGAGTTAATTGTTAAGAATACAATTTCGTAAAATTGATTACAGCTTTAAAGATTATTCGGATTGTTTGCTTATTTTATTCTAACCGACATTTACGGATTCAGGTGAGAAGTAAACGACGGCCCAATATTTAGGATACGCTGTCCTATAAAGAACGAATACAAATTCCTAAAAGTTAGCGAATGAAATTATTTGAAATCAATAGTTGTAAAATCTCTATATATTGTGGAGACTATATAACATTGGAACATTGTCTATGGGTCAATGGGTATCCTATGGCTTTAAATAAATCGGAGAGAGGATCATAAATGGCGAGAGGATGCCAAACGTGTGGCAATATGTTTAAAATTGAGATCAAAGTTGGAGAGAGGGGGAAAACGTGCTGAGAAACCTAAACAGATCCTTAATTGTCACCGCAGCTCCTTTCTGCCATTTTCATCAAGTTTCACCCCACAATGTAATTTGTATTTGTCAATATACATACATATTTTGTCGTAATCTATTGTGTAATGTGTTATAGACATGGGTATTATTTTGGCCTTTTGAAATAATCAATATTATCTCTTTCATTATAATATATACAGCTCTCTCTCTTCTATCTATGTCAATGCCCATCCAGTTTCGGTCCAACAGTCCTGCGTAGCCTGTGGGTCCAACGACCTGACGCTAGTCCACCGATACAAGTCATACCGCTGTCCTCTCATCTGGGAGACATTTACCATCATCCCCCCTGATCTGCAGGGCTGGGTCTTTGGGCGAGGACTGCATCACGACGCCCTGTTCATCCTGGTGTCTGCAAAGACATTCTATATACAGTTACGAGCGTCATTCTTCATCAGTCATCTCTGTCACCGTTTGCTTTTTTTTTTTTTTGGAATGGCACCCTCCTATTGGTCGGCTACGGTCACGCCACCTTTGCCCCCCCCACTCGCTTTTTCGTTTTTGTAACCATTGTGTTGGAGCGGGTCGCTTCTTAAATAAATGCATATATTAGTTAATAACCAAATGGAATCCTCTCTTTCTTTTTCCCAGTAAGAGACGCCTACGGAAGCCAACAGTACATAGACAGATAAAGCACATAGGCTATAGTTATTAACTAACATATGCATTTATATAAGGCGCCAATTTATAATTGTAACAAATAGTATTTGAATCAAAACATTCAATCGGGTAAAACACGGGCGTTGCCCGGGTCATTCGGCTAGTGTCTCTATAAGTATCATCTCAACTTTGAACTGAGAGCGGTTCAAATTGTCCTGGTCTGGAGGAACACTCTCTCAAGTTGGAGGAGCCTTCCTTCCTGAGAACAGTTTTTTATTTTATCACCAAATTGTAAATAATCACATTTATCTCTTTATGATTGATTTCTCATTAATTTTTGTAAAAATGGATTAAGAGTGTCAATAACATATTTTGAATTATCTATGTCAAGGTTTTTTTTTTTTTGTTAAAATGAGGTTTCAGTAATTGCAGTAAAGGATCTTAAAACTATGATCTTTTTGAAAAAAAAAATTTCAAACGAGATCATATTATATCTATGATAACAATCTTAATAATTATTGGTGATCCGATCGAAAAAGTTTTAGAATTAATGAAGACTCATCTTCGAATACAACATAGTTCTTAAGTCTTCAAAATAAATCTATATGTAAAAGAGTTCTTATACCAAACGCAAATATAAAGTCTAAAAATATTGAAGATCAGCCAAGAAAATGAAGTATAAATATTAGAATATTTTTAAATAAATTTCACAGAAGAAATTAAGCACACTACACATGCGCATATAAAGAATTAATTCTTGTTACAAATCGTCAATATTTCTTTATTATTAGACATTAGACTGTGTAGAATACCATTATAGAAAATATCTTTTATTGTATTTGTTTTCCATTAATTCACTTCTCTCTCTTACGGCATAATTGTTTATTTAACGGTTACATAGGTTGAAGAATCCATATAAAAAAGGCACAAGGTATCTTCATTTATTCATTTAAGTTATTTCAACAACAAATTTTTAATAAATTATGAAAAAGGCATCTCCTTATCGTGCAACTGAAAGTTGCTGATGGCTTGCGCCATTTATCGGAATAAATATAAACTATTCTCGTTGATATTTAATTATTCCAGAATTGGGCAATTACCCATTCTTGATTAATCAAGAAAAGCATATCACGTACGCGTAATTGGCCAATTCTGGAATAATTATAAATCAACGTAAATAGTTGATATTTATTTCGATAGATGGCGCAACCATCAGCAACTTTCGGGTGCACGAGAAAGAGATGCCTTTTTCTTAATTTATGAACCTTATCCCAGTACAATAACAAATTTGTACTATTTTTCGAATTTTATAAAATTTATTTTTTTCTTTGATTTTTTGAATATTTGGATCTATGAAAATAGATTGTAGCTTTTACTATATCTGCGTCTTTTACATTCTCTATGAGTTATGAAGAGTTGAAAATAATATATTTGTATATTTCTCTGAATGTAGCTAAAGTAAATGATAACTAACGTAATCCAAATAAGTATTTTATATTCATATAGTTTAAAGAAGTATTCACTGTTGATAGGTAGACATAACAATGAAATACACTATATTTGTAGGTGTGTAATGGCTCATTTCCACAGTTGTATGATAGTTTCATCTGTTAGGGCAATAATATAATGGGGGTCATGTTATAAAGGCATTCCGGAACTAAATTCTTTGAAAACCTAATTATTTATACAAAAGCCTTCCAACAGAGAGCATAGTAAAAAAATGCTCATGACAATCAATAGTAGTCGATTGTTGAAGAACAAAGTGTTAAAAGTGCCAACAGACAGCAAAGTAAACTTATGTTTGAATTGGTCGTTTGTGGATAAAAACTTCCCATTCACTTGGTGTTTTCAGTTCTTGGCTGTACAATGTTTGAAGAAGTAGTACGCACTTATGGATCTCCGTGTAAAAAGAAAAGATAAAATAAACCAAAACCTTCTTTCCTTATTGATTACAATTATTGATCCAAGATTACTTGTATATCACACACACAAAATGTAAAAGCAGAAAAGAATCTTTATTATTGATATATGATACACGATTTAAAATTATTTTTCAAATATTTTATCAATTTTTTCTTTTCTAATCATTAAGAGTTGAACTAAGTTTTTCTTAAGCCTTGAGGTAATAGAAGTTAGTTAAGAGCTTCTGTTTGTCTGGAGGAAGACTGTTCGCCGTCGGGGAAGTCTCTTCGTTTGTATCTAATCTCATTGTTTATAGTTTATCACTTTGTCATATCTTGCTTAGTCGTATATTTGTCAATAATTCATTGAAATAATATCTCTATAGTTATAAATTAATGCGTATCAAATGATAAAATTATCTAATTGATATTTAACTACACACATCTTATGAGGAGTGTCTTGAAAAAGACTATTACAGTTAAAATTACTTGGAGAGATCAATAAAAATTCCTGATGTCTCTTATAGAAGCCGCTCTTTAGAGTTTAATTTAAATAAAATCGAATAATTCAGAGGTCATTGAGAAATATATAGTCGCACAATAGAGGTTTTATTGCTGAGTAGAACCTTCAATGAGAGACCATCTACAAACATGGATACTCTTGGTGTTTAAAGGAGGTGTACTTTGATTGCAAACGGCTAATCAGATAGGCTGTGAGCACCTGAAAGTTTCGACACATTAGAACTACACTTTAGGCGCGAACCTTTTTTTGCATGTAAATAAACAGTTCACTATATACTGACTCAATGATAAAATAATGGGAGGACTAAGCTCATCAGTGGTGCACCCTCCCAGCGGTTTCTCTGGTTTAATTCTCAATACAGCAAGAGCAAGAGGTAAATGCTTATTGAAAAAAAAAAAAAAAAACATTCGCGCGCTCATTTTGTCAAGAAATTATTTTTTAATAAATTTATTTTTTTACCGAATCTCTTCTCTTATTGCCATCATTATCTATTGAATTGACTTTTTTATTGAAATAACTAAATTAAGAATTATCGTAAAAATAGAGGCTGCCTGGCCGGCATTCATAGTTATTCAAATTTTATTACTCATTACAGAAAGAGCAAGAGGTACATACTTATTGAAAAAAAAAAAAAAACATTCGTGCGCTCAAATATTCAAGAAATGTTCATACATATGACGCTCTTACAGCACTAGCTGAAATAGAAAGTGTTATACTCAGAAGGAATTGGTGGAATATCATGAAATTTGGCATGAATGTAATGGTAATTACATATAGGCCGAATGATAAAAAATAATCGAATTTATATATAACAATTATTAGGCATTTTATATCAAAAATTATAATAATTTATTAAACGATACAATAAGTTAAATTAAAACAAATACTTATTGTTCATTTAAAGTTATTTTTGATGAATTTCTTTTTATTTCAATTAGTGTAGAATAGTCAGATATAGAATGTTCGATTTAATTAACATAGGCTGATAGGAAATGTGATATAAATACACATGGCGATACATTGAGATTCCAAACTATAGGTTGACTCTAATTGTGGAGACACTTTAAGTTGAGAAAACTATATTTAAGAGTGTAGAGAGAGATTAAGAATAAATTATAGATTTTATAATTTTGGCCACTTGAAGATAATTTATGTGCATATAGGATGTTTGTTTTGACATAATTACATGGAAATATATTGTCAAGAAACTCCATCCAGATGGGACACCTGTCAATCATCCCTGGAACCCCGGGGGGGGGGGGGGGGGGGGGGCCACAGGTGTGAGGGGTTCTCGGAAGCTGATCTGAAGATAAGGAAAACGGGACGGTGGCTGACGCCGTTCATTAGGATTATCTTTACCTTGGGGTAAGTTGTACTCTCTCTCTCTCCCTATAAATACCCCTTATAATAAATTAATTATTCCCAAATTTGCCCTTGCTTTATTTATCTCCGCGACAATATGTATGGTATTTAAAAGTGTTTTACCGAATATAGATTTTCATTTACTAAAAATAGCGCTATAAGACAAGAGAGATATATCTTAGATCATTAGGAAAATTTAACTCGATATATTTGATATTGAGCGAGTTCCTATTCATTCATCGAAATTATTCTATAGTGTGATAAGTTAGTTGAAGATACAGAAGTCTCTCATGAGAGACAATAGCTTAAAAACATGGCTAAATTTTGACTCTCCTGGAGGTAGGTATCTCTTATCAGAGACTGTGTATGTGTGACTCCTCGTGACTTTGCCTGACTTGACAGAGTCTCTGAAAAAAAGACCAACACCAGGAGAGACCGGATTCTGGGCATGTTTTTAGCGGTTTTTCATCGGTGGCGAAGTCAGTCCCGCGGTGGGCGCCACCAATTGAGACCATGTGTATATTTTTATATATATGTATATTTTTATCAATTATTCATATCTATTTATTCATATATTTATCATTATATAATCCTCTTTTTAAATTTATATTTTATCTGTATTTAACCTTATATAAACATATATGGACTTTGAAATAATGTAGTTTCAATATCAATTTCATGAGAACCTCAAATAAAAATAGCTTCAACCTCGACTTGCCATTATAGAATTATTTCTTATGAAGAACATCGCGCTGATTTTCAAAATTTCGGCATACCAATATATTTAAAAATTTTGATTCTTGAAATTGTTGTTGTTAATTCTCTGGTAATGTTGAGGTTGCATATAGGCTGGGCCATATGGGCCTGTTAGAAAAGATGAAAAATGGTCATGCACCATCTATTAACCAGCCTTTATTAACCAGATAAGAGCTCTGGGTTGATGTCCATGCCACAATGACAGCTTTGATATTTACAAAACACCATCAGAAGATCATAAAAACGGAACATGTCATGTTCATTATAGGAGGATTCAAATTCCATGGGTTCTCCTACAATATTTTCATGGCTATTCTCTCAATAAACCGAAGATATATTTAGTTAGTAAAGTTCTAAGTAAATACTCTGTCTGATGTATATATACACTGTTATGTATTGATAAAGTTATTTGTTATACATGTTCTTAATTAAGTTCTTAAAATTAAAGATATTTCGGCCCGTGAATCTTTTTATTATCACAATGTTTCGACAAAAATCTGTCCTCGTCTGGAGTGAACAAAAATTAAAACATTTGATAAAGCGTTAAAAATTATTCGCTAATAATTAATTTTCTAATAAATTTCAACGCTTTGCCAAATGTTTTAATTATTGTTCGCTCCTGAAGAGGACAAAAGATTTTTTTCGAAACGTCGATATAATAAAACGATTTACTGGCCGAAGTATCTTTAATTTGAAGAACTATGAATGCTGGCCAGGCAAACTCTATCTTTACGATAATTCTTAATTTAATAATGTATGCCAATAGAAAAGTCAATTCAATAGAAAAAGGTGGAAATAAGAGAAGAGATTTAATAGAAAATTTTATTTATTAAAGGAGAATAGTAATAAAATAGAAGATTTATGCAAATAAAAGATTAATGATAAAATTATTAACAGAAAAAGGATAGCACACACACACACAAAAGAAAGGATAATTTAATTATGTGTTAATAAACAGAGTAATATTATCACTGATATAGAATATTTGATATATCATCATAGATATGCAAATAGGGTAGCTAAAGAAAAGGTTATGCGAATTGATATGAACAATAAAATTAAATATTTAATTTATAATCAAATGGCAAAATATAATTCCTTCTTATTATATAAAAGACTTAACATTGTTTTGGGGGCGAGAAGTCCGACCACACTACCCTGCGGTCACCCCTGGACTCTTGGAATATTTTACCAAATTCTGGTCCAAGATGACTAACGTGGCAACGGTAGCTATTTTTCAATGAAGAGCTTTGGTTACGACAATAACAACTACTTAACATGGACATTTTTCGAGGATAAAATAAACAAAGAAAATAAAATACACAATTATCGTCAACAATAAATATATTTTGTTTCTCTTTAGACGGTAGAGGTGTTTTATAAAATATAGGTATGTGTTATAACATATCAAAAACTTGGTGTAATAAGTTTCTTTGTTAAAACAGCTCGAGCTTTCGCTCTTTAACAGGAAAAGTTAAAATTAAGAGTGAGAGCAAGGGAGGGCGAGATATATTAAATAATGGATATTTAATCTTTATTTGAAGTATAACAGAATTGTTCTGGGATGTCTATTCTTCTGTTTATACTGTTCTTATGTTTGGATATGAGGGATTCGAGTATTCAAATAGAGTTTAAATAACCATCACATTATAAATCTCGTGCTCACTTTTAAATGTAACTTTGTCGGTTGAAGAGCAAGAGCTCGAAACCTTGCTCTGTTTTAATTAAAAAAAAAACATATTGCGCAAGGTTTTTGATATTTTAAAATATAATAACGATTTGGTAGATTGAACTGGCGAAACCGCTGGGAGGGTTTACCACTGATGAGTCAAGCCCTCCCATCAATTTTTTCATATTGCAGTAAGGGCAGTAGAAATTATTTAATATTAAAAATAATCTTACGCGTCTAAAATAGTTTCGAATTTTCATAACAGATGGTGCGCTAGTGCATCATAATATAAATGTTCTAATAAAAGACTCAATTTAATATCTGCGGAAGAGCGATTGCTCGAAGCATATTATATATTTATAATTATATGTAATTCTACTGTCCTCAAAGCTTATGTCCATAGTTCATCTAAAATTCCCATTCCAAGAGTCTATCATGAGTATCACTATAAAAGGAAGATCGAAAATGTAATATAACAGCGGTATGGTAGATTAAACTGGCAAAACCGTAGGGAGGGTTCACCACTGATGAGCCAGGCCCTCTCATTAATTTTTCCATATTGCAGTAAGGGCAGTAGAAATTGTTTAATTTCAAAAAGAATTTTACGCGTCTAAAATAGTTTCGAATTTTCATAATATATAATCGCAATTTTCTTATATTTGAATAAGTATATGTATATATAGCCAGAAATAAATTTCAACAATGAAACATGTAAATGATGAATAACAAAAGATTGAGAATACCTACTCAAGAGAATAGTAGAAGGCTAAGAAAACCAGTTGGGGAAATCCTGGGTGGCGAAATGGCTTTTCCTAATTACCTTGGTGGTGATAAATTATTTGAGTCTCCGATAAAGGGATCTGGCAGAGATTAGCCTGCGTATGGAACATCGGGTTCTTGATGGGATCCTCCTGTTTCTATTTGAGCGAAATGAAGACATTAACATTTGTTTTTAAGATTAAACCAATTTTGTTTTGTCTTTACTACAATATAAAATTATTGAAAGGGGTTTTCTCATCAGTATATTACTACTGGCCGAATGACCCGGGCAACGCCCGTGTTTTACCCGATTTAATGTTTTGATTCAAATACTATTTGTTACAATTATAAATTGGCGCCTTAAATAAATGCATATATTAGTTAATACCTATAGCCTATGTGCTTTATCTGTCTATGTACTGTTGGTTTCCGTAGGCGTCTCTTACTGGGAAAAAGAAAGAGAGGATTCCATTTGGTTATTAACCAATATATGCATTTATTTAAGGAGCGACCCGCTCCAACACAATAGTTACAAAAACGAAAAAGCGAGTGGGGGGGCATGATGGGGGGGGGGGGGGGGGGGCAAAGGTGGCGTGATCGTAGCCAACCAATAGGTGAGCGCCATTCCGAAAAAAAGCAAACGGTGACAGAGATGAAAACTGAAGAATTAAGAGATGAAGAACGCATGACGCTCGTAACTGTATATTGAATTATAGAGGTTTCGCCAATCTATTGTACCTTACCGCTCTATTATTGTATTGGTACAGATTGGTTCTTTGAGCGTTGAAATACGATTACCCACATATTAAGCTATTTTGTTTATCTATCCGCACTCTAGTAGAGCAAATTATAGATATGAGAGCTTTGAGGATAGTAGAAATACACTCATGTACAATATTTAAGGAAGTGATAAGTCTTTGATGTCGCAGTGTCTCTGTTTATCACGTATGTCTTCAAAAGGTTCACTGTGTATCAAATATCTTTCAGAGTTATTGTCTGAATCCCGATATACATGCTCAAAGGTACAAATTTTTCTTTGTTTCTATTCCGATGTGCGGAAAAAAATATAAGGAAGGCTTGGCTCATCAGTGGTCAACCCTCTCCACGTTTTCCCTATACAATTCACCATACCATTCTAATATTGTTTTGGAATATTCTTCTTATATATCCAACACTGTATAGCAATTCTTGGTTCAATGTGTATTTAGGAAAAAACTAAAATATGAATTTTTTAATTTGAATTTTTTTTAAACACAGTATATATTAGTAAATTAAATTTTATTGCCATCTATCGTTAAAGTTTTACACAAATAAATTTACTGGCAATGCGTTTCTTTTAAATATCATCAAATATATACTCCACAGACCTTACTGCAATGATATGAGTTATTGAATGAGAGGGCTTGGCTCATCAGTAGTGAACCCTCTCAGCGGTTTCGCCAAATTTCGCCAAAAAAAAAATAATAAAAAAATATAAAAAAATATTTGTGTAAATTTTTAACAGTATATATTCAATGTGCATTTTTAGGAAAGCAAGAATACGAAAGTTTTAAAGACAAAGTATATATAACGAAAATTAAAATTATACCGCGAATGTTTCTTTTAAAAATCGAAATTTATTTTCAAAGAGAAATAGCGACATTTCTAACTTTGAGGATGAGGTATGGAAAGGTGAAACATGAAGAGTAATGGAGAACGGAAAAATAAAAAGTGTCCAGGGGCGGGAATCGAACCCACACCCTTCTGCTTACCGGGCAGGTGCCTTGTCCACTCGGCTACCCTGGACGTATTTTTCCGTTCATAACTTATATTTAAAGTAACATTTAAAATACAATATAACGCGGCTGATGATTGTAAAACGAAAATTAAAATTATACCGCGAATGTTTCTTTTAAAAATCGAAATTTATTTTCAAAGAGAAATAGCGACATTTCTAACTTTGAGGATGAGGTATGGAAAGGTGAAACATGAAGAGTAATGGAGAACGGAAAAATAAAAAGTGTCCAGGGGCGGGAATCGAACCCACACCCTTCTGCTTACCGGGCAGGTGCCTTGTCCACTCGGCTACCCTGGACGTATTTTTCCGTTCATAACTTATATTTAAAGTAACATTTAAAATACAATATAACGCGGCTGATGAATGTAAAACGAAAATTAAAATTATACCGCGAATGTTTCTTTTAAAAATCGAAATTTATTTTCAAAGAGAAATAGCGACATTTCTAACTTTGAGGATGAGGTATGGAAAGGTGAAACATGAAGAGTAATGGAGAACGGAAAAATAAAAAGTGTCCAGGGGCGGGAATCGAACCCACACCCTTCTGCTTACCGGGCAGGTGCCTTGTCCACTCGGCTACCCTGGACGTATTTTTCCGTTCATAACTTATATTTAAAGTAACATTTAAAATACAATATAACGCGGCTGATGATTGTAAAACGAAAATTAAAATTATACCGCGAATGTTTCTTTTAAAAATCAAAATTTATTTTCAAAGAGAAATAGCGACATTTCTAACTTTGAGGATGAGGTATGGAAAGGTGAAACATGAAGAGTTAATGGAGAACGGAAAAATAAAAAGTGTCCAGGGGCGGGAATCGAACCCACACCCTTCTGCTTACCGGGCAGGTGCCTTGTCCACTCGGCTACCCTGGACGTATTTTACTCCATTACTCTTCATGTTTCACCTTTCCATACCTCATCCTCAAAGTTAGAAATGTCGCTATTTCTCTTTGAAAATAAATTTCGATTTTTAAAAGAAACATTCGCGGTATAATTTTAATTTTCGTTTTACAATCATCAGCCGCGTTATATTGTATTTTAAATGTTACTTTAAATATAAGTTATGAACGGAAAAATACGTCCAGGGTAGCCGAGTGGACAAGGCACCTGCCCGGTAAGCAGAAGGGTGTGGGTTCGATTCCCGCCCCTGGACACTTTTTATTTTTTTTTTATTTTTCCGTTCTCCATTACTCTTCATGTTTCACCTTTCCATACCTCATCCTCAAAGTTAGAAATGTCGCTATTTCTCTTTGAAAATAAATTTCGATTTTTAAAAGAAACATTCGCGGTATAATTTTAATTTTCGTTTTACAATCATCAGCCGCGTTATATTGTATTTTAAATGTTACTTTAAATATAAGTTATGAACGGAAAAATACGTCCAGGGTAGCCGAGTGGACAAGGCACCTGCCCGGTAAGCAGAAGGGTGTGGGTTCGATTCCCGCCCCTGGACACTTTTTATTTTTCCGTTCTCCATTACTCTTCATGTTTCACCTTTCCATACCTCATCCTCAAAGTTAGAAATGTCGCTATTTCTCTTTGAAAATAAATTTCGATTTTTAAAAGAAACATTCGCGGTATAATTTTAATTTTCGTTTTACATTCATCAGCCGCGTTATATTGTATTTTAAATGTTACTTTAAATATAAGTTATGAACGGAAAAATACGTCCAGGGTAGCCGAGTGGACAAGGCACCTGCCCGGTAAGCAGAAGGGTGTGGGTTCGATTCCCGCCCCTGGACACTTTTTATTTTTCCGTTCTCCATTACTCTTCATGTTTCACCTTTCCATACCTCATCCTCAAAGTTAGAAATGTCGCTATTTCTCTTTGAAAATAAATTTCGATTTTTAAAAGAAACATTCGCGGTATAATTTTAATTTTCGTTTTACAATCATCAGCCGCGTTATATTGTATTTTAAATGTTACTTTAAATATAAGTTATGAACGGAAAAATACGTCCAGGGTAGCCGAGTGGACAAGGCACCTGCCCGGTAAGCAGAAGGGTGTGGGTTCGATTCCCGCCCCTGGACACTTTTTATTTTTCCGTTCTCCATTACTCTTCATGTTTCACCTTTCCATACCTCATCCTCAAAGTTAGAAATGTCGCTATTTCTCTTTGAAAATAAATTTCGATTTTTAAAAGAAACATTCGCGGTATAATTTTAATTTTCGTTTTACAATCATCAGCCGCGTTATATTGTATTTTACAAAGTATATATATAGATGGAAAATTTTCCGGGAGGAAATTGATCCATAGAAGCATAGGGCGCCTCTCCTGTCAAAATAAACGTCAATCTGACGCCATCTATTGGCCGTCGCCGCAGACTAGCGGCCTCGGGTCGGTAACAAAGCCACAAAACCAGCTTTGGCAAACTGAGAAGTGTCCATGACGCTTATTTTGACGGGAGAGGCGCCCTATGCTTCTGTATATATACGGTGTGTCTTTAAAACTTTCATATTCACATGCTTCTCTTAAATACAGATTGAATATATACTTTGACTCTAAGACCTTCGTATTTATGTTTTTCCTAAATATTTAACTCTCTAATATTTAATCGTTAATCAATATTATTCGTTAAAAAATAAGTAAAAACTATGTGTCTCAATAATGTGACAATAATTTTTTCATAACAAAACAAATCTTACTATTTAAGATATCAGTACACAAACTTTCCCGCAACAATCCCTCGACGAAGGATATATATAATTTAAAAGGTTAGAGGAAGGTATATCGAGGTCGTAAATCCAGTGTAGCACAGACCTTCCATGTACAAATTACATCAATTACGGTGGTATTACCATAAAAGGACATCTCGATAATTTGTCGATGACCTCTAATGGGGTAATTTGGAAATGACGTCGTTGTAGCGTTACAACGCTTAATACAATTTGTGCCGGGCATATTTCTCGGTTAAGTCGAGCTAATGGCCGTGAGTCTTTCTTCATCAATTATGGAGAGAGCTTTTTGTAGAGGTCTTATTGCTAGGGATATACAAGTCTTTGGATGTCTTACATTTCTTGTTAGTTGACACTATAGATGTAAATAAGTCTCACATTTCTTGTTTGTTGACACTATAGATGTAAATAAGTCTAACATTTCTTGTTTGTTGACACTATAGATGTAAATAAGTCTCACATTTCTTGTTTGTTGACACTATAGATGTAAATAAGTCTCACATTTCTTGTTTGTTGACATTATAGATGTAACTAAGTCTCACATATCTTGTTTATTGACACTATAGATGTAAATAAGTCTCACATTTCTTGTTATCGCAAAGATAGAGGCTGCCATAATCTTTTGTGAGTTAAATATATGTTTATTGACTAGTGTTTTAGAGATTGTACAAAAATTTTTTAATACCGCCCTTGCAGCCTTAGAACAATATTTAACGCTTTGCCAAATGTTTTAATTTTTGTTCGTTCCTGACGAGGACAAAAGAATTTTGTCGAAATGTCGAGGTAATAAAAAGATTTACTGGACGAAGTATCTTTATTTTGAAGAATATTTCTTGTTCTTGGTACGAATTCTTAGATGTGAATAAATCTTAAATTACTTGTTGATTGACATGAATCTCTAGATGTAAATAAGTCTTACATTTTTTGTTTGATAGACGGATTTATGTGTAGATTATTGTAAAACTATCCTTCATTCATTGTAGTTGTTTCTGAAAATAGACACGTATTTGGATGTAAGCATGTCTCATCTTTCTTCTTGGTTGACGCAAATCCTCAGATATAAATAGGTCTTACATTTCTTATCAGATAGACGGATGCAAATGCTGGTGATCGCAAATTTGTCCATTAATATTTGTTGCTGATTCAGAGAATATACACATCTCTTAATGTATATTAGATCTTCTTTCTGTGTTCAAATTTTAGATAGGTACCTCTCTAATAGAAATTAATTAGCTTTTCAATCTTTATTGTGCAAATTCTAAATAAAGACGTCTCAGAATGGGAAACCATATAATCCTTTTCTGTTGAATTTATAGATAGGTACGACTCTAGAAAGTTCAAATTAATCAAATGATTTTGTTGTTTGATATACAGGTAAACACGTCATAATGTGTAGAATGCATCTTCCCTTCTGTTGTTAATTTATCGATGGATATGACTATTAAAGAGTTCATATATCAATCCGTATTGTTTAAACTTTATTGTTGTACTTCTAAATAGATACACGTATTTTTGTGTAGATATTTCCTAAATTTATATATTGTTAGACAGAAATTTTTTATAAGTGAATTTATACATCAATTATTAATTTTCTCGATGGACTCAGTGTGATTGCTGATGCTAAAGACAAAGATGTCTAATGTTGTGGAAAAGTCTTCTCTTATTTGGGATTGTGTATCAACATCTTCGGCATACATATATCATCTCAACACGCCCGTCTTCACTTTGTTCAATTATCATTTTAAAAGTACATTTTATCTCTCTCTTTTGAATTGAAATCTATATATTCCAATATATACCTTTATAAAAAGATTCGCCATGGTCTTCATTAATTAATTCTTTCCTAACCAATATTGTTTTATAAAAGGAAATATTTGAACATCATTTTACAATTATATTTCATTGTCAATATCATTATGACGATTATAAGAATTCATTAATAAATTTTATCATCGCGTATTTATCTACTCATTTCCATCCAAAAATGCTAATTATCCAATTTTCCAGATAATTAGATTATTAGGAGATCTAAATTCTGATATTGATCCTTTTCAGACTCAATACTATATTTTATCAACAAGCAATAAAAAGTTCAAATAGTTATTGTGGAAATATATATGTAACAAAAAAACAAACAAGATTCACTTTTTGATTTATTTAGATTCTTGATTTATTCTCTGTTATCTTCACAATTAGCATATTTAGAGTTGAGTACTAAACAATACCTCTTCACTTATACCTAAATCTATATATTGTCTTTTTCCGATTGGGCAATTACTATCCAACTCTATGCTTAACACATTCAAACAGAGAAACATTTCTTCCAATTCTCATAAATATTATGATTAATAATAAAACTTGTAAATAAAATGGAAGTAGATATTTTTGAAAAAAAAAAAACATTAAAAAAAAGTGTCTCTTCATCGCTCATTTGAAAGTTTCTGATGACTTGCGACATATGTCGAAAAAAACATTAAATGTTGATTTTTTATCAGATTATATATACACTCTCATGGACAGAGCCTTGGAAGTGGTAAATATTTGATGTCATCCAGTGTCTGTAATTTTTTTGGGAAGACAGAGACAATTTTGTTCACACTTGGTTATCTTGAATGTCTTCAATAAAGGTCACTGTGCATCAAATATATTTTATGAGTGTATATTGGGTGTAAATATTTATTTTCTTGATTAATCGTGGTATGTTATCCACCTATGCGTTTAAGTGAAGTATCAAATCCTTATCGCAGTATTCTTTCAAATTTGTAGTTTTTCATTTATTCAAAAAAATCTCTGATGTTTGCTTTTTCAAGAAATATTTGATGATATTTAAAAGAAACGCATTGCCAGTAAATTTATTTGTGTAAAATTTTAATATTAATTATTATTCATTATATTAAAACTAAGCGTATATAAGGTTTGATGTGAATATATACCTATACCTTATATACGCTTAGTTTTAATATAATGAATAATAATTAATATTAAAATTTTACACAAATAAATTTACTGGCGATGCGTTTCTTTTAAATATCATCAAATATTATCTCTACAGACCTTACTGCAATGATATGAGTTATTGAATGAGAGGGCTTGGCTCATCAGTAGTGAACCCTCTCAGCGGATTCGCCAAATTAATCTTCAAACCGCTTTACTATTGTATTGGATTGGTTTGGAGTATACCCTGTATTTTCTATGGAAGGCAGCTTAGGGTTGTTTAGTGAACTATGGAAATAAGCTTATAGGTCTGTAGAGGTACATACATATAATTTCAAGGTATTGCATTGAGCAAAGCTCTTCCGCAAAATATGTTTTCATAACCAATATATATTAGTAAATTAAATTTAATTGTCATCTATCATTAATATCGTTAATTGCCAGTAAAATATTTGTGTAAAATTTTAACGATAGATGGCAATTAAAATTAATTTACTAATATATATTGGTTATGAAATCATATTTTGCGGAAGAGCTTTGCCTTGATTTTATTATGATTGCTACATAGAGAAAAATATCATACAATAAACTCTTGAAAAATATACCAAATCAAACAACGATTTAGACCGTTTAGAATATGCTAAAAAAAGGAAAAAATATTCGTCGATTATCAATATTAAAAAGGAAGATACACTAACCTATGCACGGTAGATTCTGTGGCGGCTAGACATGCATAGGACCTGGAGGTTGTTGTTGGACTCTGCGCTGTCTGGAGTATAAGGGCTCCATCTGTCCTTCCTTTCTGTGATAAATCTGTATAATATCATTGGTCGTAATAAAGTTGTATGTGTGTATAGCGTGATTAAGACAATAACTCAAAAAATATATTTGATACACAGTGACCTTTATTGTAAACAAAGAGATAACTAAGTGTAAACAAAATTATTGCCTGTCTCCTTCCAAAAAAAAAAAGGTCACATAAAAATATTAAATTTCCTTGATCTGTTAATGATTTTAATTAGCATAGTATATATAATAAATTATAGTGACAACACTTCTAAAAATACTTAAGATTATCATTTTTGTAGGCTTGTATATCTTAGAAACATGTAAACCTTCAAAATGTATTATTCGACATTTCAAGAACCCATTGTTGACATTTTAAAAGTAGAAAGTTCAAGATGAAGTTCGATAAAGGCAAAATTTGTCGCAGAAACGTTGAGTGATACGAATTATTTTATATATAATAATTATCATTTATAATTTGATACATTTCGCCTTCTATCAGTTCTGTATTTTGTTGAAAATATAAAATTATGATATTTTAGATTTTAGAATCGCAAAGCTTATAAACTAATTAGTTACTATGAATAAAATCAAAATTATAGTTGGGGGTTCATATATATTTATATAAGCATTCTATTGTAAAATGGAGTAAACCTGTAAACGGGGCTTCACGTGATACAAATTTAAATGTAAGGAAGCTATGATGAGCAACTTAATTGAGAGCGTGTATTTCAATAAATTATTTTATTTAATATATTTCAAATTTATTTGAACCTAGATATTTAGTATTCTATATTTTTATTATTATAAACTTCAATAAAATTCATACTTATCATCACACACATAGACAGGGTTTAGGAAGTGGAAAATCTTTAAAGTCGCCGTTTGTGTGCTTTTTTGAAGGAGGCGGAGACAATTTAGTTCACACATGGTTTTCTCGTCTGTCTTCAATAAAGGTGTATCAAATATCTTTCAGAGTTACTATCTGAATCCCGATATACATGCTAAAAAGTACAAATTCCTTAATTATTATCTATGAGTGTATCTTTACGAGTTACCGTCTGAATCTCGATATACATGCTAAAATGTACAACTTCCTTTAGTTTTGTCCATGAGTGTATCTTTCAGAGTTATTGTCTGAATCCCGATATACATTCTAAAAGTTACAACTTCCTTAAGTTTTGTCCATGAGTGTATCTTTCAGAATTATTGTCTGAATCCCGATATACACGATAAAAAGTACAACTTTCTTAAATTTTGTCTATGATTAGATATTGAAATTTTATCTCTCTGTTCCTGGCTACTTTTATAAATATCACTAGAAATATTGTAACTATATTTTTTGAAAAGTGATTGCACTTCTGAGAAGATATATTGATATAAAACCATGTTCTTATAATTCATAATACGCGCGCGTCACCTCTATTGAAACTAATTCAATACATTTGAATTCCTGAATACATCCAACATTCATAATAATAAATATTGTATAGTCATATTTTACGGATGACGGAATTTTTGGCTAGAATATTTCAATAATGAAAGAAGACATTTTAATGGCTCTATTATAGAGAAATATAAATTAGAATCTGGTCAGGTTTAATCTTTTGTTTTGTCCTATTTCTCGGTTAATATTATACACATCTATCGGGATTCAAAATAAAGCAAGACATCATATATAAAGAATAGCTTTGTTCGCTATTTTCAGATCATTAATTCACAATACAAAATTAAGAATAATAAATACCAAAATCCTTATTATATTTAATATAAACGTATCATTGGACGGAAGATAAGAATCTTTTTATTAGGGAAAGTTACGAGCTTTCGGGCAAACGCCCTTCTACAGGTTTGACGAAGCATAGAAATTAAGGCGAGAGACAGACTTATATACATGGGGATGATTTACATAGTACACAATTTTATAGCTTAGCAGTAAGAATTTCAGAATGGAAGTTAATTTTCATAAGTAATTATTGTAGTGATATGGTAATAAGTTGTTGTACCTGAGATTTTTTAAATTACGTAAAAAGGAATAAATTAGTTTGAAACAAAGATGTCATAGATTTCGGGAATTTCTATTTTTCTATTTATGCTTTTAAGTTTAGTGGATACTATGGATTCTAACATTAATATTTGGTGTAGGTTGGGTATGTTACGGTAATGGATAGTGGGGTGGTTGGTATTGAAAGAGTGGCCAGTGGATGCAACATGCTGATAGATGAGGGAACGGGGGTCGTTGTTATTAATGTTGCGGGTGTGTTCTGACATTCTAATGGCGACGGTTCTACCTGTATCACCCACATAAGTGGCGGAGCAATGTTCGCATGAGACAGAGTAGACCGCCCCAGAAAAATCAAGAGGACTGAGAATATTCCCTCTATGATAATTGAAACATCGTTTACACTCAAGGACAAAATGTAAAAGGAACTTGTAACTTTTAGCACGTATATCGGGATTCAGATAATAACTTTGAAAGATAGTTTATATACACAGTGACCTTTATTAAGGCACACGAGTTAACTAAATGAGAACAAAATTGCTTTTGTCACCTTAAATAAAAGACGACCGGTTGCATTAAAGACTTTCCATTTCCTTAAATTCTGTGCATGAGTGTATATACATTCCTTTTATGTTAAAATAATTTTCTTTATCTGTGTATTTTAAATTAACAATTTTACTAGTAAATATATGTGTTATTGAAAATTCTCATTATAAATTAATTTCTTTCCTATATAACTTTTATATTTTATATAACGATACTTTTAAAATAACCCTTTTAAAAAATATCATGCGTCATTTAAACTGAAGGCAGTAGTCATTCGGGTAAAGTGTATATATATATTCAAAAGATCTAGGAACACACGCTTCACTCAATAACCTGTTGTCTTTAATTCAAGAAATACAGGATAATTGTTATTTGTCTATATCTATTTATATATATACTAATAAAAATAATGAAGCCATATCCTAAAAAGCACAAGTACTTTTGTTTAGTATATGCCTTCATTATTTTTAATATCGACACCTGACCTTTTTATTTTTTATTTTTTTTATCGTTTTCTCATATATACAAAAAATGCACCAGATTTAAGAAAATAGAAGATCTTCAATGTCGCCGGTTGTCTGCTTTTTATTTTTAAGTAGAAAGAGGCAATTGTGTTCATACTTGATTATCTCGTGCCTTCAATAGAGGTCACTGTGTATCAGATATATATTTCAGAATTATTGTCTGAATACCGATATACATGCTAAAAGGTACAACTTCCTTAAGTTTTGTCTATGAGTGTATCTTTCAGAATTATTGTCTGAATACCGATATACATGTTAAAAGGTACAACTTCCATAAATTTTGTCCATGAAAGTGTATTTAATATCTAATTATATTATAGACCAATGGATAAATAGTAAGTGTTATCCTCAAAAACTACCTTTGAAAATATGGAATATGTGTGTGTGGTTTGACCTAATCCCTGAGTGTTACCATCTTTATATATATATTGAAATATGATTTTAACTACATAAATTTGCCTTCAATGAAGGGCCTCCAGGAGAGACCAGTGGGAGTTGAAAAAGCTAGAAGAAAACTTTCCACACTTTATATGGTAACGTAAAACCTCTACTCATTGACATACTCATTTCTAAGCTTATGTTTATAGATAGGTAAAAGTCCTTAACCAATAATTCCTTCCAAAACCCGGTATATAAGCAGAATAGCTCGATACAGTATTATATGCATGCATACAATGTATCTTATTGCGGAATAATAATTAAACTGGATAAAACCGCTGGGTGGGTTTGCCATTAATGAGCCAGGCCCTCCCAATCTTTTCCGAAAGTTATAATTACAGTAGAAAACCTTTTATTTGTAAATGAAAATACCAAGCTGAATGGTGTTATATTTCAAACGTTGGTATTAGGAATTTACTTCTAATGATATATATTTTTCAAATAGAAAAAAACTTCCTTTTTTTTATTGCAATGAAAATTGTTGGGAGGGCGTAGTTAAAGACGACCGAAGTTGTTCCATTAGAAAAATATAAAGTCATCTCGAAAAGTTTGTTTTCAATAATATAAAACGGCCTCCAAGGATAACTTTATTGCTTTATTTTTACATTCTCTCTAGCGTTTTCGGGTATTTTAAAACCTTTCTACAGTAATATATGAAGATTTTATTATATACTCCTGTAAAAGGGTTTATAACAACTGGATGCTTGAAAAAAATGTACACATAAGTATAAATAAAGCAATAATCCTATACTCGGAGATCGTTTTTTATTGTTTGAATTTCAGAGGATTCTATCTTTCGAAAATTTGTTTTTCTATATACACTGCGTGACATTGAAAATGGAACACCAAGAAATAGTGGCCAGAAAATTATGCAAATTTCAGGGTAGACGCGCCTAACCGAGTTATGCAAATGATGTAAAATGCGCAGCTCTCGTGCGCACATGGAGTAAGATATAAGGGAAGGAACTTGCAGAAAGGACAGTATTTGTGTCGTTATTTGTTCAAGGAAAATCATTGTAGAAATTTTGTTCTTGTGTCAAAAGACACGTGTAATAACAGAGAATGCCAGGTCATCGTAAACGGAGGCAGTTCAAGCAGACAGACGCTTTTACGAGGGGCATGGTGATCGGACTGAAAAGGGCAGGTTGGTCCATACGTCAAATCGCAGCTGATACACACCTTGGTGCGTCCACGGTGCACCGACTGTGGAGAAGATGGTTGGAACAAGGAAATGTGGCAATTTATAGGAATGTCGGTGCAACCAGAGTGACGTCAGCACGTGTGGATCGGCGTATCCTTCGACAAGCAGTGGCGGCCCCACAAGCCACTTGTACCGCCATCCTGCAACATGTGCAAGACACCCTAGATCATTCCATCTCGACCAGAACCATTTACCGTCGATTGGTTGCTAATGGCTTGCACTCATGCCGTCCGCTAAGAAGACTGCCATTGACCCCACCGAATAGGCGCCAACGTTTGGAATGGTGCCGGGCTAGATCGACGTGGATGACGGAATGGCACAGGGTCGTGTTCTCAGATGAGTCGCGTTTCTGCTTGTCCAGTGATAGTCGCCGTGTACGCGTGTGGCGTCGACGTGGAGAAAGGTCCAATCCGGCAGCAATTGTGGAACGCCCCACCGTGCGACAACGTGAAATCATGGTTTGGGGCGCAATCGCGTATGATTCCAGGTCACCTTTACTTCGTATTCAGGGCACTATGACGGCCCAACGATACGTTGATGATGTGCTGCGACCGGTGACACTCCCCTACCTTCAGGGGGTACCCAATGCCCTTTATCAGCAGGATAACGCCCGACCGCACACTGCTCGCATTATCCAACAAGCTCTGCAAGATGTACAGATGCTTCCCTGGCCACCGTACCCTCCGGATCTCTCACCAATCGAGCACGTCTGGGACATCATTGGACGCCGTTTGCATGCCTTGCCACAGCCGCGTTCAGAAGACGAACTGTGGCAAATGGTTGAGAGGGAATGGAGAGCCATCCCTCAGGACGCCATCCGTACTCTGATTGACTCTCTACCTAGACGTGTTGCTGCGTGCATCGCCGTCCGCGGTGGTCCTACTTGCTACTAAGCCGACGCCGTTCTCGCTCTGTATTATGACTATCATTTTGAAATAAAGATCACTTATTGTTCGTCCCTGTCTCTCTCTGTCTGCCGAGTTTCATCACTTTCTGGCCACTATTTCTTGGTGTTCCATTTTCAATGTCACGCAGTGTATACAGATGCTAATCTATTACTTTATACATAGCCTCTGATGATAAACAGAAAACCAATTGAAGAAAACAAGAGAATTACTTTTCGGGTGAAGTCGAACTAAGAACAAAACTGATTCGATTATTATTCGAACTTAACAATCATCAATATATATATATATATATACATAGTTGAAGGGAAATATATATATCTGAGTTCTATTCAAACAGCAAATTTCACATGTTTTCTTCTCATGTTGAACACTAGTTGTTCTACCTCATCTTCACAATTCACATCAAGCTATCTTGTGATACGACACCTTATCCACAAATTCTATCAAAGTTCAGAACCTAACTCGTTATCCTCTCAAAATAAAGATATTGAAATTAAAGATGGGAAACACAATTGACGGGTAATTCCAAGAAGATCTTGAATAATGTGTTTTTCAGAGTTGTACAGAAAATCAAAAGAAAGAGATAGTCTTTCAATCGATCTAGATTCCTGTATCTTATAAGGTAAAAGAAATGTAATCTAAAAATACCTTTAAAGAAAAGTTCAAAGATATATGTGAAGCATTAACATCAAAGGAATCATTCAATCATACATTTTACCCAAGGAAATATATTAATATAATTATATTTTTTACATTACAAATAACTCATATATATATATATATATATATATATATTATATTAAAATATTATTTATTTAAAATTATAATTCATAGATACAAATATTCTGTTAAATCGACCGCCAGAGGTCGCGCTTTGCATATAAAAACTCGTTGTTGTTCTATCCCAATGGCCGGCTCAAAACCTTTGTACATTATGTAAATAATCTTTTGTTTTTCCTTGTTCTACTCGCCTTAAGCCAGACAGCACTTTTACCAAATTATGTTATTCATATATATTTCTGAGCTCAAATGAAGAAATCTCTGATCAAAACCATATTTATTATTATTCTTTCAAGAATTTTAACCACGACAGCATTACCATAGCATAATCTCAACAATTCTAAAATACAACAGAAATCTCATTCATCTTTATTTATAACATATATATATATATATATTTATTTCTTTATAAGTTTCTTTGCAAATCTATATTTAACTCAAATTGATAATATAAAAACAATTTCGAATATATTTGGATAATATAAGCAAAACTTTTATCAATGATTTGAATAAAATTTCTGTATTGATTGCCGAATAGCAATATATTTTATATAAATGCTAAATATTGCTTTCTATTCAATAAATGAAATAAATATGAATCTTATTTATCCAATAAGTCCATACAAAATTCTGGATGACAGAATAAATTGTTTAAATTCATCTTTTCAACAATAAATAAGCTCTTCTCAAAGTTAATTCACCTGATCTCAAAATTCTAAAATTGAATAAATACGGATAAATAAATAGTATATATATTCCTAGCAATAAATAATATATTTCCCAAAAATTGTTTTAAATCATATTAAATATTATTATAGAATTCATTCTGTATCTTTTTATTACCTCATTGATTCACTCAATTGAATTCCAAATAGCATTCAATGGATATAAATAAAATATATTGAGAATAACCTCTAAAATGTAAATGGTGGATCCTTTTCAAAATACATCCAGTGGTGTATATATTTTCAAATTACTTTGTATATTATGGAATCAATATATTTTCCCAACAAATATTTGTATTATATGACATAGAAAAATTCGCAACCCAATATATCCATTTAAATTGTTTTCCAGTAAAAAGAGAAGGCCCAGCATTTTATTGCTATATTTCAAAGAAGTCTGTTGGGAGGGCGGTTTACTTTTGACAGATGCATGTTGAAGATTTATTAAGAAAGTTACATTTCCGACGTTATAATAATTCTTTGGGCCAGAAATCAATTTGGTACAGAGCTGGAAAATCCTAGAAAAATATCCCGCTTTAAGGATTCGAGAAAAAATGAATCAAGTAGAAAATTTACTTGAATCTTTTGTGGCTCTTTTTTTTAGTGTGAATGGCATATCTAAACTGTTTCAGGGGATACTACCTTTTATTGTTGTTTTATTATTCTATACTTTCCGTTTTTCCATTATTATTACTTTCATTATGCTTATTTGAATATATAATTATTATTTATACTATCTTAATATTATAGAGAGTATCGTTTCGTGTATGTTTTGATATATAAATGTATTATAATTACGATTATTATGTGATAATGGGAATTATTCTAAAATTGAGAACTATACTAATGGAAATTGAAATTGGTATACATAAATGGAGTTGAAATTTCATCTCATGAAATTTATTTCAATTTACTTATTTTAGTCTTTAAAGAATGATTGGAGTTTGGATGCAAAATATAAAAAATGCTCAATTCAAATTATTTTCATTATTTTAACACTTGGCTTATTTGTAACATATTGAGTATATTCATGCCATGTTTCATGATATTTGACATGCCCCTTCTGTAGGCTAAACAAATTCGATTTCCTCTAGTTTATTTCTGAGGACCCTTTCTAAATATTTGTTTTTTTTTTTAGAAAGCATGGGCTCATCAGTAATGAAACCGCCTTGTAGTTTTGCCATTTTTATTATCGAAAATAATTTATAATTCAAGCACCGATTCTTTTGGCTTTCTTTCAAGAGTTCCGAAGAGGTTTTCTTATCTATCATGATATGAATTGTATTAAATTCTCAAGCGGTTTGAGATCGTAACTGATATTATCTAATGTTGATGGATAATTTAGAATTTGGTGATTGATCTCAAAGCATATTTGGTTAACAGTCAGTTGTCTGGTCCCACGTCGAATCCTGTGCTGTGACAGCCGTTCTGACAATCGCTCTGTCCTCCCGTTCTGTTGTCATTTGGTCAACCGCTGACGTCCTGACGTTGCATTCTTCCGTTGTTGACCCACTCGTGTCAACACTGCCTAATAGCCGCATCACTTCGACACAGATGTGGCGCGATTAGTCGATTTTACCAACCAGCCTCATCTAACCAATGGCATAAACTCTTTCGAACTCTGACATATGTTCGTAATGAGCAGGAATATTTCGGCGAGGCATTGATACAGTAGAAATAGACTTACTACAAAATAATTAAACAGAAATTTCGAAAATAAGCTCGTGCCGTGCCGAATATTGAATCTAGAATACTCGTGCTGGATGTGCAGTTTAATTGTACTGGAACTCTTTCTTTGCATAAATCGGTCACCAAATATCAACCATTCGCATGTTTGGTCGAAACGTCTTTATTCATATATTCGGAAACACACAAAACTCCTTCTAATAATAATTTGAACTAATGAATAGTTGTAAAGATATTGTACAGAGAGATTGCATCATTATATACATCAATAGGTTTCTCCAATTTGTACTAGATTGAAACATAGTAAAGCTATAGATATTTCGTTTTAAAAATATTATTAAAATTTTCTCTGCAGAGAACAAATTCCCGATTGAAAATTTCATCTTGGAAAATAACTAACATGGCTTAATCTCTTTATTTTTCTTTTATATTGTCTACCTCAATTCCAATACATAACTTGTAACTGCAATGCCTTTTGCTGGAATATGTTTTGATAAACCAATATTTGCTAAAGTTTAATATGTAAATAATTATCTATTTCGATAAATACCATTTACTTTTATATATGTAAATATTTCCTTTTTTAACTCTTAATTCCTTTTTTGTTTTATGCCAAGCAGGCTGTTTTGCATACTTGTTGTTGGTTTTTATCTATTTTTTCGATCGTCTCGACTGAGTAAATCGAGACTCTCTTACTAAGAATAAAACTTAGTTTTAACATCGACTTCTACTCTTTAATTTATTTTTTACGCGACAATATTCAAAATAATTTTATTTAATCACATATATCGCCATTAGATATATCAACAAATAGAAAACAGAACATCTGCAAATATTTAGTGCTGTAAGTAAATAAAATTTAGTACCAGAAAATCCTTGATTTATAAAATCTTCTAAAAGTAAAATTAATTAAAGAATCAAAGCCATTTTCGTTTTCACATAGTAAAGAGAATAAATAACCGAAGAAATGGGGATTAGAGAATATATTTATCATTGACACTTCAATTAAACCAAAGTTATAGGTGTGTTGAAATAACAATGGTTGTTAATTTATTCCTATTCAAAAAGCATTTTTATATAGTTCAAAAATAGTTATGAGTTTCGAGTTTTCGTTAAATATATTTTTGTCCGCTATTTATATTGGAAAGGAAATTCTAATTATTTACAATATTTTTCCCCATCAATCATATATGTTTACGAAGACAAAATAAAACGAAAACTTCACTTAAAATCTATTTTTGAAGAAAAAGAAGAAAAAGAAAATTCATAGTTTATAAATATCTCCATTAAAGAAGAATAATTCTTTGACATGACTTGTGATTGAATTCGTTCAGGCGAAGGAGACAATAAATAACAAATTATGAAGAAATATGCCTCAAAATTCTATATGATAAGAATAGAGAGGGACTCGAGAGAGAGAAAAATTGCCCAAAGTTTACTATTTAATGATGTTCAAAAATTCTGTTTTGTGATTTTGGAGAACATCACAAAATATGATATAAACAAGAAGCAAATTTTGAAGTAAGAATAAATATTAAATATGCAGAAGATATATCAGGTAAGACTGTCTCTCTATAATCACTAAATTTATTCTCATCAAAAAATATATACTAAAGCAAAGAATTACAACTCTTCTATTTCAGATAAAATTGCCTCTTTCTTGAAACTTCTTCAATGATGAGGGCCATATTCTACTGTACAATTGAACCAACCTGAAGTTGAATTCATTCTACCAATATCTATTGCAGCATAAATCAAACAGATGTGAACTGACTCAATGGATTGGGCCATTAGACTGCATGAAAATTCAAACCAGATGTCTTTCAACATATTCAAAACAATTTAATGATGATAAGATACTCATTCATGATAATCTGTATTTCTGTTAAACTGGAATTCAGCTGTAACTGAACGTAAAATATTGGAACACAACTTTTCTCATTTTGGTGTTCTGATTCTTATCAAATTTTTCTATGCTAAAATTGACGGCTTGGATAGTTCTTATTGCGATGGGGATTCACCACTGATGAGCCAAATCCTTTCAAATATTCTTTCATCACAGTAAAGACAAAATATAAAGATTGTTTTAATCGGAAAAGAAGAATTTCTGAATAATTTGTGATATAATTTCCTATATATATATATATATATGAAAAACAATAGAAAAAATAAAAGTGGGTTAGGTGTTGATATTAAAAATAAAGAAGGCATCTCCTGACCACGAGCACATGTGCTTTTTAGATGGCAGAGCGCCATCTAGTAGAGCAAAAACAAACTAAACGTTTATTTAACTTGCTCCATGATATTTGGCCAACCCAATTTCTTGACAAACAAAGAAAAGCCATCCACGAACGCGTTATGCGCTGTTGACGCTTGTCAGCGTGGTGTAGGCTGTACCACTGCGACCAAAAATATTTTTGATTCCAGAAGCTTCTTGAGAAACCAAGAAATGGGTATTTAAGGCCAAATTTTGCGTAAATACGTTAACACATAAAAAAACAATAAGAGCACATGTGCTCCTGGTAATGATATACCTTCAATATTTTTAATATATATATTAGATAATAAAAAGCCAATATTTCGGTTGACTGAACGCCAACCTTTATCAAGGCATTACATTAAAATCACGAATAATATGTATAAAAAGAATGAGAATTATAAAATTTATATTTCTAAGAAGAACCTACCTCATCTATATGACACACATTTGTATAAATTAAAATATTCTAATCCTACATCGATAAAAAGCTGCGAATATTTACAGAAAAAAAGTCAAATGGCACCACTTGAAGAAGATCGTTGAAGGAATGTCACCATCTAATTACAATTCGATACAAGTGAGATCAATTCTTCTTTGTTAAAACAAAAGAACAATAAAAAACTGGCAATTCACTTCCACTTATATTGGATATTTAAATGGGGGTTCCCTCGTGTGCATTTGTTAAAAATACATTTTAAATTGCGCTGCTGCCTTTTTAGAAAGAATGATGAATATTGATAGGTTAAATACTTAATATTTATCTTATGCTTTTAGTGTTTGAAGTTTTTTGTTGTTGTTGTTGTTGAAGATCTTATTGAAGATGTTAATTTCTGTTACTAGGTCGAATTAAGATAACGTCATCCCTAAGGTTAGAAATAATCGTTATTTATCTTTTAAATAAATTTCGATTTTCGTTCAAAAGAAACACATGCGGGATAATTTTCAAATGTCGTTATATAATCATAACCCGCATTATATTGTATTATAAATCTAAAAATTCTAGACTCTGAGGGATATTCCTTTCTTAAGGGCTGCGAAGACTACTTAGCCATACAGAAAGAATTGCCAGGCATAATTAGAACTACCACAGACCAACTAATTCAAAACGATCAGATGAAAATCACTGATTCAATCCACTTTGCTCACTACAAATTTTTGAGTGAATCATTCATGACAGAGGAGTACCTACGATTAAATATCTCGCTTCCCAACAAAAGACTAGTTGCACAACATAGAGTTTTATGGCAATTTTTCAGGGAAGAAAGAAAAGACTTCTGGAAAGAAAATGGCCGGAACTGTTTACTTTGTATGGATCTCATGGATGATAATTTGGTTCACTATTTCTTCCAATGCCCTCTCTTAACAGAAAAACGTACTGAAATTTTCACAAGCCCTACCTCTGGTCAATTTAGATACCATCGCATATGTCAACTTCTCTCTTCAGCTCTGAATGATGAATTACTGATTGTTAGATACTTTAAATTCTGCACAGAAGCTGGGCGCATGAGAAAGAATGCAAGGCAAAGGATACTGGAGGATGAACTATCTGTAAATAGGTAACTGAATGTGAGACAAACCTGATTTTGTTGTAAATGTTTCCTCTTCCCTCTCCTCTTGTTGACGTGTAAATACGGCGAATCCTGTATGGGGCGGAATGCCCTAAATAAAGGCTTTTGTTGTTGTTATTGTTGTTGTTGTATTATAAATCACTTCATATAATATTTACGAACGGAAAAATATGTCCAGGGTAGCCCAGTGGACATGGCATCTGCCCGATAAGCGAAACTCTGTGGGTTCGATTCCCATCCCTGGACACTTTTATTTTTTCGTTTATCATTACTCTTCACAATTCATCCTTTCATACTTCATCCCTTAGGTTAGACATAATCGTTATTTCTCCTTAAAATAAATTTCGATTTTTCGTTCAAAAGAAACATATGCGGGATATTTTCAAATGTCGTTCTACAATCATAACCCGTATTATATTGTATTATAAGATAACGTGTGTTATAATATTATGAAAAAGGCATCTCCTTATTGTGAAACTGAAAGTTGATGATGGTTTGCGCCATCTATCGGAATAAATATCAACTCAGATAGATGGCACAAGCCATCAGAAACTTTCAGTTGCACGATAAGAGACAATATTGTGTTATAATGGTTAAGTGTGATCGTAATAAGACTCGTTCTAGCTTTACAAGTTGAACTGAATGTTTATTTCATCCAGTATTCTTCGTTTATACAAAATAGAAAAATAGAGGTAATGGGGAAATATTATACATAAAGTTAAAACAATTGACGAATACCAATATTTTACATAGTCAATAATAAATACACTACGTAATATTATCATAGGTCATTTAACATATCACAACAACGTGTTGCACTTTTATTTGAATTCTTAAACAAAAATTGGAAAACAGTATAAAGAAATAACGTAGTTTTTTAATGGTTCCTATAACGATATATTGTTCATCAAAGTTATCATACTTCAGTAGAAATGGAAAGTGTTATACTCAGAAGATGAGTGAAATTTGGCTCAAATTAATTTCTTGTAACGTGTAATAATTAATTGAAATAGGTATTAAAAATGTCTGAAAATTCGAAACTATTATAGACAGGTATGATTATTTTAAAAATAAAACATTTTCTACTGCCTAATGGAAAAATTAATGGGCAGTAAGGGCAGTAGAAATTGTTTTATTTTTAAAAGAAGCATACGTGTCTATAATAGTTTCGAATTTTATAAAATATAGAACGCTAATTCATTATACACCTATCCCCCGATTTACACGGTAGATACGTTCCTGAGAAAAACGTGTAAATCGGGGAATAGGTGTACACAGAAATAAAAATAAAATGCATTGACAGGTTAAAATATGTAGTCAGCACATAAGCTCGGGATTCCTCGTGAGATGTGTACACAGCGCATGTGTTCAATCACAGTAGCATTTAGTATAGTGTGATAAAAAAAATCTTATTTGGAAAACCGTGTAAAAGCGAAAACGTGTAAAACAAGTACCGTATAAATCGGGGGATAGGTGTATTAAAATTCTCTTTAATCATTCGGTCTAGTAATGACCTGTACATTACACCTTATATATAAACCTGAAGAGACACCTCTCCCTTTAATTATGCATTAAAACGAATAATTTTGGATAAAAATGGTAAAATACTTTACTGGTGATGAATAGGATCGAGCCACAACATCATTTTTGGAAAATTCAGACAAAAATAAAACCTGTATACCATGGTTTCAGGCTCCGGCCATCTTCAGTACAGGGATGGTTTCGATATCATAACATCCTACAAGAGGATCTATGAAATAAAGGTTGACTCTGCCGTCAAAATAAAATGAAATAAACATCCAGTTCAACTTGTAAAGCTAGAACTAGTCTTATTCCGATAACACTTAACCATTATAACACAATATGAAAAAATAGTACAAATGTGTACTGAGATAAGGTACATAAATTATGAAAAAGTCATCACCTTATCGTGCAACTGAAAGTTGCTGATGGCTTGCGCCATTTATTTAAGTTGATAATTATTCCGATAGATGGCGCAAACCATCATCAACTAGTTTTGACGTTTATTTTGATAGCAGAGATGTCCTTTGCTTTTATTAATCAATTTCCTCTCGGATTTTTCCACCTACTGAAGAGTTATGAAATCATTTGCAATTACCAAAAGGTTTATAAGCTGATGAAGTGGCAAAAGAGGGCTGAATTTCAGGCTAGATTACAGCATCAAGTTTCAGAAGGATAGATATCATCTTACCGCAATTTTATGTTATATATATATGTTTAATTAAAAAGGCATATGTTGGATCAAAATATCATTTATTTTACCTTTTGAAAATAGATAAATCCATAAATAAATCTTTAATTAAAAAGGCATATATTGGTAGAAAAATATAAATTTATTTATAGGTTGCTCTATTTTCAAAAGATAAAATAAATGATATTTTGATCCAATATATGCCTTTTCAATTAAAGATTTATTTATGGATCGCTCTTTTTTCAAAAATATATAGGTGTGTGAAAAATTATTATATATATAGATGAGAAATTTACCCGAGAATGAATTGATCTATAAAAGCACAGAGCGCCTCTCCCGTCAAATTAAACTTCAAAACCAGACACCATCTATTGACCATCGCCGCAAACTAGCGGCCTCGGATCGGTGACAAAGTCTCTAGGAGGACGCTTCTCAGTTTGTCAAAGCTGGTGTTGTAGCTTTGTCACCGACCCGAAGCCGCTATTTTGCGGCGACGGTCAATGCTCTTATATATATATGACAGAATGGAGTCGACACAGTTGTCCAGATGGAAATCTGGTCACCTGCGCCCTCTAGTCTATAAAGAGGGAGCCAAAGCTTCCCCATGTGTACTAGGTGCAAACACGAAGAGGCCACACCCCAACATATACTAAATTGTATTGGGAAGGACAAAGGATTCCTGTACAGAGAACCAAGAAGAATTCTTGAACTTCTTTATGAGCACAACCTCCAAGATCTTGTCTAATTTAGACTAATAGAAGCATAAGAAAAAAATATGCATATGAAAAATATAATGCTAATGTGTATGCTAGCAATCAGGATATGCTTTTTATATTATCGAATTCTCATTGACATCTTTATATGATTGGGTGGAGAGATAAGAAAGAAGAAAAGGACCGCTATATTATTAGATTAGGCTGTTCTATTTATATCACTTTAGATGATGTGTGATCTAATAAGAATGATAGACAATAGAAAGATCCACGAATTTTTGTGATCTTTGTGATGATAATTTTCTTTGTATCGTTCCTATTTTAGTATATGTTCCGCCGTAATATAGACAATAGAATAGATCGAATTTTCGAACGTGCTGAGAGGGTTCACTACTGATGAACCATTTTGTATCAATATATTTTCCTCAACGCAGTAGGCGCATTCGGAATTTATTATCAATTAAGAATAAACAGATATAATTTATTATGAAATAAATAAAGCTTCCAAGGCAAAGTTTATTGCGCAAACTTTTTATTTTCAAGCTTTCGGACTTGTCAGTCCTTCAACAGGATTATCACGTTAACAAATTAATAATAAATACTATTTTTATATACAAATTATTATTTATATATTTTAAATACTTATTATATTGAGATAAAAATATATTACATTATTTGTGTGACAATATTTCGACAATTAAAACAAGTTTACTGACATCTAGTCAACAGCAAAAAGAGAGTTTACAATTAGATTTAAAATAAAGAGAAATATTTATAACAGACGGAGCCTTCTCCAAAGGGACGTCTGGATCCTATCAGGAGTTAAAAGCCGCCTTGAGTTCAGACAGGCCCTTGCCAGTTATGGAGTTCATGTCTCCAACATGCTCGATGACAGGTTTGAGCAAGAAATGCTTAACATACTTGCGATTTATTCTATTTGTTTATGTTGTTGCTTATTTGTTTAATATATATGTTTATTTAATGTTCTTTTTATTGATTGTTCATTTTCTTTTTGACAATTCTGTTACCTTTTCTACTAAAATATGATTTATTGTGAATAGTTTCCCGCGTAATTATACTGATCGGATATAGCGTGCCTTGTTTGCAAGAATAATCTTGTTTTCAGGCGAGAGTCGCTTGATGAGAAAATCCCTATCAAGGTCGTAAAAGACCGCGAGTATGATATCCTCCATGGTTGTATTGCCCTTATATAAGGGACTCAGGAAAGTTACATCGTTCAATTGGTGGAATATCTTATTTGTGTGTGAAAAACAACTTTTTGAAAATTAACGAACAAGATGTATAAGGCATGCTGATTGATAAATATCTCAAGACTACAAATTAAATTTAATATATTCGTGAACTATTGTGTTATATATAGAAGAGTGCCTACATCTACATCATCATTAATTTGTTAACGTGATACTTCTGTTGAAGGACTGACAAGTCCTAAAACGTGAAAATATATATATTTTGTACAAGAAACCTAGCCCTGGAAGCTTTATTTATTTTATAATATATTTCATACAAAAAATAAGTTACTTTAGAATATAACTCATTGTAAATAGCTCAACTTGATCAACTTTCTCTCTCCACGATACTAATTATTACAGATAACTTCATTAAATCAACTTCCATCATTGCTTAACATACTGTAAATAACTACCTTGCGATTTCTTCTATCTGCTTATGTTGTCACTTATTTGTTTAATGGATATGTTTATTTAATGCTCTTTTTATTAGTTGTTTATTTTCTTTTTGATAATTCTGTTACCTACTTTACTACAATATGAATTATTGTAAATAGTTTCACGCGCAATTATCCAGATCGGATATAGCGTGTCTTGTTTGCAACTGGTAAATAAATAAATATATATAATAAATAGCAAAATTTGATATTCTATTTAAAAAATGGTTAGATTTAAAGAAGCATCTCCTGGTTGTTTGATTGAAGTTTACTGATGGTTTGCACAATATCTCGTGAAAAACATAAACTAAATTTTTGTTGTTTGAGGTACAGCATGTCCTACACTGACCAACTTCCTGAGATACCTAAGTGATTGTACTCTATTGATCTAACAATAAATTATATTTGGCAAATATTCTGGAATAAAAAACGATTAGTAGATTTTTATTACGATAGATGTGCACAATAGATGGCACAATCAACAACATCATCATTTGCACGATCATTAGATAGCTTTACAAAAAATTAAAATAAATTCAATTCTTAATATATAAATTCGTACTCTGATGAAGATAGTCTCTCATCTAAAGTATAATTAGTTGAATTCAATATATTTTGGATTCCCCAAGTATTTTATAAGTTGAAGAGCTATTTGAAAACTTCACTGCAATAAGTGAGGAAATGGAGGAATAACATTATAAACAAATATTTTATGAACAATATTTGTCTGTCTATTTAAACGGAGTCACTTTTAGAAAATCGAAAGCAGAATTTCAGAAATATTTTTAGAGAAATGCATCAGTTGGAATTTATCTTTCCTTTCAACGTCAGCGCCGAAAGAGAGCTTCAATAAATTCCCCTTTTATAGGCCATTAAACCGGAAGCTAAACCTTCAGCAAATCCTTTCTTTCCCAAATTTATATTTGATCAACTCCTTTCAAAAATGGAACTCACTTATACCTTTATAAAGAATATCTAATGTAATATTAAAAAATGGTTACATTTATATACAACAACGGCGTACTTCTTTCTTTAAAAGGAATCAAAACAACGCATTTCTCCGACGTGAATATATAGACTTTGCGCTAATAATATTAAAAATGCATTAATTAAAATTAAATTGTTTAATATCAAAAAGAATCTTACGCCTTTAAAATAGTTTTGAATTTTGATAACAGATGGCGCTCTAGTGCATCATAAAAGGATTTTAAATAAAGAAATATTATTTTTTGATATGTGGGATGGTTGCATGCGTGTTGGTGTGGCTTGTGGAAAGGCTGCTGATAAGATTATAATTATTTTTTTATAAAATAAATTTATTTATTTAAAGCCAGAAATATATAAAGAGAAAAAAAGTAACGGCCGTTGGAAGCAAGCCTTGTTGTTGACAACGCGCCTGAGCAGAAAGTCCCGGATGTCGCCCGCGCATGCGTAGTGACGTTTTCTCCCAGCTAGCGCTTACCAAGGCGTAGTGAGGTCGCCACACTACTGCCCGTATGTGTATTGAAGCTTTGTCCGCGCTCGTCGAATCAAAGTGTGGTCGCCACAGATATATATATGGAAAATTTGCCGGGAGGAAATTAATCCATGAAAGCAATGGTCGCATCTCCCGTCAAAATAAACGTCAGAATCTGACGCCATCTATTGACCGTCGCCGCAACTAGCGGCATCGGGTCGGTGACAAAGCTACAACACCAACTTTGGCAAACTGATAAGCGTCCACCTAGCGACAATGGTTTCGGGCCAATGGCCCTCGTCAGTCTAGGGCGGACTTTATTCCATGAGATCCACACGGGATCTAATGGAATCCTCACAATCTCCCAAAGAGGTGTTTTGCTGGCAATGTGGCTGGGCCAAATCTATTGGCAAAACATAGATGGAAAATTTGCCGGGAGGAAATTAATCCATGGAAGCAATGGTCGCCTCTCCCGTAAAAATAAACGTCAGAATCTGACGCCATCTAGGGCCATTAGCCCGAAACCATAGTCTCTAGGTGGACGCTTATCAGTTTGCCAAAGTTGGTGTTGTGGCTTTGTCACCGACCCGATGCCGCTAGTTGCGGCGACGGTCAATAGAAGGCGTCAGATTCTGACGTTTATTTTGACGGGAGAGGCGACCATTGCTTCCACAGATATATATATAAGTCTACTCTCGTTATAACGCCACTCGATATAACGCCACCCTCGCCTTACGCCGCTTTTTCGTTTTGTCCCAATCGACATCAATGTATTTTTCTCGATATAACGCCACTCCCTCGCTGTTCACATTTCGCCGCTGATTTTTCCCTATCCCAAGTAGCAAAAACCACTCGTTATAGCGCCGCTCACAACGTCCCCCCCCCGCTCCCCTTTTCCTGTCTGCATTTTTTCCTCCAGCGGCACCGGACTTTGCCTGCTGTTGACACAACAGATTGTGTGAACAGCCAGCAGACCCTTTTCCTGCTTGTGCCTGGGACATACACAGTCGCTTCATTTTTTGCTAACGTCAACACAACAACCTTATTGTCGTATCATGAGTTCCCAAAAGCGTGAACGTGAGTCGATCACCATTGAAAAGAAGAAGGAGATATGCCAGTTGGCAAAAAATAACGCTACGATGTCGAAGAATGAGATTGGAGAGCGTTTCTCACTTCCACGAACAACTGTCCGTGATATTTTCACTCAGGCTGAGAAGTGGAAAAATGGTAGTATTGGTTCTTCAAAGAATCGTAAAATTTAGTGACTTGGAAGACGCTCTCTTCAACTGGTTAACCTAAAAGCGTGCCGATAATATTATTATTACTGATGACCTCCGAAGAGAAAGGGCAAAATAACTTGGCGAGCAGTTGGGCGTACCAGAAAATTTCGCGTACAGCAGTGGGTGGCGGCAGCGATTTAAAGGGAGATTCCATATTTCGCAACGACGGCTCTGTGGGGAAGGCGCATCGATTTCTCCAGCTATCATTGATGAACACCTTACAAATTTGAACGGTATGCTGGCGAACTCCGGATATGACCCAGCCAACATATACAATGCAGTCGAAACAGGATTATTTTTTCAGCTCATTCCTGACCGAACACTTGCTCACAAAGATGAAAACTGCCGTGGTGTCAAAAGGATGAAGCAACGAATCGCTGTTCTACTGTGCTGCAACTCTACTGGAACAGACAAGCGGCGATTGCTGATTATTGGAAAATCGGCAAAGCCTCGATGCTTCAGAAACTTTAGTCCACACTTCTACGGCACTTATACATCTAACAGCAAAAAATGGATGACCTCTAGCATCTTTCAAGAATGGCTACTGCAGTTCAACAAGCAGCTTGTCTCTGAAGGACGTCGTATCTTACTGTTGTTAGATAACGCTACGTCTTACTGCGTCCCTAATGATGGTCTCAGCAACATAAAGATTCCTTCCACCAAATATGACTGCCAGTCTGCAACCAATGGATAGTGGCATCATCAAAAGTTTCAAGGCTCAATATCGCAAGCTTCAACTCCAGAAAATAGTAGTATTGGCGGATGCCCATCTACCAACAGAATCACGTATGGATTACGCTGTGCGCTATTGTGAAATGGCTTGGCATTCTGTGAGCCCTGATTCCATCAGCAACTGCTGGAATCACAGAGACATTCGCTTCACTTCTACTGCTGCAGTTGAGCCTCTTAAATATGGAAATTTGCTCGATCGCATTCGCGACATCTCCGCTATTACACCAGAGAATTTGAGGACTGAAAGGGAGTTTCAACTAGTTGATGATTCCCAGGAGGCGGAAATGAAGCTAACAGATGACAATCTTCTGGTGTCCACTGTTACAGCGAAAGAAGAACTTGGCGAGGATGATGATGCAACAGTGACTCAGCGCCTACCATCGTTAAGGGAAGCCAGAACAGCTGCTGAGACAGTTTTGTTGTTTCTTGAGCACTCCAAGAGAGCAACATCTGACGATGTCAATCTATCTGCGGATTTGTTACGCCGTGTCTATGCCATAAGTGAGGGAGAGAAAACACAAGTTGTGATCACAGACTTCTTCAAGAAAATGTAATTACTTTTTATGAATAAATTATAAATAAATTATTCCTATTTGTCATTTTATTTAATTAATGCCGGTTTTGCATTCTATATATTGACTTAGAGTATAAATTGTTATTAGTAATTGTTATAAATAATTTATTGTATCTTTAAATTTCACATTTTAAACGTGTTCGATACAACGCCACCCTCGCCTTACGCCGCTTTTTTGCAAAATCCGGATGGTGGCGTTATAACGAGAGTAGACTGTATATATATATGGCGTCTAGATTTGGAGTAAATTTTGACGGGAGAGGTTATCTTTATTTTTACACATGATTATTCTCCTGGAGAAATTTCGATTTCCTTAGCCATAGATTTGGTATAGCCACTTAAGCAGATAAACATTCTTTGGTGATTGTGAATAAATTTGAATTGGTTCCTTGTGGTTCTCATGCAATAAAGGCGTTTGGACTTACAAGGGCCATTTCCCGAAACCATTGTCTCCAAGTGGACGCTTCTCAGTTTGCTAAATCTTTTGTTGTGACTATGTCACCCGCTAGTTTGCGGCGACGGTCAAAAGATGGCGTCAAAGTTTTGAAGTCTATTTTGACGGGAAAGGCAACCATTATATATATGTGTATACTATCCTTTGACACAATAGTATATTATATTCTAGTTTAAATATCATCCTTAACGATTCACTTTTTAAAACACTTCTTTAGCAGATTTGTCTCGTGTGATAATACCTCTTGTAGAATGTTATGAAATAGTAGATGACTATGTACTGATGTGAGACATAGACTTTTGTGATAACGTCCTTTTTATTGTAAAGATAGAGGCTGCCTGGCCGACGTTCATATTTATTGAAGATAAAGATACTTCGGCCAGTAAATCTTTTTATTACCTCGACGTTTCGGCAAAAATCTTTTGTCCTCGTCAGGAGCAAACAAAAGGTCCTTTTTATTGTTGTTCCCTCTCTATCACTTAATTGTCAAAACTTGTGTCTACATTTTACTTTAATTAATTTATTTAAATGAAACTATATCCCCCCCCCCCTTTTAAATATCCTAAAAGTCTACATATTTCATTCTTCATAGTACATATTTCCAACATGATTGAAATATGATTTTCTAGACTATTCTTAAGGTATATAGACAGAAATATTTTGATTTTTTCTATTGATTACTTTTAAAAAAATCTATATTTTCTATTACATGTCCTAAAGTCTAAATCTTATTTAAATATTATAGTGTATTTTTCGAACATGATTTGCATATGATTTTTAGACTCTTTTAAATGTTTTTAGCCTGTAAAACCTTCTCACATTTTCCTATTGATCATTCTCACTTATTAGTCTATACCGCTTATTAAATAGACCAGTTGCCGAATTCTAGGCATTCTGCCGCAGTCTACAGATTATGTATATGTAAATGCATTCTATAAGAGAATAGGTAAAGGTGACTTGGGTTTGATGCAGATATTATCGAGAGGTCTTATAGTGAAAAATGACCAATGTGGAGACAATGACACAAGCCATAACGAGCCTACGTAAATCTTGCTATAAATCTGGAAATAATTGGATCTCGTTAGACATAGCTCCTTTGAGTCGCTCCTGAATTTATTGCTCCTTCATAGAAACCGCATTGTTGTACAGGCAATCAATGTATCACCTATATTATACTTCTGGTATCTTCCTTTCTTCAACACTTAATTGGTATTAAATAATTAAACAGGATTCTGGAGATAAGTTTATTTTTCTTTGAGAAACTCATCATCAGAAACCTGTTTAATTAATTTATTTATCGATATATAGTTGTTTAATTGTTTTGCATAATATTTCATTTATAAATTAATCTGTGATAAGTCTGTGAAAATAAAAATATTGGACTGTTGACCAAACAAACTGTAAATAGATGGCTTGAGATTATATAGTTATGATATATAATTAATTGCGATGGTAATGCAATGTTGATCTTTATTGAAAAAATATATAAATTTTGAATGTGTTTTAAACTAATAACAAAAACTCTACATTTATGTCTAGGAGATTTAAATCAATTGACTTAATTTATATATTTTTTACGTTTTCGTGTTTTATATAGTAGTGGGTTCTTTGCCAAGGAGCCAATGCAAAAGGCTTCAAGACCTAAAGCTACACCTAAGAATTTTTTTCTCGTTATTTTATTAGAAAAAAAAAAGTTTTGATTTAAGATAATAGCGGGGGTCGGTGGGCGGTGGTCGGTTTGAGAAGGTCGGTGGAAGGATGGTCTAAACCGTTGGTTTTTCGACCGCTACGACCCGGGTTCGATTCCTGCATTGGGCACTTTTTTTCTGATTAAAAAAATGTTTCAATGGCCCCCGATTCTTGCAAAAGTCCAACCCCACCAGCGAGTGCAAGTAACCAAACGGAGCTCTGGCATATTTGTAAGTGCAAAGTCGAACTGCTTTTCACATGTGTAGACATGTGGTGTACTTACAGTAAAAGCAGTTGCCAACTTCTACCCACAATGATTATCATGACCTGTACCACGTGTACTAGGGATAAGCAAAAACAAAAAGGTAATAGCGTACCACGAAAACATCTATATATGAATTTTATTTTTAGTTAATCCCAAGTACACGTAGTAGAAGCCATGATAAACATGGTGGGTAGTTAGCGACTGCTTTTAATGTAAGTGCACAACATGTCTACACATGTGAAAAGCAGTTCGACTTTTCCACTTACAAATGTGCCAGAGCCTAGTTTTGTAACTTGCACTCGCTGGTGAGGTTGGACCTTTTCAATAATCAGGGGTGATTGTAATATTTTTTATTAGAAAAAAATAGTGCTCAATGCTGGATTTGATTTCGGGTCTTAAGATCGGAAACCAACGGTTTAGACCACACTTCCACCGATCCTCTATATGGAAATATAAATATTTAGACCTCGAATATTACTTTATAAATATATTTATATATGAAATAGAGTTGCGGAAAGCTCCGATTCTCATGTGCCATATAATAGATGCACCTCTCCCTTTAAGAAAGGAAGACACATTTTCTAATTATTTGTATAACCGAATACAAAACGAAATATTTATCTGAATAACTTCTAAATACACTGTTTCAGATTATCTTTATAGATATACATAACTTCATTTTCGACTCTTTAATGAAGTTTGAACTCTTATAACAACAATGTATTTTTACCGCGTGCACCATTCGCTTCATACGAACTCAAAACACACCGCCTTACTGAAACAATATAAAAGGTATATGATATAAAGTTATATTTTATATTATGATGCAATAGCGTGCTATCTGTTATGAAAATTCGAAACTATTATAGACGCGAATGTTTCTTTTTTTATTGAAAAATATCTACTGCAATGATAAGCCAGGCCCTTCCATTAATTTTTCTATTGCAGTGAGGGCAGTATATATTGTTTAATTTTTGAAAAAATACATTCGCGTCTATGATAGTTTCGAATTTTCATAAATTTATATATGTCACATTGTTGTATATGGTGTAATATTTATATACAGATAAACATGTAATAGATAGAATCCTACTAACTGGTGCAAGATGGTACCCCCAGGGTTTGGTTCAAGTTGGATAAAATTGAAGCTTCCTTACTTTTTTATTCTGAGGCTAGAATTTAGTCTATTTGACGATTCCAAGAAAGCGAAAGTTGCTTTGAATGGTCTATAATTTTAAAATTGAGTATTTCACAGTGGGACTGCAGGATGATTTAGTTCTTGAATAATATAATAGTGTGATAAGTGTGTTTCTGTATTCTGTCAGATTATCGCAATCATTCCTAATATTTATGTAGGAAAGGTACTCACGTGGGGTGAGCAACAAGATAGCAAGGGCGATGACTCCGCAGACTCCCAGAATCACCAGAAGAGATATGACGATACCTTGCCAGTTGGTACCCTCGGTACCAGCCAGTACCGCTTCCTGCACATCCAGCTCAGTGTTGGTTACATTAGAGATGGTACATTACTTATATCACTAGCTATAAACCTGTCTTGGCATCACGAACAAACAGAATATACAATTTATATAGCCTATTATGGAAACACACTCATGGACACAACTTAAGGATGTTATACCTTTTAGCATGTATATCGGGATTCAGACAATAACTCCGAAAGATATACTCATGGACAAAACTTAAGGAAGTAGTACCTTTTAGCATTTATATCGGGATTCAGACAATAACTCTGAAAGATACACTCATGGACAAAACTTAAAGGAAGTTGTACCTTTTAGCATGTATATCGGGATTCAGACAATAACTCTGAAAGATACACTCATGGACAAAACTTAAGGAGGTTGTACCTTTTAGCTTGTATATCGGGATTCAGACAATAACTCTGAAAGATACACTCATGGACAAAACTTAAGGAGGTTGTACCTTTTAGCATGTATATCGGGACTCAGACAATAACTCTGAAAGATACACTCATGGACAAAACTTAAGGAAGTAGTACCTTTCAGCATGTATATCGGGATTCAGACAATAACTCTGAAAGATACACTCATGGACAAAACTTAAGGAAGTAGTACCTTTTAGCATGTATATCGGGATTCAAACAATAACCTAGAAAGATATATGATAAACAGTTATCTTTATTGAGAACATTTGTGATGACCAAGTGTGAAAACAATTACCTGCCTCCTTTTAAAAAATATAAGACCGGCGATTCCAAAATATGAAACTTTCTCAAGGTTTGTCCATGAGTGTATTTCGCATATTTCCGGAATGAATCTATGGCAAAATGATTCTTTCCAGGCTTGCTACATTTTTGGACAAAACATTCGTCTCGATTGGTCGAATATTTTTGACCATTACATAGAGCAACAGAACGAGTTTATTTTCACACTATGGACTAATTTGAATATCCCTTGATAAAAATATGATAGTTTTGTGTATCTTTCCATGCTGAATATTTTCTTTGTTATATTTGTATGTACATTTAGCGCAAGTGTCTCTAGGGGGACATAGCGTTTTGAATTGATATAAATAAATAGATCTACCTATATCGTGACTATTTCATAGAATTTAGACGTTTTTAATCCTATATTTATAATGCTTGGAATTTAGCTCGAATTCATATTTTGTAGCGTGTAATTAAAGATTTATTTTTAATTAAAAACGTCTCGAGATTCAAGTTTCCTTTTATCTTCTATCACTTGGTCTAAGTAAGTATCATGATATTCCCCCAGCTTCTTCTGAATATAACTATTGTATTTTCTCTAGCATATATTTTGATATATACATGTACAATATATATATTTTTTGCATCATGGCTAATGCACCTATTTTATTTTAAATTGTAATATTATCTTTGATATATTTTAAATTCAAATATATATTTTATATTTATTTATTTTATTAAACAGAATATATGTATTATAAACAGAATATATGTATTATAAAATCACCATTTGTATTTTGGTACACTGTTTGACTTCACTGCTCTCTTTGATGTTAGAAATGAATAAAATTTTCTGGAGGCTACTTAAAGTAGAGTTATCTCATTATCCCTTATATAAATTTGTAGGATGGTTGAAACACGTTCTGGTAAGATACAAGACCCAGCACAGGAGAGAATCATGGCTGAAGAGTCTGCCAAGCCACAACCTGGTGCAACAATATTTTAAAATATCCTTAATATAAAGAATATATCAACGTTGTGTAAGGGAATAGAGAAACTGTAGAAAATGATAAATTCCATTTCTAAAAACCTCCTTGAGTGAACTGTTTGTGAAATTAAAATAATTTGAAGCAACCTAACAGGTGTAACGCAGTGTCTAATGAATATTTTTACTGTCAATAAATGAAATGCAAGAGGAATTGAATGGATTATTGAATTGTGCGCAGATAACCTAGATATCAAACATGTAGTAATACCTTAAATATACCAATTCTTTAATAATCATTGACAAATCATACACATACATCATAGCATTTTAGATAATAAAGTAAAACGTAGGATGAAAGAGAGGGGCTATCAAAAAAACAAAAAACATACACCATAGTATAATGCGCGCCATCTGTTATCAAAATTCGAAACTATAATAGACGCTTTTGATTATTTTTTTAAATAAACAATTTTTACTACCCTCCCATTAATTTTTCCATTCCAATAAGGACAGTAGAATATTTTTATTTTTAAAAAGAATCATATGTGTCTATAATAGTTTCAAATTTTGATAGACCATAGTGTAAAACTAGAAAGTACTAATCATAGAAAGAAACTAGTGATATATCATGAAGCTTGGCAAGAAAGTTGGGATTATTAAATAGCCTAAATGATTAAAAAATTACAAGAATTTAAATTTAATTATTTTTAGCATTTTTGCATTCAAAATATAAAAATTCATTACACGCTACAAGAAGTTAATTTGAACCAAATTCTCCAAGTTTTTTCTTCCACTTCTGGTTGTAACGCTTTCTATTTCAGTGTGTATAAAGGAGCAATTCAATTTTCTGTTAAATATAGTTCAGGTAAGTTAATTTAAAATTAAAAAAAAAAAAATTGGTAAACTTTTATAAGGAAAATTTGAATTTTTATAACTAGCATGTTAGAATTGGACAGTGATTCAAATATGAATCAAAGATGAAACTAGGTTAGTTTTCAAACTATTGAACGACCATTCCCTAAATGACCATTTTTCTTGAATTATAATTTATTTGAACTGAACTACACTCTTGGACAAAACTTAAGGAAGTGAAGAGTCTTTGATGTCGGTTTGGAGGAGATAGAGGCAATTTTTTTAACACTTTGTTATCTCGTGTGTCACTCTGTATTAAATCCTTCAGAGTTATTGTCTGAATTCCGATATACATAATAAAAGGTACAACTTTCTTAAGTTTTGTTTCCATGAGGGTTACTCATATCTCTGAAGTCACCTCCTATAACAATATCAAGGTTCTAAAAGACAAAGATCGCCTCTCCCGTCAAAATAAACGTCAAAACTAGACGCCATCTATTGATCGTCGCCGCAAACTAGCGGCCTCGGGTTGGTGACAAAGCTGCAACACCAGCTTTGGAAAACTAAAAAGCGTTCACCTAGAGACCATGATTTCGGGCTAATAGCTCTCGTCAGCCTAGGGCGGACTTTATTCCATGAGATCCACAAGGGATCTAATGGGATCTTGACAATCTGCCAAAGAGGTGTTTAGCTGGCAGAATGGCTGGGACAAATCTATGACTAAAATATAGATGGAAACTTGGCCGGGAGGATATTGATATGAAAAGACAAAGGTCACCTCTCCCGTCTAAAGCATGGCGTCTAGCTTTGACGTCTATTTTGACAAGAAAGTCGATCTTTGTCTTTTTAGATCAATATCCTCCAGGTGAAATTTCCATCTATAATATAAAGGTAATCCATGATGTTTAAGACATACTAATCATGGCCAATTCAATTATGATCATATAAATAGATGATTACACCTTTAACCATTACATCAATAGGAATCTAATGATAAAAACACCATCACTAACCTAATTAAAACGACCCTACAGATTGCTAATGTAGGATGAAAGAGAGGGACCATCCAATTAGCTTAATTCATCAATTAGTTGGAAAAGATTCATCAAGTCCCGCGGCACAAAACCTTCTTCATATTTGACAAATGTCCACAGAAAGCTAATTTAAGAAAATTGAATTGATTTCCAATTTATTCATCACCAATTATCATATAAATTAATTTCTTCCTACGCCAAGTTTTTTTTTTTTGTTAATGATATACTTAATTAGAGTCAGAAGTTTGGATTTAGAAAGATAATAGTGATTTATGAAAGATGTATTCGTGTATAAAAGGAAGATTTATTAATGTTAGATTCTTCTCTAGAAATAATTACAATGGATATCTTGAATTTTTCTGAGTATTTCTGTTTGATACTTCAGTTTAATTGGAGATTACAAGAGCATAACCATCTTTTCACTAACTAATTAATCATCTATAGATAACTAATTTCTAAACTTGTTCTGAATCAAAATAAAATATTTTATTAATTTTCTTATCCGATATTTCGCTAGGCTATACACCTTTCTCTGTCAGGGTATCTTTTCATTTCATAAATGTTTTTATTAACTACGCGATGCCTTCATGAGAAGGTATATAAGAGATTTACAAAAACATACATTTGAAATATATACACATAATCTTATATAAAATATATACGGATGTTTGAACTTAAAATACTCATTTCGTGATTTCTTAGGACGCCTCTGGGACCAAAATATTTTTGGTCGTAGAGATACAGCCTTCACCACGCTATCGAGGTCCAACATCCTGAAACGCGTTCGTGGTGGATGACCTTTCTTGATTTAACAAGAAAATAAGTTGGCCAAATATCAGAGTACAGGTAATATCAACGTTGTTTAGCGTATTTGCGCATATTTGACCCTAAATACCTATTTCTGGCTTTATAAAGAAGTATCTGGGACAAAAATACGTTTGGTCTTAGAGATATAGCCTGCATAACGCTGACGAGGGCCAACAGCCCGAACTAGACATAACTTCTTATGATATATATACATTTTCATATATAGTTTTTCCTATAAAAATGAAGGGAAAATGGCGTATATAAAAGGTAATGTAAAATATATTTTCTACAAAATCTATATGAAATTACGTATAATAGTTTCTAAGTATGTTCTAACTCGTGTTTAATTGGCGGGTTAATTCATCATGTTTCTCCCGTGAAAGAACTAGAGATTTGAGCTATAATATATATTGAAAATAGAAGTTTTTAGCCTCGTAAACCTGATGTTTTTACTTTAATTTGATACAGGGGCTAAATTTATTGATTTGTGAAATCGGTTTTAATTTATGAAAAGTTTCACCTAGGGAGATGATTGTTAACTGAATGAGTTTCACATGGAAGTTTCATAATATATATTTTCACATTCTTCACACAATAAAGGTAATCCTTAATTACAAGGTTGTCCCGAAATTTCGTATACCCTTGTAAAAAAATAAATACCATAATGGGAATTCCCATCCTTGGACACTTTATTTTTCCGTTTATCATTACTCTTCACAATTCAACCTTTCATACTTCATCCCTAAGTATAGAAATATTCGTTATTTTTCCCTAAAATAAAAATTACGAATTTTCGTTCAAAAGAAACATGCGGTAAAATTTTTCAAACGCTGTTTTACAATCATAAGCCGCATTATACTGTATTATGAATACCGATATTATTCGCCGGTATGTATAATATCTTTGTATTATGTATAAAGTAATTGTATTATGTATTATTATGCATTCTTCGTAATACTATTATTCACCAAGTAATAAGGAAAAAAACAACATTTTAAGAAAAACACTAATTTTTAGGACAACCTTATATAAAATAGAAATTTTTCCTTTCTGACAAAACAACTATAACAATAAACGATCAATGCTATTTATAGAAATAGTGAAGATATTACAAGATTTCTTTAAAGTCAAATTTAAAAATGAAAAAAAATGAAGCAAGAGTTCCGTTTTGTTAGAGAAGTAAAAAAAGATTTAACAATTTATCTTTGGTTCGAAATAGAGATATTAAGTTTTTTTTTTCATCTCTAGATAACGAAGCAGTTTCAATTTAAAATGTAATGAAGGTTTCAATTGGATCAAATGTTACCAGTCAATCTCAACTTACATGGAGGGAACTGCCATCTGTTGGAGGATTTGGGAACTGATATATCCAATTCATTTTTAAAACGTATTCAACAAGATTTGATACATATTTTGAATTTATTTATATCAGTTTGAAGATCTTTTTTTGGTTGGAAGTTGATTCAGAAAAAAAACAAAGTCACATCAACCCTCTAGTTTATATTATTTCCCGACGTTTATATTGCATTCTTTAACTCTGCCTTTGTCGGTCCCAAGCCCGGATGAAAAAAGAGGAGAGGGAGCTGTAACAAGCTCACTAAAAAACCTGGGTTACAGCTGGCCCGGCTGATAGTACCCTGTGAAGGCTCCTAATTCAAGGATACAGATTAAGCAGTGTTTGTACTCAATGTTAGGAGCGGCTGTACATGGCGTCTGTTCCTCATGTCAGAGGCGGCCATTTATTTAGGAGCTAAGTCGGCCTGCAACTGAGTAGTGCTCCCAGTCTTAATGACAAAGGCAGACGCATTCTACTTCATCCAGATATGATTGTGTGGAGATAAGAAAGAAGAAGGTATTGCATTCTGACCTGAATTAGGCTATTGCACTTCACCAGCTCAAAGCCATGTACAAATGTTTTACCGATATCTTTGCTCCTATTGTGAATTATTATGAAATCAAAACCCCTTCTGAACTGATGCGAGCTATAACCGAAACAATGACATACAAATCAGCTTTTGTCTGAATTTTATACAACTGGTGTTGTATTTCATTTCTTATCACAACTATTATGTGCTATTCTCGGATGATAAGCAAAATGTGTTTTTAAAGGGATAGATGCCTCTCTTTTGATACACAGACCAATTAATTATGTATATAGAGGTCGCCTCTCTCCCGGCAAAATAGAAACTAAAATTAAACGCTATCTATTGACAGATTCTGAAGATATTATTCAACCCCTTGTGGATATCATGAAATAAAATACGCACTAGACTGACGAGGGCTATTAAACCGAAACCATGGTCTCTAGGTGGAAGCTTCTCAGTTTACCAAAGCTGGTGTTGTGGCTCTGTCACCGATCTGAGTTCGCTAGTTTGCGGAGACGGTCAATAGATGAAGTCTAGTTTTGGTGTCTATTTTGCAGAGAGAGGTGACCTTTATTTTATAGAGTGATCCATTTCCCTCCTTCAAAATCCCCATCCTCCATTTATATTGTGGCGAAAGTAATAATTTTATAACTTTATTTTATTATTTATTTAATCACAATTAAAATACACATCCTAACTCTGTATTCATGAAATATTCATATATGTTTTATAGCTTTGTTGTTAAACTATCCTGCTTGGACTGACCCACCTCAATCCTACATCTATGGCCTCCCAGACTCAAACTCAGCATGGAACTTTCTGGTCAACTGGTTCAACTCAGCAATCAAAACAGGGCGCGAGTAAAAGCGCTCAACACTAGTCCATACTAGTGAGCTGGACTCCCCGGGTAGTTGACGTTCTGCGCTCCCTGGGATATAAATCTCTCTCTCTATCTGTGAATAATTTGTAAAACGTCATTTGACAATTATCCCGCATGTGTTTCTTTTGAACGAAAAATCGAAATTTAATTTTAAGGGGTAATTGTCAAATGACTTTTACAATCATAAGCCGCATTAGTTGTATTATAATTTACTTTATGATATTTACGAACGGAAAAATATGTCCATGGTAGCTTAGTGGACATAGCATCTGCCCGGTAAGCGAAACACTGTGGGTTTGATTCCCATCGCTGGACACTTTATTTTTCCGTTTATCATTACTCTTCACAATTCATACTTCATCCCCAAGGCTAGAAATAATCGTTTTTTCTTCTTAAAATAAAATTCGATTTTTCGTTTAAAAGAAACAAATGCGGGATAATTGTCAAATGACGTTTTACAATCATAAGTCCATTGTATTGTGAATAATTTGTTAGTTTTTAATTATAGTCGCCTTGAGGTGCTGACGTTATAAATATCTTCTGCTTTATCATTGTGGACTGCTTAATCATCCATTATTACGTTACAATATCTATAACTATACCAATTTTTATACATATATAGATCATGTATATTAGAAAAATGAGATTGTTTACAACGTAATATTTGATTATTTCAATATCATTAGAAATACCTCCTGCTGTTCTATAAAACATATTGTCCTTTGGAAATACTACTTAGTTAAATATATTACACAATTATATATTATGATACATTAGCGCTCCATCTGTTATGAAAATCCGAAATTATTATAGACGTGAATGATTCCTTATAAAATTAAGCAATTTCTACTGCCCTTACTGTAATGGAAAAATTAATGGGAGAGCCTGACTAATCAGTGGTGAACCCTCTCAGTGGTTTCGCCAGTTTAATCTACCATACAGCTGTTATATTCGAAAAAATGCAATATAACAGCAGTATGGTCGATTAAACTGGCAAAACCGCTGGGAGGGTTCACCACTGATGAGCCAGGTCCTCCCATTAATTTTTCCATTGCAGTTAGGACAGTAGAAATTGTTTAATTTTAAAAAGAATCATACGCGTCTATAATAGTTTCGAATTTTCATATTACACAATACAAAGTATCCATTTATTCCGCTAAAACTAAACATATTTTATATTTTCTAAGATCCTATTTTCACAAAATAGCTCACAGAATAGATATTTAAGCAAATGCGAGGCCTACATAAATTAAGGAATAAATAAATGGCTATCCTAAATCATAAATTTCACACCTGAAGCCATTGTTGCCGACATAAAATGTGGATACTAAGTGACGGTCATTAACACTAAAATTCTTCGACTGGGAATTTTACTAAAGAGTTCAATTTGGCGTGAACACACACACACTTAAGATAAAATATTCCCCAATAGAATCCCAGAAGATTATGGGCCATTGATCGCTTGGTATAAAATTAGCGTTAATAATCAAACGCGCATGCTCCCTTGAGATCCATTGGCTTTTTGTTTGGTTTGTGTCGGCTGCTTTAGTATATTAGTTTTGGAAAGTATGGTTCTCAACAACAAAGAATATTTCAGGATTAAAATGGGAGAATGAAATTTTTACTTTACTTGGATATTTTGAATAAACACACACACACACACTTTCTATACAACATATATAAAGGATACACATTATCTGAATATATAAAATACGGTAATTTTATAGAATCTTAAGAAAGGTAGAAATATATATTGTTGTTGAGGAAAAAAATAGTACAAATGTGATATTGTACTGGGATAAGGTTCATAAATCAAGAAAAAAAACATCTCCTTATCGTGCAACTGAGAGTTGCCGATGGCTTATGCCATCTATCGGAATAAATATTAACTATTCATTTAGAAATCAATGAATAGTTGATATTTATTCCGATAGATGGCATAAGCCATCATCAACTTTCAGTTTCACGATAAGGAGATGTTTTTTTTTTTTTAATATCAAATTGTTGTTTTGAGAATAGAGCAATCCATAAATAGATATTCAATTAAAAAGGCATATATTGAATCAAAATATAATTTATTTACCAATATATTAGTTGGCTGAACGCCAACCTTTTTCATGGTATTACAACATATAGTTTGTTAAAATTTGTAACAAATAAATTTACTGGCAATGTGTTTCTTCTCAAACATATCATCAAATATTATCTCTACAGACCTTATTAAAAAGGTATAAGTTATAACATAGCATTAAGGTTTGTTGAGATAATATTTGATGAAATTATTGAAAAGAAACAAATTGCCAGTAAATTATTTGTTACAAATTATATCGATAATTGACATAAATATGTTGTAATAACTTGAAAAAAATTGGCTTTCAGCCAACTGAAATATTGATAAATAAATTATATTCAGATCCAATATATGCCTTTTTATTTGAAGACCTAAATATATATAAACATATATGTAATATAACAGGTAACTCTAGATGAGTTATATTTTATCAATGTAATCTCAAGCTTTCGGGCATCTTTGTCCTTCTACAGGAGTACATAGCCCAAATGATAATGATTATTTACTTTATGTATCCTGTAGAAGGACAAAGATGCCCGAAAGCTTGAGATTACATTGATAAAATTAAACTTATCTCCAGAAACCTCTTGTATTGTTATTTTTATTATTTTTTTGCTTATCCTTAGTACACGTGGTACAGGCCTTGGTAATCATGGTGGGTAGAAAAAAGGCGACTGCCTTTACTGTAAGTGTAACATATGTTCACACATGTGATAATCAGTCATCAATGGAAGATATACATATGTGAAAAGCCAGGTTGCATTATTTTAATATATATATTTAGGAGATTGAAATCAAGTAAATATATATATACTGGAATTAAAGATTATATACAAATTCTAATTTCATTTTACTACTTTCTAAAGGAAATTCAATATTCAATTATAAAATTCAAATATTTTTACAAGTTATACAAATAATAAAAATAGTTTCATTGGATTTCTTTAGATTAATTATAATGAAAATCAATATTTATTCGCTTCACATTATATATATTCTTATTTTGATTCCAATATTATAAATTACTACGTTGGTATATGTGTTTTCTTTTAGAAAAAAAAAAAGTTTGGAATTCCAACATATTTTCGCTCCAATTTTTATAATACCTAGCAGAGAGCATTATCATAGGTTTAACTATTTTTGTAGTATATTTATGATTATCTTTCAAATCTGAAAGGTTCAGGTTTCTAATATATATTATTGTTTCTCTTTTTATTTTGATTACCTTTTCTTGTATAATATGTTTATAACTGTTTTTGTTTAAAAAATGTAAATCGACGCAATTATCCCTAGCCGGGATATCGCGTTTTGTGTGTTGAAATAAATAAATATGTGTTTTCTTTTAGAAAGAAAAAGCTCAATTCCTTACATTTTGTGTGCCTTTAATGTATGAGAAAAATATGGGAGGGCTTGGCTCACCAGCGGTGTACTCTCCTGGATGTTTCTTGATCCACCATCCCGGTTTACAGTATTGTATTTGACTGTTTAAATTATACGGCTTGCACTAAAGTGGAATTATTTATGAAAGTATTTAATAAAATTAGGTATATGTAAACTTTGAGGAGTCACCAAGAATATTTGAACATATTCGGAACGATCATTGCTCTTCATCTAATAAATCAAAAGGAATAGATTTTTCCTATATATAGGAATATGTGCTTTCTTTTCTAAAAATGAACACAATTCCTTATTCTTTGTGTGCCTTTAGTACGAAGAGACATATTTGGGAGGGCTTGGGGCTCATCAGCGGTGTACTCTCCTAGATGCTTCTTGATGTTAATCTACCATACCGCTCTATAGTATTGTATTTGACTGTTTAGATTATATGGCTTGCACTAATGTAGAATTATTGATGAAGGTATTTTAAAGAAAATTAGCTATATGGAAACTTTGAGGAGACACTGAGAATATTCAAATTCGATCATTGTTCTTCATCTAAAAATCACAAACAATAGATCTTTCCTTTTTATATTATCCCTAGTACACGTGGTACAGGTTATGATAATCATGGTGGGTAGTAATTGGCGACTGCTCTTACTGTAAGTTCACCACATGTCTACACATGTGAAAAGCAGTTCGACTTCTGAACTTACAAATGTGCCAGAGCCCCGTTTAGTTACTCGCATTCTCTGGTGGGGTTGGACCTTTTCAAGAATGGGGGACATTGGAGTACTTTTTAATTAGAAAAAGAAAGTGCCCAATGCGGAATTCAATCCCAGGTCGTAGCGGTCGAAAACCAACGGTTTAGAACAAACTTCCACCGATCCACTATAGATCTTTCTGATATCAATTATATACATGATACAGACGCGTCATCTGTGGTCAAATATATGAACTATAAGCGTGAATGTTCATTTTTGACCTATGTGAAAATTCTTCATCAAAAAAAAATATATCATTATAACATATATATATAGTGAAAAAAATATCGTTTAGGGGCCGCCGTCAATACGAGGGGAAACCCAATCGCCAGGAGGCGTGTTTGTTTACATCGATTTGATTGGTCATTCGATCTCCCTGACGTCATAATTGGGAACGTTTCCTTTGTTCCTACTTTGTTGGATTTTCACTTATTTATATAATTACGGACCCTTTAATATTAGCAAATGAAAACATTTAGAGGAAAATGTTTCTTTTACACATATATCCAACGTATTCTGTCCTTACTTCGATGAAAATATATTGGGAGGACTTGGCTCATCAGTGGTGAACCCTCCCAGCTGTTTCGCCAATTTAATCTAATAGATCGCTTCTTAGAGCTCTAACACTGTATTGGATCATTCTGCTCATATACGCTACCCTCAAGGGTGGAATATTAAAAATGGTTATTAAGCAAACTATGGTCATAAGCTTTTATAAGACAGTGGAATTAGATATAATATATGCATCGAGCAATGCTCGTCCGCAACAATAATTTTACTGTACTAAAAGCTTATATGTCCATAGTTTGCTTAAATTCTATTTCTAAGATTCCACCTTTCACAGTGAGGCATATATAAGCCGAATGGTCCAATACAGTATTAGAGCTCTAAAGAAGCTGTCTGGTGGATTAAATTAATGAAACCGCTGGGAGGGTTCACCACTGATGAGCCAAACCCTTCCAATATTTTTAAATCGCAGTAAGGACAGTAATAGTGCGATAAATTTGTGTTAAATAAACATTCGCGTCTAAAACTTTTCATTTGCTATATATAGATGACGCGTTATTGCTTCATATTACTTTAATATTATCCCATGTGTACATATACACTAATACCTCGCTTTGCGTCGTTTCGTTTTGCATTTTTTTCGAAGTTGCGTTGCTGCTTAATTTTTACTGATTTTCACTGTGCGTCGTTAGATTTTCGAAGTTGCGTTGTTTTGGATTCGAGTCTTTAATTTTTTTCTAAAATATGGCAACACATTTGTTTTTGATTGCGCCTTCACATATTTTCACTTTGCGGCGTTTCAAATTTCGTCGTGTTTTTTTTTTTTTGGAACGTAACCCCGACGCAAAGCGAGGTATGGGTGTATCACAAGCCCCATTATAACCATGGTGTGTAGATAATGACTACTCTTATTGCAATAGGCATCATATGTCTACATATGTAGACAGTACTAGTATAAATGGTGGATAATGAGTATATTTCATAAAAAATATTCGAAAAACCGTACTCAATATGTTTCTTTATTACAAAAAACACCTCGAGCTTTCAAGGTCTCACTCTTAAACAGGTAAAATTACAATCTAACTCTTAGAACCAACTCTTAGATTAGTTGAATTAAATATACATATTTGCATCGAGAAATGCTCTTCTGGAAACAACAATGATAAGGATAGAATATGTATACTAAAATAATAAATATGTTCACTAAAAATGAAAAAATAATGATTTTTCATATCAAAATCTAAAACATTTTACAAAATTTAATATAAATTTGAATACGTATTAAGAATATCTTTATAGCAGATTGTTAGAGAACGTTTTTATATCAAAAACAGGTAAAAATAATAGGATAAACAATCAATATTTCTAAAACAAGATTGAAGACAAGTTGTTAAGAATGTCTATTGCAGAATATCACAGAAGTTTAGACTTAAGTATAACGAGATAGAGTATCTCATCCATTCCCAGCACCATCAAGCGACCAAACGAACCATGCAAATGTCCCACCCCAACTTAATCACTGGAAATAATTCTGAAATTTCGACTGATTTGATCTTCTCATTTAGATTGGCCATCGAAGAATTCGCTTACGTTCCACTTTCTAATTGTAAGACCATTTTTCCCTTTGACTTTGTAAATTCTTATCAAAATATTATAAATTATATTCTTATATATATTTTATTTATATGTATTATATTATTTTATAGATTTATTTGATCGTTTGTGACTATTTTAGAGAACGCCTTATTTGATGTATATTATATTAAATATTTTCTGCTGTTCTTTGAATATTATTGAGATAAGCTTTTATATGCTTATAGAGGAATTATTGGTCATTTGCTTGATCTTGGAATCCACGAGTAGGTGATAGTGCAGTCGTGGTAGAAATAATAAAACTGTTTAAATCATTATTTGCTAGTTTGTTTTAATTAAGCTTATAAAATATATAATACATAATCTGAGAAAGTATTGCCTGATTTATGGCGTAAAAATAAAGAAAATGAAAAACTTATTTACATAATTACAGAAGGTTTGAGCCGGCCAACGGGAAATAACAGCAATGGATTTATATAGGGAAAGCCGCGACCTCTGACGGTCGTCTTAACAGAGTAGTTTGCTTTAGATAATATAATTTTAAAATGAAACAACATTTATATATAATATATATATTTGATTAAAAATGCATATATTAGATCAAAATATCATTTATTTTACCAATATTTCAGTTGGCTGAACGCCAACCTTTATCAAGGTATTTAAATTCATGCTGAAAGGCATCTGTGGTTGAAATGTAAGTGTAACTTCCAACTGTTGATAGAAAGTCGTAATATATATATATATATATATATATATATATATCCATAGAAGCAATGGGCGCCTCTCCCGTCAAAATAAACGTCAAAAGGTCTCTAGGTGGACGCTTCTCATTTTGCCAAAGCTGGTGTTGTGGCTTTGTCACCGACCCGAGGCCGCTAGTTGCGGCGACGGTCAATAGATGGCGTCAGATTTTGACGTTTATTTTGACGGGAGAGGCGCCCATTGCTTCTATGGATCAATTTCCTCCCGGCTAATTTTCCATCTATATATATATATATATATATATATATATATATATGAAAATCACATATGCTTCTGGTCAGGATATGCATTTTTTAAAAATATAAATACATATTTATAATACAATATAATAAAATGGGCTTATGTTTGTAAAACGACCTTTGAAATACTATCCCGCATGTGTTTCTTTTCAACGAAAAATCAAAATTTATTTCAAGGAGAAATAACGATTATTTCTAACCTTTTGGATGAGGTATGAAAGGGTGAATTGTGAAGAGTAATGATAAACGGAAAAATAAAAGTGTCCAGGGATGGGAATCGAACCCACAGTGGTATCTGCCCGGTAAGCGAAACACTGTGGGTTCGATTCCCATCCCTGGACACTTTTATTTTTCCGTTTATCATTACTCTTCACAATTCACCCTTTCATACCTCATCCAAAAGGTTAGAAATAATCGTTATTTCTCCTTGAAATAAATATTGATTTTTCGTTGAAAAGAAACACATGCGGGATAGTATTTCAAAGGTCGTTTTACATATTTATATAATTCTCAAATATTTTAAATTTCTCTTTATCAATTTGAATTTACAGTAGAGCTTGAATAATTCGAAAACGTCTTCAATATCGAAACCTATTTAAATCGAATATTTATCTTGGTCCCTAAAATTTCCTATAATTAATTCGAATTTTTGGATAATTCGATTTTTTTTTTTTGTTCTTTGGGCTTTGACTTATCCAAGTTTGACTGTGTATACATTTTATACGACATTTCAAAAGGGAACATATTTTTAAACCTTTATATAATTTAATTAACGAATATTTATAAAATGTGAAATCAATATATAAAAATTGAAAAAAAAAAGCCTTTTTAATAATTATACAATAATAAATTGTTGTTTTTTTCAATTATTATATGCGTTTAAGAATATGTTAAAAACTATTTTATTACACACAACACAATTTAAAAAATAGATAATCATTAATTCATTATCATAAATAAAAAACTTTATAATCTTTATATTACACCTCTTCCCCCGATTTACACGGTACTTGTTTTACACGTTTTCGCTTTTACACGGTTTTCCAAATAAGTTTTTTTTTGTTTTTGTTTTTATCGCACTATACTAAAATGCGATATTCTACTCTATACTACCTATGTTGAAAAGAATGTTGGGAGGCTCTGATTCATGAGGGGGCGAACACCTATTCAGATTTAACAGTTTAATATACACCTATCCCTTTACACGTTTTTCTCAGGAACGTATCTACCGTGTAAATCGGGGAATAGGTGTATTTTAGTTATGTCAAAAGAATATTTGGGCATGATAATTATCAACGTAATTCAACGAAATGTGGCAAGGAAATCCAGGAATCGAGACACCTACTGCTGGAATGCCCACTCTTCTTTAGAGCTAGACAACAGACAGTAAATAATGTTGTAGATCTATATGAATTTGTAAATACTAGAGAGAATTGTCACAGATTTAATTATATTTATGATTATCTTTCTAACCTGAAAGGTTTAGATATCTAATATATATTATATTTTCTCTATTTTTGTTATTATACTTTTCTTGTATAATATGTTTAGAACTGTTTCTGTTTAAAAATGTAAATCGATGCAATTATCCTTAGCCGGGATATCGCGTTTTGTGTGTTGAAATGAGAAAAGAAAATTTTCAACCAATAGTTATTTTGATATAATATCAACATACAATTATTAATATATATCACAAATATTTTTGAAGATTGAGCAATCCATAATTAAAATTATATTTTAAAAAGATGCATATATTGGATTTATAATTATTTTATTATTCCAATATTTCGAGGGGCAATTTGCCTCTCTTTATCGAGGATGTTTGTGTTTTTTTTCACTAAAACATGCTAGCACGCGTACACCACTTTCGTTCTACAAGGGCAATGAAAGAATTGTATCTTTGATTTAAATATTGCATTCAGTATATATACAGCTAATAATTATATTTAATATTATAGATTATTATTTTATCTATGAATACATACATGTCATAATTTGTATATAATTGTATGCTCCCCGACCCACTATGCATGTACAAATGTATGATTTTCAAAGATTTAATAAAAGAATAAGGTAACTGGAGGAAAGAAAGTAACAAAAAGACATAGGAAGTAGATCTAGAAGAGAACATAATTATTAATAACGTCACAGTTGACCTTCTGACCCCGGGAACCCTGCGAGCTAAGTTTAAACCAATACTTCCTGGCAAAGCAGGACGTATCTAGTGACCGCAGAAGTTATAAATGTTAACTAACACCCAATATTTCCGGCAAAGACAGGACGTATCTAATATCCGCCGAAGTTATAAGCGTCGAGCTACCCAACACTTCCTGACGAAATCGGATATATCTTCCAGCAAAAGCAACACCAAAGGAAACCGCCGGCCAATCAGAAGACAGCACCTAAATAGGTCGACCAATAGGAAAAGATCATGTGATCATCTCTCGACCAATCAGAAAGAAACTGAGTCTTGGTGTTAAATCGAAAAGCAAGAATTGTCAGTTGCTCCTTCGCTTCCAACAAGGTAACATCTACTCTCGAGACCTCTCTCCCTCTGCTCATTTCATCTAAATCCAATCATCGCCATGTGATCAACTAATTAATCATCAAAAACCGCTCTGCCTTTCTCAAAACCTTTCTTTCCTCCAACCCGTTGCCTTATATTTTCAACCATCAAGTGTCCCGGCTTATTTCCCCTGTGTGTAATCCTTTCACTCAGCCACCACGACTGCATCATCCACCACGACTGCATCATTCACCACGACTGCGTCACCACTTCAACAACCTTCAACACCAAGAGTAAGGTTTCCCAACATAGTAGAATACCACAGCTATTCCTAAAGTCGACAGGATTCTACAACAGTGTAATACATCAAATATTGCAGTGTAATAACTTTTGGAAGATATTACATAAAGTCGACAGGATTCTACAACAGTGTAATACATCAAATATTGCAGTGTAATAACTGCGGAACATATTACATAGATGAATAGATACATATACAACAGTGTAATTGTAAATAATTGCAAATAACAAAAATATATAAATAAATAATATCAAATATACCTATTTATTTTTAATAATAATATGATACCTTGATATGAAAAAGCAAAAGGGCGCAAACTTAATACGTTTGATATATATATATATATTAAGGAAAATAAATGCGGGATATATATATTCGTCTGGGAAAATTTCCTTCCTGGAAGAATCTATGAGGTCTTCAGATCGTATTACCTGATGGAATAATAGAAGCGTAGGAATGGATGGTTGGGTAGAAATATATTGTTTCCTTCAATATCATAGGTTATATTGATTGGAAATTGATATATATGCCAATATTAGGCTTATATCCACCATATGGTATTATATACAAACTAATAATAATATCAAGATATTATATTTAGAAAGAGGTGATGAAAAAACGGAAAATTTGGTAAAATTAATTTCTTATTTTTTATTTATTTTATTTCACTTGCGCTGTCATACATGTATGTCATTACATTTGTCTATACATATATATACAATAATTTTAGGCCGTGAATTGAATAGTCATATAATGAACAATGAAAAAAGGAGAGGAAAAAAACGAGAAAAAATAACTGTTTATATAAAATTAATTTCTTATAATGTTTAATGAATGCTTGATTTAGAATGCAGATGTACAAGTGTGTACACATACAAGTACAAGTGATGTACACATGTATATAGATGGCATGTTATCATCTTATAATTAATTTTGCCTAACTATCCTTGTACATATTGTTTGTGGATGAGTATTGCTCGATGCAAATATTTATATGTAATTCTACTGTTCTAAAGGTCTTATGTCCATAGTTTGCTTGAATACCATATCTAGGATTCTACCCTTCTGTGTAGCATATATAAGCAGAATGATCCAATACAGTATTAGAGCTAAGAGAAGCGGTCTGGTAGATTAAATTGACGTAACTGCTGGGAGGGTTCACCACTGATGAGCCAAGCCCTCCCAATATATTTCTTCATCGCTGTAAGAAAAGTAGAAGTTTGTTTTCTCTCCAATAAGTGTCCATCTACATGAGATACCATATCAGCAGGTTCTGTTGTATTACAAAAAGAATTAAAATGCATTTTTCAAGATTAAATTGTTTTTTAAAAACCCTCAATATATTCATAGTTTATTTTATCCCTAGTACACGTGGTACAGGCCATGATGGGTAGAGGTAGGCGACTGCTTTTACTGTAAGTGCACCACATGTCTACATATGTTAAAAGCAGTTCGATATTGCTATTACAAATGTGCCAGAGTCCGTTTTGTTACTTGCACTCGCTGGTGGGGTTAAACTTATGCAATAATCGGGGCCCCATTGGAGTATTTATTTTTAATTCAGAAAAAAAAGTGCCCAATGCGGGAATCGAACCCGGGTCGTAGCGGTCGAAAGCCAACGGTTTAGACCATCCTTCCACCGACCCTCATAGCTTCATATTATATTTAAGAAGAAAAAATATTCACTCTTTGCAGTAGTATCTTATGTCTTTTCATAATTCTTTTAACTACAGGAATCTTGACTTTGAAAGGTGTAGACACAATATTTAAAATTAAGATCCCTCACACATAAAAGAGGCTATTTATTCACATTTGTAAAATATCGAAAATGATGTGATATTACATACCAATCTTTACAATAAAGATCATCATCACTCCAGGAAAGGCCATGAGTATCAAAGAAATGCAATTATTTAGCTATTTTCAGATAAAAAAAAATGTATCTAAAGAGGCATATCTCTTTTTAATTATGATTCAGAACGATGCATTATGTTCATCGCCCTAGTAAAACAACTTTACCCGTGATGAAGATTGAGCTACAACACCTGTTTTGACAAATTCGAGCAAAAGCCAACCTGTATTCCATGGCTTTGGTCTTATGGTCCATTCTATATACAGTTACGAGCGTTATTCTTCATCAGTCATCTCTGTCACCGTTTGCTTTTTTTTTTTGGAATGGCGCCCTCCTATTGATCGGCTACAATCACGCCACCTTTGCCCCCCCCCCCCCACTCGCTTTTTCGTTTTTCTAACCATTGTGTTGGAGCGGGTCGCTCCTTAAATAAATCATATATTAGTTAATAACCAAATGGAATCCTCTCTTTCTTTTTACCAGTAAGAGACGCCTACGGAAGCCAACAGTACATAGACAGATAAAGCACATAGGCTATAGTTATTAACTAATATATGCATTTATTTAAGGCGCCAATTTATAATTGTAACAAATAGTATTTGAATCAAAACATGTGCAATCGGGTAAAACACGGGCGTTGCCCGGGTCATTCGGCTAGTATCAGTATAAGAACGGCTTCGATATCATAACATCCTACGATAGGAGTTATGGAAACGGTAGAATTTAGCAGACAGGTGTTTAAGCTGGTGAATTGGAAAGAGTTCATAATTCCTATCGTAGGATGTTATGAAATCAAAGCTGCCTCTGTATTGATGAAGGCCATAGCCAGAAACCATGGTATACTGGTTAGCCTTTTGTTGAGAATTTGCCAACACTGTTGTGGATTATTCTTTATCACCATTAATAAAGTTTTTTTACAAGGATGATTAACATAAAACATCATCGTTCTGATGCATAGGCAAGGGAAAAATGCCTTTCTAGGTTCATGGATATAACCTTACCGCAACTTTATGTTCAAAAAATATATCCTGCTGATCTTTCTATTATTAGAAAACTATTGGAAGACCTGGCTCATCAGTAATGAACCTTCTCAGCAATTTCGATAATTTAATTAATCCTGTAGGATGGTTGTTGATGTGCTGTGTTGGTGTGGCTTGTAGAAAGGCTGCTGATAAAATTATAATTAAAATTAATTTATTTAAAGCAAGAAATTATAAAGAGAAAAGAAGCAACGGTTGAAATAACGGCCGCCGCACTAGCCTTGTTGTTTACCGCTAAGTCGCCAGCGTCACTGATGACGTCCCACGCGCATGCGTAGTGAAGTGTTGACGCCCGCGGATGCCGAGGCCGTCTTAGTTCGGCTCGCTGAAGCAAAGTGTAGTCGCCACAATCCTAATGCTCTAATATTGAATCCATACATCTATCATTGTATTTGGCTCTTTACTGCTTATATTACTGACACTGAGAATGGATTCAAAGCTGAGAATGGCCTAAGTCTATCGTGGTCTAGCAAATAAGATATAAACTGAATGTATAAAGAAGAATTTCATTAAAAAACTATCAGAATTTTCTGAACAACATTATAGAAACACGCTTAACATTTATTTCACTTTTTAAACCATTGATCTCTATCTAAATTGCTCTTTTAAATAAATGCATTGTTAAACCTTGAAAGTGGCGGCTATCTTTCTCTTTCATCTATGGTAAATGGGAATGTTACAGGCAATTCCGATATCTCCCTTCTATGTTGCTATTTTCTATTATACTTTGATTTACATACGATACTATAAAATGGTTATTTACATATTTATTTTTATTGAAGCTCAGTATATATGGATATTAGATAGAGTATGCCATCTTTGCATAGATAATATAGAAATTGAAATATCTCATTACATCTTTAAGTGTCAGTATATTAGGGAAGAAAGAGAGATGTTCTTCTTAAAAGTAAACGACAGCCAACTTACCTCAGTACAAAGTATTTTAACCAGCGCCATATCAAGTCGAATGGTGTCTTTTGTCTGTATAGCTTTTACAAAGCAGTAAGTAGGAAAAATGACTTTGATTTATTGTTTTCTCCATGATGGTGATTGATTATCGTTGCAAGTCGGCAATGAGAGAGGAGAATCTGTATAAGACTTGAGTCTTGAGGGTTTTTATGTTTTTCAATATATATATTCATTTGAAAAAGCAATAGAAAAAAAAAGTGGGTCAGGTGTGTTGATATTAAAAACAAAGTTGGCATATCCTGACCAGGAGCACATATGCTTTTCAGAAGGCAGAGCGCCATCTGGTGAAACAGAAATCAACTATTTATTGGTTTAGCCTGTTCCCTGATATTTGGCCACCACAATATCTTGATAAATCAAGAAAAGCCATCCACGAACGCGTTTCGCGCTGTTGGCGCTCGTCAGCGTGGAGTAGGCTGTACCACTGCGACCAAAAGAGATTAATATATTAAATCTATTTTAAGGTTTTTTTTTCAGGTATTTTGCGGGAGAATAGTAACATACATCAATATAAATTATAAAAATGGTATTTCTTATATTCAATATTAGGTTTTTAATATAATTAACCACACCAATTTTTTTTTATCTTGACAAGAATAAATTCAGTAGGGAATGGATATTTGCTCGAAAATATTGATTCAACAAATGTTCGTTAGGCAACTTTTCACTTGGGTAAAAACCGGGTGAAACCGGAAAAATTCGCCAGTACACTATAAAAGAGATAAGAAAGACAGGACCTGTATTCCAACCCTACCAAGATCGTGTTTAATTTTTGCTTATCCTCAGTTCACGTGGTACAGGCCATGATAATCATGATGGGTAGAAGTAGACGACTGCTTTTACTGTAAGTGCACCACATGTCTACACATATGAAAACCAGTTAGATTTTGCACTTACAAATGTGCCAGAGCCCCGTTTGATTACTTGCACTCGCTGGTGGAGTTGGAATTTTGCAAGAATCGGGGGTCATTGGATCATTTTATTTATCAGAAAAAAAGTGCCCAATGCGGGAAACTAACCCGGGTCGTAGCGGTCGAAAACCAATGGTTTAGACCATCCTTCTACCGACCCTCATCCAAGATTGTGAATCTGATCTAAAAATATAATCTCCATGACCTTGTATAATTATACAATGGGATAATAATAAAAAAGGTGGTAAGAAAATATATTTGATTAATATTTTTTTAATTCTAAATACATTTTAGCAATAAAAATAATTTTAAAATGAGTTAAATACAATTAAAACGTGATGTAGCTTCAAACCAAATACTTTGTATTCAAATAATCTAATTATAAATAAAGGTTAATTGACTTAATTGATATATTTTTCTTGATGAAACTACATGGTAATTACTTAAGAGAGGTAAGGAAGTGCATCTTAATTAAATCTCTCCTGGGTATTTGATAAAGTGGAGGAGCTGGAAAAATGGGAAGGTTTAATGAAATGCCAGGCAGGCTATAGAGACAATTGTACGGTAGAGATATTTGGGAAGTTATAGATGGACATCTGATAACTATCTTGAAAATAGAGACTATCTTTCCGGCATTCATATTTCTTAAAAAATAGACACTTCGGCTAGTGAAAATTTTATTTTCTCAACGTTTCAACAAAAATTCGTCAATCCTCTTCATAATTCACCCTTTCATACCTCATCCAAAAAGGATAGAAATAGTCGATATTTCACCTTGAAATAAAAATTTTGATTTTTCGTTTAAAAGAAACTCATGCGGTGTAACTTCAAGTGTCGTTCTACAATCACAGGCCGCAATGTATTATATTGTAAAAATATTTTGTTTTCATCAGGAGAAATAAGAATAAAGCATTTGGCAAGATGTTAAAATTTGAGAGGAGAAACAGAACCTATAATATTCGAGTGTCGTAAATATTACAATCAAAGAGCTTCCCTTTGTTGCTAAATTAAAAAGAATGAAATGTACATTTAAGCTAGATTTGATGAAGGATGACCGGATAGATATATATATAGAAGATTTGTTCAGTACTTCATTGGAGAATAAATATCTTGAATCTTCTAATTTCCTTCAAATAAAATGTATATTGTGGCGAAGAAATATTTTATTATTTAATTTAATATTATTCAATGAAAATATATTCAACAGATTATAAAAATATATATTAATCTGTATTTGTGAAATCATCTTTAAAATATTTCTTTGCTTGCTTGCTTAAGATTCCCTAGCTGTAGATAGTTTTTTTTTTTTGGGCTGACCTGTTATTAATTGTCGACTCGTCGCTTTGACGTCATCAATAAATACTTTTATATCTTAGGATATTTCAAGACTTGATTTCTACGCTACAACTGGTGAAGAAGCTGGATCGATACCCATTCAGAAAAAAACGGAAAATTGACTCGGTTGAGCAAGAAGAAAAAACCATGAACATCAAGAAAGAAGCAACTACTCAGGTAGGTTCATTTTTTGTCCAACATCTACCTAGAAACCCCTCAATGTTCTCTGGTGAGGGTGTTGAAGATCCCCGTAGCTGGTTAAAAGGGTATGAACGTGTGGCGAAGCACAACCAATGGGATGAAACCCTTTGTCTCGCTAACGTTTATTTCTATCTTACTGGCACTGCTCTCAAATGGCATGAAAACAACGAGGAAAGCATCCAGACATGGACGGAGTTCATGTCACAATTAGAAAATGTATTTGGAAAAAATGAAAGCTCAAGACTGCGAGCTGAGAAAATACTCAAAACTCGCGCACAATTAAAAGGAGAAAGCACCGAATATTACATCCAAGACGTCCTGCGTCTTTGCAAAGAGGTAGATCCACAAATGAATGAGGAAGATAAAATATCCCATCTGATGAAAGGGATAGCTGAGGAGCTCTACCAGGCACTTCTCCCAAGGGATGTGCATAACACTGAGCAATTCGTCAACGAATGTCGCCGCATTGAAAGCCTACACTGTAAGCGAGTGACCCCTACCAAATACGAGCGACTACCAAATGTGGCATATCTCAGTGATCATGATGACAGGGCAGATCTGTAATCTATGATCAGGCAAATTGTTCGTGAGGAGGTACAGCGGGCATTAGGCTCTACTCGAGAGGAACCAAAAATTTCTACCATCGAAGATATGGTAAAGGAGGAGATTGGAAGAACCCTGGCGCCAATCTCAAAGCCTAGGAGAAGTTCCCCACAGAAGGAAAGACCCCGAGAGTTTTATAATAATAGATATGTGGCCCAAACGATAAGACCGCAGCAGCCAAAACAAGTAAACGGAAGACGCGATACCAACGAATGGCGAACCACGGAAGGTAAGCCAATCTGTTTCCACTGCGGACGCCCTGGCCACGTCGTGCGCTACTGCCGTGACAGGAGGAGAGAATATGAAGGAGAACAAACTTGGAATTACAAACAGAGAGATAGGCTAGAGCCTAGAACATTCTATAATTCTCGGAGCAGCCAAGAGCCCAACGACGACCTGCCAAGAGAAAATAGACGCCGCTACCGAAGCCCCTCTCCTTACACTGGCCGAAAAGGACAATATTCGTCTCCTGATAGAAGACCCAGCCAGTCGCCTCGCCGTTCCCGTCAGGAAAACTAGAAGATGCGTCCTATTTTGGAGGTAAGGCCGCAAAATTTATAAATCCTCCCTTATCGACTACATTAGAATTAAAAGAAAATTACATAGACATTAAAATAGAAGGAAAAAACTAATGAGACGTTACTTCGGCCCATACAAAGTAACCCGAAAAATATCTGATGTGACCTATGAAGTTGAAACATTCGGAAACCAGCAAGGTCGTCGTAAAACAAAAGATTTAGTTCACATTTGTAGGATGAAACCTTATTTAAACCCAGAGGACCAGGACCAGCTAGAAGAGGACCCAGAAGATGACTCGACAAACTTCCAGGAAGAAGACATCCCCACTGAACGAACACAACAACCACAGACCCGCGAAGAGATCTCAGGCCCTATCACCCGTTCTCGAGCCTTGAAACTGAGGATGTAAGTCTCCTTCTGAGCATCGGGTCGATGTTCTTTATAGGAGGAGGCTATGTGGCGAAGAAATATTTTATTATTTAATATAATATTATTCAATGAAAATATATTCAACAGATTATAAAAATATATATTAATCTGTATTTGTGAAATCATCTTTAAAATATTTCTTTGCTTGCTTGCTTAAGATTCCCTAGCTGTAGATAGTTTTTTTTGGGCTGACCTGTTATTAATTGTCGACTCGTCGCTTTGACGTCATCAATAAATACTTTTATATCTTAGGATATTTCAAGACTTGATTTCTACGCTACAATATAAATATATTTTTTCGACACGCGTATGATTCTTTTAAATTTAAAACAACCTTTTTTAATCATTGTAGTAAGGGCAGTAGAAAGTTGCTTCAAATCAAAAATAATCACTGGGGTCGAAAAATACTTTACATTTCCTATTACAGATCGCGCGCTAATGAATCATATAAAAATATATATAACAATAGATAATAAAAAGACATATATTGGATTGAATAAAATATTTATTCGTCAACATTTCGGTTGGCTGAACGCCAACCTTTGTCAAGACATTACATTTTTGTATAAACAAACTCAGCGCCGTATAGCGTTATAATATCACAGTTTGAAAATAATCAACTGTGATATTATAACGCTATACGGCGCTGAGTTTGTTTATACAAAAATGTAATGTCTTGACAAAGGTTGGCGTTCAGCCAACTGAAATAATGGCAAATAAATATTTTTTTTTCAATCCAATATATACTTTTATTATCAAAATATTTAAATATGGATTGCTCTATATTAAGAACGTTGGTAAAAATTATAGATTCGTAGACAAAAGAGAAAGATCCTTTATTACTTGAAAGATATAAAACAATAAAAGAAGGACAAGAGATCAAATTATATGTACATCAGCAGCTCACGTCGGCCTGTCCTATCCAATAACCACCAGCCAACTAACAATCCAACAAAGCTGAGATATATAGACAGAGATGTCAATTAACATAGACAATACTGAAATGCTATGCGAATCACAAGAGTATTTCATCGCAGAAATATATGGAGTTGATACTTTCAACACATAACGATATCCCAGGGGGGTCTGATGGTCTAAATCATTGGTTTTCGATCGCTACGACCCGGGTTCGAATCCCGGATTGGGCACTTTTTTATGATTAAAAAATAAATAATATTCACCGATGCCCCTCGATTCTTGCAAAGGTCCAATCCCACCAGCGAGTGCAAGTAAACAAACGGAGCTCTGGCATATTTGTAAGTGCAAAGTTGAGCTTCTTTTCACATGTGTAGACATTTGGTGCACTTACAGTAAAAGCAGTTGACTACTTCTACCCACCATGATTTCATGGCCTGTACCGCGTGTACTAGGGATAAGCAAAAGAAAAAAAACGATATCCCATCCCTAGACACTTTATTTTGCCTTTTTCATAACTCTTCACAATTCATTCTTTCATACTTCATCCCTAATAATAGAAATAATCGTTATTTCTCCTTAAAATAAATTAAAAATTTCATTCAAAAGAAACATTTTGCGTTATAATTGTTAAACATCGTTCTGAAAATTAGAAACTATTTTAGACACGTAAGATTATTTTTGAAAAAAGAATGTTTATTCATTTAGCATTTCCTTTTCTTCAGAATGATAAAATAATTGATTTATTTAAATTAAATTTTAACGATTCAGCCAGTTAGAGTTTTTTTATTTTTCTCAACGTTTCGACAAAAACTTTTTTCTTCGTCAGGAGAAGTAAATAAAAAAATAAATAGATGAATAAAAATAAATAAAAATTAAATTAAATTAAAAACTCTAACTGGCCGAATTAATTCAAATATATATATAATGAATCTTTCAAATGATCATTCTAACCAGAGTATATATGTTACGCAAACTTTGACTTTAATCATCATCAATGCTGACGTCACTACTATTACGTCAAACTTCTACGCTTCAACCTTTATGTTTTGATTCTTTGCCCGCTTGTTTACAACAATTGTATTGGAACAAGTCGTTCCTTAAATAAATATATATTTGTTTATATCAAAAGGGATGTCCTCGTAACTACAATATACGTGAGTACAAACAACTTGAAATCCTTAAAAAGAAACATCGTATTTTTGCTAAGCCTATATAAATATATATAGTGAAAGGATGTGTAACAAAAGGATCAAAAGATGGACTCTTTCAAAAAGAATCTTACGCGTCTAAAATAGTTTCGAATTGTCATAACAGATGGCGCGCTAGTGCATCATAATTAAAACATCGTTTTACATAACAATATATAACAAAGTGGTAAAATGTATCAAATCTCTATCCTCTATTCCCACTAAATATATAATATCACCAACGGACATGTTATAAAATAGAATGGCAAAGATAAGAGGTCGTTCATTTTTATGGCAAAACAAGGAAAGAGAGAATGGGTAGAAGAAAAAAACGCCAATTATAAAGTTTCACCGCTGATCTCAAAGCAGAAGATAAAAAAGATGATGATACTTAGGAAGCAAGTTTAATTGTTTAAATCCCCAAATTAGGATTTTAATTAAAAGTTTAAATGCGACAAGCTTCGATAAACTTCTTCGCTCGTAAAATAGCCATTCTAACCGGCATAAAGGCTAGGCCTAATTCAGAGCCCATCTTTTGATCCTTTTGTTACACATCCTTTCACTATATATACTCTGGTTAAAATGATCTATTGAAAGATTTATTATATAGATTTTTGAATAAATAAATATATATATGTGTGTGTGTGTGTGCAAATATATACGAATACGTATACTCCCTTTTAATTGAAACGTTAAAAGTGGATTATTTAAATGAATCAATATATGATACGTTTATTTTATCATTTTAAACGAAAGAAAATGGTATATATAATAAACAATAATTTTTGATGCTAGTTAAAACACAAGAATAAAATATCAAACGATTCCTATTTATTTCGGTTAAATTGTAAAGGCCGGAAAGAATAGTCTTTTGGTCTGAAAGATCGCCTAGTTTTATCGGAATAAAGAAATAAATTGTTATATATATATATATTTATGAAAAAACTATAGAAACCAGATGGCGCGCTCTGCCTTCTGAAAAACACATGTGCTCTCTCTCTCTTGGTCAGGATTTACCTTTATTATTTATCATACATATTTATATATATAGTGAACTATACATATCGTTTTTAAGGCTAAATATGATTTACCAACAAGATTGTAAAGACTTCAAATGTATTTTCCAATATTGATCCTAATTTCGAACATAAATGCCTAATTTTTAAATCAGAGTGGTGTTAAACACTAGCAATGGTTTGCTAAGTTATCTTGCTTTTCAAATTGCATATATTTAAACATAATTATAAATTTGAATGCTTTTTATTAATTTATTAGAGAGAGAAGGTGAAAGTGACAATTGACACAGTTTTATTGACATCTTGTCAATACAGCTCAAAGTGCAGAGTCCAGACTATTTAGTAAATGATGATGAAGAATTACAATGATGATGATAATATTACAAAAATCCTTTATATCTATAAAAATTAAATCCAAAATCGATGTTTGTTATCGCGTTGTGCAAAATCTACAGAATCAATCATTATGAAATTTCGCATGTAGGTAGCTGAAGATTTCGTTCAAAATATAGGCTATTCAAAAAACTAAAAAAAGAATTGTGCTTTTTTAAAAATGTAAAACCAAAAGCGTTAGTTCCAGCCTTTTACCGCTTGGGCGCAGCACTGGTCACGACGATAAATGAATTTGACTGCTTAATAATTTTACACATAGTTTGTTAGTTTGTTTACACGATGAATGTTAGCTTGTTTACACGATGAATGTTTTTAAAAGGTAAGATTATCCAATCACCGTGAATCTTCAGGTAGTTATTTATTTAACTACTGGGAAGGTTTCTGGTTTGAATTTGATTTGAAATAAATATTCGTTGCAATTTTATTTGCAAATTTTCTACTTTCACTCGCAAGTAGCGCTTCTCGAGACATCTGGTGAAATATATTTATAAATTGTAAAAATGCTAAAATGTGTTACAAGTATAATAAATCTAATGTTTAATTTGAGGATTTAGTAATATAATATTCCAATGACGTTGTAAAAAGAACTTGGCATTTCAATATTAATATATATTTAAAGAAAATATCTTATTTAAAATTTAATAAATGTTTAAAAAAAATTATGTGTTTAAAAATATATTTAAACGCATATAACAATATTTATATACGTTTATAAATCTATATATGGGTGGATTGGATGTTTTCTAGAATCGTTTTAACAAATGTTCGTTCAGCAAACCTTTACTCGGGCGAGGCTGGGAACATTCGCTAGTAATTCTATATAAACTATACACAAGAATATAAGGCTGAATCCAAATAAATAGAATGGGGTTAAGTTTCGGTAAGTACGTTGTTACAATCATCATAAAAAGGTACTAAATAGGAAAATATATAACATGCTTTAAATATTAAGAAAAAGGCATCTCCTTATCGTGCAACTGAAAGTTGCTAATGGCTTGCGCCATCTATCGGAATAAATATCAACTATTCTCGTTGATTTTTAATTATTCCAGAATTGGCCAAATACCCATTCTTGATTAATCAAGAAAAGCTAACCACGGACGCGTTTCGGGCTATTGGCCCTCATCAGCGTGGTGCATGCTGTACCTCAACGACCCAAAAAAAAAGGATGCCTTAATGACCAATTTTTTTTTGGTGGTTGAGGTACAGCTTGCACCACGTTGATGAGGGCCAACAGCCCGAAACGCGTCCGTGGTTAGCTTTTCTTGATTAATCAAGAATGGGTATTTGGCCAATTCTGGAATAATTAAAAATCAACGAGAATAGTTGATATTTATTCCGATAGATGGCGCAAGCCATTAGCAACTTTCAGTTGCACGATAAGGAGATGCCTTTTTCTTAATTTATGCACCTTATCACAGTACAGTATTACATTTGTACTATTTTTTCACATGCTTCAAATAGTTACTGTTATCAAGTGTGTTAATACACATTATTACACATTAAAACACATTCTGCGCTCATTTTCTCATTCAATTATTTTGTCTTATGATTGCATTAATGCTATTATCGAAAGATAAAACACTATTTATTTATATTCTATAATCCAAATGTCGTATTTATATTTTAATTATATAATATGATATTGTATATAATATATTAATACAATAATAATATTAAATTCACAGATTATTATTCTTCGATATATTGTATATATCATAATATATCATTTATCATCATATAATTCGATTGTTAACTTGTAATTCTTAAGCTTGCAGCTAATACGGTGTAATATAATAAAAGCCATTTAAATAAAAAAAGCCTAAAATATATTTCTACTTTTAAATCAACCTGAATACACCACACCAAATTGTGCCTTATGATTATTTTTTTTATTTCTCAGGAAGCCTCTTGGACCAGATTTTGGTCGTTGAGGTACAGTCTGCACCACGCTGACGAGGGCCAACAGCTCAAAATGCGTTCGTGGTTGACTTTTCTTGATTTAACAAGAAATAAGGTTGGCCAAATATCACGGTACAAGTTAAATAAACGTTTGGTTTATTTTTGTTCAACTAGATGTCGCTCTGCCATCTAGAAAAGCTCATGTGAGACTAGTCAAGATACGGCCTTTTTGTTTTTAATATTAATTATATACCGTGAATATGTGAATGACGTTGCTGCCAACCCTGCAGAGTTTGATGAGAAAGAAGGATAGATTGAGATTGAAACTGATTTATTTCAAAGTCCAAATAAGATTATATAATATTAAATACAGAATAAATATGAATATGAATATATAAGATTATATAATGATAAATATATGAATAAATAGATATAAATATATAAAACAATTGAAATATATACATATATACATATAGAGAGAAAGAACATTAGCCCGTTAAACGAAAGGTTCATGAACGACATAAAGCTATCTAAGTCTTATTGAGGTTTTATTCTAAGCTAAATATTATGTATAGAACTCTCTTTAGCCCACCGTACATGGAAAATTATAAGGATATACAATAGAACCTCCCTGTAGAAGACACCTAATTGCAGATCCAAAGTGTCCTTTATGGAGAGGTTTTCTCTTCCTGAAGAGTTGCTAAATAGTAAAAATGATAATTTTGAAAATGAAAACTGTCCTTTATAGAGAGGTGTCCTCTAGCGTAAGTGTCTTCTCATGGAGTTTCTATTGTATATCTCTAAAATGTGCTTACATAAAACTGGTTAAACCTCTGGGAGAATTCACCAATGATATAAGCGAAACCCTCCAATATGTATAATTGCAGTAAGGGCAGTAGAAAATGGTTTTATTTTGAAAAGAAGACATACACGTCAAAATAGTTAAATTTTTTTACAACAGATGGCGCGCTATTGCATAATAATAAATAACCTAACTATACACGCCTCTAAAATTTCCTATTACCTAATTATAAGAGATCATGCATAAGATACTATAGTGAACCGGAAAAATAATTTTAATAATTTATAAAATATACTCTACAACTTTATTTTTCTGCAGGTCTTTAGCCTTCTATCTCAAAATTAATTTCCAGTGCTTTCGGTAGATAACTTCTGTAATTTTTCACAGTTCTTAGTTTTCCCGTTTCAATTTTTATTGACGTAATCACAAGGTAATGAATAAATATTGTGTGATGATCCGGTACATGCGTTGTTACCATCTTCAGACAAAAGTACTGAATGTAAAAACAAAAGGTAATAACACAAATCTAAATGAATAAATAGTGTGTGACGTTTTGGTAACAGCGTTTTTACCATTTTCAAACAAAGGTACTGAATGTAGAAACAAAAGGTAATAAAACAAATCTAAATAAATATTTAGTGAGTGACGTTTTGGTAACAGCGTTGTTATCATCTTCTGTCAAAAGAACTGAATGTAGAAACACAAGGTAATAAGACAAATCTAAATAAATAAATAGTGTGTGACGTTTCGGTAACAGCGTTGTTATCATCTTAAGACAAAAGTACAGAATGATAAAACATATCACGGCATGTTTTCTTGATTTTCTCATTCAGTATCTGAAGATGATAAAAACGCTGTTACCGAAACGTCACACTTCATTTATTTATATTTGGTGTTATTACCTTATGTTTATAATCTATAATCCAAATTGTGCCTTATTATTCTCATCATAATCTTTTATCGATTTATCTTATAACTCTTCCTTTACCACATTTTTGTCTCGCTTCTTTCTCTGTTTTGTTGCATTAACATCTTTAAGCAATTCCTCACTAATATATTTATGGGGAATCCCTTCTTTCGTTATTTAGTTACTCAATTTTAAATAATATTGTCACATACCGTAAATGAAAAAATAAAATAAAGCTTAGAATTACACGGCAATATATTTTATTTACAAACAATTAAAACTTGTAAAATATAGACAAGGATAATAATTTTATTGACATCTTATCAATACATACAGAAGTACACAGTCTGCACTATTTTAAAAAATAATTATATATATGCATGATGCTATGTACAATGAATATAGCTCCTGTAAAATATAGATGAGATTGGGTCAATAAACGGGATTTTTGGAGCTCTAATAAGGTATTGGACAATTCTGCTTATACGTATATGCCGAGAAGCAAATATGTATATCAAATTGGGTCATAATTTATAAATATTATCAATTAAAACAATTATCTATGATTTTGAGGGAGTCGGTGGTTCGATTCCCGCATTGGACACTTTTATCTGATTTAAAAGAAAAAAAAATGCTCCAATGGCCCCCGATTCTTGCAAAAAGTCCAAACCCACCAGCGAGTGCAAGTAACCAAACGGGGCTCTGGCATATTTGTAAGTGCAAAAGTCGAACTGCTTTTCACATGTGTAGACATGTGCTGCACTTACAGCAAAAGCAGTCGCTAACTACCCACCGTGATTATCATGGCCTTTACCACGTGTACTAGTGATAATTTTTTTTAAATCTATGATTTTAATGATATTTCTGCTAATTCTTAATCATTATTCTGAAAATAGCTACAAATAAAATTTAAAATATCGTCTCAAAATGCCATTTCAGGCAAAAACAATTAAAAGAGCAATATAAATTTTATATATAGAATACTTAATGAATATATATAGAACTACAGAGTCAATCTCCTCAAGCTAAATTATAAATTAATGTGAATATAATGTGTCTCTTATAATTTGATATCTAATATATTTAAACAAGGTAAAATCCTCTGGAGTAACTTGGTAAAGAGAGAACATTCAAAGACAAAGAGGATAAGTTTCTTTTTATGAACATGCGTTCGAGCTTTCGGGCACAATGACGCCCTTCAACAGGAATAAACCCTCCTAGCGGTTTCGCCAGTTTAATCTACCATACTGCTGTTATATTGCATTTTTAGATCTTCCTTTTATAATGATACTTTTGCTATGGTAGATTAAACTGGCGAAACCACTGGGAGGGTTCACTACTGATGAGCTAGTCCCTCCCATTAATTTTTCCATATTGCAGTAAGGGCAGTAGAAATTGTTTAATTTTAAAAAGAATCTTACGCGTCTAGAATAGTTTCTAATTTTCATTACATTATATATGTTTTATCAACTCGTCTTTCGATTAAAGGTATGCGCCTTAATAGACTTATTTATTTATTTTTTGCGGAAAAAGCTTTGAACGATGCAGTAAATCTTTAACTTAGATGTATATTCACACATTCCTAGAAGCATATATCCATAGTTCTGCTAACCTACCCATTTACTGTATTTCACACACATATACAGATTTATTAGGGCTATCGGTCTTATACACAAAAGAGTCGATGGACAAGTGGGAAATACCCTCGATTCCCGACAGGCATGAGCCAGGAGTGAATCCCGCATAAACCTTTTGTTTAATATGTGAATAACCTTCACAAATTATTCATTGTTGAAAATATCACTAGGTTGCTCTTTTTAGCGGTACCTAATAAAGAGATTTTGGAACAAAGAACCGGTCTTATACAGATTCACCACAGGAAAGAAGCATAGATGGAGCTCCTTATACTCCAGGTAACACAGAACCCAACAACAGCCTACAGGTTTGACGTATGTCCAGTGGCCACAGAATTTAAAAACTCACATACACACTCCTTTATAAAGACCACCGATCTTATACAGATTCACCACAGGAAAGAAGCATAGATGGAGCTCCTTATACTCCAGGTAACACAGAACCCAACAACAGCCTACAGGTTTGACGTATGTCCAGTGGCCACAGAATTTAAAAACTCACATACACACTCCTTTATAAAGACCACCGGTCTTATACAGATTCACCGCAAAAAGGTAGCAAAGATAGAGCTCCTTATACTCCAGGCAACACAGAATCCAACAAGAGCCTACAGGTTCGACGCATGTCCAGTAGCCACAGAATTTAAAAACTCACATACACACAGCTTTATAAAGACCACCGATCTTATACAGATTCACCACCGGAAGAAAGCATAGATGGAACTCCTATACTCCAGGCAGCACAGAACCCAACAAGAGCTTCCAGGTTCGACGCATGTCCAGTGACCACAGAATTTAAAAACTAACATACACACAGCTTTATAAAGACCACCGATCTTATACAGATTCACCACAGGAAGAAAGCATAGATGGAACTCCTATACTCCAGGCAGCACAGAATCCAACAAGAGCCTACAGGTTCGACGCATGTCCAGTGGCCACAGAATTTAAAAACTCACATACACACAGCTTTATAAAGACCACCGATCTTATACAGATTCACCACAGGAAGAAAGCATAGATGGAACTCCTATACTCCAGGCAGCACAGAACCCAACAAGAGCCTCCAGGTTCGATGCATGTCCAATGGCCACAGATTCCACCATGCATAGGTTAGCGTATCACTGAAAAGACGAGTGTTAAATCAGCCGCATTTTTTTTTTATTTCAACACACAAAACGTGATATCCCGGCTAGGGATAATTGCGTCGATTTACATTTATCTAAACAGAAATAATTATAAACATATTATACATGAAAAGATAATAAAAAATAAGAAAGAGAAACAATAATATATATTAGGAACCTGAACCTTTCAGGTTAGAAAGATAATCATAAATATATATCTACAAAAATAGTTAAATCTGTATAGATAAAGAATTCTTCCTGATTTGAAATTAAACGAAAAACATGGTGAAGGAAGACGAGTTTCTTTTATTGATGCCTAGGTGCAAGCTTTCGGGTAAAAACCCTTCAACAGGCGAGCAATGAAGCGCGACTTATAAGAACTATGGTACAAATTGTAGGAAGAATATATATACATATATTCTTTTTATATATTTCTATTTTATATATATATATATGTCATAATTTGTATATAATTAAATGCAACCCCGACCCACTATGTATGTACCATGTATGATTTTCAAAGACTTAATAAAGAACAAGGTAACTGGAGGGAAGCAAGTAGCATTAAGATATAGGAAGTAGACCTAAGATTAGCACGACTATTCTGGGCACCCCTGTGTCAATATTGCAGGGGCAGAGACCGGTCGTCTCTAGTGACCGCAGAAGTTATATTAGACAAGAAGCACTCGACACTTCCTGGAAAAACAGGATGTATTCGGTGACCAGAAGTTATAAATATTAAGCTAACGCCCAACATTTCCGGCAAAGATAGGACGTATTTGATAACACGGAAGTAAATAAAGTCAAAATGGCACTCGACACTTCCTATCAAAGCAGATCATATCTTTCACCAAAGGAAACCGCCGGCCTATCAGAAGATAGCACCTTAAGTAGGTCAACCAATAGGGAAAGATCATGTGAGATCTCTCAACCAATCAGAGAGAAACTGACTCGTGGTGTTAAATCGAAAGACAAGAATAATTAGTAGTGATTTAGCTTCCAAGAAGGTGACATCTGCTCTAGACCTCTCTCCCTCTGCTCATCCCACAGCTAAGTACAATCACCGCCATGTGATCAGTTAATTAACAATCAAAATCGCTCCGCCTTCTCAAGCTTTCTTTCCTCCAACCCGTTGCCTTATATTTCCAAACTCAATCACGTGTCCTGATTATTCCTAACTGTGTGCTTCACTTACCACTCAACGACTGCGCTTCAATCAAATCTCACCATTCGCACCCAACAACAAGGAACCCCGCAACGATATTGCCACAGAACGGTTAAGTCGACAGGATAGTGAGATGGAATTAAATCAGGATCCCACAGGCGTAAAGTCAGACGGTCCAACGGAAACAATGGAAAGAAGGCAAGAAGCAAGGGAGAACGAAGCGACAAGATATACCCTGGCGACGGTAATTTTAGAACTGACCGCCGCGCTACAAGGGGCAACCGCCGCCCGCACCGCCGGTACGTGTCCGAACAGCCTGACATCCACCGAGGAATCGCCATCCGCCATGCAGTACCCGTGCACCCAGAAGCAACCCACGCGACACGGACCCAGTGTACCGACAACGCGATCCACTCGAATGGAAGCAATACAAATGACTAGATTTCCCTTTCAATCGCGGGGACAGTGCAAAAGGTCCCGATCCGGTTCAACAGATATTCCAAGCCGACCACACCAAGCCGAAGACGCCACAATGGAGACTTTTCGAGACTAAGGTAGGCAATCCACCCAATGACATCATCAAATTAATTTTGGACTTGTATCTGACCCAGGACCTACCATGTACCTTTCTCATTGAACCAGACGCAGGTTCGAACATATTGCCGTATCATTTATACAATAGATTAAAAGCACAACTCCCCAATTTAAGTATTAAAAAACCTTCCCTTGATCTACCACCCCTAAATAGTTTTACGAAAATAATAGGACATTTAACTTTCCCTCTGACAATAGGCCAAATAACCCGTAGAGAGAACTTCCACGTGGTAAATGCATCCTTGCCATTTGGAGTTCTTACCTTAGAAACCCTTTATCAATATAAATTAAAACTAAATTATAATCGCGGCACTATTTTCCAACTTGGCGTCCCATTGTCTAATACTATCTACCACTTTAAACATGTATCAAATGAATGCAAGCACGGGCTAGACCAAAACCTGTCCCAAAGGACTCGTACAGCACACAAAGCTTTCACACATGGAAAACCTTGCCTGCATTCATTGCCCAAACCCCAAATATTTACATGCCACCATTCTAATCTCACACCACACAACTTTTCGCTCAACCCAATTGCCAATACTTTATGCCCACCACATATAAAACCACCACGACTTCAATCTACAACTCCAATAATGCCCAAACAAGTGTCCGTACACCGACACAGCTCACCCACTTACCACACAAAATTCACACATGACCACACTTCGCAACGCCATAAACACGCAAATGTACCTCACAACATACACGCACCCATACGCCACCACACAACAAACACGCACAACCCGCACAACAAATGCAACACGCACGCCAAAAGACAACAACAACAAACAAGCGCATGCACAACCGTTAAGGATAATACAATCATCCCGTCTACACAAAACATAGAAAAAATTCACGCCACCGAACAACCACACAATCGAAAAACCTTGCGATCTTTCCTAAAAGCTGTGAACGTCTTTAAGGAGTTCATTCCGGACCACGCCCGCTTGCGGACACCACTTGTCAACCTTCTAAAAAAGGATGTCATGTGGGTCTGGGATGACGAATGCCAGAAAGCGTTCACTAACCTGAAAGAAAACCTTACCACACACCCCACATTACACCTTTACCAGGAAGATCTGCCATGCCAGGTGTACTGTAACACCTCAACATTCAGTATTACAGGCGTTCTTAAACAAGTCTACCCTGATGGGAAGACATACACCGTTCAACATTTCAGCCGATCTCTGCGTAGTCACGAGCGAAATTATTCAGACTTGGAACTACAATGCCTAGCCATTGTGGAAAGTGTGGATAACTTCCGCACCTGTCTAATGGACAGAAAGTTTACAATATTTTCTGACCATCCCGCATTGCAGTGGTTGAAAGAGATCAAAGCTCCGTCAGGCAGATTGTTTCGATGGAGGTTAAGATTGTCAAGATACGAATATGAGGTCCGTAGCATAAATGGAGTACAACAATATGAAACGGGCGTTGTAACTCGTATCCCATTTTGTGGCTTTCTAGATGCGCCACTCATAAAGAACCAACAATCTTCTCCACCGGGAAAATCCCGCGTGACTATGGATCCCAATAAACTGCGCACCGTCTCCCGAAAAGGAGTACTTAAAACTATAGTCCCAAATTCATTTACAACCAGACTTCTTAAGTCCGTACACACACAACACCACCACCCAAACATCTCCAAGATGACGAGACTCATCTCAGCACAATATTATTGGCAGAACATGACACAAGACATCGCAAAACAGGTAAAAACCTGCCCCACCTGCCGATTCGCTAGAAGAATCGATGAATACAAACAACCTGCACGTAAAAATACCGACACAGGTATCCAAACAAAACAAAATTCGTACATAAAGCACAGCGTACACACAACACAAACAATGCCAAAATTACCACATCCACGTCAGAGAAACGATCTCACATCTCAACCTAAACCAATTACCGCCGACATATCTCTCATAAAACCATTGACGATCAAGCAGGAGAACTGTAAACCTGACAACCAATTCAATCATATCACACCACTCCCTAAAGATATCAAACAGGAGAACTGCGAACCTACCAATCATTTAATTTCTACAATTAATAAGGATCAAACAAATATTTCAGAGTCCCCAGTTACAAAATTGTGGACGAACATGGGGCAATATCCTATCTTTCATCTGATTTTTATCCTTTGTTTATTAGTTCTACCGTACAACTGTATTCCAATTTTATTCATTAAGTACTTGTTTATCTATGCTATGCCCGATCAGAAAATCTTCGAACTACAAGAGGTAGTTTTTAATTTAGGACAAGCATTTTTTAATTTTGGACAAACAGTTTTTCATTGTGGACAAGCAATTCTTCATTGTGGACAAGCAATTCTTCATTGTGGACAAGTATTTATAAAACTTCTCATAATTTTAGGAACCATCTTCGCAGAAAATCTAAATAAACTCCGAAGAGATAACAGTAAATGAAAAGATAACCAACCAGTGTCGGAGAAATCACGCTCCAAAAACAAGATCTGAGCCGCACCAAAAATAAATAGACGGCAGGAAATGAGATTTGAAACACCACGACAGGAAGTATAGTCCACGGAGGTTAAATTCGGCCTCTGTAAACAAAGCGGAGCGCCTTCGTCCGATCTCCAATTTCCCTCCCTCTCTTTTGCCCGACACACCCCACTTCCGTATCTCTAATTACAAGGAGAAGATCCCCTATTGAGGTCGACTGGGAACCTCACTATGCCACCGGTTTTGATTCCAGTTCGAGTCTACATATCGATTTTTACCAACCAATTACACATCCACGAAACAACACCTAGAACTAACTCACACAACTCTTACACAACCGACTTCTAACATTTTTCACAACACACACACAAAGACAAAAAATTACACATAAAGGTTATATAGATTTCCATGTCTCCTGTACACAGCATAAATGCACTTGAGGGCTAGAATCACGTTTTTCACCTAAGTGTCGATACAGACGAGACAAAAAATTTATAGGGCATAATTGAGCAAGTAAAACATTTATAGGGCAAAATGGAACAATCAATACATTTAGATCAGGGCATGTAGATACCAAAGGGTTCCAACCAATACATCTTATTTTTCATATCAATCATTTTTATTATTTTCTCTCAATTAAAAGTTAAATATTTAATCAATTTATCAATTTATTCAACTTATTACCACTTTTATCATTAATTATCATTTTTTTTTTTCCCAATTAGTTTATATTATCATTTTTTATTTATCAATTATCATTCTATTTACCACTTGACTTATATTGTCACAACTCAATTATCAACGAAAACACTGGTTTTCGATTAAACTAAAAACATTAAATCACCCTTTGTTGTTGAAACCTTTTATTTTTCATTTTTTTTTTTCTCAAGCACTCAACTTTGATTTCGCTCAAAAAACTTTCATTTTATTTTTATTTTTGATTTCTCAAAAGCCCTAATAAAATTCCCTCGGTCTCCATTCCCAATTCCGAGCTAGAATATAATTAGGCATTTTTCCTTTTTTTTCTCACCACGCACCAAGCATTCACTTTGATTTCGTTCAACTCTTATTTTTATTTTTATTTTGATTTCTCAAAAGACCTAATGAAAACCCCTTCGATTTCATTCCCAATCTCAAGTAGGATAGTAATTAGGCAATTCTTTTTTTTTTCACCAACGCAACAAAGCATTTTCTTTTTTTTTTTTTTCATACAACAAGGCTTTTTCTTTTTTTTTTGTGCAACCAAGCCTTCACTTTGATTTCATTCAACTTTTATTTTATCTTATTTTATGTTGATTTCTCAAAAGCCCTAATAGAATTCCTTCGATTTCATTCCCAATTTCGAACTAGAATATGGTTAGGCATTTTTCCTTTTTTTTTTTTTCTCTCACCATTCAACCAAACACATTCAATTTTGATTTCATTTCACTACTCTTATTTTATTTTGTTTTGATTTCAAAGCACCTTATGAAATTTCCTCGATTCCTTTTTCTCAGAATTCGAGCAAAAAAGTAACTAAGCAGTTGTCTTTGTCACCATGCAACAAAATATTTTTCTTTTTCAACCAAACACATTCAATTTTAATTTCATTCAACTATTTTATATTATTTTTATTTGATTTCAAAAGCCTTAATAGAACTCCCTCGATATCATTTCTTATCTCGGGTAGAATTCGTTTAGGTGCATTTTCTTTGTTTTACCCACTATGTACCATAACATTCATTGATTTCTTACAATTAAAAAATTTTTGATTTCTATTAATTATACTCAACCTATATCATCAACCCCATTCTATCTTACTTATGTCACCAGCAATGCTTGTATATAGCCCCTCAATACCTACAACTAATTTTCCCACAAAATTATTTTTCGTTTTACAGAATTCTCTCAGGCTAACCCCTTCTTGAATTCTTCACATGTAGGGGGCGCATCTGTCATAATTTGTATATAATTAAATGCAACCCCGACCCACTATGTATGTACCATGTATGATTTTCAAAGACTTAATAAAGAACAAGGTAACTGGAGGGAAGCAAGTAGCATTAAGATATAGGAAGTAGACCTAAGATTAGCACGACTATTCTGGGCACCCCTGTGTCAATATTGCAGGGGCAGAGACCGGTCGTCTCTAGTGACCGCAGAAGTTATATTAGACAAGAAGCACTCGACACTTCCTGGAAAAACAGGATGTATTCGGTGACCAGAAGTTATAAATATTAAGCTAACGCCCAACATTTCCGGCAAAGATAGGACGTATTTGATAACACGGAAGTAAATAAAGTCAAAATGGCACTCGACACTTCCTATCAAAGCAGATCATATCTTTCACCAAAGGAAACCGCCGGCCTATCAGAAGATAGCACCTTAAGTAGGTCAACCAATAGGGAAAGATCATGTGAGATCTCTCAACCAATCAGAGAGAAACTGACTCGTGGTGTTAAATCGAAAGACAAGAATAATTAGTAGTGATTTAGCTTCCAAGAAGGTGACATCTGCTCTAGACCTCTCTCCCTCTGCTCATCCCACAGCTAAGTACAATCACCGCCATGTGATCAGTTAATTAACAATCAAAATCGCTCCGCCTTCTCAAGCTTTCTTTCCTCCAACCCGTTGCCTTATATTTCCAAACTCAATCACGTGTCCTGATTATTCCTAACTGTGTGCTTCACTTACCACTCAACGACTGCGCTTCAATCAAATCTCACCATTCGCACCCAACAACAAGGAACCCCGCAACGATATTGCCACATATATATTCTTCCTACCATTTGTACCATAGGTCTTATAAGTCGCGCTTTATTGCTCGCCTGTTGAAGGGTTTTTACCCGAAAGCTTGCACCTATGCATCAATAAAATAAACTCGTCTTCCTTCACCATGTTTTTCGTTTAAGTTATATCTGTGATAATTCTCTCTGCTATTTACAAATTGATATAGCTCTACAACATTATTTCCTGTTTGTTGTCTAGCGATAAAGTCTTCGCTTTCCTCATCCAATTACCGTATTCTATAGTAAATGAAGTATATATAAGAATTTAAGTCTAATACAATAATAGTGCTATCGGGAGATTAAAATAGGGAAACCGCTGTGATGGTTTAACACTAATGAGCCAAGCCCTCCCAATATTTTTATCGCTGTAAAGATAGTAGAAGTAGTAGCCTAGTGGACATGGCATCTGCCCGGTAAGCGGAACACTGTGGGTTCGATTCTCATCCCTGGACACTTTTATTTTTCCGTTTATTATTACTCTTCACAATTCATTCTATCATACTTCATCCTTAAAGTTAGAAATAATCGCTATTTCTGTTTAAAATAAATTATCGATTTTTCGTTTAAAAGAAACATTCGCGGTATATAACTGTAATTTTCGTTTTACAATCATAAGCCGCGTTATATTGTATTTTAAGTTTATTTTGTGTATAAAAGAAACATTCGTTCTTTAATGCTTCTTTTTATTATATATAGATGGCGGGTTATTGCCTTATAATTAATTTATGCCTAACTTATCCTTATTGTTTACGGAAGAGCATTGCTCTATGCAAATATTTATATGTAATTCTACTGTACTAAAAGTATATGTCTATAGTTTACTTGAATACCATTTCTGACGTCCATCATATATATATATATATTTGAAAACTTCTCAACATATATTGTCATAAGTGAAAAATTTTGGCATACAATTTTTTCAAATGTAATAGTTTTGTACATATGATATGAAACTTATAAATAAAATAAATTTTAGCATATATATAGATATTTAATTTTCAGCTAAAGGTTATACCCCAAGTTACTCCTGTTGAAGGGCATATTAGATCGGAAGCTAGATATATAAAATTATACATATTATTTTATTTAAAATTATATTTCATAGATTCAAATACTCGGTTAAATCGACCGCCAGAGGTCACGCTTCCCCTATAAAAACTAATTGTTGTTGTTTCCCGATGGCCGACTCAAATCTATTGTACATTATGTAAATGAGTTCTTCATTTTTTTAGGTTCTTACGCCTCAAGTCAGGCATACCTTTCTCAAATTATGTTTTCTATATTCCATAAGCTCAATTAAAGCAATTTCAATCTTTACTATTTTTATTATTACATTTTCAAGATTTTAACCACGACTGCATACCAATATCATTTATTCCTAAAAAGAACCAGCAAATAATTCCATAGCACGATACTCAATATAATAAAAATCAAACAGAAATCTTTCATTTTTATATAACATATATATATATATTAAGTAAAAGGCATCAACTTTCAGTTGCACGATAAGCAGATGCCTATTTTTTCTTAATTTATGAACCTTATCCCAGTACAATGTTACATCTGTACTATTAATTTTCACGCATATACCAGTATATGTGAAAAATAATAGAAAATATGTATATAAAAAGGTCAGGTGTCGATATTAAATATAAGAAGGGCATATCATGACCAGGAGCATATGTGTTTTCAGATGGTAGAGCGCCATCTGGTGAGACAGAAATCAACTAATTATGATTTAGCTTGTTTTCCCTGATATTTGGCCAACCCAATTTATTGATGCGTCAGCGTGGAGTAGGCTGTACCACTGCGACCAAAAGGATTTTTGGCCCCAGAGGCTTCTTGAGAAACCAAGAAATGGGTATTTAAGGCTAAATTTGCGTGAATACGCTTTCATGTGAAAAAAATAATATGAAAAAATAAAATGGTCAGGTGTTAATATTGATAATAAATATATAGGGCATATCTTAAGAGGAGCACATGAACATCTTTTTTTTTTTAATATTAACACTGACTTTTTTATTTCATATTATTCTTTGCACACACAGACACATATTGGCAAAATAAATATTTTATTAAATCCAATATATGCCTTTTATTATCTAATGAATTAAGTATGGATTGCTCTATTTTCAAAACATTATATATATATATAATAGAAAAAAATATTTTTTTCTGTTAGATTTTTGATAATTAGTTATATAGAATCAATACTTGATGCTGATTATTTTTAGAATAGAGATATTTGTTGAATAGTCGTGGCAATGATTAAATAAGAAAAATAATAATAATATTGAAGATCAGAGATTTCTTTTTTGAGCTGAGGAATATATAAAAGAACATAATTTGATAAAAGTAATGCCTGGCTTAAGGCGAGTAGAATAAGGAAAACAAAATAATATTTACATAATGTACAAAAGTTTTGAGCCGGCCATCGGGAAAGAACAACAACGAGTTTACATATGCAAAGCGTGACCTCTGGCGGTCGATTTAATAGAATATTTGAATCTATGATATATAAATTTGAAAAAAAATAATATTTCATATAACATATATATAAACTGATACTCAATTAAAAAATTGAGACAAGTAATATTTAAAATATGTCTTGCTTCAATTCTAACTACACGGAATGTTGTCTATTGGAACAAACTAGATTTCATTCTAACAATACCTTCCACACAAAATAGTATTTTAAACGCTGTATAGGTTTATTGAAAGAGGGAGCCAAAAAAAAAAACTTTTTTATTCTTATCCAAAGTCAACACACGACGTTTTTTTCGAAGAAATAAAAAAGGAGCTGAGAAATGGGCAAGAAAGAGGGAGAAAATAAGCTTATAAAAATTTAAACCTTGGTTCTGTGACCTTTAAAAGAAATAGAAAAATATCTTAACGCGTTCAAAGTAGATTAGTGAGGCTTAAGCTTTTCCAAGTCCTTCTTGATCTTTACTGGAGAGAGAGAGAAATTATTTAAATAATAAATAATTTATGTCATTCAATCTGTTCTTTTTGACATTTTATTACAATTTAAAGCTTTATGTCACCCTAGGGATATTTGCGCTGAAATACATCGATGTTTTTACAGTTGTCTATATTTAATTAAAAAGGCATATTTTAGATCAAAATATCATTTATTTTACCAATATTTTAGTTGGCTTAACGCTAACCTTTTTCAAGGTATTATAAAATATTAATGTGTTTTGAAAATAGAGCAATGGATCAAAATACAATTTATTTTACCAATATTTCAGTTGACTGAACGCCAACCTTTTTCAAGGTAATATAACATATTAATGTGTTTGAATAAAAAGGCATATATTGAATCAAAATATCATTTATTTTTACCATTATTTTAGTTAGATGAACGTCAACCTTTTTCAAGGTATTATTAAATATTAATGTGTTTGAATAAAAAGGCATATATTGAATCAAAATATCATTTATTTTTACCAATATTTTAGTTAGCTGAACGTCAACCTTTTTCAAGGTATTATAACATATTAATGTGTTTGAATAAAAAGGCATATATTAGATCAAAATATCATTTATTTTTACCAATATTTCAGTTGGTTGAACGCCAACCTTTATCAAGGTATTATAACATATTAATGTTTAAATAAAAAGGCATATATTGAATCAAAATATAATTTATTTTACCAATATTTCAGCTGGCTGAGGTCAACCTTTTTGCAAGGTATTATTAAATATTAATGTGTTTGAATAAAAAGGCATGTAAATGTTTAATCTATTTTATGTACATAGTTTTTAAATATATATGTCATAATATATGCTCTTCCAGGATTAATAAAACAAATCTACAGTCGACAGAGAGAGAGAGAGAGAACGCAGCTAAGGCCGGTCACTTGATATAGCAGTTACATTCCAAGGGGGCGACCGCAGAGCCTTTTCTTGGAACCTCAGTTCTATGTTTACTCAGTCGGGGGGGTGGTGGACACAAGACGTGCATTTCCGCGGTGGCAGCCGCTAGCGCTCCCTCTCTCCCTCGGTTTGCTGGGTTCCATCTTCCAAAATTGTTGTTTCATTATTTCTCACCTCACCACATCATTACCACTATATTGCCACATATATATATACAAATTATTTATAGTTTTAGAGAGAGAGAGAGTGAAAGTTATTTAAATTTACATTTTAGAGCAATATATTATACAAAAAATAAAAATTATTAACACTCATATTATCAAAAGTCCGAAATATCTTTAGAATTACAACCACTAAACCAGTGGCACAAATATAGAACATTCCAAAATAAGATAATAATAGCAATAAAATTCTTCCTTTTCAATTATTATAATTTTTTTAAAGACTATGTGTAGAATGTGCTGTTCTCCAATTGCTACCTATAGTTGAAAAACTTATTATATAGTTTGAGCTATATATAATTATACAATTTTTATTATTTTTACCATAAGAAAACTAGAATTTTAGAATGTATCATCATATCTAGCACACGCTTTATATAAAAGTTTATTTTTGTTTCAGAACAAATATAAAAAAAACAATTTTAGAAGAATCAATATAGTGAAAATTACAACAAAATGATCTTAAAATGATATAGCTTTATGTATATTTTAAAACGTACCTGATTTTCTAGTCGCCACCCTTTATTTGTACGTATATATCTCAAAATATTAGCTTGCACTCAAATATAAAAAATCTTTAATATTTATATTATAGTAATAGATCAAAACCTACAAATACATTCTCATAAAAATTATTTTTAATTCAAAATTCAAACTTCAAATGATGATTGCTCTTCAACGGGCTTGATTAAAACATCGACTGTTTCTTACAAGAAACTAATTATGAAAAAATAGTTGTAGTTTTTTAACGCTTTTTAAAATTTTATATTAGATAATAATAGTAAAAATAGTTTCAATATTTAAAACAATATAGAAAATAATAGAGAAAATTTGATCCTTAACTTGGTCTTCAATAATAACTATATATAATATCTTAAATAAAATGCTGATTGAAGAATCTAACCAATCTTCAAACTTAAAAAGAATTTGACCTAGAAATTCCTAAGTTAAATTAGGCATGTTTTCTCCTGTGAATACAGCATATGACGGGCAAGAATTTTAAACAAATTATCCGACACACGAGAACAGATCTCCAAGCTGAAAGATCGTCCCCGTCAAGGATAAATTTTGGTCGCGACAAAGTTTCAGTCGGGGAAAATTGGAAGGAAGAAGGAAATGGACCGAAGAAAGTTGGATGAGGACATTCCACCAGCTTCAATAAAATTTACAACATTCTTGGCCAAAATAACTTCAAAGCTACATTCTTCCATCCAATGGGATTAGCTGAGGCTCATCTTTCTTTCTTTTATCTTACGTATTTGCATATATACTCGCCATGTTTTGTGGCGATATTTATTGTGATACTATAATATTCTTCTTTTAAATAAGATTTAAAGATAGATTCAATTATTTTTGTCTATTTTATTGTCAGAAAACCAATTAGTTTTTGATATACTTACGAATCGAAAAGATGATTTATAAATAAAAATTAGTATAAAAGTGAACTTGTATTGAGATTTTAGGTTTATAAATATTCTCTCTCTCAAAAATTTGACCAAAATATTCTAATTATTTTTAATCAACGGTTAATTAATATTTATTCCCACAAATAGTGTAACGCTTTATAAATATTTTTGTTGCACGATCAATTTGTTTTTGGAATGTGAAGAATTTCTTTTTACTTTGTATTTCTTTCCTTTATATTTATCTTTTAATGTTTTATAGTTATACCCCTTTTCAAAAGAGTGTAAAATAGTGAATTTCGCTCTCTTTCTTTTTTTTAAATGAAAATAACAACCCAAGAGGATTATTTGACTAGACGAATGACCCGGTTTCACCCGAGAATTCCCCCGATTGCAAATTCCTTCATACAGAAAATACATCAATGATAAATAGTAGAAGTGCCATATAGAACAGCAATACAGAAGTAACACATAAACTATAGGCAAAAAGTGTGTGATGGAAAAAAATTGTATTATATTAGTGTTTAGGTATTTGTGATATAATTATTTTTTCAATCCATTTAGTTGTTTCAAATATATAAAGATGGCAGATTTTCCACCCAACCCCCGAGGTACCCGACCCAGCGCATTATCCCTTGAAATTGCCTGAGTTGAGTGAGTGACTGCGATGGATTTTGACTGCGATGCTCATCTTCTCAGTAACAATGGGAAAATATTTTATTAAAAAAAAATGAATCCAAAATACTGGCATGTGAATATTTTTCTGTAAAAAATATAAGAGCACATGGAAATTAGGCAGACATATGTGTTTGCTAATGACTGGGACTGCTTTTTAAACGATTTTTTTTAAGAGAAAAAAAAAACAAAGGCCAGAACAAAAATTAATAAAAATTACGAAAGCCATTATTTACATACAGTAACGCTAATTCTGTGGAGTATTTTTTTAATTGCATTTTGTGCACTTACCGTAACTTAGTTAGTAATATGAATTTCTCTCTCAACATTTAAAACTTTTTTTAAAAAAGTAGAACTCGTATAAAAATATATTTCAGAAAAGGTACGCAAGCAACTTAAAAAAAAATTAAAAACGCTCAATGGTCGCGTAATTGGCCTGGTGTTGTTACTTAGCCTCGTATTTACTCCGCGTAAAAAAGGTTCTTCAAATTAAAAAAATAAATGGCCAAAATTGCTAGTTAAAATATAGTCGAAATTTTTCCTCAGGTTTATAAAAAGCGACATGCAAAATTTGGTACCAATTGGCTCAGTTGTTTTTGAGTTTATCGCGAAAAAGACAACAGACATTGACTTTTATATACACCCATACCTCGCTTTGCGTCGCGGTTACGTTCCAAAAAAACACGACGCCAATTGAAACGACGCAAAGTGAAAATATGTGAAGGCGCAATCAAAAACAAAGGTGTTGCCATATTTTAGAAAAAATATTCAAAAAAAAAATTAAAGACTCGAATCCAAAACAACGCAACTTCGAATATCTAACGACGCAGTGGGAAAATCAGTAAAAATTAAACAGCGACGCAACTTCGAAAAAAACGCAAAACGAAACGACGCAAAGCGAGGTATTGGTGTGTAAGAAGATTAAGATATTTAATATTTTACATTAAAATTTTATATTAAAATATTTTACATATACAATTACTAAACAGAATACAAAAGAACGCCATCTATATACAAATAATGATACTATTAAGAACAAGAATCTTTATCTATATATATAAAATTGAATGTCTGTGTGTGTGTCTGTGTGTGTGTGTGTGTGACAATTGACAATTAAACATTATTTATTGTCTTCTAGACAATGTTACATATCAAAGAGAGAGAGAGAGAGAGAGAGAAGAAAATATATACAAAAAGAATTAAATATATACATATATAATATACAAATTTACAAGGGGGATAAAGGTAGGAGACCTCGGCGCTGGAGGGTCCTGGACCAGGCGATGAGCGGGTCCTCCACCGTTTCTCCGAGCCCAACCTGGACAAAGTAGCGATAGATTCGCAACTTTGCCGACGCCAGGATGGAAAGGGCGTCGTCCTCAAGGCCGGACCCGCCGAAGATCCAAGCCTGCAGGTCAGGGGGCCGCCCTATGATGTTGAAGGCCTCTCTGATGAGAGGCCTGATGGAATGGCAGCACCAGTAACGGTGGCCGAGGGAGCGGTCGATGGACCCGCAGGCAGGACAGGAGGGGCCGACCGAGGCAGGATGGGCCGGATGGGGCAGGGCGTGGAGGGCCAACTTGAGGGCCGCGTCGGCCTCGTGGCCCGAGTGGGCGCAGCGCCGCAGCGAGGCCCAGTCGATCCTGGATGGTGGTGGACCGATGGTGGGCGACCATCTCGAGATAAACCTTGAGATGGGCGTGGCGGCGAAGCGCGGGCGATCCAGGGCCCGACGGGCCGAGCGGGTCGTGAGGCCGTTGAGGAACGGCGTAGCCGTCCCTCGCAGCACCACGGCCGCAGCTAAAGAGCTAGATGAGGGTGCAGACTCCGCCCCGAAGCCCACGGCGTTCTCGGAGGTCAGCCTCCGACAGAAGGCGCCCAGGGCCGCGGCGTCAGCCAGGGCCGAGCGCGTAGGTCGGGCGGTGAGGTGGTCCTCCACGGTGAGGTCCCGGACTCGGGCTCCGCGCCAGCGGGCGGGGGCCAGGAGGTCGGGAGGGCGGAGGAACCGGCAGCCGCCGATGATGGGGAGGTCCAGCAGCTGAGCAGTGGGGACCGCCCGGTGGTTGAGGCCCAGGATGTTGGAGGCCTCCTCCCAGAGCTTCAGCAGCCGGAGACGGCGGGGCTGGAGACGGGTGCCGTCCGGTGGAGGGTGGATCCAGGCTTCCCCGCTGTTGCCGCCGACCAGCCAGCTGAAGGCATTTCTGCCCCCGCGGAGCGCGACCTTGAGGCAGGCGAGCTAGAGCTGGGTCGCGAGGTCGAGAAGGCCGAGGCCTCCGATGGCAACTGGCCTCGCCATGACGTTGGCGGGAAGCCACGCCGTGTGGTCTGGCCCCCAGACGAACCTCGCCAGTCGGGCCTGCAGCTTGGCGATAGTCGGGGGTGATGGGAGGTATCCATGCAGGTGGTGCTGGATGACAGAGCCCACCAGCGTGTTCGCCGCTCTTGCTCGTCCGACGAGGGAGAGGCCGCGGGTGAATGGCGTCCATCTGCGGCACGCAGTCTCCAGGAGGGCCAGGAGATGCTGCTCCCGGTGGGCGACGGTGCTCCTGGGGGCGATGTCGAGCCCGAGGATCCTGATGGAGGTGGTCGACCAGGAGGCGCCGAGAGGGGAGTCGCCGCGGTTGCGCCAGGCGCCGCACCAGAGGCCAGCGCTCTTCCGGAGGTTCACGCCAACTCCGGAGGCCTGCTTATAGTCTTCGAAGACGGTCGCCACCCGCTCGAAGTCCTCGTCGCGATGGAACAGGAGGACGATGTCGTCGGCGTAGGCGGTGACGTTGCCCACGCCGAGGGTCAACTCCAGGCGACGTAGCAGCGGCCCCGTGGCGATACTGAAGAGTGCGGCGCTCACGGCGCAACCCTGTCTTAGGCCGTTGAGGAGGGGGAAGGCGGTGGTATAGAAACCTCCGGCCCGGATCGTAGCGTCCGCCCCGGCGTATAAGATGTTGATCCATGCCAAAAAGGCCGGCGGGAAGCGGAGGGATATCAACAGGGACTCCAGGAAGCCGCGGTCCAATGAGTCAAAGGCGGACTCCAGGTCTACGCCCATGACAGCCAGCGGCGAGCCCAAGGCGGTGGCCTCCTCGACGGCGTCCGTCACCATGGCGATGTTCCATGACGGGGACCTCTCGGGGACGGCGTAGGTCTGGCGTTCCGGCCAGAGCTTCCGCGAAGAAGTCCTCGCTGAAGGCGACGAGGAGCTCGCACGGCAAGCCGTCCCAGCCGGGGGCCTTTCCGCGAGGGAGGTGCTCGATGGCGTTGGCGATTTCGCTGGGGCTGATGTCCGGCCGGTGGAGCGGGTCCTCCTCACTCAGCTCGCGGGTGGTGGTGGGCGCGCTGCTGGCGATGAAGGCAGCTCCCGCAGCTGGATCGCTGGTGGGACGGGCGAAGCGGGGCTGGAAGGTCACGAACGCCCTCCGCCGAAGCTCGGGGCCCTCGATGATGTTATCCTGCTCGTCCCTGATGACGCTGACCGGGCGTCGGAGGCGGATGGCGCGTGCTAGGTCCGGCAGCGATGGGTAGTCGGCCCGGATGGAGGAGGCCTCGAGCTGCGCCGCGAAATAGCGCCTTACCCTGTAGATGTAGCTGTCGCTGGCAGCGTGGCGCGGATCGTGCACGGATCTGGCCTCCGCCAGCAGTCCCGCCTTGATGGTGGTCCACCTGTCCCATAGGATCCCGTCGTCGTCATCGTGCGCCGTGTCTTCCTTGAGCTCCCGGATGTAACCAGCCAGATGTTCGAGAACGAGGCCCGAGCGGAGCATCGTGGCCAAGCGAGGCTGGGTGGGGGAGGAGACGGCGGTGGTGGGCGGGCCCACCTGGAGCAGCACGAGGCGGTGGTCCGAGAGGTGGTAGTGGCTGGTCGCGTAGATGGACACGCGATCCAGGATTCCAGCAGGGACGAGGATCCGGTCCAGGCGGTTCGATTCGACTTGATCGCCGTGCATGGCGACTCTGGTGGGCAGGTGGGCGGCGTCGAACTGGGTGGCCACGTCGACCAGCGCGGCCTGGTCCAGAAGAGCGGCGAGGGCATCCGACGATGATGATGACGAGGGGCCCCGATCCCTGATGTTAAAATCGCCGATGATCCAGCAGGCCCCCTCCTCCTCCTGTGCCGCTGTCGCCGCCAGGAGCTCCAGTTGCCGGTTTCTCTCCCGGGGTTCATGTGCCAGATGAACGGCGATGGCCGTCATCTCCTCGCCGTGGACATCTATGGTTGCCAAGCCGATGTGGCCCGGCCACAGGACGCGCTGTTGTATCACGGCTACGCCTGGCCCGAAGACGCAGGCGAGTCCGGATCCCGAGATGGCTACGGGATGGGCCAATACGACAGCGCTGTAGCTGAAGCAGAGGTCTTGGCCGCTGCCCAGATGAAATGCGTTTGTCTCCTGGACAAACGCGATGTCCACGTGATGTTGTTTGAGGAGATGACAAAGGGCAAGGCTCCTCCCCCGAGTGGCGAGCCCTCGCGCGTTGATGGTGGCGACGCGGTGGTTCATTGGCGCTGTAGATCTCGCCGGACCTTCCTGGTCTTCTGGAGGGTCTTGCGGATGGTGGAGTTGGAGTCTGGGCACGAGGCCTTGAAGGTGTCGTGCAACTTGTCGAGGGTGGCGACCTGTTCCTCTGTGAGCGTGGGCGCTAGCCTCTTCATGGTGGTTTCAGAGGTGAGGAGCTGCTGTGCGTCCTTGCAGTTAAGGCCGGGCAGCTTGTCCCAGTCGATGGAAAGGGTGGGGGTCTCCTCGATGTGCTTCAGCAGCTGTTTGAGTGCGGATTCTCCCCGGGCAGGCGTGGAGGGAGGTGAGGTCAGCTTCTCCACCGACATCTCGTGGTCGAGTGGAGAGATGCGAGGCTCAAGGGGCCGCGAGGCAGCCAGGGGAGCAGGGAGGGCGGCGTGGGCGGGCTGGGCGAGATCCATCGGTTCGGCAGGATGGGGCGTCGAGGGGATCGCCGGAGCCTCGGTTGTTGTCTTCGCCGGTTGGACAGGGGACGCCGGTGTTGCGGGCGCAGGTGCCGGCTTCCTTGGCTGCTGAGGAGGAAGAGGAGGAGGAGGGGGGGAGGCCTTGCGTCGGTGGGAGTCGCTGTTTGCCTGGGGCTGCCGTTCCCTTGCCTGGCGAGCGCTGGGCAGTTGGCTCTGCGGTGGCCCTGTTTCCCGCATTTCGAACACTTGATGCCAAAGGAGAGGAAGGCAGACAGGGTGTCTCCTTTGGACTTGATGGTCATTCTGGTGGGCAGCGACTCCAGCCGTACGCCCTCGCGGAGCAGGATGAACGCCTCCCGGCGGCCATCGTTGAAGGTATACTCCCCCATCTTGATCATGATGGGGGCGATGGAGGTCACGGTGCCGAAGTTGCGCAGGCCCTCCACGATGTCGCTGTCCTCGACGAAGCTGGGCAGATTTGCGATGACGATGCGTTCTGCCCTTTTTCGGTAGGGGAAGACCTTCAGGTGGGTTCCCTCTTGGTCAAGGCCCACCTCCACCAGACGGCTCGCATGGTCCTTGGTCGCGAGGCCTACGACGTAGTGGCCGTTCATTCTGTTAAATTGGCTTATTCTCCCTGGCCCTCCGACCAGCATGCCAATTGCCTTGAGGTAGGAGTAGTCCGGGATGTCAGGGCACAGCTCCACGAAGATGTAGTTCTCGTGGTTGGTGGTGGCCTGCCTCGCCCTGGCGTCGGCGATGTTGGCGCGTGTCGCCTTGATCTCCTGAGGCGGCATTGCTCTCGGCCCTGTTGGCCGCTTCCGCTGCAGGGAGCTGCGCTGGTTTCCAGGCTTGTTGGGCTGCCTTGCAGCGTGCTCAGGTGAAGATGAGCCGAGGCGCCTCTTCTTGCCCTTCACGACGATGAAGCCCTCGTTGTCGTCTACCTCCGCCATCTCGCTGTCGGCCCAGTTGAGCGAGGCCGGGCCGGCTGGAGTTGCGCTGGTCGTAGCAGCAGTCTTCGGCGCCGTGACGTCACCACGCTCGGCGGCCAGATTTGCATGCCTTCCGCCTGCCGGCGAATTTGCATTTCTTTGAAATTCAGTAGAATTTTCGTTAGATTTCATCTCAATGTTGTTTTTCGGCGATAATTCCTCGCCTGGTTGAGACAGGATGCTGGGCCTTTCAGGCACTTGTTCAGCAGAGCCTGGGCTACCTTTCGGTACCGAATTCGGCATGTTGACCGACATCGACACGCACTCCAGAGGCGAAAACGGCGGAGCTCGCAAAAGCGCGGCCGCACGCTCGAGTGTGTGTGTGTGTGTGTGTGTCTGTGTGTCCTCTATGGATTCGAAAACCATACATCCAATCGCCGTGAAATTTTGGGATATTATTAGGCATATCCCCGGGTAGGTTTACGAAAAATAATTTCTTGAATATATTTAATATCCTTAGAGTTATTTGCAGATTTGTAGCTTTAACTCGCATTGAGACCGAGATAGGCTTAGGTTTTGGTCCACGCCTGATGACCTTGGGTCTTTCAGGGCTAATATATTAAGTAAAACTAATTCAAATATTAGTGCTTTAGTACTATCTCCTTGAGGTTACCGATTTAAAAGTTTATTTTCTAATTTTAGATTTATAGGAAACATATTTTATTTTAAGTATTGTACTTTATGAAACATATTTTATTTTAAGTATTGTACTTTATTTTAAAAGTTTAAATAATTGTGCAAGACGATATATATGATATATAAAAATCAAAAGAAATACTGAGTATCGTTTAAATATTAAATTCGAATAAATATAAATGAGATACTAAAAATTAAATTTTAGGATGCGCCGCGAAATATTGGAATATTATTAGGTGTATCTCCGGAAAGTTTTACGAACGGAGATAGGCTTAGGTCTGCCCCCCCGTCCGGCCGCCGGCCATTGGACAGTCCAAGTTCCCACCGACCAATCAGAGGGATCAAGAGCCCCCCCCCCCCCCCCCCCTCCCCCACCCCCGTCCGGCCGCCGGCCAATCAGAGGGATCAATAGGTCCCGGCGCGCGGGGGGCAGGTGACCTCCGGGAACAATGTCCATCTTCCATAAACGACCATGATTCTATTCAACTTATCGAGTATTTTTCAAGGGACCGGGAAAATATGTAGATAAAACGATGATTTTGTAATGTAGAAAATTAGGAAAGACAAAATTCAGGAAGACACGGCACACAGGGACCGATAAAAAATAATCACTTTATCGAGAGATTCACGACCATGATTTTATTCAACTTATCGAGTATTTTTCAAGGGACCGGGAAAATATGTTCACTATATAAAACGATAATTTTGTAATGTAGAAAATTATTAAAACAAAATTCAGGATGACACGGCACACAGGGACCGGGAAAAAATGTTCACTCTATCGAGAGATTCAAATTTACGAGTTTCAAATTATCAAAATATATCTTTTTTTTATAAGTTTATAAGTTTTATAAGTTTTTATAAGTTCGTTAGACAAACCTTTACTCGGGTGAAACCTCGGGCGAAGCCGGGTACGTCCGCTAGTTTTGTTATAAAATAACTCAATAAAATAATCTCTTTTATCAAGTATTTAAGGTGAAACCCTCAGGACTCCAGGAATAGGTGTCTTTCACCCATTTCAATTCATATCTCTAACTTTCTGGCACGAAAGCCTTGCACCTTTGTATGATATTATGTAAAATAGTATCACACACACATACACAAAATACTTTATTAGGGACTTACCACATACAAATTCTCCCAATTGGGTAAGGTAATAATCATCTTGTGTTATTTACATAGAAATTGAACTGGCTTTACTCTTCATCTCAAAATCATTCACTTGTTGACTGGTCCTTACATAATGATAATCTAAAATATTTATAGTAAGCTATTGCCTTATATATTTTGATGATATTTTTGAAAGCAATACGTATGGTGAAGTGTTGGTACATTTAATTTGTTGATATAGGGCCTTCCTCTCTGCATCAAGGGCTGTAAAATAGTATCAGATTATAATTAGTTTCCTAATGGCGCTTTATTGTATCACCTTTTCTCCTGTAGAAGGGCTTTCAAGCTTGAAAGCTTCTCTCTAGAGATTTGAATTCAATTCTTTAAAAAGAAACGTATTGTTGGTAAAACCTGATGTTTTCACCTTAAATATAATAACTACACTACTGTCCTTTTTAGAAATAGGGAATCATATATCGCCGCAACTCTTTTTATTAACGCGATTAAGGAAGCTTTCGGGCAAGCCCTTCTTCAGCTAACTATAGTGTCTCAAGAACTGGGGGAATGAACTTGGCAGTTTTGCATCTCTGGTTGAACTTGAGGTGGGAGCGCCATCTGGCAAGACTGAGGGATGCTCTCTTTAGCTGTACGAAATAAAATAAATAATTGAAAGCGCCGTTAGCGTTGGTATTCATAACTATAGTTAGCTGAAGAAGGGCTTGCCCGAAAGCTTCCTTAATCGCGTTAATAAAAAGAGTTGCGGCGATATATGATTCCCTCTTTCTAAATTGTCGAAATCCGCAATCCATTTACCATGACTACTGTCCTTATACAAGGTAAAAACAATAGTGTTTTTTTGTTGATGTAAATAAAAACGAAATGTTATAAAGTTGTTGAAATAAGTAAAAATAGCATATACATTCATGGAAAAAAAAAACTAAGAAAGTGGAAAGTCTTTAATTTTTCCGGTCGTCCTGTTCCCGGTCAGAGACAATTGTGTTCATACTTGGTTATCTGGTGTGTCTTCAATAATGATCACTATGTATCAAATAGCTTTCAGAGTTATTGTCTGAATCCCGTTATATAAATTTCAGAAGGTAAAACTTCCTTAAGTTTTGTCCATTAGTGTATATAGACACTTTCGATACCTTATTTGTCAGCTTCACTACAATGTATAGAAAACTGATGAAGAGCGACTACGAAAAATTCTATGTTTGCGTGTTCTATTTTAATCGTTTTAAACAGATACAATGCGGGCAGGAGAATCAGCACAAGTAAGTAAGAGACTGTCCTGTAGGGTGAAGTACAGTATCGTGAGCCCCGAGCCGCTACGGTAACCGTGAACAGGGAACTCTGAAATGTGGCTGACTAACGGGGCAATGGTACCTCCCCTTTCCATGGAGAATGTACAAGACACCACCATCATAGGGATAGTCACTAAGAGACTGCCCTGTAGTACGGTGAGGTGAGATCCAAGCCGCTACGGTAACCGTGAACAGGGAACTCTGAAATGTGGCTGACTAACGGGGCAATGGTACCTCCCCTTTCCATGGAGAATTTACAAGACACCACCATCATAGGGATAGTCACTAAGAGACTGCCCTGTAGTACGGTGAGGTGAGATCCAAGCCGCTACGGTAACCGTGAACAGGGAACTCTGAAATGTGGCTGACTAACGGGGCAATGGTACCTCCCCTTTCCATGGAGAATGTACAAGACACCACCATCATAGGGATAGTCACTAAGAGACTGCCCTGTAGTACGGTGAGGTGAGATCCAAGCCGCTACGGTAACCGTGAACAGGGAACTCTGAAATGTGACTGACTAACGGGGAAATGGCACCTCCCCTTTCCATGGAGAATGTACAAGACACCACCATCATAGGGATAGTCACTAAGAGACTGCCCTGTAGTACGGTGAGGTGAGATCCAAGCCGCTACGGTAACCGTGAACAGGGAACTCTGAAATGTGACTGACTAACGGGGAAATGGCACCTCCCCTTTCCATGGAGAATGTACAAGACACCACCATCATAGAGATAGTCACTAAGAGACTGCCCTGTAGTACGGTTAGGTGAGATCCAAGCCGCTACGGTAACCGTGAACAGGGAACTCTGAAATGTGACTTACTAACGGGGTAATGATACCCATACATTCCATGGAGCAAAAAATCAGAAATTGAAGGACAAGACACCACCCAACAGAAAAAATAATTTGTTTTATATTATATTATATTTGTTATATATTATATATATAGTGTGAAGAAGAATAATTTATCTTCTAAAACGTATTTATTAATTGTGGACAAGTTGATAAAGAGAACGAAGAACATGTTCCAGGTGGTTGGTTACAAATAATTACGAACATAACTCTTATTCCTTAGTCAAAAAACAATATTGTTAGATAAAGTTGTGCGACTATTGAAACCAATCTGACTTTACTCCTCACTCAGTTACCTGGCATCTAATATCTATGGTAATCATTGGGTTAATTTCACATGTGTGGCTGACTTTAATCACATAGTTGTGGAGGGTATTGCTACACTCGGGTAATTTTGTGTTGATTAATGTTGAGGTTTGTATGCGATTTTATTTTGCTATATATATATATATACTAGCGGATGTACCCGGCTTCGCCCGGGTTTTACCCGAGTAAAGGTTTGTCTACCGAACATTTGTTTAAACAATTCTCTATAAACTTATAAAAAATAGATATATTTTGATAATTTGAAACTCTTAAATTTGAATCTCTCGATAAAGTGAAAAGATTTTCCCGGTCCCTTGAAAAATACTCGATAACTAACTTTGACTTGTGCGCAATTAATAGATAGAAAATCTTACTTTTGATAAATAATCTTTAAGATAATAAACTTAGTGATAATAAAACTTATAGATAAAAAAATTGTTATCATATCGTCGCAATGGGGGCGCTGCTTTCGAGTTAAATCTACAAATCTGCAAATAACTCTAAGGATATTCAAGATATTCAAGAAATTATTTTTCAGAAACCTTCCCAGTACTATACTAAATAACTTCCCAAAGTTTCATGGCGTTCCAATGAGTGGTTTGGTCATGCATAAAGGACACACACACACACATACATTCATTTATTTATATATATATAGATTGTGATTTAACCGCCACTCTGTGTTATGACGACGATCTAAGTTCTATAGATGGAGTCATTCAACTCTATTCTTGGTTGGCGGGGTTGAAGGTTCAAAATTGAGGTGTCGCTGCTTATACTACTTTTAAAATATACGACGAAAACAGGAGGGAAAATTATGTTTATTATCAATTAAGAAAATAGTAAAGGATTATTTTATTAATTATATATTTAAATTTATTTACACTATAAGAATCAGGGATTTTTGTTTTTCTCATTCCAGCCGCTGCATCCCCGTAGCCCCCTTTGTCGGCCTCCCATTGGCTGCTTCGAACTCCTTTCTTTTCCGAACTTTATTTTCCAACAATATGTTATATTGAAATATTTTATTCAAAAAAAAAATTATATTTCATAGATACAAATACTCTTAAATCGACCGCCAGAGGTCACGCTTCCCCTATAACAACTCATTGTTGTTTCCCGTTGGCCGGCTCAAACCTTTGTACATTATGTAAATAATATTTTGTTTACCTTATTCTTACGCCTTAAGCTAGGCAGTACCTTTACCAAATTATGTTTTTATATATTCCTTTAGCGTAATTAAAGCTATTTTTGGTAATTATTTTCATGAAAATTAATTATTGCCACGACTGCATTACCAATACCATTGATCTAATACTTATATATTCCAAAATACAATCTCTCTCTCTCTCTCTCTCTCTCTCTCAAGATCATAATCTAAATCTTCAAAATAATCAAAATACAACAGATATTTCATTTTTATATGATATATAGATATAAGAGAATAAGGCGCCTCTCCCGTCAAAATAAACGTCAAAACCTGACGCCATCTATTGACCGTCGCCGCAACCTGCGGCCTCGGGTCGGTGACAAAACCACAACACCAGCTTTGGCAAACTGAGAAGCGTCCACCTAGAGACCATGGTTTCGGGCTGATGGCCCTCGTCAGTCTAGGGCGGACTTTATTCCATGAGATCCACACGGGATCTAATGTCATCTATTGACCGTCGCCGCAACTAGCGGTTTAAAAAGGCATATATTGAATCAAAATATCATTCATTTTAACAATATTTCAGTTGGCTGAACGTCAACCTTTATCAAGGTATTAAAACATATTAATGTGTGTCAACAACAAACTCAGCTCCACATAATGTGAATAGAATCAAGTTTTTCAATCTTAATTCTATTTTTTTTTTGACGCTTTGTGACGCTGAGTTTGTTGTTGTAAATTACCCCTATAACAGACTAATTTGCATATTTGTAGTTCTTAAATGATAATATTATTTATATAAGATTCACTTTTAGCACTATTTCTACTAAATATATATGATTTCTTGATTCTTATTTTTAAATGTAATATTTAAATCAAAGATACAATTATTTCATTGGCCTTGTAGAACGAGAGTAGTGTGCGCATGCTCACATGTTTTAGTAAAAAACACAAACATGCTCGATAAAAAGAGGCGAGTTGTTCCTCGAAATATTGGAACTATAAAATAAGTATAAATCCAATATATGCATCTTTTTTGATATAGTAGAATATTATTTTGAAAATAGAGCAATCCATAAATAAATATATAAATAAAAAGGCATATATTGGATCAAAATATTATTTATTTTACCTAAATTATATTTTGATCCAATATATGCCTTTTCAATTAAAAATAGTAGGATATATGCTAACCGGACACTGTGTCTTAAAAGAAGACATTTTCTGATCGTTTGAGATGAAGTTAATTTATATCACATCAGTTTTGGTTTTATAATGCTGATTGAGGAAGGTGGCGGTTCGATGGGGGACCAATGGGAGGCATTCCTGTGTTTATAATTGCATAGTCAAATGTATTATGCAAATGAGGTGACAGGAGGGGGATAGGAGCGGACGGAAATGACGTCTCCAATATTCTATTTAGCCGGAAGGTAGCAGCCGACTTGGACAAACACTCGTCCAGTACTGCTAATTCATTCATGGGATACATCACAGAATCTCTTCTATGCAATATATATATGTATGTATGATTTATTCATATAGTGTAAATATATATTTCTCTGGAATCACTTATAATATTGTCTCAATTCGTCTATAAATATACACACTCATGGACAATACTTAGGGAAATGGAAAGTACTTGATGTCCGGTCGACTGTATTTTTTTAGAGGAATATAGAGACAATTTTGTTCATACTTGGTTATATCGTGTATCTTCAATAAAGGTCACTGTGTATCAAATATCTTTCAAATTTATTGTCCGAATCTTGATATATATTCTAAAAAGTACAACTTCCTTAAGTTTTGTCCATGAATGCATATGTATGCTTATATGTAATATTCGTACGTCTTATTCTTTCTTTGATTGGGACGTCTCCCCTAATTCTCAGTGTCAACAAATTGACGCATGCGTAGTTCATTTAATCTTTGCTGCTGTTGCGTGCGATGGTTCCATAGCCGACGACTGCAGACGGCAAGGTTCACTGTTTGCTGTGATAGGCTGACGAGAAACATGCATAAGTCATTGGCTAGATGCTGTAAAGCAAATATGATTCTATTGAAGAGCGCTATAAAATATTTGTTCACTACATTTTATAATTATATTATGAAAATTGGAAACTATTATAGACGCGTATTATTCTTTTAAAAATTAAACAATTTGTACTGCCCTTACTGCTATGGAAAAATTAATGGGAGGCCCTAGCTCATTAAAATATTCATACACGTCTATAATAGTTTACAATTTTCATAACAGATGGCGCGCTAATGCATCATAATATGATTATATCATAACAAATATTTAATTCAATCTGGAGACAGGTGTTTTCGCTATGAATGTAGTTTCTATTGTCAAATTTTTGTAAGAGAGATTACAATTAAAATCAATAAATATGAGATAATTATATAAATATGGACGTTCATGGAAAATATGTGGAATTCTATGATGGGGCCCCTTTCACAGACACGCTGGGACTTAGCTGGGCTGGTCTACTCATCTCCACGCCTCGGGGGGGACCTTAACGTCTTGGGTGGCCCTAACAGGATGTTTGGGATTTAAAATAAATACTGTACGTATTAAGTACAGTAGAACACAACGTTCGATCGCGAATAAAATGATCTACATATATATATATATATATATATGACATAATAAAAATATGATTTTTATTATTCATAAAATAATTGGAATTCTATAATCACAGAGTTGAATTTTAGAATGAAGGGGAATCCTTAACAAAAGGAATACAACCCAATGTTTTTTTTTTTAAATAGATAATAACAATTGTTAGTTCTATGTATGCAAATACTGTTTGCTTTAAAAAAATAATCAAAATAATAAATATTTAATGAAACAAAAGTTATTATTCATTTTTTCCATCCACGACTGCATGAATTGGTAACGTAACTAGAATATACGTATTTTTTATGACATATATATATATTTTAGTTTGATTTAAGTTTTCCCTGATATTAGGCCAACCTAGTTTCTTGATAAATCAAGTAAATTCAACTAGAAAACGTGTTTCGGGATGTTGGCCCTCGTCAGCGTGGTGTAAGCTATACCTCTACGACCAAATATTTGGTTTTAGAGAGACCTACTGAGTAACTAAGAAATGGGTATTTAAGGCCAAATTTGCGTAAATGCGCTTTCCATAAGGAAAATATAAAAATGAAAATGAAATAGAAAAAGGTCAGGTGTTCATATTAAAATATAAAATGCATTTACTAAACGCTCATAGAACGCTATCTAAAACGCTCATGTGAACGAGAAGTATATGACCTTTTTATAATTTTAATATCAACAACAATATATATATATATATGTCATAATATATGCTCTTCCAGGAATAATAAAGTAAACCTACAGTCAACGAGAGAGAGACGTCGATAGAAAGCTAAGTTACGGCCATTTTAAACGACTGACCACATGCCGGAGGGGGCTTTGTTGGGAACCCTGCCGGACTATTTTTAGATAGTCGGGGGGGGGGGGGGGGGGCGTGGTGGCCACACAAGACGGCGTTACGCAGTGACAGCCCCACGCGCTACCTCTCTCTCGCTGTTTGCTGGGTCCCATCTTCCAAACTTGTTGTTTCCTTATTTCTCTCTCCCCACATTATTATCATAATGCCACACTGAAAGTCGACAGGATCATATCACATAAAGAGTCGACAGGATAAGACCTGGCCGGGAAGCAAATCCCTCATATACCGGAGTATGAAGAAACAAGAAGCCAAGCCACGATGATCGGCCAAACCCAACTCAACTGTAACCACTCCTCTTCGAGCCCTCAACCCCTTCTTCGCCAAACTTTGAACCGTGATCCCGAAGAAGTATTCACCTACGACGGAGATGGAGCAGCCACGCACTTCTTCCAGCACTAGATCTGCCCAAGAACGACCACCGTGCCAGGGCAGGACACCTTCCTCCATCATGGACAAGACTCCGCCATATCCCTACCGCTACTGTGATGTACAACACTGGTACGCACAGTGTCACAGACAGAACTCTCCCGAAGCTCAATGAACTTACCTGCACCCTAAACCAACATAACTCGTGAGTGTAATTGTTTTAACTCCTACCATTTATTCTTTAAATAAGTCATTCCTTGTAAATTGTCCCAATATTTACATAATTAGGTCCATTTATTCTCTCCACGCCTATTAATAATGATTTTATTCTCCATATTATTTATCTAGATATTTGTAACTCATTTAATTAGTTACCAGTATTTCTACTTACCAGTAGAATTTAACATTCGTCATTTTAATTAAATAATTTCCATTTTAACGTAACTTAAAAAAAAGGAATTCTACCTATTAATGCTTTACGATTTTTACTATTAACAATAGATTTTTCATAATCAATTTATTTATGAAAATATGCCTCCAGCACCTAAACTTTTGTATACCTATTTGTATATGACCTCTCCTACTTGTAAGCACGGCTCACGAAAAATAATTTCTTTACCTAAACGACTCAAAATTCACCCTGTAAGTCAGGCGTTGAAGAATTTCAACCATCACGCGAGCCTTGCTTACAACCAACCCTTGGTGACTCTTATCTATCTTCCCCTGAATGCCTCTCTCATTCTTACAACTTTGTTAACCTTATACCAGCTCAGGACCTTTATAGAATTATTGAATAATCAATTATCGAACATTATTACAAACAATATCGTCATTTCAAAATCCTAATCTTCTACCTTCATTTATGATAATATATTTCGTAGTTCATCTCTAGCATATCCACCGACCCACACCATCTAGCCAATGGTGTGTTCGTCACAGGATGCAGATTGACCAACTGCTAAATATTTATCAACTCCCTTTTGTTCTCACTTGAACAATCTACATCGAGCGGCACAGTTCGCTCCTTCTTCTTGCGCCACACGTTCGCCACACGGACCCTGTCTTCAAATCTATGTTTGTCCATTGTCCAAACCAGCACGATATAGCCTACCTTCGATATTTCCCACGGAGGTACGTTAAGCATCGTCGCTGATTCTGTCCGGTCCGTCATCATTTCGCGCAGACATGGGTCTTACTTTCAACCCACCGCGAAATCATCGCCTTGCACAAGCTCCCACGAAGGTTCAAACACCTCGTGTCCGAGCAGCTTGTCACTTGTAACGGACAACGCCGTCCTCGTCCCAATTTTTGGCACTGTGCGCGCATACTTTCCGCAAATGAAATATAAGTCCATTCAACTTCTTCATCTACACACGGAACTTTTCCCCTCGGACTCGCTACACAAGTAACTGCATAGATAAGTTAGATTGGCCCAGGGCAAGTTTCCCCTCGCTCTGTTCGCCAAGGTTCTAACATTGTATGTAGTTTTATATTTACCTCAGTCCTGAGCTCACACAATTTCCAACCTCAACCTCATTTCTCGTGCTCTACACCTATAGCATAGAAGGCCCATGCCAAGTTTCCCCTTGCCATGTCCGCCTGAAAAATAGCTTAAAGTGTAGAGTTCCCCAGCCTTAATGATCTCCAGAATTCCATCATGTGTTTGTGACTCCCCTTCTCCTTGTACACACTCCTCAATGTCATTTCCCTTATAATACATTAGATTTTGTTGTATATAGCCTTTTATAACCTTGATACTTTCAAGAATTTCCTTAAATATCAAACTCTCCGGTGTTGTAAAACTGCTTGTAAATAATATTTACTTGTGTACTATACAATATTTTATTTACATAAAACTATGTCACCATAACCTTAATTAATTTCAACTGTAAAATTACTTCTCTATCCCTGGCTTCACCAGCTTTAAGTATACTCAAACCATGTTCAGCCTTCTTCAACGGGGGCCATATGTCATAATATATGCTCTTCCAGGAATAATAAAGTAAACCTACAGTCAACGAGAGAGAGACGTCGATAGAAAGCTAAGTTACGGCCATTTTAAACCACTGGCCACATTCCGGAGGGGGCTTTGTTGGGAACCCTGCCGGACTATTTTTAGATAGTCGGGAGGGGGGGGGGGTGGTGGCCACACAAGACGGCGTTACGCAGTGACAGCCCCACGCGCTACCTCTCTCTCGCTGTTTGCTGGGTCCCATCTTCCAAACTTGTTGTTACCTTATTTCTCTCTCCCCACATTATTATCATAATGCCACACTGAAAGTCGACAGGATCATATCACATATATATATATAGGGCATATCCTGACCATGAGCACATGTGCTTTTAAGAATGTCGTGCGCTATCTGGTGTAATAGAAATCAACTAAACATTGATTTAGCTTGTTCCCTGATATTTGGCCAACCCAATTTCTTGATATATCAAGAAAATCAATTTTTTCTATTGTTTATTTCACATATATCTAAATAAAAAACACTACAAAATAAAAAATGAATATAAACAAAAAACATTTTGTAATCATTAAACCACTTCTAAATATAATTATAGTTTAATAAGTTGTGCCTATATAGACAATGTTCTGATAGTTTGAAAGTTTGGAGGTAAAATATGAAGTGGCTTAAAGAATTACAACAAAAACTTGGTGGAGTTTATCTTGTGGCCACGGATGGCAGGTCTTGGCAGCTAGCCAGGAACTTGGTGTTAAACTGCTTTTTCTTCTTCACAGCATTCCACTTCAACGTTGTTTAGACATGGTTACGATGGGAATAACATCTCATGAGCGACTCATATAATAAACAACGCAATATGTAAATTTAAAAAATGATTCTCAAATGAAATCAACAACCGAAATGTGAAAAAAAAAACATTTAAAAAACTAAGGTTTGTAATGTATTAAGGCTCATTCTAAGTTTTACTTTATATTTTATCTCCTTTTGGAATTATTATAAAAATATTCCCTAATTCCTTATAATAAATACAAGTTTTAATCAATATAATGTTTATAGATATACAAATTAACGTATACCTTTTCTTTAGCTCAGAGGCAATAGTTAAATTTTCTTATATATGTATACCTCCTTGAGAGGACACTCACGCTAGAGGACACCTCTCTATAAAATACAGTTTTTATTTGCAAAATTATAATTTTTACTATTTAGCAACCCTCCGGTAAGAGGACACTTCTCCCTAAAGAACACTTTGGCTTTGCAATTAGGTTTCCGTTACAGAGAGGTTCTACTGTATATATAATATTCAATATAATAGTAAAGAGATTTAAAACTTGATAATAAATAAATAAATAAAATAATCAAAGCCATATTTTCCACCAAAATATTAAAATAATTAATTCATTAAATCATTCAATAAAGCTCTCTATATTCCGAGGTGCTTCAAATATTTGAACCTTTCAAATTCCCCAGATTTATCCCTCTATTTAGAAGATATGGAAGTATGCAATAAGGAACGGGTGTGTGCTGAAGATTCCATAATTCACACCAGCCGGTAGTGTAAAGCAGACGACAAAAGCAGCAGCCAATAGTGTGCAAATAGCCTCGATATTACCCCGGTGCTGACTTGGTGATTGGCCAATTAGATTCACCACGCTTAATCTTGGTCCCAGGTGACTATGATTATATTAACAGAAGACACCTGGCGAACCAACATCTTTTGGCATTTTATTTTTTTCTTCTTTGTTTTACCCTATCACTTTCGTACTATTACTGGCATTGATATTTCGTATTACTTTCTTTATTATTATTATTTATCTGCGTATTTATTTTAATTTGCGTTTTAAATTGCAATTTAGACAAATATCACACACATTTTGAAATCTAAACTAAATATAGCCAAAATATATACTAAAAGAATGAAAAATTAAATAAAACTCAATCTATATTTCTAAATTGAAATACATACTTTGTGTTAATTTTTAAACGCACAATCATTCAAAAATATATTTTGTACAATTTAATTATATTCAAATAAACGCATGAGGAAAATGTTTTGAGTAAAATTTAAATTTGAAAAAAAAAAGTATTTTTTAATAAAGCATTTTTGAGTTGAAAATAGCAAAAGATGATACCAATAAAAGGTATTATTTATGTATCATTTTAGTATTTCATTTCTAACAAGTTCTGTCACCTTTGAAACTAAATCACAAATTACGCTTCTCGTTAAGATTGCCGATCCTTGCTATAGGCGACGCTATCACAAATTCTCTCATTTAAAAAAATGAAATAACCAAGAAGATATTCGTTATAAGAACAGAGTTTGTATAAGTATATTTATAATGAATCAGATGGACCCCCTACCAAATAATTGTTTTATAATTTTAAAGTAATTTTTAACAGTAGTTTTTAGTAGAGTCAATATTGATACATTAACGAAATTCGAATAACGAATAAAATTTACATATTTTCTAACACTATCTATAATATTAATATTCATCATATCTACAAATATGATCTACTCGTATGATACCTAATATACGTTAAGGATGTCAACAATAATGTATAGGGATAAGAAAATAAAACCAAGATTAAATCCAGTAGCAAGGGGAAAAATAGATAGGCAGTGGTGTCAGATATTAAGGTCTTCTTACTTCTTTTAAGAGGATCTGTTGGACTCAGCTAATTCTTGTCACAGATGATCCCTGGATTCAAACATCACCTTCTGCCTTTTTATTCAATATATCTTTAAATATTTGTATTTGTTTGTTTATAATTGCACTATTTATTATCTATATATTGATAAAATATGATATTAATGTTAATATATAATATTGTATATAATTATTATAGCTGTATATATACTGAATGTAATATTTGAATCAAAGATACAATTATTTCATTGGCCTTGTAGAACGAGAGTGGTGTACGCGTGCTCATATGGTTTAGTGAAAAACACAAACTTCCTCGATAAAGAGAGGCGAGTTTCCCCTCGAAATATTGGAACAATAAAATAATTATAAATCCAATATACCTTAAGCATAATCGAAATTTTCATCAGCGACTTACTAAAAATGGAGACTTCTGTTCTTGTCTGAAGATAGTTTTTCTTTGGAAGTTGTACTTGATGTCTAAAATTTAATATAATAATGGCGGTCGTAAATGGAGATGATAGTTGTGTAGATAGGTCGTTAATGAAAAGTTTTACTTTAAAGGGCTTGCATTAATACCATTTTTTTAATTCCAAAGGTTCTGATACTTTTTAATATTGGGCTACCAATATTAATAGGAATAGAATGTGTTACATCCAGAAGGAGTTGAAGAAAATAAACAAAATTTTGGCTAAAATTATTTTCTTGTGAAATGTTATTGAGAGATGTGTTATGGGAGGTTCTACTGCAATAAAAGTAATACTGGTGTGGTACATATTCCAAGTACACATGGTACAGGCCATGATAAGGTGTGCCACATGTCTACATATGTGGAAAACAGTTTGATATTTTCATTACAAGTATGCCAGAGTACCGTTCGGTTACTTGTACTTACTGGTTAGTTTGTACTTTTGTAAGAATCGGGGAATCTTTGAAAGAAGTGCACCAAATGTCTACACATTTAGAAAGCAGTTCGATATTTATTCGTACAAGTATGCCAGACTACCGTTCGGTTGCTTGTACTTACTGGTTAGTTTGAACTTTTATAAGAATCTTGAAGTCTTTGAATGAAGTGCATCACATGTCTACACAGGTAGAAAGCAGTTCGAACTTTTCGAACTTTTCACTTACATGTATGCTAGAGTACCGTTCGGTTTTTGCACTTACTGGTTAGTTTGGACTTTTGTAAGAATCGGGGAGGAGGGGGGGGGTTCTTTGAAGGACGTCCATCACATTTTCACAAATGTAGAAGCAGTTTGACATTTGTACTTACAATTATGCCAGAGCACCGTTCGGTTACTTGTACTTATTGGTTAGTTTGAAATATTTTAAGGATCATTAAGTCTTTAATGTATTTTTTTCATTCAGAAAAGTGTCTAAATCGAATTCTATTACGGGTGATGGCTGTCAAAATCCGACACTACTTCTTCACAACGATCCCCAAGCAAGAAATACTTAGACATCTACAGAAGGAAGTGTGATAGAAGGCTACAAGAGTTTAATGTGGACGAGAGCAATGGTGCAAGGCGAGTAATTGGGTGTAGCCCAGCTTCAATCAGCATTTATCAGCCACTCTAGTCTGAATCAATTAATTCCCTCCACGTTATCGCGGCGTGGCTTTATGAAGCGTGGGTGATTGATGCCTGGCTGTGGAACACAATAACCTCCACAGCTCTTTTTCTTGGAGGAGAATACAACTTCTTTTCTTGTTACCTACAACCGGATTCTATACAGATATCTTATGGTACACATATACACTTGTAGAACATTTACTCGTTGAATATTTAAATTATTATTTAAAATATTGATATGTATTTATTTTTATCAAATAAGATGCGATTTCCCCACAAGGGATGCTTGCCTCAAGAAATAACACTAAATTTAAATACTATATTACATAAACAATTGAATAATTACAAATTTTGAGTAGAGTTCAAAAAAGAAAAGAAAGGAAAGGATACTAAAATCATGCTTGAATTTACAACCAACCAATGAAATAAATACAAATAAATATACATAGATAGGCAATTACGGTTTTATTTTTTAAACCAAGATAGAAAATCAAAAATATATTTACACAATTTTCTAAATTAAAAATATGAGTCTTTATTATTTATAAACATAAAAATATCCTTGTATTCAATGTCTTCCCGATTTCTATAGTTCTGGAAGACATTAAATAAGCAGGTGACTGGAATCCTGCTTTTCTCTCCACACCCTGGATCGTCTATAGCTCCTATTCGAAACAGATATATATATATATACCCTCATCGACTAAACCTAAGGAAGAGGAAAGTATTTTATAAACTAGCTGTCTATTTTTTTAAGAAGACAGAGGCCATGTTGTTCACACTTATCTCTGTGTTTCCGATGAAGGTCATTGTGTATCAAATATCTTTCAGAGTTATTGTCTGAATCCCGATATACATGCTAAAAGGTACAACTTCCTTAAGTTTTGTCCATGAGTGTATCTTTCAGAGTTATTGTCTGAATCCCGATATACATGCTAAAAGGTATAACTTCCTTTAGTTTTGTCCATGAGTGTATCTTTCAGAGTTATTGTCTGAATCCCGATATATATGCTGAAAGGTATAACTTCCTTAAGTTTTGTCCATGAGTGTATCTTTCAGAGTTATTGTATGAATCCCGATATATATGCTAAAAGGTATAACTTCCTTAAGTTTTGTCCATGAGTGTATCTTTCAGAGTTATTGTCTGAATCCCGATATACATGCTAAAAGGTACAACTTCCTTAAGTTTTGTCCATGAGTGTATCTTTCAGAGTTATTGTCTGAATCCCGATATACATGCTAAAAGGTATAACTTCCTTAAGTTTTGTCCATGAGTGTATCTTTCAGAGTTATTGTCCGAATCCTGATATACATGCTAAAAGGTACAACCTCCTCAAGTTTTGTCCATGAGTGTAGATATATTTATCATATAAATATGGAATATGAAACATAATATCTCCAAATAAACTCAAGACCTAGACACATTTCCTAATTATAAAATAACATTTACCAAGAATAATACAAATTATATCGATAAGTGAATATATTTACCAAATACATATTTCATATTTCAAATTCAAAATTGATTTTTTCGACATCATATTTAACAATTAAATTATAAAATATTTTGTTGCTATTCGGTTCCAAAATCACTTTATTAGGTACCGCTCAACAAGAGCAACCTGGTTTATGATAATTGAAACAATGAATAATATGTGAAGGTTATTCACATATTAAACAAAATATTAACGCGGGATTCGATTTCAGTTCATGACTGTCGGGAATCGAGAATGTTACCCACTTGTCCACCGAACTTTTATTATTGTTGCTATGATGTTATTTATAATTTTATTACAAACGATGGAAATCAATTATTATTTTTATCACTTGTATATTCATAAATAGAAGCCATTTTTTTTAACTTAATTATTATACATTTTTACCTCCATATTTCTTACCTTTTCGAATATTGATGCGCTGGTGACCTGATGTACTGGCAGAAAACATCCGAGAAGCAACATTTATTCACAAACTGAAGGTTTGGAGAAAAAGAACTAACAACAGATTATTGTCTTTAAAATCTTCAAGAAAAAGGTTTGCAAATTCAATGATACAAAAAGTATGCAAAATAATTATACAAAACAAAATTATGTGAAAATAACTATACATGAAAGATAATAAGAATAAATAAGTTGTAAAAAGTTACAATTAAATCCATAAAAAAAGATGTAGACAGTAAGTTAAATGTGACATGTAAGAAAAAGACTCCAGCAACGCACCCTTTCCCAACTATATATATTTCACTATTTTTTTCATTAAATTTTTCAATATTTTAAAGATGTTTTAACACAACCTTTCTCTTCAAAAATAAAGAAAATACATTGAAAATAGAATATAATACCATCAAATATATTTAAGAATATGAATTTCATAATGAGCTACTAAAAGATTGACGTATAAATATTGTATATATTTGACTATAATGTTTTAAATATTATACCAAAATATATTATATTTTTTAAAATATATTTTAAAATAAATATATTTAGAAAATCAAATAATTTTATTCATAACCTCATTAAAAACGTGCTGTATTATTATAATAAAAATTACCTAATTATTTTTGTAAGCGCTTATAAAAATAATTTACAAAATAAACGTACAGATAAATAAAGAATCAATTTGACAATTTTATCTAACTTCTTCAAATGTAAGATTTTTCTGTAACAAAGTTATCAACGTTGCCCATTTCATTGAAAGAAAAAAAATCTCCAATTAAAGTTGCTCATCTAAAGTTTTAGGCGTTCACAGAGAAATGATGGATGAGATCTCTCTTCTAAAGGAGATAACCCTCTTGTTTGAGGACTTCATCCCTTTCTAGTCTAATTCTCTATTATCTTTATAATTATAATGAAATTATGTACATAATGGCGCTCTTTGTTATTTTATAACTATTTAATTTGATTTATATTGTCACGGTAGTAATAACGAGCATTACAAAAGTTTAAGTAAAAATAATTTATTGATTAGAATGCAAAACTATTTCTAAAATTTTATTTACAATTAATAATATACAAGCATGGTAAGGGGTGATGACTATGCAAATATTTATGATGATAAACAACAGATTATTCAAAATAATTATTCAGTAACAATATGTTCCCATAGCATAATAGTGAATTAATCAAATAACATATTTAAAAATTCAATTGCCATCAACCGATTAAATTTGTGAAAATTTATTTTGAAATAATATATTCAAATTATAAAAAGGCATAAGACGTCGTATATCTTTCTATTATTTGTATAAAGTAGCTTTCAGAAAAGCTCTTCCTCAGCAAACTAAAACATGAAAAAAGGTAATGGAATATAGAATTTTAAAGATACATATATATGCGAATATATTCTATATATATGAATAAGTCATATATTATAAGAGTTACGGCGTCTTATGTCTTTTTTGTAATTGGTCGAAATCCTGTGATAATGATTATATTTAAATAATGATATCATCTTCACAGACCTTACATGCATATTTAATATGATAAATGTTAATATTTTCCTGCATTATGATTTTTTTCTAATATATTGGTAAGCATTTGTGAGGCTTTCAATTCTTCACAGATCTAAAATAAGGTAAAAATTGCTTTAGCTAATCAATTTTAATTTATCAAAACAAATAAGTATCAGAAATACCATCTTATTCCAAATTCAATATGAAACAGTATTTGATATTTGTTTGTTTGAAAAAAATAGTTTCAATTAGTCAAAGTCTTTTTAACCTTTTTTTTTTTTGTTTTAGGTGTAAAAAAGGATTAAAACTCTCGAATGCTCTCATCAAGTATTTGTAAATGAAAAATAATATAAATATTTGTTATTTTCTTATACATTACTGCAATTTGATAAAATTAATATTCAAGAATACACTGAAAATTTAGTAATAGTTCATGAAAACAACTGAAATTGTAACTTAAAATACGATTTAAAAGAAAGGTATTTAATCTGAAGGTAAGAAATAGAATTATTTAGCGCGCGAATTCTTTTCTTTTTTAAAAATTAAATCACTTTTTATATTGATATATAGCAGCTGGAAATAATTGTTGAAATTATTATAATCTAAATTGTGGCATATATATCAATTTTTCTTTAAATAAATAAAAAACTTAATCACTCTGAGAATTGTAAATTAAAAAAAAACAAGGTAAAAATGTTTTAAATAGGAATGATAGTTAATATATTCTTACTTGCTATAGATATTTGCATGGCTGTAAAAAGAATAATATAATTTAAATATGTTAAATAATGATAAAGCACAATTTGGATTATAAATTATAGATACAAGAAAAAAAGAACTAACCCAAACAATTTAATAGTGTGTGACGTTTCGGCAACAACATTGTTACCATCATAAGGCAAAAGAATAAAATGAAAATAAAATAAAATTTTATTCTTTTGTCTGGTTAAGGTAAAAATACTTTTGCCGAAACGTCACCCACTATTAAATTATTTGGATTAGGTATTTTTTCTTGTATGTGTTAAATAAAATAAGAGTTTTCTTCTAACCAATGGTTGTGAATGAATTCTGATTACTGGGTATCTGATAACACTTACAGATATATGTTATTCCTAAAATATAATGATCGCAGTAAAAATAATAGGATTTTTTTTTCATTTGAAAAAAAAAAGTACTAAATATACTGTTTTCCTAAGTACAGATATATAGCGTGTTAATGACTTTTATTTAATATTTTAGATGACAGTTAAATATATATCAGCTAATAAATAAACATATTATAATTTGATTCAAAATGTATTCGCATAACTCTTTTTATATCCTCTTATATCTAATATAAACTTCAATTATCTATAAATATCAAACAAATTAATTGATACTTCCAAAAGAAATTTGTTTTAAAAAAACATTTTGGGTAATAAAATTTAAAAAATTAATATTTAAGTAAAATTAAAATACTCTTTTTAATTCATTTTATATTTCTTCTGTTACAATATCACGTAATTTTATAAACTCATATATACAATATAGAATTTATTTTATAAAATATATTAGAGTAATAATTTAATTGCAGGCACAATAATTTGTTTAAGAATATTTTATAATTAATTTCGAATCACCTATAAACTTCATATTATATCTAAGCAAAATATTTTAATATACACCTTTCTATAAATAAGTTTGAAAAACGAATATTTTCAAGAAATAAAATAAAAGAATGCAAAATTATTACCCCAATTTATTTAGTCGTTGCCTCAGGTCATAATCTGAGCATTCGTAGTAGAGTTAAAGGCATAAAATTAATTTTAATGAGCACTTTCCATAAAAAAAAAGAAAAATAACAATTAAAATTAACAATAAAATGTTTTAAGAATTTATAATTTTCCATAATAAATGGGTATCAAAGTTTTGTTTAATTACAGACGATCTTAGGCTAAGCTGTCTCAATATTTTCTCACCAAAAGATACTTCCAAAGTGTTTGTTTTTCTTTGGGTAGGGCTCTGGTTCACCTTAACGAGAAAAAAGTTGATCTAAGCTAAATGAAGGTTTTCATTAATTTTATTATTCAAAATAATAGAAAATTAGGATCTTGCATTAAGGTTTGTTAAAAATTAATTATAGGTTTATATCGAAACTATATAAATATTTTATAACCTATTTAAATATCTTTTAATACCTAAAATATTAAAATGGATATTTAAAGCGAGCTATTTTATAAGAAAACTTAATGATCATACAATTTTTTCATTTATTTATTGTACACGATTTTGACAATAAAATTAAAAGCATATTTTTTTATATTTTCTATATTTAAAAATATTAATAACCTCTATTGTGAAAAGTGCACTTTTTAAATTATCTATTAGTAAATAATGCACACCTACTTTAAGCCTAGCCTTGTAAATTCTTTAAACTCTCAGCTCTTATTAAAATAAAAATATATTATTAAAATATACTATTTTTTCACATATAAAATTTGATACTTAACGTAATAATCTTTTGTCTTTATTTTAAAACAAATTTGTGGATTTTAAAAATAAAATTAAAAACTAATTCTCTGTAAATATAAATATGACATAAATTGGGAAACACTACTTGAATTTCTCAAACGATAATATTTTGAATTTATATTCTTTAAATATATTTACCATGAATCTTTTATATAACGTCTTAAATATTTGTCTATTTTATATTTCTAGAAATATTTAATTCCCTATTAATCAAAACTTATATAAATCTAGACTCTTTTTTATGTAAACATTTTAAATTTATTTATATTTAATTAAATCACACACACAATGACTATATCCTTTTAAAATTAAAAATGACATTTTAGAATTCAATACTGTTGTAAGATTTAGGTACTTACAGCTTGTAGGAAGGCATGAGGACGTTGAGGATTATATGATAATAATCTTTATTATCCATTTAGCAAGAAAAGACAAAGTTATGGTAGCGAACAGTTATTGAAGTATAGAGAAGAAGGTAAACAAAACATTTGGGATGATGATAGGTCCAGTGTGGCGCTAGCTGTCGTAGCATTCAGTTATCCAACAAATCCCCGGCATGAATGTGGAGACATCACGAGGTTGTAGCGTAACTTCTCAAATGTCGGCCTTGGTAGCGGCTTGGTCAGAATGTCCGCCTTCATGTCGCCAGTTGGGCAGTAGATCATTTTTATCACTGTCTTCTTCTGAAGATCCTTCAGGTGATGGATCTTGGTTGCGATGTGCTTGGTTCTAGAAGACACTTTTTCGGATGAACATATCTTGAGACATGATTGATTGTCTTGGTGGAAGTAGATTGGAGCTTTCTGTTCCAGTTCGAGATCCTTTAGCAAGTCGAGAAGCCATAACAGTTCTTGTGAGGCTTCAGCTGCGGAGATTAGTTCCGCTTCGGTGGATGAGAGAGATACGCAACCTTGTTTCCCAGTCATCCATGAGATGGGGTTTGATCCCAGTAGGAACAAGTTTCCGCTTAGTGATTTTCTGTCGGTGTTGTCGCTTGCCCATGTGGCATCACTGTATGCTTCCAGTGTGGGAGGTTTTTGGTTAGATATGCGTAGCTCGAGTTCTTTAGTAGTTTTTAGATATCTTACGATTCTTTTTGCTGCATTCCAGTCACAATTTCTAGGATTCTGGTTTCTGCTGCTAAGTATGCAGACTGGAGCTGCGATATCTGGTCTGGATACTACGCTTAGGTACAATAGTGAGCCTATCAGTTGTTGGTATTGGACGTTGTTTGGTAGAAGTTTTTCATCAGATATACCGGGGTATCCGCTTTCCATGGGAGTGAAAGTAGGTTTCGCTTCTTGGAGATTGTACCTTTCAACTAATTCTTGGATTTTATTCTTTTGGCTCAGAAGGAGTTCACCTTCTCTGTTCCTGGAGATTTCTATACCAATGAATTGAGTGGGGTCTCCAAGGTTCTTTATTTCGAATTCTTTTTCGAGAGTTTTTACAGTGTTTTGGATGATTATTTCGGAATCGCTTGCAAGGAGCATGTCATCCACATATAGAATCAAGTAGATGGAATGTTTTTCTTCATTCTTGGTGAATAGGCATGGGTCTACAATGCTCTGTTTGAAGTTATTTTTAATTAGAGTGCTTGCAATTTTTGTGTTCCAAGATCTTCCAGCTTGTTTTAGACCGTAAATTGCCTTCTTTAGTTTGCAGACTTTGTTTGTTTGTTTTGTATGGAGTCCTTCTGGGAGTTCCATGTAGAGTTCTTTATCTAGGTCGCCGTGTAGGAACGCTGTCTTGACATCGAGGTGGTTCACTTTCATCCCTTTGTAGACTGATGCAGCTAGGAAGGCTCTAATTGTAGAATGCTTCACAATGGGTGTCTGAATGTCTTGAGCTTCAGTTTTGTACAGCATGTAGTCATTTCTTATGGGAGGTATTCCCTTTGTTGGTCTCGTGGATCTTCTTTGTGTGACCACTTGTGTTCCTGTGCTTGTACCGGGTTGAAGGTAATCCTCGGTTTCTGAGTCCTCAAGGTTTTCGGATTGTGTTCCTGGTTCCTGACTTTCCTCTGCATTTCCAATATGATTGGAGGAAGTTAGATCTGTACTTAGTACTTGTGGTGAAGTTGTTTTTGTGGAAGCGTGGTGAAACCCATTTTCTTTTTCTATAAATTTTACGGATCTGCTGATTGTGATGTTGTCTGTATCGTGCAGGATTCTGTATCCTTTGCTTCGATCATCGTATCCAAGAAAGATCCCTTCGATAACTTTGCTATCCAACTTGTTTCTTTTTATCTTGGGAATATAGGCGGAGGCTTTACATCCGAATCTTTTTAGATGCTTCAGACTGGGCTTCCTGTTGGTCCATAGTTCAAAAGGAGTCTTGTCTGTAGCTTTCGAGGGTATTCGGTTGTGTAGGTAATTAGCTGTGGTAACCGCTTCCGCCCATAGAGACTGTGGGAGTCCTGAGTCAAACAGCATGCATCTTGTCATCTCCATTAGTGATCGATTTTTCCTTTCTGCTACTCCGTTCTGGGCTGGTGAGTAGGGGACTGTTAGCTGATGTTTGATTCCGCTTTGGTTCAGGAAATCTTCGACTTGTCGGTTTACGTACTCACGACCGTTGTCTGTCCGTATGGTTTGGATATTTTTTCCAAATTCCGTGTGTGCTGAGATGACGTAGTCTTTTATTTTTTCATAGGCTTCGTCTTTTCCTTTCAGGAGGTAGATCTTCGTGTATCTGCTGTAGTCATCAGTGAAGGTGATGAAGTATCTCTTACCGCTGAGAGAGTTAGTTGGTAATGGACCGCAGATATCACTGTGGACAAGTTGAAGCGTTTCAGTTGCTCTGTACTCTGTCTTCTTTGGAAATGGGGTTTCGGTGAGTTTTCCTTGAATGCACTGAACGCAGTCTGTGCTGTGCGAACAGTTATTCAGACTTAGTCCTCTTGCTAGGTTCTCATTTTGAATCTTCTTAATTGATTCTATATTTCTGTGTCCTAGTCTGTCGTGCCAGAGCATGAGACAATTTTTGTTCTTGCAGTGGTTTTGTTTTGCAACATTTGCTTTGAATGTGCGAGTTAGGAGGTTGTCATCCAGGTGGAGTCGGTATATTCCATTGTCAAGTATACCGTTCGCGAGGGCTGTGTTGTCTCTTTCGATGGTACACCAATCTCTGTTGAACGTCACTTTACATCCGTTGGAGGTGGCCGCACTCACTGACAGAAGGTTGTCTGTTAGTTCCGGGATGTAGAGAACTTTTGTGAGAAGTAAGGTGTCAGTCTTTCCTTGGGGTGTGATGACTTTGATTTCTCCTTGTCCTATCCCTTTGACCTGCAGCTTATTGCCATTAGCAACCACAACATTTTGTGTTTGTTCTCTGTTAAGTTCAGTGAAGAAGCTTTCGTCGTACGCCATATGAGATGTGGCTCCAGAGTCGACGAACCAGTTGTGTACTCTTGCTTCTCGTTGAGTGCAATTGAGAGCTTTTGGGTTAGGTCCTTTTGTTGTTCTCTGATTTGTTGGTTGTTCTTGGGTGACACTCGACTGATTTGTGTACTTTGGTACGTTTCCTCTTCTGAAGTTTTCATATTTGTACTCTTTGTTGCTGTTGTTTTGCTTTTGATAGTGCCAACATTTTTCTTTGGAGTGGTTTGGTTTGTGGCAGAAAGAACATAATTTCTTCTCTTTTTCTCTTCTTTGGCTTGAAGCTCCGTGGAGGCTTTTTAAGGCTTTTGATGCGGTGCTTTCGTCTTTCGAGCTTTCTACTCTGCGTGTGTGTTCATCAAGGAGTTTGTTCTTGGTAAATTCAAGCGTTAGCTCGTCATCAGGCCTTGATTCCAACATCGTGATGAGATTGGAGTAGCTCTTTGGAAGCGAGCAAAGCAGTATAGCCGTGATGTGAGAGTCCTTTAGTGTTTCGCCAATGGTCCGCAGTTTGTCAACAAGTTCCATCATGGTAGTGATGTGCTGCTGCATGTCTTTGTCTTCTTCGAGTTTTAAGCTGTATAGTTTCCTTAGCAAATAAATTTTTCCTGAGAGTGTTTTTCTTTCATAGATATTTTTAAGAGTGTCCCAGGTAGCTTTGGCTGTTAGTAGGTTTTTGACATGCACTATTTGTGAGTCGGCGATGCTTAGATTAATGATAGCTCTAGCTTTTGAGTCTTTCTTTTTCCATTCGATTTTAGGTTCATCTGGAATATTTTCGGTGACAACTTCCCAAAGATCTTCCTTTTGCAAGAGCATTTCAATTTTGAAAGACCATAGTGAGTAGTTATAGCCGTCGAGCTTATTTAGGGTTACATCGTGGCTCGGGAGTGACGCCATTTTTGCTAAGCCTTTTTTCTTTGTCTTAACTCGTTAGTTGAATTTCATGCAATATTCAGTCTCATAATCTAATTGTTGTAAGATTTAGGTACTTACAGCTTGTAGGAAGGCATGAGGACGTTGAGGATTATATGATAATAATCTTTATTATCCATTTAGCAAGAAAAGACAAAGTTATGGTAGCGAACAGTTATTGAAGTATAGAGAAGAAGGTAAACAAAACAGTTGGGATGATGATAGGTCCAGTGTGGCGCTAGCTGTCGTAGCATTCAGTTATCCAACAAATACGAACACTTTTATTTCAATAAGGAATTTTTTATTTTTGTTCATATAAATGTTTCATGCCTTTGTCTAAACATTTTAAAATTAAATAAGGCTAGTTAATGATTAATATCAACAATTTAATATTTAATAGCGAATATTTTAAAACATATTAGAAAAATATTGAGTTTAACGACATTATAATGCTTAAAATCATATATCAAATTGAAATAAATCACCGTTTTATAGTTAAAAATAACATTTTGAAATTAGGCAATAATATTTGGAAGTTATATATAAATAACAACCAAAACCAAATTGAATTTCTTTTATTGAACTTTTATATTTTATAGTCGTTTATATCTATTTTATTCCATATAAAATAGCTTACACTTAATATGCTGTGAATTTGATGTAATATTCAATAAAAATAGGTGAGATACTAATTTCTGCGGTAGGGTGATTGTACCGCCAGGTGCATAAATAAGCTAGGTTGGTTTTAGATAGGTTATTCAAAAATTGGGTATATTTTCTCAAACGACTAGTAAGCCTTGCGCGGAATAATGCATTCGGCTGCACGTTTTCACTCTGTGGGTTAAAATGAGTTTCTCATTCGATATCGTATCAGAATATCAACGTACGTTAAGCGAATTTTGTGGAATAAAATAGTTATCAATAGTTACTAAATAGAAAGGTTTCAATAATACAATTTGTATATAAATCGAAATTTCATTATTTAACTTCGAAATGTATTGTTTAAATATATAATACTAATTTTTTACTAAAAACGCTGCTATTTTACGTTAAAATGTAGTTCTAAAACCCTGATATTATTATTCAATTCAATATTTAGCTAATATATTAATCTTTTATTTTTATATTTTTGTTATTCAACTTCAAAGTGGTTATTTTATATAATATATAGTTAGAATACATTAAAAAAATTCTTGAAGAGTTGAAACAGTAAATGAGCAAAAATAAAATACCCTTATTGAATTGAAAAAATATCTTCATCGAAATTGAAAAGCGCTTATTGAATTAAAAATATCCTTAATAAAATATAAAAATGACCGTAAAAAATTCAAAAAGGTATATAATGCAATTTATTATTAATGTTATTTATTTTAATTAACTGAAATAACAAATTTAGAAAATAATCTGTATATTAAATAATGCGTAAATAGTATTTTAAAGAAAATATAAGCAAAATTATTATTTTTATTTTAACGATAGTTCAATGTATTAGAGTGATGTAAGTGGGGTTTCTATATAGATTCAAACGATTATTTTCTTTTATAAATAACTTTCTAAAATTCTACGAAGGTAGAATAGCGTGTCCATTTAAAATTCTAAATAAAATTTACTTGAATCTTTGTTTAAATAAAATATAGAAAACAGAATATCTAAATCTTATAAAATATAGTAATAAACCTTCTGTAGAACATTGGATAGAAATAAATAAAATATTTATATAAAAAACGTATAGCAAAAAATAAAATAATATCTTTCAAAAGATTAAAAAAATTATATCTAGAATATTTTTGAAATGATATTTATTCATCTCTCAAATATATAAAATTTTATATATACCTTTTAAAGATATTATATATATATTAAAAACATATTTGAATTCAAAAGAGGACATATTTGATTTTAATAACGACTTTTGATATCATTAAGGTCAATTTTTATTTTAATAGGTATATATTTATATTTTGTTGCATATATATAAAGATTCTACATTTTGAAAAATGGGGTCGGTGGAAGGATGGTCTAAACCGTTGGATTTAAACCGCTACGACCCGGGTTCGATTCCCGTATAGGTCAGTTTTTTCTAATAAAAAAAAAAAACCTCTAATAGCCCCCGATTCTTGCAAAAGTCCTACCCAAACAGCGAGTGCAAGTAACCAAACGGGGCTCTGGCACATTTGTAAGTGCAAAGTCGAACTGCTTTTCAAATGTGTAGATATGTAGTGCACTTAAATTGAAACTTGAAAAAATGTTTCAATGACCACCGATTTTTCCAGCGTCCAACACACAAGCGAGTGCAACTACCCACCATGACTATCAATGTATATACGTTGTGTGTGTACTAAGGATAATAACAAAAACATTTTTGAAATATTCAAATTCGATAACGGAATTTTATTTTATAATATCAACATTTCAAAGTTTAATATCAAATATTTAAAGTACATTAAGCACACAATATATTATAAGAAATTGACACTATTTTAAACGCATATATAATTCCCTTTAAAATTAAACAATTTTCTACTGCTCTTACTTCAACGATAAAATAAATGGGAGGGCCTGGTTCATCAGTGTTTTAATTTTCATTGCAGAGAGTAAGGGCAATATAAAATTATTTAATTTTAAAGATAATTATATGCGTCTAAAGAAGTTTCAAAATATTTTGAGATTGATTAAGATATTTTAAAGCTTATCGAGTAAATTTACTATCAATTAAAAAATCTTAAACCGCATTAATTAATTAATTTTTTTTTGTAAATTAAAGGTATTTAAATATGAAAAAAAAACAAAATTAGGATTTAAATAATCATATTTAAAAAAAAAGCTATATAATTATATTTACAATTCAAATTTATATTTTCCTATTGAAAGCTTTCTACTTAGTAACTTTCATATATATTTTGTTCCATAAAATTCATTTATTTCAAGTGCGATGATTTGAAACGATATTATATAAAATATGAAAATATTCTAATTTAAACGAGTAATATAGAATAAATTATTTAGAAAAATTACATTATAAATAAAGGATCTATTATTTAATTTTATATTATTGTTTTTTAATATATAATGGTATTTTAAGTTTTAAAATTTAGTTATTTTATACAAAAAAAATATTTTTTAAAACTTTAAAACGTCGATATTTTATAAACTTTGAAATGTCATCGTTATAAACTACACAGAAAATGTATATCATAATTAGATTATGAATTATTTCCTATTTAAATATAACAATGATGATATTATACTATGAAATGCTTTTAGGTAACCTTAAAATGTTTGCAAAGTGTAAAACCTTATTTTTAAACCAAAATAAAATTCATTTTATTAAAACAAAAAAAAAAAAATATTCCAAAAATATCCCTAAAGAAATCAATGAGGTTTTTATATTGTACAAAATATTCGATTATTAATATTAACAATTATTTTATTATAAGAGTTAGATTACGCGCGCGTTATCTTACAAATATCTTTTTCGATATATAATTAAAATTTTAAAAATTTCCTAATAATAAAATAAAGGTGAAAGTTTTGAATATCAAAAATATTAAATATTATATTAAATAAAAACAAACGATAGCAATGCGTCTCTTTATATATATATATATATATATATCTATAAAGAGACGCATTGCTATCGTTTGTTTTTATTTAATAATTTATAGCAATTCTTTTGTCTAAATATTATATTTAAAAATATATTTCAAAATTCATTTTATTTATTAATAATAATTTTTAAAAACGATTATAAATTAAAATCAAATTCAAATATCAAAAGACGTTAAAATCAAAAAGTTATTTTCCAGATGATTTCAATTTAATCTGTTTGAAACCCCAGAATTAAAGAAAAACTTGGGTGAAATGTAATCAAAAGATCTAAATTAATTGCAATAATAGCTTACTGGTTTGCGAAGTCATAAAAAAATAGGTCTAAAACACAAAAAGAAATCTTTGTTTATTAAAGAATCATTTAGATAGCTTAGAAAAGGAAGACAATTTAAATAATTGATCTCGGAGTCTGAATAGGACGTTTTTCTTTCAATTTTTATGAAAGAGCTGCAATAGTTTGTCCTTCTATTTGAAGACTTATTCCATTTTGGCCTTTGTTGGCTTAGGAAGTTAAAGCCATCACTTTATAAGCCATTTAACACAAGATTGACTTTATATAGATGTATATATATATATACAACCTTTCTTCACTTCGATTCACGCTTCACTGATTTTATATATAAAGCTAGTTGTTACCATTCAAGTAACATTACTCTTTCGATCTTTTGATTTGAATAGAAATGGAGCATTTTATTTCATGTTTCAATTTTATTAAGTGTTCTGAATATTATAATTTATATATATAGGTGTTTTTTTATATATATTTTAAGTTTAATCAATTAATTGTTCCCACAGAGTATGTGTGTAAAATCACAAGTTAATAGGTGCTAACCGAAAAAAGATAAGGTTCTCATTGTTTACTATGTCATAAGTTTCTCGTTTATTTTGTTCTCCCTCTTGTAAATCAATAAAGATCATGTTTAACAATCTTCTTGGAATCAGTATCTATAAAAAGTCTAAAAAAGTCAACAATAGTTTTTGTAATTTAAGACAAAATTTTAGTTTATTAACAAAATTAATTTCTATTTTCGATTTTATTATAACTTTTAACCGTTATGTGAACTATATGAAAATAATTGTAAAATTGAAATTGTACTCTGGACTAGGGTTGATAAATTGTGTAAGAGAAATGCATTTTCTGACCGTGCAACTAAAAGTAGCTTAATAGCCTGCGCCACATCTGTCAGAATTAATATTAACTAATTGTTTATTACTAATTATTACAGAATTAGTCAAATAACCGTTCTTGATTAATCAACAAAAGCTAACCATGTACACGTTCCAGACTGTTGGCCTTCATTAGCGTGTTGCAAGCTGTACCTCAACGACCAAAGAAAGCTTTGAGGCTTTCTTGAATCAAAGAATGTACATATAAGCCGGTAAGGGATTAGAAATGCAAGAATTGATCAAAAATTGGTATTTGACCAATTCTGTGATAATTGAAAATCAATTATATATTTATGTTTATACCGACAAAGGCGCAAGCCATCAGCAATTTTTAGTTGCACAATCAAGAAATATGTATGTGTTGTTGCTTTTCTCTTACTTATAATATATATCAATTTTAATGAAATACAATTCTTTTTTATTGTAATTGGTTTATATTTCTTAGACATTTTTTTTATATCCGTTATGATCAAGCAAGAGAACAAATGCATATTATTTTTTCGCCTATACTCAATATATATATGTTATGAATAATTTGTTTGTTGTTAGATAAAGGGTTGATAAGACAAAGGATCGATAAGATCGACAAGGGTTAAGGGTGCAGCCATGATAAGAAAAAGATAATTATTTACCATCAAGTAGCTATTATTTTCAATTACTTGAGGAAATATTACACATTAGTTATTTTCACAATATATACAATTTATAAAGTTAATCCTATATTAGTGATTCAAAAAGATAGATATGTTAACTACAATATTTTCAAGAAAACTGAAAGTCATTCGAAAAACGATGATAACCAAAAAGTAGAAATATCAATAAATAAAGATAAAATATAGATATTTTTTTAAATATAGAAATAAATGAGCTTTTAGATTATATAATATATATATATAATAACGAATAGATTCAAAAAGGATAAGTTTCTTTATTTGAAAAATCATTCGAGCTTTCGGGCGCAAGCTGCCCTTCTACAGGAATATTAGATACAATTTCAAGTAATCATGTATTTACAGTTATATATATTTTTATTTAAATGGTTCCTCGCTTTAGTCTTGTATAGCGTGAGTGGATCACACGTGATTTAGTTTAAATCAAAGAAAAGCCTTGATAAAGAGAGGCGTATTGCCCCTAGAAATACCAGCTGATCAATAATTTATATCCAGTATATGCCATATATTTATTTATATATATATATATATAAGCTGTTTTTTGCATATTTAGGATTATTTATGAAGTTTTATATTTTAGTATTTAAGAAATTTATTGCTATGTATATTAGTCAATTGGTTGATATTATTATATGCAATATTGTTAAGTGGTTTGATGAAGAGAAATCGGATAATTCTATTTTAGTTTTTGGACCAGCCTATCATATGTCTCTGGGATATCTATGTGTCTATTTATGCTATTATATTTTGATGAAATCAGTGCTTCCAGTATTAATCTTTTGTATTTACTATTTATGTTTGTATAATGAATATAAAAAACAGCTTATATATATATATATATGTATAAATATATGGCATATACTGGATATAAATTATTGATCAGCTGGTATTTCTAGGGGCAATACGCCTCTCTTTATCAAGGCTTTTCTTTGATTCAAACTAAATCACGCGGGCATGTTATCCACTCACGCTATACAAGACTAAAGCGAGGAACCATTTAAATAAAAAAATATATAACTGTAAATACATGATTACTTGAAATTGTATCTAATATTCCTGTAGAAGGGCAGCTTACGCCCGAAAGCTCGAATGATTTTTCAAATAAAGAAACTTATCCTTTTTGAATCTATTCGTTATTATAATAATATATATATATTTTTTTCCTTAAACTTATTTTATTGACGTTATATGTATTGCTGAGTTTGTTGTTGACATAAATATGTTATAATACCTTGTAAAAGGTTGGCGATCAGCCAACTGAAATATTGGTAAATAAATTATATTTTGATCTAATATATGTCTTTTTAATTGAATATTTATTTAAATTATGCTCTATTTGCAAATTAAATAACTATATAAGTTCATAAAAATCTTCAAAAATATACCGCTCTTTCAAATGAATATAGAGAGATTTCAAAATTTCTCAAAAATAAGGAAAATTATTTGAAGTTAAAAAGGCTTAATTGAACAAAATATAAAATAATATTTAAGTTTATCATTCACATATTTATCTCCTCACTAAATATAAACTATTTATTACTAGAATATTGGTTTATTTAACTCAATTATAAGTTTTAATTGTTTATATTGAAAGGGGGTAACCGCTGTATAAATAATTATATAATTAGAACTATCTTTAATTAAGCAATTAACTATTATATTTAGTTAGCGCGCTATGTTATCAGAACAAACAGCCCAGTAATTTATGCCTTATACTGGTTAAAGATAATAAAAGTTGAACAATACAATTGGATGATGTTTTAATGGCATTGCTACTGTTGTTATTTTGTGTAAAGGCACTTATACACTAAATTTACTATAGAATATGTTTTATTTGAACATTCTTCAAAATGAGTAATAAAAACAAAGAAATGTTTTCAATAGGCTTCTCGTTTCAAATATGTGGAAATCTTTCGAACGTATACTTGTCCTTAGCCTACTAAATCAGCAAACATAACGATATTTAATACTTAATTTACAATACATTGTGAATAAACAAGATGAAGACATGAAAAAAGTAAAAAAAGTGACATTTCACTGGGATCAGGTTAATAAATTAGAGAAAGGCATCTTCTGATCATGTAACTAAATTAAAGCCGATTTCTTAATAAATAATATGATTATCATAATGTGTTTCTTTTATATAAAGTATAAAATATCTTATAAGTTATCCGTTTTATGTCCTGACCAGAAGTCCTCCTCTAAGTGGCAGGCGGGAGAAGTAACACAGGTAAGGGACTGTCCTGTAGTACGGTGTCGTGAGCTCCGAGCCGCTACGGTAACCGTGAACAGGGAACTCTGAAATGTGGCTGACAAACGGGGCAATGGCACCTCCCCCCCCCCCTCCCCCATTCCACGGAGCAGCTACTACCTTACTGCAAAGGAAAAATTAATAGGAATGCCTGGCTCATCAGTAGTGAACCCTCTCAGCGGTTTCGCCAAGTTTTGCAGTAAGGGCAGTAAAAATTGTTTTTTTTTTTAAAGAATCATACGCGTCTATAATAGTTTGGAATTTAGATAACAGATGGCGCGCTAATGTATCATAATATAATTATTATTATTACACACATTTTCTAGAGTTTTCACCATATTATTGTTGACAGATAACCATTAATGAGAGAATTAGGATTTATTATTATAAAAATAATTTTCATATATAATATATTTTCAAAATAGTATATGTAATTAATTAGCTGATGTTTTTTTAATGATAGAAAATATGATAAAGAGAAAATAAATATTTGTTTAAGAGATGATACAAATATCTATGAGTCTATAAAAATAGAGTTTCGATATATCTTTTAATATAAATATGTCAAAATCTCAATTGTTTTTTTTTTTCTTTTATGTGTCAAAATAGTCGCTGGTCAGAGAGAAACTGGCAATATTTCATTTTCTAAAAAATGGCTCGACGTTAAATAATGGTCTAGAGAGGCGGCAGCAGAAAGAAAACACGAGAACAGATATAGATAAAAAAAATCCAAAGCAAAGAGACAGTTGGTGACGATGCAACTGAATCAATGAATCTGTTTTGTCGATATTATTTCGTACTCTGTACATCCTGGCGCCTGGCGCCGCTGGCAGCGCATGCGTGGCGCCATCGATTCAGACGATAGTAAACAGCATCGTCTGCCCTGCTAGCAAATCGCTACCTGCGCCCATGTAAACAGTCCTTCCAGTGTAAATAACATCTTCCATTATCTACCCACTCCCAGATTCCTGAAAATAATATCCCTAGGATCAAGCTTTCACATATTTTCGATATGAAAAAAAACTTTTTTTTCGAAGGTTTTTATTGGAAAGAATCAAAAATACATTTTTTTTTTGTACACACACACATTTTTTTTTTTCAAAAAATAAATTTTATATACACACAGGGATTCAGTTTTGTTTGATGGAAATGGTGAATGGATAAAGACAAAAAAGTAAATAAAACCATTGTAAATATATACAAAAGACTAGTGAATTCACACGACAAAATAACACCTATATCCTCGGTAAAAGTGAAAATAAACATTCGCTAAAAGTCAAAATGGCAAATATTACCCTCGTGAGGATTCAGAAATAGTTCAGAAAGATAGAAAACTATATCTTTTCTATGTAAAATAAAAATATTATTTGGAGAATAACCTTTCTACATTGGCAAGGTCTCCTCGACTGTATATAAAATTGGTTATGGTTCATTTATTATATATATCTCTAAACCTTGTGTGTATGATTTACCATATTGAAGCATATATATGTTGTAATATATTCCAGTATATATCTATGTCTCCATGTGTTATATAGATGTAGTGTAATTGCCAAGGTAACAAATAAAATTTCGGGTGAGAGACAGTTGGCGCCAGTAGGAGGAAAATGGTCCGAAAAACAAGTCGGGTTCCCAGGTGTGCCCCTCTCTTACTCAAACAGATTAGTCCGCTTGGAGACACGAGGTTTGGCAGACCCCTCTAGACATATCTCCCCTGACCGGCGTCGGCTACACTTGCTCTCTCGCCATCTCTGTAGTGACATCCAACATACCACGTCCTTTTGTTTAATCCCAATTCCACGCCTGAACTCACTCTAAACATTGTGGCCACCACGACTGCAACCAACATGCCACACTACAGTCATCCAACGGAATAACAAACTACATTACTACATATATATATATATAGGTGAAAAACTAATAAAATAAAAAAGGTCAGGTGTTGATATTAAAAATAAAAAAGGCATATCCTGACCATGCTCACATGAGCATCTCTAGATGGCAGATTTAATATTTAATATATATGTTATATTAAAATATATAATTTTATTCAAAATTATATTTCATAGATTCATAAATTCTGTTAAATCGAACGCCAGAGGTCACAATTCCCCTATAAAAAATCATTGTTGTTTTTTCCCGATGGCCGGCTCAAACCGTTTATACATTATGTAAATAAGTTTTTCATTTTTTTTTATTCCTACGCCTTAAGCCAGGCAGTACCTTTATCAAATTATGTTTTTATATATTCCATAAGCTCAATTGAGGCTATTTTTGATAACTAATTTTATTTAATTATTGCCACGACTGCATTAACATAGCATAATCCTCAAGACGTATGAGTATAATAGTTTCGAATTTTGATAACAGATGGCGCGCTAATGCATTATAATAGTAATATATACGTCAATGTGAAAAAATAGTACAAATGTTTTATTGTACTGGGATAAGGTGCATAAATTGAGAAAAAGGCATCTTCTTATCGTGCAACTGAAAGTTGTTAATGGCTTGCGCCATCTATCGGAATAAATATCAACTATTTTCGTTGATTTTTAATTATTCCAGAATTAGCCAAATACCCATTCTTGATTAATCAAGAAAAGCTAACCACGGACGCGTTTCGGGCTGTTGGCCCTCATCAGCATGGCGTAAGCCATTAGGAACTTTCAGTTGAACGATAAGGAGATGCCTTTTTCTTAATATAGGTCAATAAACACTATATTTTCATATGTATCAGAAATAGTGTAACAACCCATTATTGTAGATACAATACAAACCGCCAGCTTGACCATAATGTAATGACAAACGAAGCTATAAAGTTTTATTGAGAGTCGGCCGCGCCCAAGATAGGACAAGGTCCTATTTCAGATATCATTAGTTTGTTTCACTTCTGCTCCCGATTTCAAAATGCATTTTCCTATTATTTATTGAAGATATTTGTGTTCTAAACTTGAAAACCATTGTAGGTGCGTTACACTCGCTTTGTAAGACCAATATATGAATTTATCTCTGATTTAAACATTATATCAAGCATATTATTATATACACCAATTATTATATAATGTCATGGACAAACCTTAAGGAAGTTATACCTTTTAGCATGTATATCGGGATTCAGACACTAACTCTGAAAGTACACGCCTGGACAAAACTTAAGGAAGTCATACCTTTTAGCATGTATATCGGTATTCATACACTAACTCTGAAAGATACACTTCTGGACAAAACTTAAGGAAGTTATATATTTTAGCATGTATATCGGGATTCAGATAATAACTCTGAAATATATTTGATACATAGTGATTTTTTTATTGAAGACACACAAAAATGTTAACAAAAAATTGCCTCCGTCTCCGCAAAAAAAAAAAAAAAAAAAAAAAACAGACCTCGGGCGACATTAAAGACTTTCTACTTTTTTAGTTTTGTCTCTTTAAGAGTGTACAATAACATATCAATATAAATCAACATATAAATACAAAGTGTTAATTATAAAAATTCGATGAATATATTAGATAATAATACTATATATTAAAAAGATAAATGTATATATATAAACTCAAAAATATATATACATAATTAGTGAAAATAATTGACTAAAATAAAAATTCTTCACACCCATAAATTTAGAGAAAATCAATTTTTCTAATTTATGCTTTGACTAACTTCTGCAGAGGCCATGTTTATAAATATGAAAGGTGCTCAGATCATACATTTATAAATGCACTAATATTTTTTATCATTAATTTTTAATTAAAAAGGCATATATTGAATCAAAATATCGTTTTTTAAACCAATATTTCAGTTGACTGAACGCCAAATAAATGATATTTTGATCCAATATATGCCTTTTTAATTAAAGATTTATTTAACACATAGCAATAACGCGCCATCTATACATATAAAATGAAAGAATTCAAAAGCACGAATGTTTCTTTTATACATACTACAAACTTCTACTGCCCTTACTGCGATGAAAAAATATGTATTGATAAATGTAAAGATTTATTTAATATAAAGATAAAGATTTATTTATGGATTGCTCTATTTTCAAAATATTATTTGATTATTTGAAAATAAAATTGCAAAATAGTATACATTTCGGACGCATCTCTAATCATGGAAGCATGTAATAGAACAACGTCTTTTTTACAATTCAAACAAGTAAACTATAAACTATAATAGATAATAAATGAGAAAAACAAATATAAAGAAACTTTAATATTCCTTTGATGTTGTGGTATCTTTGATGAAGTATAAAGAATAGAAATTTTATAGCATAGTCTTTTTTTTCATATCTTCGAATTTTATTTTAAAGGTAATTTGAATCAACAAAAGTAAAACGGATGCACATATAAATATGTTTTATAGATAAGCTTATTTTGTATTTTCATATAAATTTATTATAAAAGGAATATATATTTTTACTTTAATTATTTCATTCCTTATATATATCTACTATATTTTGATCATAGTCAAAAGGTCAAGAAGCTATTATATGTATAATATATTTATACTAGACGAATGACCCGGTTTCGCCCGAGAATTCCCCCGAGTACAATTTCCTTCATACTGAAAGTACATCAATAATAAATAGTAGAAATGGCATAGAATAGAAATACAGAAGTAACACAAACCACAGGCAAAAGGTGTGTGTGATGGCGAAAATTGTATTATAAGAGTGTTTAGGTATTTGATTTAATTATTTTCTGCAATCCATTTAGTTGTTTCAAAATCAATATAGTCTGAATATAGATGGCAGCTTTTACACACAACCTCCGAGATACTCGCCCCAGCGCATTAACCTTTGTAATTGTCTGAGTTTAGTGAGTGACTGCGATGCTCATCTTCTCAGTAAGAATAAGAAAAAAATAGGTTTATAAAAAATAATCCAAAATACTGTTATGTAAATATTTTTTCGGTAAAAATAAAAGAGCACATGGAAATTAGGCAAATATATGTGTTTGCTAATGACTGTGACTGCATTTTAAACAATTATTTTAAGAGATAAAAAAATGCCAGAACAAAAATTAATCAAAAATACAAAAGCCGTTATTTACATACAGTAACCCTAATTTTATGAGTTTTTTAAAATTGCATTGTGTGCACTCACCGTAATATAGTTAGTAATATAAACTTATCTCTCAGTACTCAATACTTTTTTTTAAGTAACACTCGTATAAAAAGATTTTTTAAAAAAAGCACGCGAGCAACTTGAAAGAAAAAAAATTCAGAACGCTCATTGGTCGCTTAATTGGCCTGGTGTTGTTACTTCGCCTCGTATTTATTCCGTGTAAAAAAAGTTCTTCAAATGAAAAAAATAATTAGCCAAAAATACTATTCAAAATATAGCAGAAAAATTTCCTCAGGTTTATAAAAAGCGACATGCAAAATTTGGTACCAATTGGTTCAGTAGTTTTTGAGTTTATCGCGAAACAGACAACAGACATTGACCTCTATATATAAGAAGATATGAAACATGCCTATAATATTTGGTTGTTTTGCTTGGAGAATAAGAGAAAAGAAATCTTATGCGACTTATCCTTTGTCTCTCAATTCGATAGTCAACAAATATATAATTGAACGAATAAAATGATGTTTGATCAAGGTCTTCTTTTTGGTTTATATAAATTCTACAAGATCCCAGTCATCGTTCGGAGGAGATTATTAAAATCGCCGAATGTTATGGTTCATTTGGATGAGGAAAGCGAAGACTAAAACGCGGCTGATTCCACACTCGCCTTTTCAGTGATATGCTAACTTATGCACATTGGATTCTGTGGCCACTGGACATGTGTCGGAACTGGAGGCTTTTGAAATCTGTGCTGTCTGGGGTATAGGAGCTCTATTTATGTTTCCCTTCTGTGGTGAATCTGTATAAGACCGGTATTCTTAATAAAGCTGTGTATATAGATGGCACCTTATAATTATAGATTTATTTCCTAATATTTAAATGGAGTATTCTTTCATCTTTTACGAGTGTTTTGTTTTCCTTAGCAACAAGTAGCGAGGATTTCAGAGGAACCTCTATCGTTTCACAAAGTCTTTGAACAAAAAACATCCAATATATATAAACCCAATCTACAAAATTATTATAAAAGAATATATCGATGATAACAATATATAAAGAATGAATTGTTATAATATTAATATACATGATACACTTTGGTTAAATATATACAGTAGAACCTCTCTGTAAAGGATAATACCTAATTGAAGAGTCAAAATGTCCTTTAGGGAGAGGTGACCTCTTACCGGAAAGTTGCTAAATAGTAAAAATGGTAATTTTGCAAATGAAAACTGTCCTTTATAGAGAGGTGTTCGCTAGCGGGATGTCCGCTAAAGAGAGTTTCTACAGTTCTCGTAAAGATGGACTATTTATAACGTTATTGTTTTGAGAAAAAACAATAAAACGCTACTGCAATGATAAAAATATTGGGAGGGTCTGGTTCATCAGTGGTGAATCCTCTAAGCGGTTTCGTCAATTTAATCTACCGGATCGCTTCTTAGAGTTCTAATATGAATCGTCCAATACAGTCAGGCTTTCTTCAATTTATGACAGGGCTCTATTAAGTATAAATGTTACACCTGAATGTACCAGCTTACCTTGGGTTTTACCCGAACAAATAATGTATTTTTACGCGCGCGTAAATGTTAATGATTATAATTACTATTATTAGTTGCAATGATAGCAGACTATCCTATTAATTCTTGTATCATATCATTTTTTGATCCTAAAATATTCAAATTTATGCCTTTACACTATGACAAGTAATTTCAGTCTCTATTCTTGATGCATAAGAGCACCATCTTATATTTGAAAATTGGACTATATATGAGGCGTATATTTCTTTAAAATGTGTAATTTTGCAATAAGGATAGCAGAAAATTGTTTGATTTTGGAAGAAATATATATAAGTCAGACTTTATTCCCCGGAACACTTGCATCAAATCAGTTCACCAAATGTATAAATATATGAGAATAAAATAGTCATAAATATCTATTTTATTTCCACTCATGGACATTCCTCTTTCATTGTGTCATCTCTATGACAATAGAAATAGAAAGAACTTTACACACCAAAAAAGGACACTAGATCCAAGCTGTCAATTTAAATCCTTCACATAACAAATATTCCAAAGTTGACGACCTAAATAGTGACATCACCTGACGGAATTGAATCAATCTTCAGAGATAAATTACTTCAACGGCCAAAATATTTTTATTGATTTTATTCAAATATATCTTCAACTATTCAATAGCCATCTCTTCAGTATATAGTTCACAATTCTATTAAAAGTATGGTTACACAAATATATATTTCTATTTTTACTACTTTTTGTTTCTTTTTTTTACAATAGTTAATCCTATTTCATCAATATATATTATCATTAATATTATCACGGATTTCCCTTGTCAAATTGGTACTAGGATTGGAGCTATCAATAACAATCAAGTGAAGTTCTTTTTTCTTTCTAAACTTTATTCACTATGCATGCAAAAATAAGCTTCTATCGGTTATCTATTTAGATAAAAATTATTATAGGAAAATTTACATAACAAACCTGAAAATAGAGATATTAAAACTATGCAAATATTATACAGGGACAATATTGATATTGTGTTTGATTAGCCAGATATACAGTTTAGTCTTCCAAAGGTAATAAGACTAAATTCAAATAAATAAGAAGGCTGTTATCGAAAATCACACACTATTTATTTGGATTTGGTTTTATTACATAGTGTTTCTAATATATGATCCAAATTGTGCTTTATTAGTAGAGTTTTCCATAAGTGACCATAACCTAAAAGCATGGCGACAACTTGTTTTTCCAAGAGGTAGCCTATTATTGTAGACTTTGTTTCGGTTGAAAGCTTCCTTATAGCTTGTCCTGTCATGACTGAGTCTCTTGTTAAAGAACATCTACAACAGAAACTCGGGTTTACCCATGTTTTTCATTGTTTATCATGGTAGACTCCTCTATATTCTCCTTTGTTTTTAGTGTCGTCAAGTTGAATTCGACTTTTTATGACTATATGGACAAATAACTTCCGATTTGATCTGTTAGTTACCATTATAGCTTGTCCTGTCATGACTGAGTCTCTTGTAATAGATCATCTACAACAGACATCGGGTTTATTCACGTTTTTCACTGTTTATCATGAGAAACTATTCTCTATAATATTTTTGTGTTAGTATCCATCAAGTTGAATTCGGCTTTTGATGACTTTATGGGCAAATATTATCCAATTTGATCTGTTAGTTATCTTCATAGCTTAGCCTGTCATAACTAAGTCTCTTGTAAAAGACCATCCACAATAGACATCGGGTTTTTCATTATCTTATCATGGTACACCACACTATATTATCCTTTGTTGTTAGTGTCCTTGAATTCGTGCTCAACCTTTGGTCACTTTATGAACAAATATTATTCAATTTGATCTGTTAGTGACAATCACTTGCAGCTCATTTCGCAACCTTCCAGTAGTTTCTTCGACCCCTTCTAGTCAGATTGCAATATTGCAGGTCTTTCTCTCTTCCTTCTTCTTTTTAATCATTCCCAACATCAATATATTTTACAAACTATTTGTTCTCATTATGTATCCGAAGTAGGACAGTCTTTGTTTACATATATAGTAGAACTTTGAGATAATTCGAAGTCTAAGGGACCAAAAAGAAAAATCGAATTGAAAACGGAAAGTATATTTATAGGAAATTCTAGGGACCAAGATAAATATTCGAATTGAGACGTTTTTGATTTAAAAACGTTCATTTTTTCAAGTTCTACTGTATTAAGATATGTAGAACGACATTTGAAAATTATCCCGCATGTGTTTCTTTTGAACGAAAAGAAATTCCCATCCCCGGACACTTTATTTTTCTGTTCATCATTACTCTTCACAATTCATCCTTTCATACTTCATCCCTAAGGTTATAAATAATCGTTATTTCTCCTTAAAATAAATTTCGATTTTTGGTTCAAAAGAAACACATTATTTTCAAATGTCGTTCTACAATCATAAGCCGCACTTTATTGTATTAACATATGTACATATTCTTTTATTCCGATAGACAAATAACATGGACAATTTATATGGACAAAAATGTAAAACATATTAACCTTTTGCTCATGAAAAAAAAAAATGGCAGAAGTAGTTCGTCAAATCGTCAGTAAATAGAAATAAAAGATTAATTAGAGAGCTTCTATATTTTGACGTTTCGATCACTTAACATTCACTTTCATAAGAAAAAGAGCGTGTTTTATTGTTTATTGTCTCAAAGCAATTAACACCATTATTGTTTATTTTATTTTCTATTCTATGTAAAATTGAATGTGCTATTAACTGAAACATTGTGGTAAATAAAAAAATATATATATAATCTGAGGTACTAAAAATGTTTTCTATAGAGATTTTACAGAAAAAAAGGAAACAGTTTTGCCATTTTGATTCTTCATATTTCCATAAACCATTTTTTTATATCCAATCTGTTTATTTGATTTTTGAAATACAGATAGCATTTTATATCCTCCCTAAAATATGAATAGCTGTCCAATATTTGTCTAAAATTCACAGCCACACAGGAAAACTGAGTGATTAAAGCATATAAATCCTAATATCATTTTTGTTAGAAGAATCGTAGGTTTTAAATAAGAGTGCTATTTTTATTTTACAAGGTATGTTCTAAAGAAGGTATAGAGTCATTAGTAGGGTATATTATGATAAAGTTAGATCTGTCGAATAAATACACTCATGGACAAAACTTAAGGGAGTGGAAGTCTGATGTCACTGGTGATAAGTTTTTTTTTTCTTGAAGGTGACAGAGGCAATTTTGTTCACAATTGGTTATTTCTTGTGTCTTCAACGAGGTCACTGTGTATCAAATATCTTAAAATTTTATTATCTTAATCCAGATATACATGCTAATAGGTACAACTTCCTTAAGTTTTGTCCATGAGTGTATCTTTCAGAGTTATTGTCTGAATCTCGATATACTTGCTAACAGGTACAAATTCCTTAAGTTTTGTCCATAAATGTATCTTTCAGAGTTATCGTCTTAATCCCGATATACATGCTAAAAGGTACAACTTCCTCAAGTTTAGTCCATGAGTGTATCTTTCAGAGTTATTTTCTTAATCCAAATATATATTCTAAAATGTACAACTTCCTTACGTGTCGACCACGGGTGTATCTTTCAGAGTTATTTTATGAATCCCGATGTGCATACTAAAAGGTACAACATCCTTAAGTTATGTCCATGAGTGTACCTTTCAGTTATTGTCTGAATCCCGATATACATGCTAAAAGATAGAACTTCCTTAAGTTTTGTCCATGAGTGTATCTTTCAGAGTTATTGTCTGAATCTCGATATACTTGCTAACAGGTACAAATTCCTTAAGTATTGTCCATGAGTGTATCTTTCAGAGTTATTGTCTTAATCCCGATATACATGCTAAAAGGTACAACTTCCTTAAGTTTTGTCCATGAGTTTATCTTTCAGAGTTATTGTCTTAATCCCGATATACATGCTAAAAGGTACAACTTCCTTAAGTTTTGTCCATGAGTTTATCTTTCAGAGTTATTGTCTTTATCTTGATATACATGGTAAAATTGATAACTTCCTTAAGTTTTGTACATTAGAGTATCTTTCAGAGTTATTGTCTGAATCCCAATATACATGCTAAAGGTTATAACTTACTTAAGTTTTTCCATGAGTGTATCTTTCAGTGTTATTGTCTGAATTCCGATGTGCATACTAAAAGGTACAACTTCCTTAAGTTTTGTCCATGAGTGTATCTTTCAGAGTTATTGTCTGAATCTCGATATACATGCTAACAGGTACAAATTCCTTAAGTTTTGTCCATAAATGTATCTTTCAGAGTTATTGTCTTATTACCTACATACATGCTAAAAGGTACAACTTCCTTAAGGTTTGTCCATAAGTGTATCTTTCAAAGTTATCGTCTTAAACCCGATATTTAAGCTAAAAGGTATAACTTCATTAAGTTATGTTCATTAGTATATATCTACGAAGTAAAAAACATTTCACTATATAAATAAACAAAAGGAAATCTCATTTAGAGAGAGGAAAACCTACAAAGTAAATAGAAATGGATTAAGTTCCATAAGTTGGAAATCTTTGAGTGTTTTCAAGACAAAAACGATGGAATTGACAGTAGAACCAAAGAAATTATTATTTTGAGAAAGAAAATCCCCTTCAATATGGATTAGGACCTTAAAGTGGTCTCCCACAAAAACAGTAATGGAGTACTTGATCCATTACACCGTCATAAAAATTTATTTCTTCCCCTGAGAACAACTCACCACCAATTAGCTGTGGAAAATATGCTTGGAGAGGCACCTGGAACAGACATGTCAGAAATCTCTAGACAGCAAAATATTTTTATTTTCTTCTTCTTTACATTTTACCACTAACTTTAATTTTATGGACTAAAACCAAAATATTTCGAGTTTAGAATCTATAAGATATTCTTTGTTTATTTTTTACTTTGTTCAAACTTTTTTCTCTCAACGAAGCACAAATTTGAAAGTAGATTTTCATCTCATATTATTATCAAATATACCCTTTCTCCCGACATAAAAATACGTCTGACTAATATATATGTTATATATATAGGAAAAAAGAGATTTTCTGCCTGATTTTTGATTAACTTAAGGATTATGCTATGGTAATGCAGTCGTGGTTAAAATCTTGAAAGTATAATATTAAAATTAATGAAGATTAGAAATATCTTTAATTGAGCTAGAGGAATATATAATCAACATAATTTGATAAAAGTAATACCTAGCTTAAGGCGTAAGAATCTAAAAAATGAAAAGATTATTTACATAATATACAAAATATTTGAGACGGCCTTCGGGAAACAACAACAATGAGTTTTTATAGGGGAAGCGTGACCTCTGGCGGTCGATTTAGCAGAGTATTTGAATCTATGAAATATAATTTTAAATGATATAATATTTTAATATAACATACTGTATGTATATATATATGTCATATAAAGATATTATTTCATTTTAAAATTAGAATTTCTAGAATAAAATACTCTATTAAGTTGACCGCCAGAGGTGGCGGCTTTCCCTATAAAAACGCATTGTTGTTGTTTCCAGTTAGCCAGCTCAAATCTTTGTGTACATATGTAAATATGTAATCTTTTATTTTCCTTTTTACGCTCAAATCTGGTATTTCTTTCTTAAATATTTTCATCAGTTCAATTGAAGCTGATTCTGATATAACTATTTTTGTTATTATCATTTCTCCACTACTGTATTGAAATTGCTCAATAATATTATAAAATCAATAGAAACTCTTTATATAATATAATTCAGTTGGCTGAACGCCAACCTTTATCAAGGTATTATATCATTTTAATGTGTTAAGAAAAAAGCCTCTCCTTATCGTGCAACTGAAAGTTGCTGATGGCTTGAGCTATCTATCGGAATAAATATAAACTATTCTCGTTGATTTTTAATTATTCCAGAACCCATTATCCCAGTACAGTATCACATTTGTACTATCCTTTCACATTGTGTCGCGGTCTCACGCAATTCTGGCCTTAACTACCCGTTTCATGATTTCTCAGGATGCCTGAATGACCAATTATTTGGTCGTTGAGGTACAGCTTGCACCACGCTGATGAGGGCCAACAGCCCGAAACGCGTACGTGGTTAGCCTTTCTTGATTAATCAAGAATGGGTAATTTTCCAAATCTGGAATAATTCGAAGTTAGAATATTTGATATTTATTCCGATAGCTGGCGCAAGCCATCAGCAACTTTTAGTTGCACGATAAAAGGGATAACTTTTTAAATAATTTATGACCTTATCCCAGTACAATATCACATTTGTACTATTTTTTCACATTTAATGTGTCTTGTTGTAAAATGTTATAATACCTTGATAAAGGTTGGCGTTCAGCCAACTGAAATATTGGTAAAATAAATGTTATTTTGATTCAATATATGCCTTTTTATTTAAAGATTTATTTATGGATTGATCTATTTTCAAAATAATATATATATGTTTATATTAATTGATGGATTACAATTTAACGATTGAAACTTATATTTATGAATAGTAATATGTGTCAAATTACAAGTAAGAAATTTCGATAAGACAACAAATAGTACAACACAACATAATAGTACTTTTATTAAATAAATAACAAATATACAATATTCACCAATGTTTAAAAAGAGCTTGAAAACAATAGAGCAAGAACATTATATATCAATGAATTTTAAAATGCTTATTTTTGATCATATATTTTATTTTCCAATATTTCTTATGGCAACATGCCAAACTTCTTCGGGGAACAAGATTGCTTTGAGATGCTTGCGAACAATCTTGTTCCCTGAAGAATTTTGGTGTGTTACCATATGAAATATTGGAAAATATATGGCCCAAATAAGCATTTTTTAAATAAATTAATATATGAATTGCTCAAATTTCAAACATTTCAATGTATTTGGTTGGTATATCTTGATATATCAAGTAAAGAGTAGAAATCAACTTTAAAAAAATAAAAATCAACAGATAATTGTTACATTATTCAAAAGAAGGTAGTGAGACATCAAAAACATTCAGTTGCACAATCAGGGGCTGTCAATATGATTATATAATACTAGCCGAATGACCCGGGCAACGCCCGTGTTTTACCCGATTGAATGTTTTGATTCAAATACTATTTGTTACAATTATAATTTGGCGCCTTAAATAGATGCATATGTTAAGTAATAACTATAGCCTATGTGCTTTATCTGTCTATGTACTGTTGGCTTCCGTAGGCGTCTCTTACTGGGAAAAAGAAAGAGAGGATTCCATTTGGTAATTAACTAATATATGCATTTATTTAAGGAGCGACCCGCTCCAACACAATAGTTACAAAAGCGAAAATGCGAGTGGGGGGGGGGGGGGGGGGGGCATGATGATGGGGGGGGGGGGGGGGGGGGGGGCAGAGGTGGCGTGATCGTAGCCGATCAATAGGAGGGCGCCATTCCAAAAAAAAAAAAGCAAACCGTGACAGAGGCGACGAAGAATGACGCTCGTAAATATATATATAGAATAATATAACTGAGATATTAACTGTAGTTTGATTTTGAATACACGAGTATTTTGATAATGGTGTGTGCAGCTATGACATGTTGAAAAATATAACTATTAATCATTTGATTTAATTGAGCTGATATATTATGAGGAAGAATATCTGACTTTTTTGAAGCCTGAAGAAAATATAAAAAGAAAGACTAGATTACGTAAAGCCGCGTTAATTGGCGGTCGATTTCATAGAGTTGTTCTTTAATAATATATTTCAAAATTAAATTAAAAATATATATAAAATATATAAAACATTTATTGGTGGTGGTGTCTTGTCCATGGAACAGATCAGATCGGTCCCTGCACCCTGATCATAATACCAGCCAACTGAGGTGTCTTGTCCGTATGGATGTCCTCTTCTGGATTGATGTCGGTCATATAGAGGTCTGAAAAGATGACCGGGCAACTGTATATATGGTCCGGAGTGAGTTGGGTGTTGTGACAGCTATTGCAGTTCCTGTAGGATCTAGTCATGTCTGGGTTTATCCTCATTCCTTTAAAATATCCTGTTCTGATTCTTGAAAGTTTTGTTGTTAATTCTCTGTTAATGTTGAGGTTGCATATGGGTTGGAATATTTTAGTTTTTGTAATGAGTTTTGCTTTTGCTATTGTATTTGCGTTTTTCAATATTATTAAACTAATTTCCAGTGCCTATTTTAATATTTATTGGTAAAATATGTTTATAAAATATATCAAAATATGTACCTTCCTTATAAAATGCTCTAAAACTAAGAATTATTTGATCATCTCTCAAAATGCGTAGACCAAGATAGGTGAATGCTTTTGACAAATTTATTTTTTTGCGTATGTAGTAACAAATATGACTAGGCATATTTAGACTAATAGACCAAACTATTCATGATTTCAACGCATTTTTAAAGTGACGGAACCTTCATATATATGAATACCACATCCTCCCGCAATATATTAATATATTATCCCTTTGAAATAAAGAATAAATGGTTATGTGTGGTTGGGTTTGTTTGTTTAACAATATGTAGCCTATACTGATAAAACTCAGATTCACAATTTGCCCCTGATTCTCGCAAAGGTCCAAACCCACCAGCGAGTGTGAGTAATCAAACGGGCCTCTGGCACATTTGTAAGTGCAAAAATCGAACTGCTTTTTATATGTGTATAGACATGTGGTGCACTTACAGTATAAGCAGTCGCTAAATGGCCACCATGATTATCATGGTCTGTACCACGTGTACTAGGGATAATAAAAAAAGATTAGCAATAAAAATAGGTATCTATAAAATAATTACTGATAAACAAATCACAGAATAAGTCAAATACACCTATCCCCCGATTTACACGGTAGATACGTTCCTGAGAAAAACGTGTAAATAGAAAATTAAAAATTTCGCGAATTTTTATGCGAAGAAATACAGACAGTGTGCGTGTGCAGCAAGTCAGCCCATAAGCTCGGAATTCTTCGTGAGATGTGTACACAGCGCATGTGTTCAATCACAGTAGCATTTAGTATAGTGCGATAAAAAAAAATTATTTGAAAAACCGTGTAAAAGCGAAAACGTGTAAAACAAATACCGTGTAAATCGGGGGATAGGTGTAGTCGAATAATGGGCTATTTCAAATATTTCGTTGGTTTTGTATATGTTACTTCACCTTCTATCTCTCTTGGGAAGATAATGAATTTTGGGTGTGACATTTCAACGGAATTGATTAAAATAATAAAAAAAGAAAACAAGAATTTCTCTAATTAGTAAGCATAAATATTGAAACACGTGTTGAGTCCACAGTATTGTATTTAATATAAAGTAATAACGCGCCATCTATATATAGCAAATGAAAACATTAAGACACGAATGTTTTTTTTCACACATAAAACAAATTATCCTGTTGTCTTTACTGTGATGAAAATATATTGGGAGGTATTTGACTCAACAGTAGTGATTTGTAATATTTACTTGTATCTCTGTTGTTACAGGTTAATAATTGTCCGTTTATATATACTGACTTAGCAGAACTGCGTGAGAGACCTATACAAGTTGGCAATATTCTATTATTCCTTTTATACCTTTGTTACAGGTCAATAATTAGCCGTTTAGAATCCCGACGTAGCAGGACTGAGTAAAATATCAATAGAAGTTGGCAAGAGTTTTATATTTACTTGTATCTTTGTTGTTACAGGTCAATAATTAGCCGGTTATATATACTGACGTAGCAGAACTGACAATGTAAAAGATAAATACAAGTTGGCAACTGTTATATTTACTTGTATCTTTGTTGTTACGGGTCAATAATTAGCCGTTTATATATACTGACGTAGCAGAACTGACAATGTGAAAGACCAATACAAGTTGGCAACTGTTATATTTACTTGTATCTTTGTTGTTACAGGTTAATAATAAGCCGTTTTTATATACTGACGTAGCAGAACTGACGATGTAAGAGATAAATACAAGTTGGCAACTGTTATATTTACTTGTATCTTTGTTGTTACAAGTCAATAGGTAGCCGTTTATATTCCCGACGTAGCAGAACTGACAATGTAAAAGATAAATACAAGTTGGCAACTGTTATATTTACTTGTATCTTTGTTGTTACAGGTCAATAAGTAGCCGTTTATATTCCCGACGTAGCAGAACTGACAATGTGAAAGACCAATACAAGTTTGCAACTGTTATATTTACTTGTATCTTTGTTGTTACAGGTTAATAATAAGCCGTTTTTATATACTGACGTAGCAGAACTGACGATGTAAGAGATAAATACAAGTTGGCAACTGTTATATTTACTTGTATCTTTGTAGTTACAGGTCAATAAGTAGCCGTTTATATTCCCGACGTAGCAGAACTGACAATGTGAAAGATAAATACAAGTTGGCAACTGTTATATTTACTTGTATCTTTGGTGTTACAGGTCAATAATTAGCCGTTTATATATACTGACGTAGCAGAACTGAGAATGTGAAAGCCCAATACAAGTTGGCAACTGTTATATTTACTTGTATCTTTGTTGTTACAGGTTAATAATAAGCCGTTTTTATATACTGACGTAGCAGAAGTGACGATGTAAAAGATAAATACAAGTTGGCAACTGTTATATTTACTTGTATCTTTGTTGTTACAGGTCGATAAGTAGCCGTTTATATTCCCGACGTAGCAGAACTGACAATGTGAATGTTAAATACAAGTTGGCAACTATATATATATTGCGTATGATATTGTTTTTTACAGCACAATACAACAATGTTGGCAAGTTTCTCTAGAGTGGAATGTCGAGGTGACGAATCCACTCCAGGGCCTCCTCTGTGCACCGGTGGATATCCCCAAGTGTTCCCTGGAAGAATCAGTTGGCAACTGTTATATTTACTTGTATCTTTGTTGTTACAGGTCAATAATTAGCCGTTTATATTCCCGACGTAACGAGTTCTGACAATGTGAAAGACCAATACAAGTTGGCAACTGTTACATTTACTTGTATCTTTGTTGTTACAAGTCAATAATTAGCCGTTTATATATACTGACGTAGGAGAACTGACAATGTGAAAGACCAATACAAGTTGGCAACTGTTATATTTACTTGTATCTTTGTTGTTACAAGTCAATAAGTAGCCGTTTATATATACTGACGTAGAAAAACTGACAATGTAAAAGATGAATACAAGTTGGCAACTGTTATATTTACTTGTATCTTTGTTGTTACAGGTCGATAAGTAGCCGTTTATATTCCCGACGTAGCAGAACTGACAATGTGAAAGTTAAATACAAGTTGGCAACTGTTATATTTACTTGTATCTTTGTTGTTACAAGTCAATAGGTAGCCGTTTATATATACTGACGTAGCAGAACTGACAATGTGAAAGATGAATACAAGTTGGCAACTGTTATATTTACTTGTATCTCTGTTGTTACAGGTCAATAATTAGCCGTTTATATATACTGACGTAGCAGAACTGACAATGTAAAAGATAAATACAAGTTGGCAACTGTTATATTTACTTGTATCTTTGTTGTTACAGGTCAATAATTAGCCGTTTATATATACTGAGGTAGCAGAACTGACAATGCAAAAGATAAATACAAGTTGGCAACTGTTTTATTTACTTGTATCTTTGTTATTAAAGGTCAACAATTAGCCGTTTATATATACTGACGTAGGAGAATTGACAATGTGAAAGACCAATACAAGTTGGCAACTGTTATATTTACTTGTATCTCTGTTGTTACAAGTCAATAACTAGCCGTTTATATATACTGACGTAGGAGAATTGACAATGTGAAAGACCAATACAAGTTGGCAACTGTTATATTTACTTGTATCTTTGTTGTTACAAGTCAATAACTAGCCGTTTATATATACTGACGTAGGATAATTGACAATGTGAAAGACCAATACAAGTTGGCAACTGTTATATTTACTTGTATCTTTGTTGTTATAAGTCAATAAGTAGCCGTTTATATTCCCGACGTAGCGAGTCCTGACAATGTGAAAGACCAATACAAGTTGGAAACTGTTATATTTACTTTATCTCTGTTGTTACAAGTCAATAAGTAGCCGTTTATATTCCCGACGTAGCGAGTCCTGACATAATGAAAGATCAATAGAAGTAATCGATCACCTACACTGGCTTCCTGTCTGTCTGAAAAAGAAGAACACAAGATGATTACAGCAATTTGGTAGAAGATTATCTCACTGATCTCAGGTTCTATCAGATTCTTGTGTGCTTCCATACAGATAGGTCAATACTGGCTATCTATGACAGGGTGGCAAAGTAATAATTTATGGAGAAATAATTCATAGGGAAAATATGGGCGGTACCATCTGGAACAACTATTACTTATATGTGTGACATGTGATAAATAAGTAAAATATCATATTTGAACATAGGAGATGATTATTGAAGATATACAGGTAAATCTGTCTATAGCGCCTCCTCTAAATAGCGCCTTCCTCTTTATAGCGCCCGATTTTAAACATTAAAATGTAAACATTTTACATTAAAAGTGACCTGTCTATAACACCTCTTCTCTATAGCACTGTAATTTGGTGAGTCTCAAGAGGGGGCGCTATAGACAGGTTTAACTGTAGTTTCCCTTTCTTTTTGTATATATTTCTTTATGAATATTTTGTATATGGAATATTCTTATATATATGTCAATATATCCACTCATATATATACGATATTCAGATATGTGTGTGAATTATTTAATCGCGAATATTTATTTCATAATTAAAACAATTTCCTACTGTTTATTCACTCCAATCATGAAATCTAAACATGGCCTGTTTTATCAAGGATAAACATCAACCATCCAAGCGGTTTGTCAGTTTAATCTGTTATGCTGCTCTATAATATATAAATAGGCGAATGTCACTTCTCCCATCAAAATAGACGTCAACACTAGACGCCATCTATTGACTGCCTCGAATCGGTGACAATGCCACAACACCAGCTTTGTCAAACTGAGAAGTGTCCACATGGAAACCATGGTTTCGGTCTAATTACCCACGTCAGTTTAGGGCGGACTTTATTCCATGAATTTCACAAGATATCAAATGAAATCTACATAATCTGTCAAATAGTTGTTTAGCTAGTAGAGTGGCTAGGTCAAATCTATGGTCAAAATATAGATAGGGTCTAGTTTTGACGTCTATTTTTATCAGTGAGTTGATCTTAGTTTTCATAGATCAAATTTCCACCAGACAAAATATTTTCATATATTTATTGAACTATTCAGGATATTGTGAAAGAACACAACCCATAATATATAAATAAACCACATTCAATATAATTTATATTTAAATATAGCAATACATAAATTGCGAGTTTAATATTTGTTTTTGAGTCGTGCTTTAGATGTTGTACTAAATTCGAAAAATCGCGTGATAACGCTCTTGCAATATTAGAACAATTTTCAACACCTTGCCAAATGCCTTATTTTTATTTATTTCTCCTGACGAAGACAGAAGATTTTTGTTGAAACGTTGAGAAAATAAAAAAAACCTCTAACAGGTCGAAATGTCTCTTTTTCACAGAAAAAATCCTTAAATAGATATTTAATTAACAAGCTATATATTGGTACCAATAATCCAGTTGTCTCAACGCCAACCTTTTCCAAGGTACAACAACGTATTTCTATAAATAACATACTCATCGCCATATAAAATTTGCCTATATTAAATGGGTATGAGAAATATTTTTCAATAAAATTCATATTACTGACAATATATGGCTTTTTTAATTAAAGAAACATTAGTTATTCTTTAAAATAATTTATATTTTCAAATACAGATGGCGTTCTAATGCAACATACTTACACCACATATATATATGCAAAATTTATTTTAAAAATTTGGAAGATAACATATTATATTCATTTAATTTTTAAAAATATTAATCTCTTTTATATTACTCTTTTTAAAAACAATATCAATAATGTATTTTTAATTATTTGCATATTTTTATATATGCTACTGTATTTTTGAATGTAATCGCATTGCGAAAAATTTATCATTCTCATCAAATCATAAAAGTAAAATAAATAATAGATTGTGAGGCCAAATTGAATGCAGTAGGTCAGGGGTTGGCAAAGTGAGGCTCGTAACCCACATGCTACGCTTTAGATGTAAAGCAGCGTGTAGTACTTATATAGATAAAAAAAACCTTATTTAAGCAAGTACTTATTATTTTTAGCAAGAAAAAGTTCCCTTCCCTGGAGATTTTTTTCCAGTTTATCATTACTCTTCACAATTCATCCTTTCATACTTCATCTCTAAGGTTAGAAATAATCGTTATTTCTCCTTAAAATAAATTTCGATTTTTCGTTCAAAAGAAACATTTGCGAGATAATTGTCAAATGTCGTTTCTGCTATCATAAACCGCATTATATTGTATTATAAAGAAAAGGTTTGTGGCTCATACTTATTGAGTAGCCTTATTGTAAATTTTAAATTTTGACACTTTCGACTCGAAAGGATACCGAATCCTACCATAGAAGAAATAGAAAAGGTAATTCCCCCAAAAGGGACTGGTGTCATATCATGAAAACCTTTTAATGTATAGGCTATTACATAGACCAATGGAATTCATGGGAAGGCCCCCTGACTTCCAGTCCTGGATCTTCGGGACAGGCCTGATAGAAGACGATCTGGCCATCCTCGCATCGGCGAAATCAAGAATTAACCGATACTTCATCCAGGTCGGACTGGGCCAGACCATCGAGGATCCCGTCATTGCCTGAAGGAGGACACTATCGCGGTGGGGAAGAACACCTGGCTGATTGTATATAGTTCTCTTGATCTTTTTCATGTAAATATTGACTGAGAAGTCAATAAAAGTGTTCAAATTGTCAATTACATAGACCAAATATAAACAAATGATAGTAAATATAAGAGATATATCCTTTCGAAATATATATGAGATTAGAGCAAAATAAATGATTTAATTCATGATATCATCAATTTCACTATTTTAGAGGTTTTAACATACAAAATCTAATCATTCATTACCCGCCACAGAAAATTAAATTGATCTAAATTCTATACTCTTTCTCTAACTCTTTCTGGGTACTTAACTTTCTATTTATACTATCTATTACATAGAGGTTGCATGGCCGGCATTCATATTTATGTGAAAAAATAGACACTTCGGTCAGTAAGAGTTTTTTATTTTATCAACGTTAGAGAAACGTTTAAAGGACAAATTTTAACCATTTGTCAAATGCTTTATTTAATTTTCCTGACGAAGATAAAAGATATTTTTAAAGGTTGAGAAAATAAAAAGTCTGACTGGCCGAAGTATCTATTTTTCACAGAAATATCTATTACATACCAAGAATAATAAGGCGAGCATATATCACGCTTCCATTGATAAGTTTCCTTTATTAGTCAACATGCAATATTCATTAGTAACAGGTAACTAGACCATTTCTTGGTCGTTTTGAACAGAATTGAGACCATCATTAAGATCATGAATTCTTCAGCATATATAGCATGTTGGTTATGAAGTTCAATTTTCGCGACCTTATCCGGAAAGACATATATATTGTCTTTCTTTTTTAGACCCTTTTGTATATTATTCGATATATTAACAGCTAAAACGAGTGAGGCAGCTTGCGAAGGGACAGATTCTCAGTAGTCAAACTGCCGGTCTGGTCATAAAGTACAGTCAACAACAAGCTCTGCCAGATATCGTCATCACCTAAGACCAGACAAAAGGCAAGAAGAAGCTAGACGGAAGTCCTAGCTAACATTGTTAGGAACCAAGCTCCAACATAGAGCAATCCATAAATATATCATTAATTTAAAGGCATATATTGGATCAAAATATAATACGTTATAATACCTTGAAAAAGGTTGGAGTTCAACCAACTTAAATAATGATAAAATATAGTATATTTTGATCCAATATATGCTTTTTATAATAAAAATAATACTGCTATCAGTATTAAATCGTTCAAGCGTGGCGTGAGGGTTACCTTTCTGGTTTGGTATTCTTTATAAACTAGGTTCTATCAGTATAAATAGATCTAGCAATGAGGCAATTGGATATATGTGAAGAGATTTATAAGAATTACTGTCAGGTTGACTCTATATAAGCGCAGAATTAGACTGAGATAATGCTGATTTCTTACCTTCTACCTAGAAGGAAGATATCTCCATTTATATCTATGTAGCTTGTTAATTGCTGTGTTTTACAACTCAAGAAACAGTATGGTACCAATATAAAGACCGTAATCAACTCTTCGGATGTCACTCTAAACTTTCAACTCCCTTTCTTTTTGGAATACATTGGAATCTCTCATGGTCAATTCGAAAATATTAAAGTTAACGTCGATTCGATGACATATTTAGATTCCAGCCATGTCTTATTGAAATTAACGACGTATTTCGTCCCACGGTGATACGACACTACCGTTAATTCGAACACTTATCCCTAAAAAATATTTTAAAATACAAAATCAAATTTTTTCACGCGCGATATATTAATCCTTTTCATTTTTTTGTATTAAAATGATTTAAAAATAATATCTACGTGTATATGTTATATTAAAATATTTTATTTAAAATTATGTTGTGTTAAAATATTATTTTATTTGAGAGAGAGAGAAATTATATTTCATAGATACAAATACTCTGCTAATTCGACCGCCAGAGGTCACTCTTCCCTTATAAAAACTCGTTGTTGTTCTTCCCCGATGGCCGGCTCAAAACCTTTGTACATTATGTAAATAATCTTTTGTTTTTACTTTGTTCTACTCGCCTTAAGCCAGGCAGTACTTTAATCAAATTATGTTTTTCAATATATTCCTTAGCTCAATTAAAGCAACCTCTGATCAAAACCATTATTATTTTTATTTCAAGATTTTTAACCACGACTGCATTACCATAATCTTCAACATGATCTAAATTCAAGCAGGAAATCTCTTTTCTTTATATAAGATATATACATTCCTCTAGATGAGATTCGTGTAGTACTTCTGTGGAGCTCAAATATCTTAAATCTTCCAAGGTCCTCTCTCTCTCTTTGAATAAAACAAAAAAATATATATATAATAATTTAAATATTTTAGATAATTATAGAAAACCTAAAAACAATGGTGATAAATATTTTCAAATGAAAAAAATCTTATTCAGATAGTTACTGGAAAGCTGAATAACTTGGAATTCCAATTATAAAATATCTAACCAATGATGAAGTTTTCATATTAAACTCAATATATTAATTAGCCTTGCTATTTTTTAAAAGTTGGGGAACTTTTTGATCCTACCGTGAATATTACCTTGAAGCGGTTTAAATCGTTATTACTTATGCATCATTCTCACATTATTAATCTTAGTAGTATTTATTTGTTTTTACCGATTCAATTGTATGTAAGATTTGCTTCTTATTAAATCAATTCAAAATACAGTAGACTCTCCTATAACGTGAGTTTTTACAACGCCATTTCGTACAACGCGATAAAAAAATTGCGACAAATTTATTTATACAACACGAATTTTCGTACAACGCGATATTTGTCACTAACAATTTACCCTAACAACATTCGCGTTATACAAGTTTTATTTCGTATAACGCGAATTTCTATAACGCGATTTCATACAACACGGAACACATTAATCGCGTTATAGAAGAGTTTACTGTATTTTAAAATTGATTTTAAAACTCCAAAGAGAGGTAAACCTAGAAAGTATAAATAGTTAACAGAGACGAAATAGTAAATAAAATTGTTGAAATAAATATCGTTTTCAAGTAATATTGGATAAGATATTAATTGAATTTTTATTTTTGTGCTACCAATTGGATATATAATTTATAATAAATATATAGCTAGCGAAATTTTGATTTGATAAAATTTATATCCACTAATTAACTTATTTCTTCAAATTATATATATTTAAAATGTTTTCCTCATCAAATTCTGAAGTGGTCTACCATTTTAAAATGCTTAGAAGTGGTTAAATGAGGTGTATTTAATAATTTTCTCTATAAAAATATGAACAGATGAATTTAATTTGCATAACTTTAATTTCACACTTTTTATATTTTGTTCCTGCAAGGTTTCGAACCCATTCGAAACTGTGGCTACTGTGCCTTTTTAAAATAACTGAGTTCATATATTTGAGTGAATTTTTAATATGAAATTCAGTTATTTACATTCTCTAACTATTATTGGCATATGCAATGTCTTAGATCCCTTAGTTTCTAGGTAGAATTATTTAGTGTTTGATAATGACGTAAGACTTTATAGCAACCTCTACCGTAATTATTCCGTCATATTCAACGGTTAAACCTCAATTCATAAGGGAGACGCGAAAAAAATACTATATTTATAATCAAGTTATATTACCCCCTCCCCCTTGAAAAAAAGTTAAATTTAATCAATTCATTTTAGATTACAACTCCCCTCTCCTTTATTTATCGAAGTATAAGTAGGTAAAAACTGTTTCCAGGTTCGTTTTTGACGAGACCGTGCCTCGCCCAACACATCTTCAGATGAACAAATATTTTATGTTTTTCCCAATTTTCACTAATAAGTTTCGTATACAATAATGAAAAAGGAAAGTTTTATATCTATAAGAATTTGAAGAAAAAGCATTGGAATTTTGTTCAAATTAGCTTCTTATGACGTGTAAAGAATGACTGAAATTTTGGTTTTAAAGCGTTTAAAATAGATACGCGTGTGCACATCGGTTATGAAAAACATATAATTTATTCAGTTTAATGGTTTCAAACTGTGATTTTAGCAAGACCATTTTGGGTTCTGTATTCTTATAAATAGAAATATCAATAACCAAAGCGAGAAAGAGAACCCTCTTAATTAAAACGTCTGTTTCTGCGAGAGGATAGACCTCTGGTTTTTTGAAAAGGGAAATAGTTTCATATCACTACATTTATTGAAGGTCTGGACATCCTGCAATATAAGTACAGAAGGTTGTTAGACAATGGATAGAAGGTACTAACACTCGCATAACATGATACAGGTCTAACAAGAAGAATCAGAGTAAAAGAAGACCGCCGATTTGTATGATGACCTTTACTAAAAGAAGAGTGACTTTCAATAAGATCAGGTCAAATCTCAGCAACAGATTCGCCTCTCAGACAATGGTGAGCCGATTATTAAAGTGAGGATATACTCTCGGTGATGTATTAGCTCAACACAATTCAACGCCAAACAAGGAACAACTTTGTTTGCAGCACGATGGAATTGGACATAATATTTACATAAAGTTGTGTTCAGTATATATATCATATTCTATCTATGGCTAAGAGAGTGATCGTTAAAACGTGTCCTCTGGCTTTCTGGAAAATACAGTTAAGTCAGAATTCAATTTAGAGCACCAAACTGGTCCAACCTATGGCTTGGGTTAAATAGCTAGGACAGAAAAACATAGTTGTATATCATTCAAGGAATAGTAACTGACCGATATCAGTATGTGGAAAGAGTGATTAGATGACACAGCATTAAGACTAATTTACAAAACGATATCTTTAACAGAATGAAGCTCCTTTTCATTATTCTGCCATCACAATCTTGCAGAATGTAACAACCATGAACAGTCTCCTGATTTTTACCCAATGAATCAATAGTGTGACATCATAAAAATAGACATTATATCATATGGCTTTCAAGGACGAACTTCTCAATAATTGACCGGATAGGTTTTTCAGGCATGAAGAGAAATGTCCCAAAATGTCTTCTAGAAAAAATCTTTATATGTGTGATTCGAGGTCTTCAAGAATTCGAGAATTATATATGCATATAATGAGTATACTTCTTTATACATTATTTTAGTACAGCAATAAACTTTAAAACTCCTTACTTTAAGAAGTTTCTTTTTCAAGGTACAACAACGTATTTCTGTAAATAACATACTCAACGCTATATAAAAATTTGCTTTATTCAAAAATTTTCAAATGAAATTCATATTACTGACAATATATGCAGTTTTAATTAAAGAAACATTAGGTATTCAAAAATAATTTATATTTTTGAATACAGATGGCGTGCTAATGCATAATACTTATTCCAGATATATATATATATTAAAAATAAAGAAAGCATATCCTGACCACAAGAAAATGTGCTTTTTAGATAGCAGAGCGCCATCTAGTGGAGCAAAAATAAACTAAAGTTTTTATTTTTTTCTATTGTTTTTCAAATATATTTATATATGCGAAATTTATTTTAAAAAAGTTTGAAAGATAACATATTATATTCATTGATTATTTTTTATTATTATTTTTCTCTCATATTACTCTTTTTAAAAAACAATATTAATAATGCATTTTCAATTATTTGTATATATTTATATATACGACTTTATTTTCGCAATATGAATTTAATTTTCTTCCAAAATATTTACCATGCTCATCAAATCATAAAAGTAAAATAAATAATAGATTGTGAGGCCAAATTGAATGCAGTAGGTCAGGGGTTGGCAAAGTGCGGCTCGTAAGCCACATGCTACTCTTTAGATGTAAAAGCAGTGTGTAATACTTATATAGATAAAAACCTTATTTAAGCAAGTACTTATTATTTTTATCAAGAAAATGTTCCCTTCCCTGGACATTTTTTTCCCGTTTATCATTACTCTTCACACTTCATCCTTTCATACTTCATCTCTAAGGTTAGAAATAATCGTTATTTCACCTTAAAATAAATTTCGATTTTTCGTTCAAAAGAAACATTTGCGAGGGTAATTGTCAAATGTCTTTTCTACAAAATCATAAACCGCATTATATTGTATTATAAAGAAAAGGTTTGTGGCTCATACAAACCTTAGAATTTTTGTAAATTTTAAATTTTGACACTTTCGACTCGAAAGGATACCGAATCTTGCACTAGAGGAAATAGAAAAGGTAATTCCCCCAAAAGGGACTGGTGTCATATCATGAAAACTTTTTAATGTATAGGCTATTATATAGACCAATGGAATTCATAGGAAGGCCCCCTGACCTCCAGTCCTTGATCTTCGGGACAGGCCTGATAGACGACGATCTGGCCATCCTCGCATCGGCGAAATCAAGAATTAACCGATACTTCATCCAGGTCGGACTGGGCCAGACCATCGAGGATCCCGTCATCGCTTGGAGGAGGACACTATCGCGGTGGGGAAGAACACCTGGTTGATTGTATATATAGTTCTCTTGATCTTTTTATTGTAAATATTGACTGAGAAGTCAATAAAATTTTTCTAATTGTCTTTTACATAGACCAAATATAAACAAATGATAGTAAATATAAGAGATAAATCCTTTCGAAATATATATGAGATTAGAGCAACATAAATGATTTACATTATAAGGGACTGCGGCGTATGATTATAAAACAACTTAAAGTTTCACAGAAAGGAAACTTATGCGGTGAAACTTTAAGTTGATTTATAATCATACGCCGCAGTCCCTTATAATGTATTATAAGTTACTTTAAGTATTATTTACGAACGGAAAAATACGTCCAGGGTAGCCTAGTGGACATGGCATCTGCCCGGTAAGCGGAAGGTTGTGGGTTCGATTCCCGCCCCTGGACACTTTTATTTTTCCGTTCGCCATTACTCTTCATATTTCCACCCTTTCATACTTCATCCAAAAACGTTAGAAATAGTAAATATTTCTCTTTGAAATAAATATTGATTTTTCACAGAAAAGAAACATATGCGGTGAAACTTTAAGTTGTTTTATAAATGATTTAATTCATGATCATCAATTTGACTATTTTAGAGGTTTTTACATACAAAATCTAATCATTCATTACCCGCCACAGAAAATTAATTTGATATCCAAATTCTATACTCTTTCTCTAACTCTTTCTGGGAATAAAACTTTCTATTTATACTATTTATTACATAAATATAGAAGTTACATGGCCAGCATTCATATTTCTGTGAAAAATAGACACTTCGGTCAGTAAGAGTTTTTTATTTTCTCAATGTTAGAGAAACGTTTAAAGGACACATTTTAACCATTTGTCAAATGCTTTATTTAATTTTCCTGACGAAGATAAAATATATTTTTAAAGGTTGAGAAAATAAAAACTCTAACTGGCCGAAGTATCTATTTTTGACAGAAATATCTATTACATACCAAGAATAATACGGCGAGCATATATCAGGCTTCCATTTAAAGGTTTATTTTATTAGTCAACATGAAATTTTCATTATTTACAGGTAACTAGACCATTTCTTGGTTGTTTTGAACAGAATTGAGATCATCATTAAGATCAAGAATTCTTCGGAAATATAGCATGTTGGTTATGAAGTTCAACTCTCGCGACCTTATCCCGAAAGACATATATATTGTCTTTCTTTTTTTAGACCCTTTTGTATATTATTCGATATATTGACAGCTAAAACGAGTGAGGCAGCTTGCGAAGGGACAGATTCTCAGTAGTCAATCCGCCGGTCTGGTCATAAAGTACAGTCAACAACAAGCTCTGCCAGATATCGTCATCACCTAAGACCAGACAAAAGGCAAGAAGAAGCTAGACAGAAATCCTAGCTAACATTGTTATGAACCAAGCTCCAACATAGAGCAATCCATAAATATATCATTAATTAGAAAGGCATATAGTGGATCAAAATATAATTCGTTATAACACCTTGAAAAAGGTTGGAGTTCAACCAACGCAAATAATGATAAAATATAGTATATTTTGATCCAATATATGCTTTTTATAATAAAAATAATACTGCTATCAGTATTAAATCGTTCAAGCGTGGCATGACGGTTACCTATTTGGATTGGTATTCTCTATAACCTAGTTTCTATCAGTATAAATATATCTAGCAATGAGGCAATTGGATAAATATAAGAAGATTTATAAGAAATCCTGTCAGTTTTATTCTATATAAGCGCAGAATTAGACTGAGATAATGCTGTCTTCTTACCTTCTACCTAGAAGGAAGATATCTACATTTTTATCTATGTAGCTTGTTAATGCTATGTTTTACAAGTCAACAAACAGTATGGTACCAATATAAAGACCGTAATCAACTCTTCGGATGTCACTCTAAACTTTCAACTTCCCTTCTTTTTGGAATACATTGGAATCTCTCATGGTCAATTCGAAAGTATTGAAGTTAACGTTGATTCGATGACATATTTAGATTCCAGCCATGTCTTATTGAAATTAACAGCCCAATTTCGTTCAATCGGTAATTCGACACTGCCGTTAATTCGAACACCTATCCCTAAAAATTATTTTAAAATACAAAATCAATTTTTTTCACGCGCGATATATTAAACTTTTTTTCATTTTTTTTTATATTAAAATGATTTCATAATAATATCTACGTGTATATACATTCCTCTAGATGAGATTCGTGTAGTACTTCTGTGGAGTTCAAATATCTTAAATATTCCAAGTGCCTCTCTTTCTCTCTCTCTTTGAATAAAATAAATATATATATAATTATTTAAATATTTTGGATAATTATAGAACACCTAACAATAACACTGATAGACAAAACTTAAGGAAGTTGTACCTTATAGCATATATATCGGGATTCAGAAAATATCTCTGAGAGATATTTGATGCACAATGATATATATCACTGTACATCAAATATCTCTCAGAGTTATTTTCTGAATCCCGATATATATATGCTATAAGGTACAACTTCCTTTAGTTTTGTCTATCAGTGTAATTGTGATGAATATTTTCAAATGAAAAAAATCTTATTCAGATAGTTACTGGAAAGCTAAATAACTTGGAATTCCAATTATAAAATATCTAACTAATGATGAAGTTTTCATATTTAAACTCAATATATTTATCAGCCTTGCTATTTTTTAAAAGTTCGGGAACTTTTTGATCCTACCGTGAATATTACCTTGAAACAGTTTCATTTATGATTACCTATGCATCATTCTCACAATATTAATCTTAGTAGTATTTATTTGTTTTTACCGATTCAATTGTATGTAAGATTTGCTTCTTAATAAATTAATTTAAAATATTTGAAAATGGATTTAAAAAACAACAAAGAGAGATAAACTTAGAAAGTTTAAATAGTTAACAGATGAAATAGTAAATAAAATTGTTGAAATAGATATCGTTTTGAAGTAATATTGGATAAAATATTAATTGAATTTTTACTATTTTGCTACCAATTGGATATTTTATTTATAATAAATAAATACAAGGTGGAATCAATAAATAAGGTGAATTATAATTTATTTTAAAAAATAAGAACGATATTGAAATTTAGAACTTGATTTATTCAAAATAATCACCTTGGCTTTCTATACATCGTCTCCATCGTTCTGGCAATTTGTAAATACCCTCTTTATAGGCACTCTTAGGAGGTGTGTGAAAAAATTCTTGAGATGTTTGAATACCTTCTGCATTCAAGAAACGAATAACTGCACGTTGTTCAAGCGTGGTGCACTCCTTCAAGGGAGCTTCCATTTTAGTTTATTTATGAGTCTCGCGCCGCGCGTGGGAAAAAAGAACAGAACACCTTAAATAGTCTCTCGATGTTATATTTTAACTAGCCGAATGACCCGGGCAACGCCCGTGTTTTACCCGATTGAATGTTTTGATTCAAATACTATTTGTTACAATTATAAAATGGCGCGTTAAATAAATGCATATTTTAGTTAATAACTATAGCCTATGTGCTTTATCTGTCTATGTACTGTTGGCTTCCGTAGGCGTCTCTTACAGGGAAAAAGAAAGAGAGGATTCCATTTGGTTATTAACTAATATATGCATTTATTTAAGGAGCGACCCGCTCCAACACAATAATTACATAAACGAAAAGGCGATAGGGGGGAGGGGGGGGTTTGGGGGGCAAAGGAGGCGTGAGCGTAGCCAACCAATAGGAGGGCGCCATTCCAAAAAAAAAAAAAACAAACGGTGACAGAGACAAAAACTGACTGATGATTAAGAGATGAAGAATGACGCTAGTAACTGTATATAGAATATTCTGTGGTTTAAATTATTTTTGCTTTTTTAATTTTTAAGAAATAAGATAATTCACCTTATTTATTGATCCCCCCTTGTAACTAGCAAAAATTTGATTTGATAAAATTTATATCCACTAATTAACTTATGTCTTCATAATATATATAGAATGTTTTCCTCAGCAATTTCTGAAGTGGTTTACGATTTTAATATGCTTAAAAGTGGTCAAATTAGTTGTCTTTAATAATTTTCTTTAGAAAAATATAAAAAGATGAATTTAATTTGCATAACTTTAATTTCACACATTTTATATTTTGTTAGTGCAAGGTTTCAAACCCATTCGAAACCGTGGCTTCTGTGCCTTTTTAGAATGGCGGAGTTCATATATTTGTGTGATTTTTTAATATGAAATTCAATTATTTAAAATCTCTTACTATCTTTGGAATATTCAATGTCTCAGATCCCTTAGTTTCTATATAGAATTATTTTGTATTTGATAATGACGCATGCCTTTATATCAACCTATTGTAATTCTTCGACCATCATATTCAACCTAAATTCCTTAGAGAGGCGCGAAAAAATTACTATATTTATAATCAAGTTATATTACCCCCGTCCACCTTTAAAAAAGTTAAATTCAATTAATTTATTTTAGTTTACAACCCCCTCCTTTTTATCAAAGTATAATGGGTAGAAACTGTTGCCAGGTTCGTTTTTGACAAGACCCTGCCTGGCACAGGTTAGGGTCTCTATTATTCATTCAAAATATACCTTCAGATGAAAAAATATTTTATGTTTTCTCAAATTTCCACTAATTAGAATCGTATACAACAATGAAAATGGAAAGTTTCAAATCCATAAGGAGTTGAAGAAAAAGCTTTGGAATTTTGATCAAATTAGCTTCTTGTTAAGTGTAAAAAAAGACTGAAATTTTAGTTTCAAAGCGTTTAAAATGGATAAGTTTTGGCACATATATTATGTAAAACTGATGATTTATTTAGTATAAAGGTTTTTAACTGTGCATTTCAACAAGATAATTTTTTTGGTTAAAAAATTCTGTATTCTTATAATTAAATTTGCCAAATAGAACCAAATCCAGTATTTTCCACATTAAAAACGTCTGTTTCTGAGAAAAGACAGACTTCTGGCTTGTTTGAAATGAGAACTAGCTTTATATCGATACATTTCTCGAAGGATTACCATCGTGCAATGTCAGTATAGAGAATTGTAAGAAAATGGACAGAAGAAGGTAATACCTATCGCAGGCATGGTATAGGTTTAGCTAGAACAAGCAGAGCACGAGAAGACCACCAAATTGTATGATGGTCTTTACTAACAGAAGAGGAACTTTCGACATGATAAGGTCAAATCTCAGAATCAGATCAGCCTCTCGGATGATTGTGAGCCGATTATTAAAGCGAGGATATACTCTCGGTGATGTATTAACTCAATACCATTCGACGCCAAACAAAAGCCAACTTTGTTTGCGGCAGAACGGAATTGGACATACTATTTACATACATGTGTTCAGTGAATATTCTCTTTTCTATCTTTGGTAAAGAGAGTGATCGTCAAAAAATGTCCTTCGGCTTGCTGGATAAAATAGTTAAGTTAGAATTCAATTTAGAGCACCAAACTTGTCCAACCTATGGCTTGGGTTATACAGAGTTGTATATCATTCAAGGAATAGTAACTGACCGATTTCAGTATGCGGTAAGAGTGATTGGGTGACACAGCCGTAAGACCAATTTTTAAAACGATATCTTTCATCAGAATGAAGCTTCCTTTCATACTGCTGCCATCGCAATCTTGCAGAATATAACAACCATGAACGGTCTCCTGATTTATCCACAATGAAACAATGGATTAATATCATAAAAAGACACATTGTCATATGGTATTAAAGAACGAACTGCACAATAATTGACCGAACAAGTTTCCAGGCATATAGAGAAATTTCTCAAAATGTCTTCTAAAAATCTTTATATATGTGATTGGAGGTCTTCAAGAATTCGAGAATTATTTATGCATATAATGAGTACACATCTTTATACAGTCTTTTAGTACAGCAATAAACTTTAAAAACTCCTTATTTTCATTATCAGATCAATTTAATAGTCTGTACATTCATGCCAAGCTTCATAATACTCCACTAGTTCCTAATGAGAGTGGCAATATATATTCACACCTTTATCCTCTACATTAAATTTTATTTTTACACAAATACATCAAATATATCAAATATTATCTCTACAGACCTTACTGCAACGATATGAGTTATTGAATGGGAGGGCTTGGCTCATCAGTAGTGAACCCTCTCAGCGGTTTCGCCAAATTATTTACCAATTAAATTTTATATAAGAGAGACAGAAGAGTGTTTTCATATAAGGTAACTATTGTGTATAGAAGAAACATTCGTGCTTTTAAATCCTTTCATTTTATATGGCTCGTTATTGCTTTTTGTTAATTTATGCCTAACTGGCCTTGTCTTTATTGTTTGCGAAAGAGCATTGCTCGATGCAAATATTTGAATGTAATTCTACTGTCCTATAAGCTTATGTCCATAGTCTTTTATGAAAACCATTTCTAAGATTCCATCCTTCAGTGCTGCGTATATAACCAGAATTGTCCATTACAGTATTAGAGCTCCGAGAAGCGGTCTGGTGGATTAAATTGGCGAAACCGCTAGGAGGGTTCACCACTGATGAGCCAAGCCCTCCCAATATATTTTTTCATCGCAGTAAGGGCAGTAGGGTTTGTATTGTGTATAAAAGAAACATTCGTGCTTTTAAATCCTTTCATTTTATATATATACGGTACTATATTCAATAACCGAGAGCAAAACAGAATATATTCATATCATAGATATTTCATATAACGCTTATTATTTTTTAAAGAAAGGGACATTCTCTTTACCTATTAAATACAAGATAGTTTATTAAATTGTGTGTGTATATTTCCAATAACATATTAGTACACTTAGTGATTTTTATTTATAAACACGTAAGGGCTAGAATATATTCATTGTAGGGATAGAGTTTGAATAAATTATATAAAATAAATAAACATGGATACTTCATTACAATTGCTAATTTAAATATACCCAAATGAAATACTGCTTATAATTAAAGGAAGTCCATATCTCACCATTATAGTGATATTTGTCTTCTTTTAATTTACTATTGAGATCGCTCAGGGGTTGTAGATCATAATATTGGTCGCTTACGAGAGGTTTTACCATATTTATTGAATATTTGAGAAGAGTATTTTTAATTACACCACTATTATTTACTTGTCGTCCAAATAATATCCCGCTATTATTTGTCACTGTCCGGGGAGACATAAACAAATGACACATGATGACAACCAACTTATCATACTTTCCTCCCTGACTCTATCTCTGACTTTGTTTCTCCAACTTCTTGGCTATCTAGGATACCATCTCTGCCGCCTCATTTCTTCTATGTTGACATCCAGACATGTATTTTTAGTGGTATGTATGAATTTGAGTTCAATTGATTCTTATTTCCTTTCTACCATGCCTTCCTCTACTGAAGGTAGGCCACATGGTCTCTCCATATTGGCCCGAATTCTTGAGGAGTGAAAAAATAGTTAAAAGAAACCTGGCCCTGGATTGCTCGTAGATTTTGTTAAAAAGATCTATCTATTATAAGTACTGGAATCCCTTCAATAAAGTACAATAAAATTCAAGAATCAAGGGACGAGTTTCTTTTATACATGTACGAGTATAAAAGAAACTCGTCCCTTGATTCTTGAATTTTATCGTAGATCTATCTATGTTTTCAAACTGTCTTTCACTCTAAGTTCAACTTTATGCCAATTAAAAGGTGATATATAGAGGTAATGATCAGGTTGAGAACTAGTGGTTATAAAGTGAATAGAAAGAAAAATGGATCAATGTTTCTCGTGGGCCAAAGACGAGACGAGATTGGGAGGGCGGCAGTAAACAGATCGATTACAGCTCGATGGAATGGAATCAGCCAATAATTAGTTGGACCCTGGACCCTCTCCCAGTGGAGCAGCTTCTGTCGATACCCGGGGTAGAGATAGCGGACCGCTCCGAGAACTGCAACTCTATACTTCTCTGAGAGTTTTATATTACATCATAGGGATCTTTCCTAATGGTGGTCGTTTATTCAAGGTTGCATTACACAAATGCACATAATCACAAGTACACATGATAAATACTGTGATTATCATGATGGATAATAAGCGACTGCTCTAAACCTGCAAACCCAAAACACATTATTGACAGTATTGACTCATCAATTGATGAGCTATGCTCATCCCCAGCAGATAACATCAACAATCTCTACAAACTTGATACTCTAATATGATTGAGTTGAGATTAAAAAAAAAGAAGAAGATGAGTGACTATTTTCTACTCTAAAAGTGTTCCACTGCATGTTGACATACGTAGAAGGCGTAATTCTACTTTGGCACTTACGTTAGATACAAATATTCATTTTGGTCACTGATAGGTTTACTGGTTTTACTGGACTTAAATTGAAGCAGAGAAAAATTATCAATGTGGGTTTCGATTCTGGATCATGGTTGTTGAAGCTCAACGGTTTGTACTAATTCTTCATCGACTACAGACAACAATAGACTAGTGGATATAGAAAGTGATCATCCAGAAGTATTTGAAGAATTAACCTTAACTTCTTGTTGAGTGTAATGAATACTTACTCTGCCTGGTGACCAAAGCTACAAGTTCTACATATCCTGCTAAGTATTTTTGTGTTTTCCTTTTTTTGACAACTTTAATATTACTTGTATTTTTTATTTTTCTATTATATATATTAAATAAACCTCTTATGCTTAAATTAACTAATAGATATATAAATATTGAAAATATCTTGAAGCTCTCTTATATATATGTTACAGGGTCCATTATGAAAGTAATGAGCATAATGTTATTGTGACGCGACGATAGATAGCAGCAGGGTAAAACCGTGGGAAATGTGCTGGAGGGATATGCCCTTTCAATACACCCGGCCGTCAGTTGAGTTCGAGCAGTGTGAGGGGAGATACATGCCTCCGCTTGAAGTGTGTTTTCAACTTTTGTAACATAGCGCGATGAAGCGTTCGCTTGAACAAGATACGCCATAAAGTTTTGCGTGAGGCTTGGAAAAAATGCAACCGAAACATTCCAGATGCTGCATAAAGCCTTCAAGGACGATTGCATTTCAAGATCACAGTCTGGGAAGTGACACAAGGTGTTCAAGGAAGGCCGGGAGGAGGTCGCCGACGAACCCCGTTCAGGACGCCCAACAACGGCCAGAACTGACGAGAACGTGGATCGTGCGCTCGAATGTTTGCGTAACGACCTTCGATTAAGCATCCAGAAAATTGCCGACACATTACACATGTCCACGTTTGTGGTACATGGGATAGTGACCGAGGATCTGCAAATGCGTAAGGTCTGTGCGAAGTTTGTGCCGAAAGTGTTGACGCAAGACCAGAAAGAACTTAGAGTTTTGCGCTGTCAATAATTGTTGGATTTGATTCAAAATGAACCGGGCTTTCTGAACTCTGTAGTAACCGGAGACGAATCCTGGATGTTTGAATACGACCCAGAGTCGAAAAGGCAGAGCTGTGCATGGCACAAAAAATCATCCCCACGCCCCAAGAAAGCGCGAATGAGCAAGTCGCGCATCAAAACGATGATCATTGTCTTCTTTGACATCCGAGGAATAGTCCATTGTGAGTTTGTACCGCAGGGACAAACTGTAAACTCAGCTTTTTACCTGGAGGTGCTCAGGAGATTGAAACGCCGGATCGCACGCGTGAGGACTGACATTAAAGACACGGTCAAGCTCCACCATGACAATGCCAACAACTACACAGCCTTCATCATTACCAACTTCCTGGCCCGGAGCAACACCCCGGTGATCCTTCACCCCTCTTACAGTCTCGACTTAGCTCCATGTGACTTATTTTTGTTTCCGCGACTCAAGAGAGAGATGAAAGGAAACCGTGGAAAACATCCAACACCATGTTACAACGTTCTTGAGAAGCATTCCTGTCGAGGAGTTTCAGGGTGCCTTTCAGGCGTGGCAAACGCGTCTCCGCAAGTGTATTGATGCAGGAGGAATGTATTTTGAAGAAAATTGAACATTCGCACAAATTACGATCAATAAATGTATTTTGCCAGTAAATGCTCATTACTTTCATAATGGACCCTGTATAAATAAAATATAAGATTTTCTACTATTTTTTAAATTTTATTTATATAGCTGCTGCTTGATTTTGGTATGCAGTCGTGGAAAATATAATAAAATAAAGATTGAATCACAATTTGCTTTAATTGTGCTAATAAAGAATACATAAAAACATAATTTGATAAAAGTACTGTCTGGAATATAAAAAAAAGAAAACTTATTTACATGATGTACAAAAGGTTTGAGCAGGCCATCGGGAAACACAACAATCGGTTTTATATAGGGAAAGCCCCGATATCTGGGGGGATATCCAAACAGAATATTTGAATCCATGAAATAAATAAAATAATATTTTAATACAACACATATATAAGAAAGTAGTACAAATGTGATATTATACTGAGATAAGGTGCATAAATTATGAAAAAAAATACATATTTATCGTGCAACTGAAATTTCTGATGGCGCAAGCTATTTTTTATAATATTTATATATTTTTTATATATAAAAAATAGATTTTCTGCTTGTATTTAGATCATGTTGAGGATTATGGTATTGGTGATGCAGTCGTGGCTAGAATCTTGAGAGTAAAACAATAAAAATGTTTTGTTAAGAGACCGCTTTATTTGAGCTCAGGAATATATATGAATAACATAATTTGGTATAAGTAATGCCTGGCTTAAGGCGAGTAGAATAAGAAAAACAAAATATTATTTACATAATGTACAAAAGTTTTGAGCCGGCCAACGTGAAACAACAACAATCGGTTTTATATAGGGTAAGCGCGACCTCTGGCGGTCGATTTAACAGAGTACTTGTATCTATGAAATATAATTTCAAATAAAAAATACTTTAATATAACATAATTTCAAATAAAATATTTTAATATAACATATATACCCTTGTGTGTGTTCCCCACTCGTGTCATTTTGTACCCGTAGAAGGACATCTTGCCTGAAAACTTGTACGATCATACTCTTATACTCACTAAAAATAGTTATAGAGGAAGCAATAAATACTATCGAATTGTGGTGTAATTAAGAACAAGTTAGAAATCAGTTCCGAAAAAACAAACATTTTATATTTGCATAATAAAGAGAAGATCCTAGTTAAATTTAAGAGTGGATTAATTTCACCAGTACAAAAAATAAAAATTTTGGGAATAACATTCGCAAATCATAGAAGAAAAAACAAATTAAATTTTGCTTTTCATATAGAGGAAATAGTGAGCAGAACTCTAAGAATAAAAAATGTTCTATTCTCTCTGTGCAGCAAATCATGGGGTTTGAGCTCCCATAAAATAATTACATTGTATAAATCTTCATTTAGATCAACTTTAACATATGGATCAGAAATATGGTTCAATTTTTTAAACAAAAAATCGATACAAAAATTAAACTCAATGCAATATCAGATATTAATATGGAGCATTCAAGCATACAAGACAACTTCGTACAACTGTGTTCACAGTTTGGCTAGGGTTCCATTGATTGCAGATTACATTGAAGCAAAAAATATGAAATATGACTTAAATAACTTATCGTTCGAGGACAAGCAAAAACACAACATCGATATTCCCTTTATAATTAAATCCTATATAGACGAAAGAATGTTGCTCTCACTGAACAATACAAACGAGACATTTACAAGTTTTTTCAACCGGGGTATTCCAAGTTATTTTCGCCCTAATTTCCACAACACACAATTTGTAACCAACCATGGTAATTTCGGAAGTTTTCTGGAAAGAATCCATGCATCGGAGGATCCGGGCTGTTTTTGTGGATGCTGCATTCAAGATTCTACTCACCTTTTACTTAAGTGCCCAGCATTTCAAGACTACAGACTCAATAACGGTATTCTCTGTACCGATCCAAGAGAACTGATATCCAGCAGGGATTCATACATTGTATTCAATAGATTTTGTAAATTTATATCAAAGTTTTTAAATAATCTCATGTGTTAGGTATAATTAACTATGTGCTGTATATATGATTTTTTTTCCTTTTTCTTTATTTTGAGATGTGTTTAAACTAAATTACCTATGTTTATAGTATGCTTGTTTGAAATCAATTTTAGGAATATGGTAAATGCCTCGAGCATATGTTAATAGATTCTCCCTCTCTCTCTCTCTTGTGTTGCTTTCCTTTGGGTACCAGTGTCCTTGGCGGGACATCGCGCTTTGTATTTACAGTTGAATAAAGTTGAATACTCTTATAAAAGAAACTCTTTTCTCCGACTTGTGTTTGTTCTATAGTGAATAGGGAAATTGTCTTTGTTTAAATTTGATTTCATTTGAAAAATAATATTTTGTGCTAAATAGTTCTATTTCTTAACTAAAGATGGCGCGTTCTTGCCTTCTATTTTATATCTGATCTGCAAATTCTGCATATGAATACAATCCAATCAACAATATTCATATAGATATGAGACGTAGATTTGAGGATAGCTTCCATCAAAGTATGAATCACAGAATGAAAAAGAATGATTAATTGAATGAAGAATGAAGAATTTAATGCCTTCAATTTGATATCTGATATTCAAATTATGTGTAAAAATACAATCCATTCAACAATATTTGTACAGAAATGTGACGTAGATCTCAGTATAGGTTCCATCAAAGAATGAATCACAGATGAAGAAGAAATATTATTCGAAAGAAGAATCTATGCCTTCAATTTTATATCTGATCTACAAATTCTGTATATGAATACAATCCATTCAACAATATTCGTACAGTAATGTGACGTAGATTTAAGGATAGCTTCCATCAAAGAAAGAATCACAGAATGAAGAAGAAATATTATTCGAATGAAGAATCTATGCCTTCAATTTTATATCTGATCTACAAATTCTGTATATGAATACAATCCATTCAACAATATTCGTACAGTAATGTGACGTAGATTTAAGGATAGCTTCCATCAAAGAAAGAATCACAGAATGAAGAAGTACCAGTGAATGCTATCGACAATCGACACAATGGTTTCAGCCATCTAGAAAAGACGACTAGAGGAAAGTGAATTAGTACAACATCAGGAAATAAATACCGTTTACACGGGTGGAAACGCCCTTTGTGTTGTTCCTGCTCTTTTGTTGGGAAATACGTCTAGAGCTCTATCTGGACTGATCGGGTTACATTCTGAGTATATATATAGCATTATACTATAGTATGATTTAATCGGCTATATGCATATATATTATATACGTTTGAATGGGTCGCTGATTTGCGCTATAGACTGTTATAGATATACATAATATATAACATTGAATAGAGCAAATCAGCGACCCATACAAACGTATATAATATATATGAATATAGCCGAATAAAGCATACTATACTCTCTCTCTCTATATATATATATATATATATATATATATATATATATATTTTTTTTTTTTTTGAAAATAGAGCAATTCATTAGATAATAAAAGGCATATATTGGATTTTATAAAATATTTATTTTGCCAAAATATTTATTTTTTATAAAATCCAATATATGCCTTTTATTATCTAATGAATTAAGTATGGATTGCTCTATTTTCAAAACGATTTTAACCAGTTTTGGTACCGACGCGCTTCGCCTAGCTAGAACAATGGAAAGGCTTAGACTTTCTATCAACAGTTGGAAATTACACTTACATTTTAATCACCAGTGTCTCGCCGCAAGCATAATTCCACCTTCTTTAATTTTAAATGATCCTGTCCGAACAAATTATTCTAGAAAAATATTATTTGAAACAGGTAAGAAACTTTTAAATGCTAGAATAAAAAATTGTCATTATAATTTAAACAAATTACAATTAAATATTGATCAATTAATTCCTAAACTAAAAGGAATTTTAAATGATGATGTATTTAGGCAAAATAAATATTTTATAAAATCCAATATATGCCTTTTATTATCTAATATATATATATATATATATATAAACGCGCCATCTATATATAACAAATGAAAACATTAAGACACGAATACTTCTTTTCACAAATAAATCAAACTTCTACTATCCTTACTGTGATAAATAATATAAAATTCTTTAATCGGCTATATGCATATTGTCGCGATGAAAAATAATTAACTAGGCCTTCGAATTACTTTAAATATTTATTTAATGAGTTATATGAGAGATTTTAAATATAAAATAAGAGTTACTATTTACATGAGCCAAATCGACCCAGCCGTTAGAGCAAGAGGGGAGAACTGAGATATATCCTCCTTCCACGTGACGCCACTGTTTACCCCGACCGGTCGGTCCAGATAAGGGGGAATACCAGGAAACTCTGTCCTCCTGACATCACTCCCTCCACAAGAGAAACAGCGTCCCGCTGTTTACTAGTCGGTCACATGACCTTGGGCAATCTGTTCTTGGACTTCAGGGTCGTGGTAGGGCTTCATTCTCACTACATGGACGATATCTTGGGTTTTTCGTCTTCTCCTAGTGTTCGTCACGCCTTCTACTTGATAATTTACACTCGATATTTTTCTGATCACTCGATAGGGTCCGAAATATCTCTTCAATAACTTCTCCGATAAGCCAACGGTACGGACTGGGGTGAACACCCACACCAAATCACCTTCCTTGTACGTCACCTCCTGATGCTTCTTGTCGTAGCGTTCTTTGTCTTTGCTCTGAGCCTGCAGGATGTTGAGACGGGCTAACATTCGTGCGTCCTCAGCGTTGGTCACAAGATGGCCCACATAATCTTCTGTAGTTCCTGCCGGCTGGTACGGCAGTATAGAATCCAGCGGTGTTTCAACTTCCCGGCCGTGGACGAGGAAGAACGGGCTGTATCCTGTTGTCTCTTGTCGAGCGGTATTGTAGGCGAAGGTCACATATGGTAGGATGTTGTCCCAATTTTTCTGATCAACGTCAACATACATCGAGATCATGTCAGTCAGGGTCTTGTTAAGTCTTTCTGTCAAACCATTCGTTTGAGGGTGGTATGCCGTGGTGAATCTGTGAATTGTTCCGTTTAGATTATTTATTTCTCGTATGGTCTGAGACATGAAATTTCTTCCTCTGTCCGTGATGATTTCCCGAGGAGCGCCGTGCTTGAGTATGACGTCTTCAATAAGGAAGGTTGCTAATTCAGTAGCCTCCGCTGTTGCCGCGGCCTTTGTTATCGCAAATCTGGTGAGATAATCAGTCGCGACTATTATCCATCTATTTCCCGTGTGAGATATGGGAAATCTTCCCAGATAATCAATTCCTATCTTTTGAAAAGGCGAGGTCGTTGGAGGTATTGGGACTAGTAGTCCAGGAGGTTTCTGAGGCACGCCCTTCCTTCGCTGGCATTCTTTACAATGAGCAATGTATTGGGAAACTGTCCTACAAAGTCCAGGCCAATAGAATCTCTTTCTAACGCGGTCATAGGTTTTGGCAAATCCCAAATGACCGGCCATTGGAGTGTCGTGGACATCTTTAAGAATTTCGTGCCTCATTTGTTTTGGGACTACTAGCAGCCATGGTTTGCCCTCAGGGTCGTAATTTTTCTTATAGAGAACGCCTCCAATCATCTGATACCCTTTTAAATTTTCATTTGCAAGTTTTTCACGGATCCCAACCAAATGAGGGTCTTTACTTTGTTCTTCTGCAATGTCTTGGATGGAAGTAATGTGCCCTTCTATCTCTGCGGTGTCAGCCAAGGGGCTTCTTGACAAACAGTCAGCGTCTTTATGCTTGCGTCCGCTTTTGTAAACGATGTTTATGTCGTATTCTTGTAGTTTGAGGGCCCAACGAGCTAAGCGGCCGGATGGATCTTTCAAGCCTACCAGCCAACATAGCGAGTGATGGTCGGTAACCACAGTAAAGGGTCTGCCATATAGGTACGGGCGGAATTTACCAAGGGCCCAAACAACTGCGAGGCATTCTTTTTCTGTAGTGGAATAATTCTTTTCCGCTTTGGTTAGTGTTCGTGAGGCATAGGCTATAGGTCTCTCCGCGTCATTCTGGATTTGAACAAGAACTGCCCCTAAACCATAGCCGCTTGCATCAGTATGGACATGAGTTTCCGCACCTTCTATGAAATGTCCTAACACAGGCGAAGATCCCAATTCCTGTTTGAGAATCCGGAAAGATTCATCTTGTTCTTCGCCCCAAATGAATTTTTCATCTTTCTTTAAAAGGCTATTCAAGGGTCGAGTCTTGTTAGCATAACTTTTGATGAAGCGTCTATAGTATGAACTTAACCCAAGAAAACTTCTGGTCTCACTGATATTACGGGGTTTTGGAAAGTGGACAATGGCTTTCACTTTTTCTGGGTCTGGCTGCGTTCCAAATTCATTAACGACGTGCCCGAGGATAGTTATTTGTCTCGAGGCGAAATGACACTTTTTATAATTCAGGCACAGTCCGGCCTGCTGAATGCATCTCAAAACTTTGTATAAACGTGTTAAATGTTCTTTAAAGGTCGATCCATAGACTACAATGTCGTCTAAGTAGCATAAACACATGTCCCATTTCAATCCCCGTAGGACGTTGTCTATCATTCGCTCGAAAGTTGCTGGTGCATTACATAGACCAAATGGCATTACATTAAATTCATAAAGCCCATCTGGAGTGATAAATGCCGTTTTCTCCCGGTCCTTATCGTCTACTTCGATTTGCCAGTAACCCGATCTCATATCCATAGTGGAGAAGTACCTGGATCCAGAGAGGGTGTCCAGCGCGTCATCGATACGAGGGAGAGGGTAAACATCTTTCTTTGTAATTTTATTTAGACGACGATAGTCGACACAGAATCTCAACGAGCCGTCCTTCTTCCTCACTAATATAACGGGAGAGGCCCATGGACTTGATGATGGCCGGATGATTTTAGTCTCCATCATTTTCTCTACTTCACTCTGAATGACACGTCTTTCGGCGGGAGACACTCTATAAGGACGCTGTCTGACAGGCGGATAATCACTCGTATCGATTTTATGTTTTATTTCGCCAGAGACAGGGAAGCTCTTTTTCTCAAAGTCGAATATATCAGAAAACTCATTTAGGCACGTGAGTAATCTGTTTTTCTTTGTTTCCTCCAAATCAGTAGAAATCATTGAAATTAAACATTCTCTCACATCTGGGGAAGTTACTTCATCTTTTCCAGCTATTTCAGAACAAGCGTCAAGATTAGATATGCTCCCTACTTCTAGATCTTGCATTGTTCCTATCTTCATGTCCGAAGGTATCACTTGAGACTGGTGAGTACTGTTAGTCACCCACAACACCGCTCTGCCATGTAAGAACCTAACGAGGGAAGAGGGAATAAAAAGTCCTTTTTCCAACTGCAGGCGTTTGGAACCTGTAACGACTACATCTCTGCTGCCAAATACATCCTGGCTGGTGACAACAATCTTGCCAAAAGATTTCGGCGGTATGACACAGTCCATAGCAGCACAAAGTTTCAGGTCTTTCCATTCGTAGGATTTTTCAGCTTCGCTTAAATACAATTTGTTTTCCCCACAATCTATAATGGCATCTGTGGCTTTGAAGAAATCCCAGCCCAGTATAACATCGTGGCTACATTCAGCGGCTACTACAAAATCAAAAATAATATCGAGTCCTTTGATTTGAACTTCTAAAGAGCACTTACCAAGGGTCACGATAGGCTTCTTGTCCGCGGCTCTTAGAAGTGGTCCATTTTCTTTAAAAACTGGGGCCTTTATAGAACGTCTGAAAGCTTCAGAAATTACTGAGTAATCAGCGCCGGAGTCCACAAGAGCTTGTACATTTCGTCCTTGTATGTTGACAGATATCCAGTTCTTTTCCATTGTAGCGGCTATACGGCAGGGAGGATTTTCGTTTGTGGCGGCCACACCTCCAGAGGGCGCGCCATCTAGTTTTCCTCACTGCGGCGACTGGGTGAGCGGCTGGGACGGCGAGCAGGGGATTGTGAGGTTCTTCTGGGAGCTTGGAATCTTCCGCGGTGGGGATATGGCGACGGGTTTCTAAATCTTCCTTGGGATAGTTCGCTTCCTGATTCGCCCATGGTGTAATTTTCCGTTCTTGGTCTTCCGAAATCGACTGTTTCTCTTCCAAGTCAGGCATCCGCAAAAGCTTGACGTCTGTCTCTGCAATAACGTGCAACGTGGCCAGGGCGCCCACAGTGGAAGCAGATCGGTCTGTCATCTTCAGTACGCCACTGAGTCCTTTGATTATTTGGTGGCCCTTCGGTTCTTCGTCGGTAACCTTGATCGTTCTGGGGGAGGTATTGTCGCCGAGGGCGGAAGCTCTCGGGCTGACGAGGGGCAGAGATAGGAGCCAACGTTTGCTGGATTTCACTACGGATGACATCTCGTAGGTCGGGAGATGGAGTGTCGATATCCTGGGCGGCAAATGTAGAAGGAGGAGCCATAAACTTCTGCACCTCCTCTCTTACTATTCTTCTAATCAGGGCTTCTAGGTTCTCAGGTTCAGCGGTCGAGATGGTGGTAACATTGGGCAGTCGGTTGAACCTGGGCGGTGCAACACGCATCCTCTTGAATGCCTCGAATCGGCGGCAGAACGCAACAAATTGGTCCACCGTGCTGATGTCCTTCCCAACAAGTGCCTGATACACTTCCTCCGCTACGCCTTTAATCAGGTGGCTCACCTTTTCTCCTTCCGACATTCTGGGGTTGCTCTGTTTACAAAGAAGGAGGACTTCTTGTATGTAGCTCTCGACGTTTTCCCCACTCGTCTGCGCTCTAGTTCGAAGAATGTTCTCGGCTTTTCTAGCCGTGTCTTCCTTGTTCCCAAATATTTCACAAAACTTTATCTTAAATTCCTCCCACGAATTCAAGATTTCCTCGAAGTTTTCGAACCAGCACTTCGCTGTGCCAGTGAGGTAGAAGATGACGTTGGCCAGACACATGGAGTCATCCCACTTGTTGTAACGTGCCACACGCTGGAAGTCGCTCAGCCAACGCTGCGAATCTTCCCCACGTTCCCCCGAGAAGACAGTGGGATCTCTCCACCGATGGCAGAATGGTCGGTTTTCTTCTCTTTCCATTTTCTTCCGAGCGGGAAATGCAAGCACTGTAGATAGCTCTGGTTGCAATCCTTGAAGGCGACGACTTCGTCTGGTGACTGTCTCGTTACCCGGCGTCTCCACCACAATTGTCGCGATGAAAAATAATTAACTAGGCCTTCGAATTACTTTAAATATTTATTTAATGAGTTATATGAGAGATTTTAAATATAAAATAAGAGTTACTATTTACATGAGCCAAATCGACCCAGCCGTTAGAGCAAGAGGGAAGAACTGAGATATATCCTCCTTCCACGTGACGCCACTGTTTACCCCGACCGGTCGGTCCAGATAAGGGGGAATACCAGGAAACTCTGTCCTCCTGACAATATAATATATATAAAGTCGGTGGATGAGAGGGTAACACTCCCGATTCCCGACAGCCATGAACCGGGATTGAATCACGCGTTAAAATTGTTTAATATGTGAATAGCCTTCACATATTATTCATTGTTCAATTATCATGAACTAGGTTGCTCTTGCTGAGCGGTACCTATTAATGTGATTTGAACCATATGCATATATATTAACTACGTTTTTATGGCTCACTGATTTTCTCTATTCACTGCTCTTCATAACCTTTTATGTCTTCATTATCAGAAGACACAATAATAAAACTCAAGCTTTACAGGCTTTGATACCCTAATATGATTGTTGAGTGGAGATAAGAAAGAAAAATATAATCACTTGCAAATATTACATTTAATTAATTATTTTAAAAAATAATTTTAATGATGATTTTAATATTTTAATAATAAATTTTAATTTTTTAAATTCAATTGCCATCAATCGATAATATATTTTAAAAAATAAATATACTAGCAATGTGTTTTTTATTAATATCATCAAATATTATCTCTACAGAGTAGAGTTGTGGAGATAATATTTGAGGATATTATTGATAAGAAACAGATTGCCATTAAATTTATGTGCTAAAAATAAAATTGAAAAATAAAATCAGTCGCCAACTTCTACCCACCATTATTATCATGACCTGTACCACACATGAACTAGAGTGAATTAAAAAAAAAAAGAAATTAAAAAACGAAAATGATATTTTTTTGGTCGCTCATTAAGAGATTTTGTGTGTATTTATAAAGATACCTATGTGAAATTTATGCCAAATAGGTTCTATCTTGTGAAAATTGAGTTAAAAATCAGATTTTGTTATGATATCATTACAGGTAGGAGTCTAAGTAGCTGTTACTTGAGACGGCTGTAACCTTAACTGGAAGGAAGGTACATTAGGGCAATATCTTGGGGAATTACTGGCGTGAATCGTCTCGGAGGCTTTAGCGGAGGAAACAGTATTCTGGAAGTCTTTGTTGGGTGAAGGAAATGCAATTCACTTTGATTTTTTACGTTTGAATCTTATAATTATATGAATCATATGTAAATAATCTTTGTCAGGATTAGAATGACGAATCCTGTATGGGACTTTGATCTCAGTAAAATGCTTGTTGCTGCTGTTGTATATAGTCACAGTGTAGAAAATACTATACTATACCTACTAACTTATAAGTTTCTCTCTGTATTATTAGTTCTCTTCTCTTCAATTACTCTGTAAACTGGCGAATCCTTTATAGAACGAGAGGTCCTCAATAATGGCTTTTGTTGTTGTTGTTGTATAATTATTCAGAAAAAGGACATTTCCTGATCGTACAACTCTAAGTTACTGATGGCTTGCGCCATCTATAAGAATAAATATCAACAAATCATTGATTTTTAATTATTCCAGAATAGACAATATACCGTTTCTTGATTAATAAAGAAAAGCTAACCACATACGTATTTCAAGCTGTTGGCCCTCGTCAGCGTGGTGCCAGCTGTACATAAACGATCAAAAAAAGTGGTCATTGAGGCATCTTGTAAAATGAATATACACCTATCCCCCGATTTACACGGTAGATACGTTCCCGAGAAAAACGTGTAAATCGAGGGATAGGTGTATATTAAACTGTCAAATCTGAATAGGTATTCGCCCCCTCATGAATCAGAGCCTTCCAATATTCTTTTCAACATAGGTAGTATAGAGTAGAATATCGCATTTAGTATAGTACGATAAAAAAAACTTATTTGGAAAACCGTGTAAAAGCGAAAACGTGTAAAACAAGTACCGTGTAAATCGAGGAATAGGTGTATAATTATAGGTTTGAACAATTTATAGATTGAGAAGATGAGTAAATTTTATTTTAAAATTCACTTATATTGATATATAAACATATCAGAATATAATGTTACTAATTGATTATAATCTCCTGGACATAAACAATTAAACAGGTTTTTGGAAATAAGTTTTGTTTCAATTTATTAAAGCAGTCTAGTGATTTTATCGTTTATTTATTCATTCATTTATGTTCTTCTGTTGAAGGGTAGAGATGCCCGAAGCTTGACACTGCTTTAATGAAATGAAAAGAAACCTATTTACAGAAAACTGTTTAAATATAAAATTATTCGCCAAGAAAATGTAAAAAATCATTGAAATACCTTATTATATAGTGAAATACTCATGACGTAGAATAAATGCTAAATTTTATACACAAAACGTTCAAATTGGGTGCAATTATTATTTGAATAGTTATTTAATAATGTAGTCTTAGTTAATATCCTCTACGTTTATATCAAGTTTAATGGTATTCCATACAGTTTTTTTCTGATTGCTACACTTCTACTGAATTGAGCATTTCGATGGCAAAGCTCCATTTATCAGATGAAATATATACTAAACGCGTAACGTTAAGCTTATTGAAGAGATTTTTTACCCAACCAAATTTTTTATAAGTAAAAAATTCCAAGTAACTTCGTTTCGTCCGTAACGTTGTCCTTTTTCTCGGCTCATGGACCGAAAGGTCTGAGAGGCCATTCGCTTCTAGGATGTAGTCCTTTGTCAACGTACGCCAACCACCATGCAAGATGGTCAGAAAGGTTTTTCTGAAAAACCAAGAAATGGTCATCAAGATCAAATCTGTGGGATTACGCTAAAATACTCGAAAACCAACAACAGGATGAACAACAAAAATAAATACTTATTCATTTAATCAATCTATATTTTAGAACATTCACAAATAAATACAATTTTTTAATACTTAAAACGGTAAAAAGAGAAATATATTTCTAAAATATTATATATAGTTATTATACCATTATAATTAGTTCTGATAATAGTGTAACATAAATACAAGAACAACTTATATTGTAATAATAATTGAATATAGTAATACGTGAATAAGTTATAATTGAATCAGACAGGTGTCTGTAGGAATTCATTTCTACGTCATTTGCTTGACAAAACAATGGAGAAAAAAACCTTCAGGAACATTCTGACTTAGAGTAAAATATAAATAACAAATCACACAACAAACTCTTCCTTAATATGTTTTTATCTAAATAGTTAATATATAACTCTTAGAATAGTATTCATTATAATAGGTTATATATTGTCACGTTTGTGAATTTTATAAATAATTATTTCTTTTTTTTCAATGAATTTTGTATATTAATTTAAAAAGTCCATTTTTTGTTATCATCATCACATACAATGTAATTTTTTTATAAAAACAAACGATAAAAAAACTACAACCACAATGTAATTTGTATCTTCATTATTATAAAACAACAACAAATTAAATTAACAATGTAAAAATATATTTTAACATTACAACATTTTAACATTTAACACAAAAAAACGTTACAATTTATTAATTTAAAAAAGGCATATATTGAATTTAATAAAATATTTATTTGCCAATATTTCGGTTGGCTGAACGCTAAACCTTTATCAAGGCATTACATTTTTTTATAAACAAACTCAGCGCCGCATAGTGTTATAATTTCACTATGCGGCGCTGTTTATACAAAAATGTAATGCCTTGATAAAGATTTAGCGTTCAGCCAACCGAAATATTGGAAAATAAATATTTTATTAAATCCAATATATGCCTTTTTATTATCTAATGATTTGAATAGGGATTGCTCTATTTTCAAAAAAATATATATATTAATGTATTATTATTAATTTTCGACAAAAAAAAACGATTTTCATATATTTTTAAATATGCAAAGCGATTATTTAAAAAAAAAAACCTTCTCAGAAAGATGTTTTATGATTTAGCAGTCCAAATTAGCGAAACTGCTCGTAATTTCGCTCTACTGATGAGGAAAAGACAATCTCTTCCAATATTATAAAACGCAGTAAGTATAATTGTAAATTGTATATAAAAAAAATAACATTGAGATATAGAGCGTTCCTGGCCGGCATACATATTGATCCAATATATGCCTTTTTAATTAAAGATCTAAAAATAATCTCACAGGAAAACCAGATTACGTTCCAATGGATCCCCTCTCACGTTAACATTGACGGCAACGAGATGGTTGACCAGTTGGCTAAAGAAGGCTGTAAGGGCCAGTCTGAAAACTCCCAACTCACCTATTCAGAAATTTCTTCCATCCACAAACATAAGAAAACCTCTCTCTGGAAATCCACCCTATACCACCTTTGGTACACCCCCATTTCTAACGAATCTTCTTTCCATACCCTTACTAGGGAAGAACAAATTGCGAATCAAGATTACGAACAGGACATCTTAGAATGCTCAAATATAATGGAAAAATCAAAACATTACCGAAATGCTCCAAATGCGATTCCCACCAGCCAGTTTGAACATCTATTGAATTGTATCAAATCCTCCAAAAAAGACCTCTGGGAAAATCCCAGGACTATAATAGAAAAGCTGAGACAATGGAACCTAATGGAGATAGTTTAAACGACTTGAGGAATAAGAAAATACAACAACAACAATCAAATATCTATTCATGGATTGCTTCACTTTCAAAATATATATATAACTAGCGAACCCGGCCACGCGTTGCTGTGGCTAATTTGTAATATGTTAAATTAACATTATACTAAACTAATCAGTACAGTAAAGTTAATATTCACTTATAAAGATAATTTGATAATTTGAAAGTGATTATTATATATATAGATAATATAGCCCTTCATTGTAATCATTGATTATAATCACTGCATTAATAAATGTCAGTGAACTCGTTTATATGTATTGTTCTTTGTTTTCGAGATATTCTAATAGAACGTTCTCACATTTTTTTATAAAATATTTATATATGCACAAACACAGAATATAAAAATATGTCATAAATTTCGCTATAATTATTGTTATAAATATTATTTTAAAATAATTCGCCAGAAATCGTCCGGGTAGTATACTAAACAACTTCCCAAAGTTTCATGGCAAACATCTAAAATAAAATAATACTTTTAATACTTTGCTACAATATTAAAAAGAGGGGGGCTTAGGTGTTTAAAATGTAAAATGTGCTCTAAATAGTATTACATAGAGTCCTTCATAACAAACATATTTAAAATAAACCAATCAAAATATAATAATGCTGTAAAGAGAGTTAAAATCCTCTGGAAAATATAAGTATAAGAATATAAGACATGCGAGGATGTGTTTCTTAAAGGTTTTAATATGGGCGAGCTTTCGGGCTATTAACCCTTCTACAGGACATCATATCTGAGTAAAACTGCATCTTATATACATATCCATATTGAGAAGATTAGCATATATACAAGAAAACTATAAACATATTAACAAATTGGTGAAAAGTAAAAATAAGAAAAATCTGCGTGTTCTGAGTATGCTAAGAAGTAAAATCAAAAATAGTCTAAGCAATAGTATTTTCAATTTTAATAAATGTTACTATAGGCAAACCAAGGGTACTCCCATGGGTAGCCCTCTGTCCTCACCACTCTCCGAAATAGTTATGCGAAAAATTGACAGTTTAATTACAAGTCACTTCCCAGCAGATATTCATACCTGGTTTAGATACATAGACGATATTTTCTGCATAATTAATATAGAATCCTTGGACAGTATTCATACTAAATTAAATTCACTATTTCCGGACATCCAATTCACATTCGAAAAAGAAAACTATTGTTCCTTGGCATTCTTGGATATCATGATCACAAAACAAAATAGCAGGTATATTACCAACGTATACTATAAGCCCTCCTTTCATCCCTCCTATATACACTATACCTCATACTGCCCCCTTAGCCATAAAATTAATACGGTAAAAACCCTCTCAAAACGTATTTTTACTCACTGTTCAACGTCTGAATTTAAACATACAGAGACCCAGATCGTGGTCAATCACCTAATGAACTCAGGCTACCCCAGAAACTTCATTCTCCGACACTTTTACAATCCACAACAACAGCTAAGCAGTCAGACTTATAGATCGACTTGCATCATCCCTTACTCTGCCCACAGTGTCAACATAGCTAGATACTTAAAAAACAAACACGGAATACGCACCTTCTATACCAACACTCCTAAATTATAAACAATAGTTAGAAACCCCATCACCAGAAATAGTTTTCCCATTACCCTGCCATACTTTACAAACTCCATATATTCCTTAAAATGCTCAGATTGCAATAGTTTGTATATAGGAGAAACAGGCCGTAGAATCAAAGATAGGATGGATGAACACCATAGAAACATCAGAAACAGTGAACCTAGATCCCTTATAGTACAACACATTAGACAGACAGCACATTCTTTCGATACCTCTCAACCACAGGCATATTATTCAGGAATCACGAACAAATACAGAAGGTTGGTCGTCGAGGCGTTGCTCTCTTTAAGACATAACAGTATTAACAGACACATAGACATCCCTGATATATACAATGCAATATTGCCATAGTGTACCTTAGGTGACCATTGCCAGAGAGTTTTATTTTGGATCGTTTTACTATTGCAGCCCTAAATTGAACCGTATCCTTTTTGTACAACTATTTTTGATTTTACTTCTTAGCATACTCAGAACACGCAGATTTTTCTTATTTTTACTTTTCACCAATTTGTTAATATGTTTATAGTTTTCTTGTATATATGCTAATCTTCTCAATATGGATATGTATATAAGATGCAGTTTTACTCATATATGATGTCCTGTAGAAGGGTTAATAGCCCGAAAGCTCGCCCATATTAAAACCTTTAAGAAACACATCCTCGCATGTCTTATATTCTTATACTTATAATAATGCTGTAAAAACAGACCTTGCTACAATAATATAAAAGAAATGAAAATAATAAAAAGACACCCACGCTGAGCCTCGAACCTAGGTTTGTTACAAATATTATCAAAAAAATTGTTTATGTAAATTTTTATTTTAATAAGCCTACATTTTAAATAAAATAATATTTTTAATAATTTGCTACAATAATATAAAATAAATGAAAAAAAAAAAACACCCACGCTGAGCCTCGAACCTAGGTTGCGGGGGTACGAAGCAAATAAGCAAATGCGAAGCTATTTCAGGCCATACGTCTGCCGCGAGGGGGCGCTGATTGCGAGTGAATTTACGTTTTATTGTAAATAAAAATGCAACGAAAGGTTATTTCTAAAGAGTAATTAACCAGAAACCATCCCGGTAGTATACTAAACATCTTCCCAAAGTTTCATCACGATTGGTTGAGCGATGTAGAAGATTATCACTAACGAACGGACGGACGGACCAACGGACCAACAAACATCCATTTTTATATATATAGATTAAACTTTTAAAAATGGGTTAGCCTAATATCAGGGAACAATTTGAATCAATGTTTAGTTGATTTTGGTACCAATAGATGGCGCTCTAACATCTAAAATGATCATGTGAGTGGTCAGGATTTTACCTTTTATTATTTTCGATATACATGTTATAAAGCTATACAAACAGTTTTACCGCATAAGTTTCTTTTTTATTTATGAAAAATCATTTTTAATTTCATAGAGAAATATTTAACATCTCTAACTTTTGGATGACGTATGAAAAGGTTGAATACATGAAGAGTGGTGGTCTATATATGAAGGGATGACGTATGGAAGGGTGAAAAATATGAAGAGTAATGGCGAACGGAAAAATAAAAGTGTCCAGGAGCGGGAACTGGACACTTTTATTTTTCCGTTCGCCATTACTCTTCATATTTTCACCCTTCCATACGTCATCCCTTCATATATAGACCACCACTCTTCATGTATTCAACCTTTTCATACGTCATCCAAAAGTTAGAAATGTTAAATATTTCTCTTTGAAATTAAAAATGATTTTTCATAAATAAAAAAGAAACTTATGCGGTAAAACTGTTTGTATAGCTTTATAATTATACGCCGCAGTCATTTATAAGTATATACATGTTATATAAAAATATTATTTTATTTCAAATTATATTTCATAGATTCAAATACTCTGTTAAATTGACCGCCAGAGGTCACGATTCCTCTATAAAATTTCCTTGTTGTTTCCCGATGGCCGGCTCAAACCTTTTGTAAATTATGTAAATAAGTTTTTCATTTTGTAGATTCACTCACCTTAAGCCAGGCAGTACTTTTATCAAATTGTTTTTTATATATTCCTTTATCTCAATTAAATCAATTACTAATCAAAACCATATTTATTATTATACTACTTAAGATTTTAACCACGACTGCATTAACAATACCATTTAGTCCTAAAAAGAACCAGCAAATAATTCCATATCATAATCCTCACGATAATCAAAAATCAAGCATAAAATCTCATCATTTTTCATAATATATATATAATTTATTTCAACTAGTTTTCTTTAAACAGGGTCCGTAGAAGATTTTTAAATAACGAAAGCTTACGATCTTGATTGTTTTTATAATGGAATAAAAAAGTACTTTGTGGCCGAGTACTGGGATATTTCATAATAATAGAAATATTAACTGAAACATTTCGTAAATTTTTGTTTAAATTAGATATATGAGATCAAATATTTAATTTGCATATTCCAACTATGTCTATATAGACAAATCTTGTAGTTATATCTTTTGTTATCTTTCATTTCTGTCTTTCAAAGGTTTGCATAACAAAATCAAATCACGAAACAATCCAAACCTAATATTGGGAATCCACAATAATAAAGAGTTTTAAATAATTGAATAGGTTTATTTCTCCCTAAAATTGAAAAGATATAAAATCACAGGAATAAATTAATTTTACCAATTCTGTTGACAGAACTTATCATTGTTTACATTTTATTTCATAAATTTAATTTCGGAACGGACTCCTGACATAGATCTGTTCTCGTTTCCTTCTTTCTTCTTAGCAAATTTCCGATTTAAAATATCAATCTATTTTTATTTCTTTATTCATTATTGTTATCATCTTTTGAATACCTTGAATCCTTTTTTTTTGTTAGCCATTGTTGTTCTACACTTTAATATATATTTTTTTTGAAAATAGAGCAATCAATAAATAAATCCTTAAATAAAAAGACATATATTGGATCAAAATATTATTTATTTTACCAATATATCAGTTGGCTGAACGCCAACCTTTATCAAGGTATTATAACATTTTGAAGTGTGTCGACAATAAACTCAGCGCCACATAACGTTAATAGAAATAAGTTTTTAAAATATTATATCAATTTTTTTCTCCCCATTGAATATAGGCAAAATTATTTTTAACTTAATTCTATTGATGGTATGTGGCGCTAAATTTGTTGTTGACATACTTTAAACTGTTATAATACCTTAATAAAGGTTGGCGTTCAGCCAACTGAAATATTGGTAAAATAAATGATATTTTGATCCAAAATATGCCTTTTTCTTTGAATATTTTAAATATATATTACAGAAAATGTTAAAGAATTATTATTGAAAAGGTTTGTTTCTTTGCTTATCCCTAGTAAACATGGTACAGACCATGATAATCATGGTGAGTAGAAGCTAGAGACTGCTTTTACTGTAAGTGCACCACATATCTACACATATGAAAAGCAGTTCGACTTTTGCACTTACAAATGTGCCAGAGCGCCTCTTAGGTACTTTCACCGATTGGTGGGGTTGAACTTTTGCAAAAATCGGGGATAATTAGATCATTTTTTTATCGAAAAAGAGTGCCCAATACGGGATTCGATTCCGGGTCGTAGCGGTCGAACCCAACGGTTTAGACCAATCTTCCACCAACTCCCTATGTTCGCTTTCTTCTTTATGTGAAAATAGAATATATATGCAACATTAATTTTCGATAGCATGGTAGTCATATACTCATGGACAAAACTTACGGTAGTGGAATGTCTTTAATATCGTCTATCATCTGCTTTTTTAAAAATGAAAACAGAAGCAATTTTTTTTTTCAAACTTGTTTATTTAGCCTGTCTTCAATAAATATCACTGTGTATCAAATATCTTACAGAGTTATTGTCTTAATCCAAATATGCATTTAAAAGGTACAAATTCCAAATATTTGTCTATGAGTGTTTATTTTGCGTATTCAAGCTATAAAAAGTGAATTTAATAAATAGTACAATAAGCTTTATTAAAGAAAGTATAATAGTAACTAGCCGAATGACCCGGGCAACGCCCGGCTTTTACCCGATTAAATGTTTTATTCAAATACTATTCGTTACAATTATAAATTGGAGCCGTGGATGTCACTCTTGTGAAACGTCCCGCTCCAAACTTTACATGTACATTAGGTCAGCTGGTATTACCCCTCATTTTCACCGCTAGAGGCGCGAGCAAAAGAGCAAATTTGCAAATAACACGACGGATATTCGGGATAGAGACCTGAAATTTTCACTAAGATTTTTCCAGATTCTACTTTATATACTGTTAAAATATCAGTCATATTAGTTACGTATTGTGGACGTGTATAGTTGACAAACATACATACGCTGACTTTTATATATATAGGGATAATAATATAAATGAGTTTTGAAAATTGTAAAAAAGAAAAAAAAAATGCATCGGCCGGGAATCGAACCCAGGCCGCCCGCGTGGCGGGCGAGCATTCTACCACTGAACCACCGATGCTTATAAGAAATGGCCCTATTCGGGAATTTATTCCATTAACAAAAGCAAACGATGACAGAATTGTTGATGACTCTGATACTTGTATTTATAATTATGTTAGCATAATGAATTAGTCAGTATTCCCATGGTCTCCAGCGAAGAGGTGTGGATTGACTTTTTGAAAATATACATAATTATAAAGATAGAAGCTTCTATAGGAATAAATAAAATAAGCCCAAATAGCTCAGTTAGGAGAGCGTTAGACTGAATATCTAAAGGTCCCTGGTTCGATCCCGGGTTTCGGCATCTTTTTTTAATTTTTTAATTTCTACTTACCGTAACTTGACACGTGACTTAACGTGACAGAATTGTGCATGACGCTGATAACTGTATTAAATATAATCCAAATTGTGCCTTATCACACACTATTTATTTATTTGGATTAGGTCTTATTATCTTGTGTTTATAATCTATAATCCAAATTGTGCCTTATCACACTCTATTTTTTTATTTGGCCTTATTACCTTGTGTTTATAATCTATGACGTAATGCCCCCCCCCCCCCTGCCGGCGGCGCGCGCCCGTTGGCTGCCGGCGAGCACGTGACCTCCCTGTGCGCGCGCATCCGTGACAGAGGCGGCCGATGAGGAAAGACGGTCGTGACTATATATATTAATTATATCAAGGGTCTATAGAATGAAATAGATAAAAACCTGGAGAATATTATGAAAAGTAAAATTACGGGTTATAAAGAAAAGAAGAATTTGACTGATGATTTGGACAGATGAAAGGTTCTTAAGAAAACGAGAAGCGATAGAAGATCATGATGCCATTGAAGACCGAACCTTTGCTAATAAGAATTGATATAAAGAAGAGATTGGCTAACTTCTTATAAAATACTGTATCAATCTCATATTTTTTGAATTTATATAAAAGTTTAACTTTTTAAGAAAGAGAGCTGCCTGTTTCAATTTCAATTGCTTGTCTATAAGTTATGATAAGCTCTTTCTTTCTTCTTTCTCCTTATTTGATACATTGTAAATAACATTGCAATAACAATCATAGATGACGTCTAGGTTTGACGTTTAATTTGACGGGAGAGGAGCCCTATGCATCTTTTAGATCAATTTCTTCACGGGAAAAAATTCCATTGCTAATCATTGTTACTATTACTGTTATTCCTGTATATACCTTCTCATACTCGTAGAATCTGTATAAGTCCAAAGGACATAAGATATCTCTTTATTGTTGTCATGTATAAGATTAATTCCTTTTATATTATTCATCATATTTAAATACCGCCCAGAAGTCCTCAACGTGGCAGGCGGGAGAAGCAACACAAGTAAGGGACTGCCCTGTAGTACGGTGTCGTGAGCCCCGAGCCGCTACGGTAACCGTGAACAAGGAACTCTGAAATGTGGCTGACAAACGGGGCAATGGCACCCCTCCTTTCCATGGAGCAAATGGACAAAGGACACCACCACCATTGGGATAGTCAATAAGGGACTGCCCTGTAGTACGGTGTCGTGAGCCCCGAGCCGCTACGGTAACCGTGAACAGGGAACTTTGAAATGTGGCTGACTAACGGGGCAATGGTACTCCTCCTTTTCATGGGGCAAATGGACAAAGGACACCACCACCATTGGGATAGTCAGTAAGGGACGGCCCTGTAGGGTGAAGTACAGTGTTGTGAGCCACAAGCCGCTACGGTAACCGTGAACAGGGAACTCTGAAATGTGGCTGACTAACGGTGCTATGGCACCTCCCTTTTCATGGAGAATGGACAAGACACCACCATCATATCATATTTAAATAAATCGCTAAACCCAACCGTTAACTATTATTTATTCTTTAAAAAAAAGCAGAAGAAAACACATGAGGTAATTAAAATTAATTATATATACAAAGAGAGAATATAAAGCAAAATCAAATTACTATTCGAATTAAATTACCATATTATTAGAATCTATTTATCCACTTTTTGAATTATTTATTTATTTATTTCTTCCTTGAGAAGTAAATAGTGTGACATATAATAATTTAATTAAATGTTTACATTTTCAAATTGAATATTTTTGATATATATAATAGAGAGTTACGATGTACTAGAGCGCCATCTGTTATCAAATTATAAAACTATTTTAGAGGCGTATTATTCTTTTTAAAATAAAACAATTTCTACTGTCCTTACTGCGATGGAATTGTTTTATTTTAAAAAGAATAATACGCCTCTAAAATAGTTTTATAATTTGATAATAGAGAGTGTTGAATATTAAATCTAGTATAGATATAAATTACAATTTTGGTAAATTTACACGCGTTATTTCGAATAAACATCAGGTGAAATAGAAAATGTAAATACGTGAAATAAACTCTTAGAGAAAACTGACAAAAACTATAATAAGACTCAGAACGAAACACTATAAAGGAATGACAATACATCCAGATGGCACAAGAACCTATAGGATATGCAACAACTGTCCTGGTGTGGAACTAACACCTACTCACATATTCTAATGCCCAGCAATGGCCGCAGACTGGCAGAAAATTGACATGGACCCAGAGCAGCAGCTTTACACACTCAAGATAGTGGACATTGCTGCTTCTGTGATATAGATGCATGGAGACATCTGAGGCTCTTCATTGGACACGACAACAACAACAACAACAATAGAAAATGTATGAAAATAGATGGTCTGGGACTCTCTCCTTCTTTTTACAGAGGGTACATGTTGGGAAGATGCTAATTCAACCTTCAAATTGATCTGCCATGTGTGTTCTGTTTAAAAATATAATTATAAAGTCCACTAAACAATACTAATTTAAGCCATCACTATAAAGTTGAAGATTAGAAAATTGACTAAACCGTAGCATATTAATCAAAGAACCATAAATCTGTTGTTGTTGCTTATACCTCAAGTCATTTAAACGATCTCCATTATGTTCCATTTTGTCTCAGATTCTTTATTATAGTTCTAGGGTTTTCCCAGAGGTCTTTTTTAGAGATTTTGATACAATTCATTAGATGTTCAGGACTGGCTGGTTGGTAATCGCATTTGGGGCATTTCGGGAATGTTTTGATTTTTCCATTAAATTTGAGCATTATAAGGTGTCCTGTTCGTAATCTTTAAAGCGCATTTTGTTCTTACCTAGTAAGGGTGTGGAAAGAAGAATCGTTAGGAATGGGGGTGTACCAAGAGAAACCATAAATCCCAAATATATTACTGCCCTGACTTTTACAACGTGCAATTCGTTACTAATCATGGAAACTTCGAAGATTTTCTGTTTCGAATAGGAGCTATAGACGATCCAGGGTGTGGAGAGAGAAGGCAGGATTCCAGTCACCTGCTTATTGAATGTCTTCCAGAACTACAGAAATCGGGAAGACATTGAATACAAGGATCATTTTATGTTTATAAACAGCAAGGACTCATATTTAAAATTTAGGAAATATTGTAAATATATCTATGTTTTTCTCTCTTGGTTAAAAAACCTTAATTGTTAACTATGTATATATTTGTATTTGTTTCATTAGGTTTATTTATTTATTTATTTATTGTTTCAATTGTTTCTGTCAAATAGTTCTCTGATTTTGGTGTCGTTGCTTGACGCAAGCATCCTTTGTGAGAATAGCGCGTCTGATTTGATAATAAATAAAATAAATCTAAAGATATGATAACCCTACCTTTGTAGTTGGAGCTGTAGATAACTGAAGAGGGGGGCTTAGCCAATTGACTATAATCATATTAACAATTGAACTGAAATTATGAGGAAGAGAAGTCCGACCACACCCGTCTTCCTTGGACCCTTGGAATATTTGACCATATTCTAGTCAAAGGTGACTAACGTGGCAACGGCACCCATTTTACAATGAAATTTGAACAATTCAATATATTTTATTGACACTCTCTTAGTCTATTGTTACAATAATCAAAGATACATTTTACAAAGATGAATGCAATTATTCACAATTTGGTGATAAATATATATTTAAAAAAGCTTTTCTCAGGAAGGGAGGTTCCACCATCTTGAGAGAGTCTTCCTCCAGACAAGAACAATTTGAACCGCTCTCAGTTCAATGTTGAGATAATACTTATAGAGATACGCCAATGAAAGTTGAACACGACAACAACTAAAATATACAGAGAAACATAAAACCATGGTAGATTATACTCCATATAATTATTTGAATTTTCAAATAAAAATTATGAAAATAAAAATTAAATTTATTATAAATATTATAAACATTTATATATCACAATTTCTTCTAATGTATGTTATACCATTCGTTATATATTGATTTGCATAAAGACCATCGTAAACTTCTTTGAAATATGCATGGTGTTCACATATTCCTGCTTTCGTATGTAATGTATATGCAAATTTGTCTTTAATATCTTCTCTGTAAATTTAATATATATCATCCTTTTATTGTTCGTTCCGTAAATAGTGCGCACTAGCTTAAAGGGATAAATATAAACACAAGGTAATAAGACCAAATCCAAATAAATAAATAGTGTGTGACGTTTTGGTAACAGCGTTGTTACCATCTTCAGACAAAATTACTGAATTTGAACTCATTCAGTACTTTTGTCTGAAGATAGTAACAATACTGTTACCGAAACGTCACACACTATTTATTTATTTGGATTTGGTCTTATTACCTCGTGTTTATAATCTATAATCCAAATTGTGCCTTATCAGGGATAAATATATTATCGTTTTTGAACACAATTATTTTATTTTACATATTGTTTTATAACTATTTTTAATCAAAAAGGCATATATATGAACGCCAAACTTTTTCAAGGTACAACAACATACATATATGACATAAATACCTTTTTGTATCTTGAAAAAGGTTGGCGTTCAGCCAACTGAAATTTTAGTAAATAAATAATTTATTTTTGATCCAATTAATGTATTTTTAATTAAAGTTATATTTATGAATTTCTTTATTTTCAAAAATTATATTACAATGTGCGTGAAAAATATTGCCACCTGGAAAATTAGGGAAGACAAAAACTTCAGGAGAAAACAAAATTTATTTCAGGCAAGGACAAACTATGAAAGGTAAACAAAATATAAGCCACGAATTTACAGAGTAAAAAATATAAATATGAAAATGACCACTCTGTTAATAAAAATAATAAAATTAATAAATACTTGGTTACAATATATTTGTATTTTAATAGTATATTTATATCAAAAAGAAAAAATATACTAAGTTATTATATATCATTAAATTTATTTCCATATATGAACTCTATAACTGGAAACTTAATTTGTTCCTTTAAAATGAAGGTGATACTTCGAGTAAATTGAACCAAGTTTCTTTATAGAATGGTTGTCGAAGGGAGTCAGAAATATTTCATTTATTGATCCAACTTGTGGTAAAAAATCCTTGCACAGAAAATAGTTATCTTGGAAGTTGGACACGACTACGAACTTCGGGACTGTAACAAAGAACTTTTTCAGACTTCCACCGAAATTTTTCTAGGAAAAGAAGGATTAAAAAGTGAGAATTTCGAGGAATGTAAAAAAATGTTAGGGTCCGTATGTGTGGTTTATTGTCACTTGCAAACGACGTGATCGACTATTGATAAAAAAATATATATTTGAGAAGTTTGTGCGTGTCGAGATTGTTCTGTCTCTCTGAGTTTTTTATGGACATCTTGGTGACAATTAGATTTATCTCTTAACAATATAAATCAGTTTGAATTAATAATAACATTGCTTATAATACCATACCTTTGCTTTTTTACTTTTTCATAGCATGTAAATTTCCCTTACTTTTTTCATAGCATGTAAATTTCCCTTACTTTTTTTCATAGCATGTAAATTTCCCTTACTTTTTTTCATAGCATGTAAATTTCCCTTACTTTTTTTCATAGCATGTAAATTTCCCTTACCTTTTTTCATAGCATGTAAATTTCCCTTACCTTTTTTCATAGCATGTAAATTTCCCTTACTTTTTTCATCGCATGTAAATTTCTCTTACTTTTTTTTCATAGCATGTAAATTTCCCTTACTTTTTTCATAGCATGTAAATTTCCCTTACTTTTTTTCATAGCATGTAAATTTCCCTTATTTTTTTTCATAGCATGTAAATTTCTCTTACTTTTTCCGCTTATAAAATTGGCACTTTTTGTTTCCTGCCAAGTTGTAACATGAGGAAGGGCATTCTTGCCTGAAAGCTTGTGTTTTACCATTAAAAGAAAATCACCACGTTTTTATCGCCCTCGTTTCAAATACCATTATTATAGATTGATACAAAGTAAAAATAATATATTATAATATACGGTTATTTATTAAAAATACAAAGTGTTACAATCATAAGGAAATAGAGGAATATGGAACTTGGCATGAAAAAATATAAAGGCTATTCTTATATAATAAAAGAATTACAAGGTAATAAGACCAAATCCAAATAAGTAAGAGCTACGCTGTTACCGAAACGTCGTACACAAATTATTTATTTGGATTTGGTCTTATTACATTTTAGTTTAAATCTATTATTCAAATTATTCCTTATCATATAAAATAAGTGATTAAAAATTGTAAAAATATTTGTTATTAATCTGACTGGGACCAAAATTTAGTCGTTGAGGTACAGTCTGCATTACGCTGACGAGGGCCAACAGCCCTAAACGCGTTCGTGGTTGATTTTTCTTGATTTATCACAAGAAATTGGGTTGGCCAGATATCACGGAACAAGTTAAATAAAGGTTTAGTTTATTTTTGTTCCACTAGATGGCGCTCTGTCATGTAGAAATGCTCATGTGAGCCTGGTCAGGATATGCCTTTTTTATTTTTAATTTAATATTGTACAAAATATTGACATTTTGTTCACACACACACCAAAAAAAAACTTGATTTGATCTAAATAATACGATATGTCTTCAACTACTTCTGGATGTAACACTTTATTTTTCACTATTGCATATTCAAGCTTTAAGAATTCTGTTCTTCAACAAGTCATTTGAAGCTTATATTAAGAAAACCTAGAATGTAATAAACTCATAGCATTATGGATTGACAGTAGAAATTGTTTATTTTCATATAGAATCATACGCGTCTATAATAGTTTCGAATTTTCATACATAATATAAAGATTAATCTTATGATTCATATAAAAGTAAAGAGATTTTTTATTATAATATAAAATCATAAAAATATGAATGAATTGTTTAATATAATTTATATTAAAAACTTTCTATCACTTCTATATAGAACCACGTTGACCATCAAATGAATTAAACCTAATATATATATGAGGTGGTCAAATAAATTATTCTCTTTCTCTACCTCCTAAAACACATATTAAATATTTTATCTAAACGAAAGAAAATCTAGAATATTTTTCTTTATATAGAGAAGGTGTAATAGATAGATTGCGTCTATCCAGTCAAAGATACTTGAATCGATCTTAAATTCCCCGATTGAACCGTGTTTTACAGAATTTGAATCGATTTCTAGTCAGCTGGATTATCTAATAGATCAATAGTTTCATTGGAAGCTATGGAGATTTCAAACACAGAATATATACTATAAAGAGATGCCTTTTCTAATTTTTCCATCTTATCCCAGTACAATTGTACATTTGTATTGTATTTTCACATTGATTCGTGTTCTCACGCATTTATTGTCTTAAATACTTGTTTATGATTTCTCAGGATGCCTGAATGGCCAGTTTTTTGGTTGTTGAGGTACCGCTTGAACCATGTTGACGAGATCCAACAGCTCAAAACACGTACGTGGTTAGATTATATTCTTGATTATTAAAGAATGGGTATTTGATCGATTCTGGAATAATCAAAAGAATAGTTGATGGTGGTGGTGTCTTGTTCTGAAATTTTGCTCCATGGAATGGGGGTGGTGATATTGCCCCGTTAGTCAGCCACATTTCAGAGTTCCCTATTCACGGTTACCGTAGTGGCTCTCGGGGCTCACGACACCGTACTTCACCCTATAGGGCGGTCAGAATAGTGGTATTTATTTCGATAGATAACGCAAGCCATCAGAAAATTTCAGTTGCACGATAAGGAGATGCCTTTTTTCTTAATTTATCTATCTTATTCCAGTACAATTTCGCATTTGTGCTTTTTTTCACAGAATAGACATTGATAAATTTAGTTGCCAAATATCGCTAAAATTTGTAACAATCAATATTTGGCAATGTTTTTTTTTTATCTCTACAGACCTTACTGCAATGATAAAAGTTATTGAATGAGAGAGCTTGGCTCATCAGTGGTGAACGCTCTAAGCGGTTTCTTCAAATTAATCTTCACAGACCGTTCTACTATTGTATAGGATTAGTTTTCTTGTATACCCTGTATTTTATATGGACGATTCCAAATTTCCTTGGGGTAACACGTGGAAGCATATTGGTGATTTCATTCTTTCGCACTAGATATATTGGCGGTAAACAAAAATCCACTTTTTAAAACCTCAACCTACTTAATCTAACATGGAAACTTGCTTGGAAGTAACATGGAAATTTGTTTCTTTATTGATATAGTCAGCATATATATATGACTGTAGATTTGTAATAAAAGTCCGAAAGCTTTCCATACGAATAATGAAGCACAATGCTAACGTTTTTAGTTTCTTTTATATTTCCTAAAAATTATATTTAGCAATTTTAGTTTCTTTTTTAACCATAGCCTATATTAACCTATCTGAACCTAACCTAACCTTATATATACTAGCGTATTGCTATACTTGGTGGCATGTTTAGTCCGTAGAAAGAAATATCCACCATATCTTCTACACAGAGAAACCCCTGTATAGAAATTCAAATATATATAATTCACCTTTCATAGCGATCAAATTTGTAAAACTGAATATACATTCATGGACAAAACTTAAGAAAGTTGTACCTTTTGACATGTATTTTAGGATTCAGACAATAACTATGAAATATATTTGATACACAGTGACCTCTTTATTGAAGCGACACGAGATAACCAAGTTTGAACAAAATTGCCTTTGTCTCAAAAAAAAAAAAAAAAAAAAGACAGCTAACTCGCGACATCAGAATTCCAACTTCCTTAAGTTTTTATAAAGTTGTAATTTGTTTGTCAGAATTGGTATAAGCCTATCTACAGTAACAGACTACATTGTATTCAATTAATAACTAATTGGGTTTGTGTACAATTTTTTTAAGACCCCTGTTATTGTTAGAAAGAGATTACTTTATAAAAGGTCTATATATTGTTGTTTTATTTATATCTTTAAATCTCATTTTGTAAATTTAATACTTTCCACATGAAATAACGTCTTCACAAGAAAGGAAGAGCAGAAAAAAGCCTGAAAATACAAGAATAAATAGAAAGGGTAGAATAATCTCATCTTTGAAAATATATATGTAAAAGTTCGTATATTTCCTCTCTGATATATTTATTTCTAAAATTATTTATATATTTTAAATACAGAGATATTCTATTCATACGTAAATATTAAAACCTTTATCCTAATATGTAAATATGATAGGTTTTATATGAAGAAAGAGAAAAAAACACCTTCTGGAGATTTAGCAACCCACTGAAGACGCTGAGAACTATTTCAGAAAAGAAAAATATAGCAATAAAACTCTATAATTTCTACAGACCAATTGAAAATAGATGCATACATAAAAGAGGTAGTGAGGAAAGTTTTAGAACAAATCCCTTTCCAAACAAAGGCTCACTTGCACATGGGGAAAGGGAGAAAGAAATTGCTGTATTGTTTTGTTGTTGTATGGCGAATCCATACAGGGCAATGGGCCCTAATAAAAGCATTTTTGTTGTTGTTTGATAAGTTTTATATCCCACGTGGTCTAGTGGCTAGGATATCTGGCTTTCACCCACCAACCACCTTGGAGATTTTCTTAACCTGCTGGTTATCCCAACTTTATTGTCGCGTAATCTTTCCTCAAGAGATATAATAACATCTACCCATGTTAATACTCTAGTCCCCAGCGGCCCCTTTCCTGATACTATCCCCTTTGACACATTGTAAATAGCATTGCTAATTATTGTAACTATTGCTGTTATTCCTGTATATACCCTCTTCTACGTGGAGAAGTTGTATAATACCAAAAGGTCATAACAGGGACTTTTGTTGTTGTTACTACTGTTATTCTTGTATGTACCCTACATTTCTGTGCTTGGAGAATCCGTATAAGATTAAATTGTCTCAATAAAGCTTTTTGTTGTTGTTGTTATTGATAAGTTTTATTTATCGATGAACCTACAGACCGTATAAAATAATAATTAATACTCGGATATATTTACTGAAGAATGAGATATCAAAATTTTAAAAAGGCTCATGTGTTAAGTCATTTTAGATTTAACAAAAGTGGTTATAGAACGGAAAGTATAAGAAAAAAATCTCTTAATTATGACAATGTTAAAAATACAAGTCCAATTTGAGTCAAAATCGGCTTAAAACAATTTTAAAGTATCAACAAGCAGGAAAACATCTCATTAGAAATGAGAGAAAAAGAAATTCCATTATACATAAATTAATTCATAAATAGATTGCTTAAATAAAATATATTTTTTCTTTATTTTTCACGAAACATCCAAGTTAGAAATTTCCTATTCTAGATTATATAATTATCCCACTTGTCCACAATGTAGCTTGTCACCTGCAGCTCCAGAATGCATTCTGACTTGCATTTGATGCACTAAACAGGACCTTTTGGAAAGGCCGCTCCTTTTCATAAAATAGCTCGAGGAGCATGAACTCGTGGAATTTGTGTAATCTTTACACAAGGGGATAAGAAACAACTCACTTGCCCAACCTTCCAATACCAAAGATTCCAGACACCCACTCTCCTAGGTATCACCAACATATTTCCAGCATCCCTAGAAAATCTCCCAAGAAAGAAATCTGCCTGGCGACACCTCATTAATTGGACTTCCACTGGCATTGTATATAAATCCAAGAAGACTTAGGTCAGAATGACATCCCGGGTAGTTGGCGACTTCTGTACGCTCCAGGAACCTGGGTTACTTAAATAAATAATAATAATGAGAAACAACAACAACAATTATATAATTAATTTATCTATTCTTTTCATCAATAAAATGGTTATAAGAGAGATTTACGCTAAAATAATTCCTATATATAACAATGTTTTCGATTTTTTCAAATAGGTTTTTCAAGAAATGTTATCTAAAAAGAGATATTTGTATCAATTCTCTAAGTTTGATGGAATCCTAACTTATTTTACCATGAACGTTGGATATTTCTTTTATAGAAATCTGCCGCATAGGCGATTTTATCTTTAAGTTCAATAGTGGTTTTCTTTATCACAAATTTTGTGGACTTTTGGGTCAAACTTGCGTCTATTTTAGGGGGTCAGATAAAATATGTTAGATCTACAGCTTTCAAAACTTATACATATTTTTTTGAGAGTTAAATAAACAATTTTAGTATACCTCAATAAGTGGTCTTCAGTTATTTATTTTCTTTATTTAGCCAACAAAGAAAACTTGTCAAAATCTATATATTTAAATACTAATATTGATTTAGATTGTGAAATAGTTGCAAAGGATTTATGCGATATACATCAATCAAATAATTGCAAAAAGTTTCTCTATTTATTTATACATTGCAAATTTGCACTTATTTGATTGATGTTTATCGCACTAATATTGATATATCCTGTGTATTTTTAACTTATAGTAAAAATACAAATATATAAGATTATTACGAAAATGAAATTGCACTGGAAGTAGTTGTTAATTCAGAATAATCAATAAATAAAAAATATTAAAATAAAAACATAAAACTTCCAGGGAAAAGTTTCTTTTAAAATATTTTTTATTTAAAAAATATCTCCAGCTTTCGGGCAAGTACGCCCTTCTACGGGAGAAATTGCATTATATGATTAATACGCCAATAAAATATGATTTAAAATTAAATAAAGTCCATTTTACTGTTTACATTTGTTTTAAAGCATGATCAACGCGGGCTTTTATTGCGCGTGCTTCACCTGGGGGTTATGGGCTGGGCTCAGGGAATATAATGTTATAAATTTCCGGAATATATATTCTTCTGTTAATGCTATTATATAACAGTAAAATGGACGTTGTTTAATTTTGAATTATATTTTATTGGCGTATTAATCATATAAAGCAATTTCTCCCGTAGAAGGGCGTACTTGCCCGAAAGCTCGAGATATTTTTTAAATAAAAAATATTTTAAAAGAAACTTTTCCCTGGAAGTTTTATGTTTTTATTTTAATATTAATTCAAGGGATTATTTTATCGAAATAAAAATATATTGAAAAGACCTCTATTCAAATGCACTAAAATGGAAAATAAAATATTTTCGCTTCTGCCATTGAACAACTATATTTTTATGATGAAAATAAAAGCGTAGGGGGAAATCATCATGAATTTCGAACCTAATGGGATTTAATATAAAGCAACTCATTTGCAATTACTAAATTTTCATCTCTTCTCTCAATATACGATTGTCCCCTTCGAATTTTATTTTCACTCATATAAATCTAATTTATCATTGGTAGAAGCTGAGAGAGAAATATTTTATTTTTCGTTCATATTTAAATGAAACTTTTAAAGAAATATATTTTATTGATTATTCATTCAGTTTTAGGTATTAATTTGCATAAATATGAATAAAATAATAAAATATAAATAAGATATCACCAAAATATTCAAATATACATATCAATATTAAACCCAGTATTATTATCTATTTATGAAAACATTCACATACACTTTAATATAAGAATATATAAAATAAAATAATATATACATAAATGTGAAAAAAAATAATATTAAAAATTTAAAAATAAAAAGGTCAGGTGTTGATATTAAAAATAAAGAAGGCATATCCTGACCAGGAGCACATGTGCTTTTCTTAGATTGCAGAGCGCCATCTAGTTGAACAGAAATCAAATAAATATCGAAAAAAGGCTCATGTGCTCCTGGTCAGGTTATGCCTTCTTTATTTTAATACATATACATGTAATTAAATAATTAACTAATATCCTAACTCCGCCTTTGCCGGTCCCAAGCCCGGATGAAAAAGGAGGAAGGGGAGCAGTAACAAGCTCGCTAAAAAACATGGGCTTAGCTGGCCCGGCTGATAGTACCCTGTAAGGGCTCCTGATCCAGGGATACAGGATGAACAGCGTTTGTACTCCATGTTAGGAGCAGCTGCACATGGCGTCTGTTCTTCATGTCAGAGGCGGCCATTTCTTTTGGAGCTAAGTCGGCCTGCAACTGAGTAGTGCTCCCAGTCTTAATGACAAAGGCAGACGCATTCTACTTCACCCAGGCATGATAGTTATCAAACAGACACCATCAAGGGTCACAACTTGATATCCTAATATGATTGAGTGGAGATAAGAAAGAAGAAGACTAATATCCTAAAAGTATGATTACATTTGTAAAATAAATATTGAGCCAACTACATTACTTTCTCTTTTAAAAAGGAGGAATTCCTGCAGAAACCTTGTGTGTTATCCATGTGTTTGTGGCCAATCGTAATGGATTTTTTATTAATAATATAATACACTAATGGAGATATAGAAAATGTTACACACAGAAGACCTCAAAGGAATACATGAAATTTGGCTCAATTTCTGTGGCTTTTAATGAATGATTAAATTTTGGAATTAAGACGTCTATAAAATAGGTGAATAAAAATTATACTAACTATTTTAATCATTTGTTTAATATACATCTTATATTCCGAGTGGAGAGAATAAAAGTAATAAATTATTAAGTAAATGTTTAGATTGTCGAATGCAAATTTTACTTGCAAAAAAATGAGAATGAAATATCAATTATTAGCAAATATGCTTATTTTATTTTAAACAAATTTAACTATATAATAATATATTTTTGGCAAATGAGTTTATAAAAAAAACTCATTTAACCAACCCAAAAGAAAAAAAAACTATTTACAACAGAACAAAAATAAAAATTAAAAAAAGCTTTTTGATTTTTGGTAAATTTGATAAAATCTATATATATAAAATTGAATGTCTGTCTGTCTGTTTGTCTGTCCTCTATAGATTCAAAAACCATAAATCCAATCCCCGTGAAATTTTGGGATATTATTAGGTATATCACCGGGAAGGTTTTTGAAAAATAATTTCATGAATATCTTGAATATCCTTAGAGTTATTTGCAGATTTGTAGATTTAACTCGCAAGCAGCGCCCCCATTGTGACGATGTTAACAAGTTTTCTTATCACTAAGTTTGTTATCTTAAATATTATTTATCAAAAGTAAGATTATCTCAGGATGACACGGCAATTTATTTGAGACAAAAATAATGATACAATTCAAGGCGAAGATACTCCAGGAATCCAGGTTACCTAAATAAAAAAATAAAAAAGGCGAAGATACTATTCCTTTAACTTCCAATTACCGAGGGAACCAATTAATATTGATTTTATTCAACTTATCGAGTATTTTTCAAGGGACCGGGAAAAATGTTCACTAGATAAAACGATGATTTTGTAATGTAGAAAATTAGGAAAGACAAAATTCATGATGACAAGGCACACTGGGACCCAGGGACCGGGAAAAAATGTTCACTTTATCGAGAGATTCAAATTTACGAGTTTCAAATTATCAAAATATATCTTTTTTTTTTAATAAGTTTATAAAGAATTGTTTTAACAAATGTTCGTTAGACAAACCTTTACTCGGGTAAAACCTCGGGCGAAGCCGGGTACATCCGCTAGTATTTATATATTATAAAATGTTAAATTGAATATAACATACATATATTGTGAAAATTCGAAACTATTATAGACGCGTATGATTCTTTTGAAAAATAAACAATTTCTACTGCCCTTACTGCAATGAAAAACTCCTAATAATTTTTCCATTGCAGTAAGGGTAGTAGAAATTGATTGATTTTTAAAAGAATCATACGTGTCTATAATAGTTTCGAATTTTCATAACAGATGGCGCGCTAATATATCATACTATAATAGGGTGTACAATGATACCAAGTTTAATGATATTCCACTAGTTCCTTCTGACTGTTACACTTTCTATTTACACTAGTGTATTTAGACAGTATAAACTTAATGAGAGACCGATCTAAATAATGCAATTATTCTGTATGTTTGCCAATTCTAATTCGAACTGAATCAACCTGACCTGACACGATCTTCGATGTGAAAATTCATACAATCCCGGGTTATATTATTGTATGTTAATAAGAATCTCTGATATAAGAGGCTTTTTTTTAAAGACGAAATTTCAAGCCAAGGCTAGTTAACCTGACTATACCTAAGAATATCCAATGAGAGAACTTCTAAAAAATGAATATCTCTAACCTCTTTATCAGTAGGTCGCAGATTGTGTTATATCATCATTATTATCATCTTGTAGTGTCATCTTCGAGGTCTGATATCATAAAACGTCAATATAACCTTTTCTGCCCAATTCCTTACCTATTCTCATTATACGCCCATGAAAAAAACTTTATGAAGTGTAGAGTCTTCGATGCCGAAAGTTGTCCTTTTTTTTTGACGTGACAACGTCTTAAATTAGGTTGCGGCTGGGAGTCACTTATGAAAAAGTGTAACGCCCGGTAACGTTACGATGAGCGCGCGCAGCGCTAGAGAATTAGGCGCATTGAATCGGCGCATGCTTGTCTCTGTCTTTGTCTTTCTCGAACGTTCTTGGCGTTGGAAAAACAAGAAAGCGTCATAATACAAGTTCACACGTGTGGTTAAAGTATCGTCAGCTGTGTCTGTAGTGAAAATGTGGAGTGCTTAGATTCGTCATTTACAACAACTACAACAATAAAGGTAAATAATTGTACACTGATATTTCATTATCGTAAACTATGATTGATTGATTAATTGTTAGATTGACACAAAAGTTGAGAAACTGAGTTTATAGGTTATGTCATACTATTGATAAATGTTGATAGTGTTAAGTAAATTATTAGTTTAAAATTAATTAATTAATTAATTATTATTTTACAAATTTTAAATAGTTTCAAATTTATTTAGCAAAAATTTGAACCTTCGATCTGAATAAATGTTTTGATTTTCGAATTGATTCTTTAAAATTACAAATATTAAGAAAAAGTGGCAGATATAAGAAAACTTTATTTAAACTGTGTTGAGCAAGAATTTTAACATCTAATTTAAGTAAATGTTTTAATTTTCAACTTCATCATTTACAATTACAAATTTTATTTAATTTCAAATTTATTTAGCAAAAATTTGAACCTTCGATCTGAATAAGTGTTTTGATTTTCAAATACCAACGCGGCTGGTGGAGTGGCGATCTATCGTAATTTATCATCGACATCTACGGCGGAAGTGTTCCAAGTTGCGATTGCAGACGTAACTCGTGTCATTAAAACCAAGGGTGACATGTGCATGACTGAAGTTACTTGCTTCGCCGCTAATACTAGCTTCAAGTTTATACTCGGTGCTGTATATATTCATCCAGGAGCTAGTATGCAGGATATTGGAATGTTACTATGGCAAGGACTCGGTCCGTACATTCACAACAGCCAGTACGTGCCACCGTTCGTGCAAGTTGATTCTAGTATACCGATTCTTCTGTGTGGTGATTTTAACAAAAACGTAAAGCCTGACAACTCGTTTCTTAATTTCATGAAAAATACGTATAATCTTGATTGCGTATCAAACGTTTCTAAGTCAACTACGTTAAAAGGAACAACTATCGACTTGACTTTCGCAAGACACATTACAGCAGAAACACTTCCTTTCATTTCATATTTCTCCTATCATCGTCCTATCCTCAACAAAATCACTCAAATAGGAATTAGTTAAGTTTAAGTTTACATGTACAATGTTTTAGTAAACAAAATATATTTCTATAGTTAAAATTTGTGCAATTCTTATTTTCATTCAATTCCTTGTTCCTATTGTGCAATTTAATTATATTCATATCAATAAATATTCTACCGTTGTCACGTAAAATCTTCGCCCGTAAAACCGACTTTACAGGCAACCATTGTTTTTTAAGAGACAGTGGTAATTTATTTTCATACTTAGTTATCTCGTGTATCTTCAATAAAAACAACTGTATACCAGATATCTTTCAGCGTTATTGTCTGAATCCCGATATACATTGGTACAACCTCCCTAATATTTTGTCCATTTGTGTAAAAGTTCTTTTAATTTATCAAACCAATACTTTCTTGATTCACCTCTCACTTTTTTCTTCGAGATGTATTCTCCAATTTATATATGGTTGATATAAAGACAAAAAGCCAACCTGAATAGGGTGAATATAGCTCTCATCAGTACCGGTGCGGTGTTAATGCATAATTAAAGGGAGAGGTGCCTTTTTTGGTATACGAATACTATCTTCCCGCAAATATATATTAAATTATAGGTCTGTAATATGTTAATATTAGTGTTATAAGACTCCCAATAATATCTCTAAGCACTTATTTAATAAATATCTCTGTAAATATGGAAGAAGGTGCTCCGCTAACCCTCTGACCAGGATGTACTATTTGCTCAGAGATGAATCTGTGTAAATAGAGAAAAATATCCTCCTGAATAAGATGGTAGTTAATATGTTTCCTACATTAGTGGTAATAGAAGGTTATTACATCCAGAAGGACTTTAAGTAAAAACATGGAATTTGGCACAAATTACCTTCTTCTGACGTATATTTAATGATTAAATTTTATAAAGTACAATTTAGTATTAGATTATAGTCACAAGAAAATAAGACTAAATCCAAATAAATTAATAAGGTATAACGTTTCGGTAACAACACTTTTACCAAAACGTCACACACTATTAATTTATTTGGATTAGGTCTTAATTTTTTGTGAATAAATTTTGAATGCGAAACGTCTCAAAATAATCGAGTTATTTCATTTAAAATGATTTTTTTATATAATACCCTGTACATTTATGCCAAGTTTCATATTATTCCGTTTCTTCTGAATCTAAATTTTTTTACTCCCACTCATGTATTGGGATCAGAAAGTCTTGGTTTTATATTCTGTTTGGCATTAAAAAAGGAAAGCTTTAAATCTAGAATATGAAATTAATAAACATTTAATGTTAAAGTAAAAAAAACTATTACATAGAGATAATAAAAAGGATATCGTTCAATTTGACCTAAATACCATGAATTTTTTTAATAATAAATATGAGACAAACTTGGGAAGGAACTTGAAAATATATTTTTGATGCTATTTGCGCTCTTAGATAAATTTCTGTGGATTGTAATTCATAAAAGTCACATGTCGAAATATAATAATTTTCCAAGCATTAAAAAGACCGTAAGTATTTATCATTTTTTGTTGATTCCTGAATCTAATTGCACCATTCTTGCCTCTTATTTTTTTTATAAAAATGGCGCAAGCACGATAAAGATATGAAATTTTCTTAATTGCTTTTATTTTTCTTAATCAAAAGAACACGTTTATTTAGATAACAATTTTAAGTGTTATTTGAATGTTACAATATGAACCGCTAAAATATTATTCTGAATAAAATTTATTTTGTCAAATAATGGATTATATTAAAAAGAAAAGATGTATTTTTATAAAGTGTCACAAGAAATGGGGAAAAAGGAACGTCGACAAGTTTGACAGTAAAAGGAAAAAGTGACAGGGGAGTATTCAATCAGAAGACACCGCCATTGTCTGCTGGGCCAGGTAAGTTAGACTAAAGATGCTAATGGTGAATCGTCTGCTTACACAAAGAAGATCCTCTGACGGGAAGCGAACCTCATCTATCTCAAGACTGAAAGAAGGCATCCATTTGAGAGCTAATAAAAAGCTACTGTTGTAGTTCTATATAATAAACTGGCTTTCTGCTTCTCTAACTTGGTGTCTTTTGTTTGCCTCGATCTTTTTCTGGATTTATTATATCTAGAGTAGAGATTTAATTTTCCATTATTATTATTTAGGGGTCGTTAGAAGGGTGATCTAAACCATTGGTTTTCGACCGCTACGACACACACACACACAGGATAGAATCCCGCATTAAACACCTTTTTATAATTCAAAAGATGCTCAAATGGCCCCCGAAACTTTAAAAAGACTAACCCCATCGGCAAGTACAAGTAATCAAACGAGACTCTGGCACATTTGTAAGTGCAAAGTCGAAATGCTTTTCAAATGTGTAGACATGTGGTGCACTTACAGTAAAAGCAGTCGCTAATTTGTACCATTTCTCTGGATTTATTTTCTCTAGAGTAGAGCTTCAACTTTCCATTATTATCATAGTTATTTGGGGGTCGGTAGAAGGATGGTCTAAACCATTGGTTTTCGACGCTATGACTCGGGATCGAATCCCGCTTTGGGCACTTTTTTATAATTAAAAAAAATGCTTCCATGTCACCCGAATCTTGCAAAAATCCAACATCCCCCCCCCCCCCCCAGCGAGTGCAAATAAATAAACGAAGCTCTGGCACATTTGTAAGTGCAAGGTCGAAATCTGCTTTTCACATGTGTAGATATGTGGTGCACTTAGAGTAAAAGAGAATACAGAGATATGGGTGAAATAATAGTACAAAAGTGAATTTATATGTGAAATATGAGTGCGAATAAAAAAAACTTTAATATTTTACAAGGTTCTCTTAGTGTATTATAAAGGAAAATTCGTATAATCAATTATTCCTATGTCATTCTAATCTTATATAATTAGCTGTTTACTTACTCAAACAAACAACACACACAAAATAAAGTAGTAGAATAATAAAATTCCAATATATATATACTTATTTTTATATCGTATCATTTGTTATTCAAATTACTATACAATAATAATTCTAATTATCTCAAAATAACCATTAAAATGGCGTCGAATTAATATAAAAACAAACACATTGTCAACGCTTCATTAAAATTTTAATAAGACTCATTATGTGGTAAATTCTAATGGCGCACATACTAACTAGAAAAAAATTATTCAAATTTAATCTTAAAAGTTACATTCATTCAGAAGAGCACAAGAGTACTTATAAAAACCTTTCTTATAAGTGGATTGTTAGTGTCAAAGAATGCCTGAATCAATTCATTTGACGATAATACATAAAAAACGATATCAATATAAAATAATATCTTCTCAGAAGTATATTCAATCAACGATAAACCTTATTAATTGAAATATGATATCAAAAGCCATTCTAATCACAATAGACGAAATCATAATTAAATGATAACCAATTAATATACAAGATAAACTATAGTTGAATAGATTTATAGATAAAAGCAAGAATCGATAGTATTTTATGAAAGGACAATTAAGAAAACTGAAAGAATCTAATAATTTGAATAGAAGAAAGTGATGTTTGATGTGACCTATACAAATGTTTGAAAATATTCCATTCCCTTTTCGAGGAGTCCAATTAGGACCCTTTATCAAGTCACTTGTAAAATAAATCAAAGCCTTCGCTTACCTTAATGAATAAGTGGTAGGAATTAGGCCCTTTCTATTGATAGAGAACGCCTGAAGAAAACTTTAAGTCCCTCTAATTGGGATTTAAACAACATTTCTAATTAAATTTACAGCATGGTGATGTAATCCGACAGAAATTGAAACCAATGCTAACAAGGGATTAAACTTAACTGTAGGGTTCTTTCCTGCTACCTATTATTACAATGTTGTGGTTGTAATCTATCTGTTTACATGTTTCTTACCTGCTACCTGGTCATTATAATGTTGAAATTCATCATCTATTTTCTCTGTTCACATGTTTCTTACCTTCTATATGGTTATCATAATGTGTGTATGTTGTGGTTATGATCGACTTTCTATGTTCACATGATTTTATCTGCTACCTGGTCGTTACAATGTTGTGTTTGTAATGTAGCTTCTCTGTTCTCATGTGTCTTACCTGCAACCTTGTCATTATAATGTTGAAATTATAATCTATTTTCTCTGTTCACATATTTTTACCTTCTACTTGATTATCATAATGTGTGTATGTTGTGGTTATGATAGACTTTCTATGTTCAAATGATTTTTCTTGCTACCTGTTCATTACTATGTTGTGTTTGTAATGTAGTTTTTCTGTTCTCATGTGTCTTACCTCTTCTACTTGATTATCATAATGTGTGTATGTTGTGGTTATGATAGAATTTCTATGTTCACATGATTTTTTCTGCTACCTGGTCATTACAATGTTGTGTTTGTAATGAACTTCTCTATTCATATGTTTCTTACCTGCTACCTGGTCATTATAATGTTAAATTCATCATCTATTTTCTTTGTTCACATGTTTCTTACCTGCTTTGTGGTCATTATAATGTTAAATTCATCATCTATTTTCTCTGTTCACATGTTTCTTACCTTCTACTTGGTTATCATAATAATGTGTGTATGTTGTGGTTATGATCGACTTCCTATGTTCACATGATTTTTCCTGTTACCTGGTCATTACAATGTTGTGTTTGTAATGTAATTTCTCTGTTCTCATGTGTCTTGCCTGCAACCTGGTCATTACAATGTTGTGTTTGTAATATATTTTCTCTGTTCTCATGTTTCTTATCAGCTAAATCGGCATTACAATGTGCTGAAATTGAAATCTATTTTCTCTCTTTACATAATATTTACCTGCTCTCTTTGGCCATTACATGGTGTATGGATGTGTATGTGTTGTGGTTGTAATGTATTTCTCCTGTTCACAGGTTTCTTACTTGCAACCTTGTCATTACAATGTTGTAATTATAATATAATTTTATTGTTTACTGAACGCTTACCTGCAAGCTGATAATTAAAATAGTAGTCAAAAGATCCCTCTTAAAAATATATATACACACTGAAATACAGTGGACCCTCGGTTTACGAGCACCTTGGAGTACGAGCTTTTCGCAGTACGAGCAAAATTTTTTGAAAAATTTTACCTCGGATTACGAGTGAAATTTCGCATTACGAGCAACTCGTGATGGTTGTCCGTAATCGTGATGGATGAAAATTCACTGGGATCCCTCCCTTCAGATCAGATTCGGGAAATATGTAAAATGTGGGAAACTGTGCAATTGTTCGTAGCAATAAGAATTGCCCGAGTATCAATTATTAAAAATAAGAAATTAGTTTCGTACTACGAGCGTTTTGGAGTACGAGCATGGCTCTGGAGCGGATTATGCTCGCAAACCGAGGGTCCACTGTATTATGATACACTAACGCGCCAACTGTTGTGAAAATTCGAAATTGTTTAATTTCAAAAATAATCTTACGCGTCTAAAATAGTTTCGAATTTTCGAAATATTGAATAATTATAAAATATCCTAATAAGTGTTTTAATGAATTATGTATGTTACTGATTTTCTGTCTCCTGAATATGATATCTATTTTGAAATTGGGTTTTATCAAGTAGGTAGACTTTCTGGAATGTGGTTGCATTTCAGATAGGTCTCTCATGGATGTTATAATTGATATAAATATTATAATTTATCATTATTATAATATTTAATAGATTTTGAATAAAGCTACACATCTTCACCTATAGTTAATATATTAAATTCATTTTAACCTAACTAAAAATACGGTACTTATAAAATGATTTTGCAATGGAATGAAATAGCTACGCAGGTCAATTCTAGGTAGCCGATGTTCTGATGGTTAAATGTTATCTAAGATATAGAATCTAGGTTGGATCAGCGACACAAAACCTTTACCATTTCCCATCATTAACATCTATCTTTGGAACGGAAGCGCTACCTATTAAAGCTATCTGAACCTGAAAGGAAAAAGCTTTTTCAACTTCAAGATGGATTGAACTAATAATTGCAGCTTTCTTTTTTTAGCCTTTCCTGAATTTTTATAAAGACTTTTAGTGCTCATATCTAGTCCATCATCTTCCCAACTTCTTTTTCTACAGATTTTTTACCTCTAAAGCAGTTTCTCTGAATTAATTTTACACTGTTAGAACTTTAGTCAGCCCTGAAGCCTGTAATTTTATAAACTGCATCTTTTTTTATTAAGGCAGGGTAGCCAGGCGTATATCTCGCTTTTCTTCTGTGAATATTTCAGGAATTAATTAATTTATCCACCCTTTTGTTAATTTAATAAACTATTTTTATTAAATCAGGTAGTTACGCGTATAGATGAATAATTAAATTTTTATTTTATTTTTTTTTCGTATTAAGTTAATATATGTGTATATTTTTTTTATGGAAACGATGAAATTTATTGTTTTATAGAAAGGGGTTCATCGTAAAATTTGTGTGTGTCAACAAAAATTTATTTTAAATACAAGTAATTTGAGAAATATTATTTAGAAGCTCTGATTTAATTAATAATATTGCTATCTTCGTGAAACAGAAATGAAATTTTTTAAAGAGAAATGATCAAGTGTTGTGTCTAATGAATGTAAACCTACCAAGAACTTATGTTTTAAAGATCAAATTTTGCATTTTCTATAAATTTATTTGAATCGACATTTGACATAATGAAGTAGATTGCATAAAAGCTCTTTTATTATTATAATTCATGTATTTATTTTTACAAAACACACGCTATATCCTATGTGGATATATTCATGTAAATGTCCAAACCATTTTATGTATATAGTTTCAAACTATATATATATATATATATGTGTCATAATATATGCTCTTCCAGGAATAATAAAGTAAATCTACAGTCGACCAGAGAGAGAGAGAGAGAGAGACGTAGTCGATAGAAGGCAATTAAGTTACGGCCATTTTGAACCACTGGCCACATGCCGGAGGGGGCTTTTCTTGGAACCCTCAGAACTATTTTTGGACAGTCGGGGGGTGGTGGCGACACAAAACGGTCGTTCAGCGGTGACAGCCTCTCGCGCTACCTCTCTCTCGCTGGTTGCCTGGGTTATTCCTCTACCAACTCGTCGTGTGATTATTTCTCTTTCCCCACCACATTATTATCACTATATTGCCACATATATACAATTTTTTTAGTATTAGAGAGAGAGAGAGAGAGAGATTGGGATTGAAAAAAATTTATTACAATATGCATATAAGATTATATAAGGTTAAATACGAAAAGAGATAGAGAGTTAAATTATTCAAATTTCTATTTTTGAGCAATATTTATAAAATAAATAAAGTCTATTAACATAGTATATCTCAATTTATAATTTTAATCAAACAATAATGTATAATATAAGGTGGTTTCAAAAGTTTGTAAACACCTGCAACAAATTCCAAATATATATTCATATAAAATATATACCGAATTAAATATTTGATAGTGTTTACGAAACTTTAAGACAACCTTGTATATTATAATTAATTATTCAATATAGTGTTATATCTGTTTGTATAGAAGGGTAATTAATTTACTTTCTGTGTTTCTATGGTAAAAAATATTTTTTTCTTCGATAACTGTTCAAACGTTTCTAAGATATGATTTTATTTATTTTATTTTTGACTAAGGTTCTGTTAGGAAGTGATAGCGAACTGTATTTTCATCTTTGAAAATAAAGATAGGTATTGTAGAATACATGATCTATTTCTGAATCTATATACCAGGTCTATTAGTATGAAACGCGAAAAATTTCAGTGAATTCAAAAGTTCACCAATTCCATACAACAAAAGATTTTTCATTCAAAGTAACTGCCCTGATTAGCTATACACTCGGACCACTTTTCAGGCAATTTTCGAATTCCTTGTCTGAAACTTTCTATTCCTTTTGAGTCGAACCAGTCAACAAGTCATTTTCGGAGTATGTCTGAGTTCGAAAATTCCTGTTTTTTTAGGGCGTGTCCTAAAGATGTGAAAAGGTGGTAGTTCGACGGCGCTAAGTCTGGTGAGTACGGCGGGTGGGGTAAGAGTTCCCAGCCCAAGTATTTTATGGTGTTTTTGACCATCGTAGCGTTGTGGGCAGGAGCGTTGTCATGCTGCAGTATCAGGTTGTTGTGCTTTTCACGCCATTCCGGTCTTTTTTCATTCAACGCTTCTCTCAAACTGTGCATTTGTTGTTCGTAGCGACTAGTATTGACCATTTTGCCAGGTTTCAGGAGCTCGAAATATACTACGCCGGTCTGGTCCCACCATATGCAAAGCATTGCCTTTTTTCCGAAGCGATTGGGCCTAGGCGTCTGATTTGGAAATTGGCCGGGCATGCCCCACGACTTTTGGCGCGTAGGATTGCTGAAGTGGATCCATTTCTCATCAGAAGTTACGATTCGGTGCAAAAATGACTTCTTTTCATGCCTGGCGAGCAGCCCTTCGCAAGTTACCAGACGCCGTTATTGCTACCTTTCGCTCAACTCGTGGGGGACCCATCTGGAAAGCTTTTAGGTCATTCAGAGGCTGTTTAAACGTAGAGAAACAGCACCTTGAGATACCTGGAGCTATTTTGCGAGTTTCTCCTGCATTTGGGTACTGTCCTCATCCAACAAAGCTTGCAGTTCAGCGTCCTCGAACTTTTGGGGCGGTTTTCCATGTGGTTCATTATCAAGTTCAAAATCGCCACTTTGGAATTTTTTAAACCACCTGTAACACTGCGATTTGCTTAGAGCGTGGTCGCTGTAAACTTCCTCGAGCATTCGGTGGGCTTCAGTGGCACTTTTCTTCCAGTTGAAGGCGAACAACAAAACTTCCCGCAAATGGGCACTTTTTGGCTCGGAAATCGCCATTTTCCACGGGCTCCAGAAATTTTTCACGATTTGAATTTTTCTAAAACTGCACGCATGCTGATGCCACGTGAGTCAGAGAACAAAACGCCTACAACAGCGCCACCGTCGGATCAGATAAAGTTGCACAGCGGCCTCTGGCGCCCATTTTCGCGTTTCATACTAATAGACCGGGTATACCGATGTGTTAAATAATTAAAATATTTTATTATAACTATTTATTTGTGGTAGGTAAGGTTAATTAGACATATATATTAAAATTACAATTATATTCTCACAATTAGTATCTTTTTTATTTAAAAAACGCTAGCTTTCAAGCGTTAATCGCTCTTCAATTTGGTTCTTCAGACTTATAAGTTACCATTGTTATATCAACATGGCAGGTTAAAATCCAATTTAGACGATGGCGCGAAGAAATTAACTTCTTGGAATATTTCTCAGGAATTTTGGGCTTATGATTGGTAATTCTTAAGAAAGAATCGTCTGAAATCTTTGGTAAAGAAAAATCGGGACACAGGTAAAGAGAGATGGTCCGCAGTTTAACTTTTACTTTGACGATAAGAACAAATTATGTTTCTTTAATTAGAATTGTAATCGAAAACAAATCTTAAGAGCTATTTATTATAAACGAATACAAAACAAATTGAGCATTTTGAGAAGTGTTCTTAATCTAAAGCTGTAAAATATGGCATGACACTGGATAACTAGCTTGGGTGAATATATACTCAACTAGCTATTATATAAAAGATTCAAAATTTCAAAATATTTAGGTATTGGTATAGGTATCGATATTATTATTAGTATATTTGAATATAGATTACATTATGGCATGTATGTGGAAATTTCTTTACTATGGCTATTAGATGAAATTAAATGAACACTTTTATACTTTAGGTGAATAGGTGGGGGTCGGTGGAAGGCTGGTTAACCGTTTGGTTTCGACCACTACGACCCGGGTTCGATTCCCGCATTAGACACTTTTTTCTGTTTTAAAAAAATGCTCCTATGGCCCCCGATTCTTGCAAAAGTCCATTCCCACCAGCGAGTGCAAGTAACCAAACGGGGCTCTGGCACATTTGTAAGTGCAAAGTCGAACTGCTTTACACATGTGTAGACATGTGGTGCGCTTACAGTAAAAGCAGTCGCTAACTACCCACCATGATTATCATGGCCTGTACCACGTGTACTAGGGATAAGCAAAAAAAAAAAAAGGTGAATAGGTGAATTTGTACTAGGATCTGGTGGAAATATTAAGAAAAAAAGGCATTTCTTGACCATGAAACTAATATTTGCTGATGTTTACGTCATCTATTGGAATAAATATATACTAATTGTTGATCGTCGTTAGCCTTTCTTGAATAATCGGGAAATAGTATTCGGCTAATTATGAAACATTTAAAAATCAGCGATTAGTTCATATTTATCCGTAAACAACAATCGGTTTTACGATTAGGAGATGCTTGTTCTTATACTGTGAAAAATGTGTAGATGAAAGTACAAAAGTGGAATTGTACTGAGATCAGGTAGAAAATTAATTTAAAAAGGCATCTCCTATTGTTATATTAAAGGTTGGTGATGGCCTGTGCGATCATGAGATGCCGTTTTTCTTAACTTGTATACTGGTTGGTAATATTTCTACAAGTCTATTAATTGAGGAACAAACCTCAAGACATCTCCTGATATTATATTAAAGGTTGCTGATGGCTTGAGTGATCAAGAGATGCCTTTTTTTCTTAATTTTTATACTGGTTGGTAATATTTCTACAAGTCTATTAATTGAGGAACAAACCTCAATACATCTCCTGATGTTATATTAAGGTTGCTGATGGCTTGAGTGATCAAGAGATGCCTTTTTTTCTTAACTTGTATACTGGTTGGTAATATTTCTAGAAGTCTATTAATTGAGGAACAAACCTCAAGACATCTCCTTATGTTATATTGAGGTTGCTGATGGCTTGAGTGATCAAGAGATGCCTTTTTTCTTAACTAGTATACTGGTTGGTAATATTTATACAAGTCTATTAATTGAGGAACAAACCTCAAGACATCTCCTGATGTTATATTAAGGTTGCTGATGGCTTGAGTAATCAAGAGATGCCTTTTTTTCTTAACTTGTATACTGGTTGGTAATATTTCTACAAGTCTATTAATTGAGGAACAAACCTCAAGACATCTCCTTATGTTATATTAAGGTTGCTGATGGCTTGAGTGATCAAGAGATGCTTTTTTTTCTTAACTTGTATACTGGTTGGTAATATATTTACAAGTCTATTAATTGAGGAACAAACCTCAAGACATCTCCTGATGTTATATTAAGGTTGCTGATGGCTTGAGTGATCAAGAGATGCCTTTTTTTCTTAACTTGTATACTGGTTGGTAATTTTTTTACAAGTCTATTAATTGAGGAACAAACCTCAAGACATCTACTGATCGATTGCCCAACATTTCAAGATTATAGAATGAAGCATGAACTAGTTGTTTGTGAACTTAACGATTTGATTTCCGATAAAAAAAATCATATTTGAAGTTCAATTCATTTTGTAAATACACTCTAAATTTTCTACAAAATCTGGATCTCTAATGTTTCAATGCGTTGAATAATGTAAATAACTTATGTAAATAAACTTTTCTCCTTGTTTGGCGCAAGTATCCCTTGCGGGGTATAGCGCTTTGGAAATAAAATAATTGGAATTGTAATTGAGGATGGATTTCCTTATTCTCTTCTTATAGATTCTAAAGCTTCTTTTGTGAGATCTAGCATTTTGTTAATGATATACAGAATTAATACTGATTCAAGCTCGGAAGATTGCCTGTAGTTTCATCAATCTGATAAAAATAGGATTTGTGGTCTATTTTTATTATATTCTATTTATGTTATTTCAATTTTGTCTGTAGGTCTCTTGATGTTTCAGCTATAAGAACTTTGGCATATGATATATTTTGTATAAGGATATATCTGTTCGGTTATTCTTTATTTACCTTCGTGTATTAAAAGAGAACAACAAATCAAGATCATCCAATAGCCACCGTCAACAACAGGGAAGAACTGACGCTGCTTGCTACCACGGCGATTCTAAAGTTTTCTAGTCGTAGCAATATAGACAATTGAAATAATTTGATTTACATATTGTTCATATATGCAAAAGTGCACAGTATGAACTCTTTTTTTAAACTAATTATATATATACTATTATAAAATAAAAAAGCTTCCAGGGCTAAGTTTTTTGTGTAAACCTTTTATTTTCAAGCTTTCGGACTTGTCAGTCTTTCAACAGGAGTATCATGTTAATAAATTAATTATAATAACTATAATAATTTAAGGACGTGATAATCCTGACAAGTCCAAAAGCTAGAAAATAAAAGTTTGCACAAGAAACTCAACCCTGGAAGCTTTATTTATTTTATACTATTATATAATAGTTTGTTGATGACATAAATAGGCTGTAATACTTTGAAAGAGTTTGACGTCCAGCCAATTGAAATATTGGTAAATATATTATATTTTGATCCAATATATGCTTTTTTAATTGAAGATATATTTATGGATTGCTCTATTTTGAAAAATATATATACTATCTACACACAATATATATATATATATATATCAAAGTAAATTTATTTATTAGTTGTGGTAAAATGTTTTTAATGATTTAAATAGAAGTAAAATTTGAAAAGAGTAAGAAATGTTTGCGTGGAATCACGAACCAACAGCCGCAAATCTTTTGTTCCATATATGAGACTAAATTTAAACAGAGAATATTTTGATAAAAAAAAACAAAACTAAATAAATCTTTGATTAAAAGTTTATATAAAATATATTATCTTTAAACATATATGTGTTATTATATATTTGTTTTAAATAATATAATATAAATATATATTCTAATATAAACGAACGCCTATATATGAAAGCATGAATTAAACTATAATTAAGTGTTTATTTAAAAGTGTGTGTGTGTGTGTTATTATCATTTCGATTATAGGGTATTTTTCTATATATTAAATTGTATTTCTATAGAAGCAACAAATATTCATGTAAAAGATTTATAAATCTTCATATATTTTTCAAAAAAAATATTTTTTCTGTTTATATTATTAACAGAAATTCACATTTAAAATAATTTAAAATGGAAACATTAAAAACATTTTTAATGTCAAAAGCAGAGAAATTTGTACCCCATATGGAAATATTTTTACAAATATATTTGGAACCAACACAATAAATATTTAAATGAGCTTCACAAGAAAATATCAAAAGAAAATACAATTATCGTTTTATTATTTGAAAAAATTACATTCGGAGGAAAAAATTAAATAAATCTTTAAAAACAAAATACCTAATGGATATTTACCAAAAAAATAGACATTTTATTTGTTAAACAAATAATAAAAGAAAAGGAAACCTACATTAAAGATCTAATAAAAATTTAAATAAATTAACCAATGGGCTTCGCTAACATTCTCGTCTGCATGTTTAATATTCAGAAGGGCTTCGTCTGCGGACATTTCTCGAACCTGGAATGAATTATGTTCGTCTGCTTCCAAATTGCGATTCTAGAATTAGCCTCCTGGACTCCATTTGTTTTAAATACGGTTTAATTAATTTTCAACATTAACTATATGGCTTATTGTGTTTTGATTGCTATTTGTAAAGCATGTTGAGTTTAAATTTATGATATACATTTTAATATTACTATATATTCTATTACTTTAGCCTATATTTTCCAGAATTTATTTTAAATATTATAACTCTTCTTTGCATATATGCTTCAAGCGTTTCTCTATATGTCAATGTGGTTTTTTATTCGAATAGTTGGTGCAAACTATCAGTAAGGCTAAATTGTACTACCAGAAGATGCCTGTTTCTTAATGTCACTACTTCATTTAGTATATTAGCTCCACATCTATTTCTTCATATAAAATTGTTGCATCAATTTTAATGCTCCCTACATTTATTCAAAATATTCTATGATATTTAATATTTATTTAAAAACAGATTATTTAGAATATCATCATTCCTTTTTATAGTTTCATTCCTTTTGTAATATTTTATTGTACATATATCTTGATTGGTTAGCGAGAGAGGACCTAGACGAAGACTACGGATCACGACCTACGAGGAAGACAAAGAATAAATAAACACAATAACTTTAAAAGGTAATTTATTTTTATTTACTTTTATTTATTTGATTTGAGTATAGAAACCCGCTCGGTGTATAACACCAAGAAGGAGGAAACCAAGGTCGATGACCCTGCGAAGCTGCAACTTGGTGCAACAATACACAAGGTATGATCATAAAATTTGGGGAATTGGGCCATAAAAGATTTATTAGATGAATACAAGTTGTATGTTTGTTATAATTTGTATGTATAATACCTTTAAAAAGGTTGGCGTTCAACCAACTAAAATATTGATAAAATAAATGATATTTTGATCCAATATATACCTTTTTAATTAAAGATTTATTTATGGATTGATCTATATTCAAATACAATATATTATAACATAAAATAAAATATTTCAAATAAATTAAATATTATAAACTAACGCTATTCAAATATTTAACACATGTATAGAGAAGATTTTAGTCAAATATTGGCAAATCTATTTAATACCCAATCGACGTTGGACAATAAAAAAGTGTCGAAGTAGCCAAGTTTTTTAGCTACGTGGTGATCTGTCATTTCCCCAAACTCCTTCGCCAAGGAAGGCTTCTTCCTCGACAGCTCTGCTCTTATTTGTTTAGAATTTTGATATATATATACACATATAGACAGTAGGAAACTCTCAATTCTATATTATATAGACATACCGTTTTATGCCAAATAATTATCATTTGTTTAAAATTTGTCCCATATCATATATGTTATATGAAATTTATTTTATTTCAAAATTATATTGTTATAGGACAAATCACTCTGTAAATCGACAGCCAGATGTCACGGCTTTCCCTATATAAATCATTGTTTGTTGTTTTACTTTGACCGGCTCAAATATTTATGTAGATATCAAACTACGCGTTTGGCTTTTTTTTTATACTCGCCTTAAGTAAGGTAGTACATTCTCAAATTATGTTTTATATTCCATAAGCTCCATTAAAGTCAATTTTGATCAAATTTGATTTTATTTTTTATTCCACGATTGAATTACAAATAACATAATACTCATGTATCGAAAATATAGTTAATAATAATTTCTCTCCATAAATATTTATCATAATATATGTGTTTATTGTTCATATTGTCTTATACCCTCTTTCACTTGTAAATGAAAATAATTCTGACAGCAAAAGCAAACAAAGTGGAAGCTCACTAGTCGGAAGGTAAATAGATGAGCTGCGAATGATAGTTACCATCAGACTTAATTGGAGAATATTTGTCCATGAAAGTCATCAAAGAACGATCTCGACTTGATAGGCACTAACAACAAATATATATAATATAAAATGAAAATATCCTCTATTATTGTAACTTTCTTGGAAATTATAAAGGTAAAGGAAGACTGACGTTCCTAGAGATAGCCACAACCAGGCGCCACATAACTTCACAACAGGAAAACAGGGAACAGGAAAGGTCCGCTCTTAGTTCCCGGTAGGGGGGCACTCCGGATAAAAATAGGGAACGGGGCTAGTTAAAGACATTTGGAAGGAAGATATCAAAAGAGATATGGTCGACTGGTCAATCTCTTTCCTCGATCCATTTCTAGGAACGTAGGCTTCTTGTCGCCGCTATCTTCTTAAACGTTTATTTTCTTCGCCATTTACATTACTATATATATCGCAAGCTGTCGTTATCTCGAAAGTCCATTAAAAAGCATAAATGTATCCCTATCAACTAAACAGCCTATCGGGTTCTACCATCTGGTTTTTGCAGTCGATGGCCAAGCGGATTCTCCTTTGTTAAATAAAACAAGACATGATAGATATCTGAAACAGGAAGTTATCAAAAATAACGATGAAATTTGGTTTGTCTTAGAACATCATTGAGTTCAATAATTAACAGAGAGTTGGCGAAAGGTTCTAAAAAAGATGGAAGATTCACTGGCGTGAAGACGGAACTGGACTATTACAGTAGGTTCCTGCTGGCTATCCTCTGAATTCTGTCCGTGGGTTCAACTGATTCCTAGCGAATACTGTTGTCTCTTTATTCTATTCTATTTCATCTCAATTTGCAGGTGTTACATTCGAGCACAGCTCGCGAGTCACCTTGTCCAGATTATTTACACATGGCGAGTTGTAATGCTGGAGTGGCCCTCCGAACCTCACAGGAGGGCAGTTGTTGGGGTTTGGCTGTCAGCTAGCCATTGGGTCCAGGTCGTCGGATTCGGTGGCTGAGGTCACCTTGATTTTGAACAATTTCTTGTATAGTTGGATTTGATGATTTTTGAAATTGCGAGAATAGTCTTGTCGCAGAGTCTTGATAAATCTCTTCTATATTAGGCTGGTTGAGATCTTCTTTGAGAATTTTGTTTGAAAGATTGAATGGGGCTCCTATAATGGTTCGTAAGCAAATCCTCATGAAGGCATCTATTCTTTTTTATCCGTAGGTTAAATCCGTAGGTTTGTTGTCTCTTTACTGGACTCGAGGTCCTTTTATATTTGAAGATCACATGATCATTTCATGCAAACCTCGACCAATCAGATGATGAAACGTCATTACAATGACACGATGTTTGGATATGAGAAAAAGATCTAAAGTTGTTTCCATTTGTTTATCATCCAGGTCATTAACATTAACTACTTTCTTTATCAGGGATCATTATTTATATATTACAACTTTATCCTTACATTTGTAACAGAGATTGAAGATTAGATTACTTACAGTACATCTGAGGTATGAAAGGGGATTATATTTATGAGGTAGGGACCTATTTAATAATTCTTTACAACAGAGAGAATGGTTAAGATGGAATGTGCAAATGTGCTTTATATATATATATATATATATATATATATGTGAAAAAACGAAAGAAAAAAAAAAATCAGGTGTTGAAATCAATATTAAAAATGGCATATCCTGACCAGGAGCACATGTGCTTTACAGAAGGCAGAGCGCCATCTGGTGGAACAAAATCAACTGAACATTGATTTAGCCTGTTCCCCGATATTTGGCTAACCCAATTTCTTGATAAATCAAGAAATGATGTACAGCCTACTCCACGCTGACGAGCGTCAAAAGCGCGAAACGCGTTCGTGGATGGCTTTTCTTGATTTATCAAGAAATTGGGTTGGCCAAATATCAGGGAACAGCCTAAATCAATGTTTAGTTGATTTCTGTTCCACCAGATGGCGCTCTGCCTTCTGTAAAGCACATGTGTTCCTGGTCAGGATATGCCATTTTTAATATATATATATGTGTAAAAAAATATTAAAAATAAAATAATAAAAAGGTCAGGTATTTGTTATTAAAATAAAAAAAAGCATATCCTGACCACGTTCACATGAACTTTCAGATGACAGAGCGCCATCTAGTAGAACATAAATAAACTAAACATTGATTTAAAATGTTTCCATATATTTGGCCAAACCATTTTCTTGATAAATAGAGAAAAGTCAACCACAAACGCGTTTCGGGCTGTTGGCCCTTGTCAAATATGAATATATATATATTTCACACAAACTCTTTTAACTCATAGTTTAAATCATTAAATATGTTGTCAATATGAGGCGGATATATTCTCCGAAAGCTAATTTCTTTCGTTTAAAAAAGAAAAAATTAACACAATTCAAACTAATTCTTCAAATACAATGGTACCTCAACATACGAGCGCCCCAACATACGAGTTTTTCGAGATACGAGCCGACGAGCAAGTGATTTTTTGCTTTTAGTTACGAGCGAAATTCGAGATACGAGTTCGGTTCGGTAGTAACACGCAGTCGCGCCATCACGATCAGTTAGCAGCGTGCTTCCGCTGTGATAAGTTGTGTTTTGTGTTCGCATTTTGTGTTGCGTTCACATTTACAGTTTTATTTCATTTATTTTTATAACCATGGATCAGAAGAAAGTTTGTAAAAAGTCAAGTGCTAAGAAAAATATGATGAGTATTGAATTAAAACGTGAAATTTCTACAAGTGAAATAAAGGAGATCTTAGGAATGTGGGAGAGAGTTTCACAGTTCGTGGAAAAAAAAACACCCAGAAAAAAGTTGCAACAGGTCGTGCATCTGACCTTTTTAATGACACTTGCCTAACTCATTTCCGGAACATTCTGAGAGGGAGGAAGAAACAAACCTCCTTGGACATGTTTTTTTCTAAACGGCCTACAGGTGAAAGCGAGAAAAATGTAGCGAAAAAGGCAAAGACCAGTGAGGATATCTAATTTATTTCTTTACATTCTCTTTTTTGTTTTGTGCAATAAATATTTGATATTTATAAATACGTTTTTATTATTTAAAACCACGTAACAAAAATAACTGGGGTGACATTTTGGAGGTTGAAACGGATTAATGGTAGTTCAATTGTTTTGTATGGGGAAATTTGCTTCGAGATACGAGTAATTCAAGATACGAGCAAGGTTGCGGAACGAATTAAACTCGTATGTCGAGGTACCACTGTATATGATATGACACACCTATTCTCATATAGATATTGGTTAATTTAAAACCTTGTTTATATTTCCTGATGACCGATTATATGAATTATATTATTCTCAAATCAATAAAGATACTATAAATTTCATACAGGTATGAAATAATGTCCTCTTTAAATTATAATACAATTCCAGAGAAAGACCAATAAAATTATATTTGACGTTTAAAGCGAAAAATGTTATTTAATTAATTTTCTATTTTTCAAATATATTTAAAAGGTATTAATTGATTTAATGCGCTTTAAAAGCATTTTAGCGAAGTAATTTCTCCGGCTGATTAAAAGATAAAAAATGTGTAAAGATTAAACAATAGTTACGTTTTTTTTTCAGATTTAAAGATGATAAGAACCATTTGTATGAGATTTAATTGCAGAATTTGTGAATGAGTTCAATAAAATCTATACAAGTGAAAATATGAAGTTTCAAAGCTAGAAATAACTGGTGGAATATCATGTAGCTTATTTATTTATTGCCAGTTACAAATAAGACACGCTATATCCGATCTGGATAATTGCGCGTGAAACTATTTACAATAATTTATATTGTAGGTAACAGAATTATCAAAAAGAAAATAAACAATTAAGAAAAAGAGCATTGAATAAACAAATACATTAAACAAATAAGCAACAACATAAGCAGATAGAATGAAGCTTGGAATATATATATATAGGTGTATTTAATTAAAAAGGCATATATTGGATCAAAAAATCATTTATTTTACCAATATTTCAGCTGGCTGAACGCCAACCTTTATCAAGGTGTTATAACACTTTAAAATGTTATAACACCTTGATAAAGGTTGGCGTTCAGCCAGCTGAATTATTGGTAAAATAAATTATTTTTTTGATCCAATATATGCCTTTTTAATTAAAGATTTATCTATCGATTGCTCAATTTTCAATATAGGTATATAGTTGACAAAAGATTGTCAACTTGTATTGTTATCAGAAACGAGTGTGACAAATTTCAAACTACTAAGTGCTCATACATTAAAATTGGTCACAATATTTTGGCAGGAAAACAGATGAACAAAGATAGACAAATATGGATATATATACTCGTATTATATAATCTAAAATTAAAATATTATTTTTTATTTTATAATTTTTATATTTTTTAAACATGTATTTTACTTTCATCATATTCTTTTATTTTTGACCATAGATTTAGAACATAACACTTTGAATATTGTTGTAAATATGCATAGTTAACCTACCTAATATTTTAACTCAGGAATATAGAGGAGAGAATTCATTTTATAAATTCTATATTATTGTGAAACATAATTTTATGTGTAATTTGCTTTAAGTAATTCAAAATAAAAACTACTTTATTGTAAATAATTATTTTTCCTATTTTCACGACTGCACCTCCAATTCTTTATCATTCCAACATCAAAATATTATAATCATAACATATTTATAATATATATATTTTTTAAACGAGAATAATTTTCATTTTTGACTATTTTTAGACGTTTTGTATCTTAAATCTAATCATTTATTTACATATCCCACAAGAAAATAATTTAATCTTAATTTCAATGTTTTTTTATCCGCAACTCCTCCTAGTTCGTAGCTCACTTTCTACATTTTCGCTAATCTATAAATGCTCGAATATTTTATTTATAATATTTAAAATTATTTATACCTGAAATAATATTGGTATTTTAATATAAGAGAGCTGTATTTTTTCGATTTATATATATATAAAAGCACATGTGCTCCTGGCCAGGATATGCCTACTTTGTTTTTAATATCAACACCTGACTTTTTTATTATTTCTATTGTTTTTTCATGTGTTAAGCGTTACACTCCCTTTTGGCCTTAAATACCCATTTCTTGGTTTCTCAAGAAGCCTCTGGGACCAAAAATCATTTTGGTCGCAGTGGTACACCCTGCTCCACGCCAACAGCGCGAAGCGCGTTCGTGGATGGCTTTTCTTGATTTATCAAGAAATTGGGTTGGTTAAATATCAGGGAACAGGCTAAATCAATGATTAGTTGATTTCTGTTCCACCAGATGACGTTCTGCCTTCTGAAAAGCACATATGCTCCTGGTCAGGATATGCCTATTTTGTATTATATATAAATTATATTAGTGACATTTCAAGAGATATGTTTTCAATATTCACATATATAAAAAAGATGTACATTTATTCTCTTAATAATATATGACTCAAAAGTATCTGTATAATAGATATATGTTAACTTCAATATTTAAAATATAAAATAAAATTTATAAAAATTCCATCTTTACAAACATAAATTAATAATAAAACAACAATGGACTCCTTCATATTGAAAGTAATTTTAAGATGATTGATCCCAACATCTAATTGCTTTTTTACTTTTTTCGTTACGATGATTTTTTATTAATATAAAAGGCTTCTCCTTAGCGTGCAAATCAAAGTTGCTGATGGCTTGCGCCATCTGTCGGAATAAATATCAACTATTCGTTGATTCATTGATGATTTTTTTTATGTAGACAAAGATTCAAGAGATAAATTGGTGGTTATAGAAAAGGATTACTCAAATAAATCTGCTCAACCCTATTATTTGGGACGAATTGTCAAATGTTCTAATCTACGAAACAAATAATGTCATCTGCTATTCAAAATGATACGAAGATTCAAATGATACTAATTGTATTATTGCTATGATTATCATTGAGGTATCATCAAAATGTTTAATGATTCAAACAAATTATACTAATCAAGTCATGATAGAAACAAATTTGGAATTATTCAATAGACATTTCAACATATTTTATTGACTCTTAGTTAAATTGTAACCCGATAGAGGGGTTGAAGCCAAGACAAATCTCTTCCTATGACAAGAATCCAACACTATCATAAACTACTCTGAAGAATGAAGCTTCCCATTATTATAATGTTATAGCATCAAAGTCCTCTCTATAATATAACTTGGCGAATATAGTATTATTCTTCTTTCTTATTATTCTAGAAAAATAGCCATTCATCTCTAATGTTGAAGTTCGTTAGAAGAAATATGATGATTCGTATGACACAAAAAAAGCTTTAGAATGAGTGTCTATTTGAATAAATATCTATATGGAGAATTTAAAGAAGGCCAAATGGAAGTCAAAGGATTGTGCTCGAACTTCACAATAATATCTTTGGGATATATCGCATGGAAACCTGATTCTTCAAGAGCTGCAACTCTTAGCTTGAAGCATAGATCTTTGGGAATTCAATGACTGAGCTAGAACTTCAAATTACGTTCCTTGAATAGGTCTCATGAAGAGTTAAACGCGAATCTAGGGCTGCAAGATCTGGCCTTTGAATTAGGTGCATGTAAATTTAATGAAGACCTCAGAAATACGAATTTTAGCCTTTACAAAAGGTCGCATGATAGCCTAAAGGCAGCCCTGAGGGCTGCAGAAGCTGGTCTTTGGAATAGGGCGCATGAACGCTTAATGATGACGCAACTACTAAAAGTTCTGGCCTTTAGCATAAGTCGAATGGAAGCGACTCATCTGAAAAATGGCTAACTTCTTTAGAAACTACCTTTGACAATTCAGAAAGGAATTCAACCGAACTAACATAAACTTCAATAAGAGATCATCTCCAGGCGAAACCACAGCTATTTATCCAAAAAAGAAACCTATGCATGCTATCTCTACGGTCTTTCAGCTAAATAATCAGGTAGGTGACAATAGGTAGATAAGTAAGACACGATATCTAAACTAATAACGATCATTTCTTTAATCACATAAAGTTTGGCGAGCTTTCAATCTCAAAGACTTATCTTCACGGCCTAGTATAGGGGTCTGAAAATATTTTGAGTCAGAAGAGACAAAAATTTCAATTTACAGAATTTCAAAGTTTTTAAAGAGTACAAATTATTTTCTTGCCAACAATAAATAGTACCTGCATAAATAATATTTACATATGGAACTATATAAAGAGCCGCAGCTTCACATCCAAAGAGCCGCATGTAGCTTACGAGCCGCAGTTTGCCAATCCCTGGTGTAGTAAGATGGACAGAATATATTTGAACACAGTAGAATTATAAGAAATGGAAGCATTAAAGAAAGAATGTTTCTTTCAAACGTAAAACAAATCTCCACTATCTTTACTCCTATAAAAAATATCGCGGGAGGGCACTATGAATGGTAGAAGTTTGTTTTCTATCTAAAAGTAATATAATCGTTTTCTAATGTTTTCATTTATTATATATAAATAGGTTATTGCTTTATAAATAGTAGAAATATATTCAAATGTTTTACATATGTAGGACAAAGGATCCCTGTACAGAGAAACAAGAAGAGTTCTTGAACTTCTTTATGAGCATGAACTCCAAGATCTTGTCTAATTTAGACAAGTTTATCATTGCTATTCACCATTCACCCTTTCATACCTCATCTAAAAGGTTAGAAATAGTCGTCATTTCTCCTTGAAATAAATTTTGAATTTTAGTTGAAAAGAAACACATGCGGGATAGTATATCAAATGTCGTTTTACAATCACAAGCCGCATTATATTATATGTATTATAAAAGGATAAGTAAAAAAAAAACATATGTAGGAATGTCAATAGATAACTTTTTAAATTGAACTAAATATTTCCTAAATTTTATTTATACAAATGGTGCGCATTGATGATTCTATATTTATTTTGTTAATTAATAAAAATAATTAGAAAGAAAATAAGAGTAAATAGTAATAAAATGTAGAAAATAGATCTATTTGAGTTAGAAATGAAAGTTGAGTAAAAATAACTTTTCTTCTAGAAATTAATATTTTAATAAACACACTCAAAATATTACGATGCACTAGGGCGTCATCTGTTATCAAAATACGAAACTATTTTAGACGCGTATTATTCTTTTTAAAATAAAACAATTTCTACTGCCCTTACTGCAATGGAAAAATTTATGGGAGGGCCTGGCTCATCAGTGGTGAACCCTCCTAGCGGTTTCGCCAGTTTAATCAGGGTTCACCACTGATGAGCCAGGCCCTCTCATTAATTTTTCCATTGCTGTAAAGAAGTAGAAATTGTTTTATTTTAAAAAAGAATCATACGCGTCTAAAATAGTATTTTGACACTCAAAATATATTTGAAATATTTTCAAAAATATGTTATACTATTCAAATTATAACACAAATTACATTTTTATACTTAATGGCTTTTTCTCAATGTTCTTTAATGATTTTCAATAAAGTAAATATATGGGAGTAATTGTTACCTAGAAATTATTCGAAAAAGAAATAATAAATCATATTAAAGTAAAGGGTTTCTTTTAATTTTGATTTTCGCAAATATTTGGAGCAAATGTCTGCTCTTCAACGGGAATATACTTCTATGTACAAATTAAAGATTAACTTTGTACAGTAATCTACTGTACAATGTACTGTACAAAGTTCATCTTGATATTGTATATTGTTGCACCAAGTTGCAGCTTTTCAGGGTCGTCGACCTTGGTTTCTTCTTTCTTGGTGTTATACACGTTTCCCGAGCGGGTTTCCATATTAAAAGAAAATAAATAAAAGTAAAAGTAAATAAAAATAAATAACCTTTCAACGTTATTGTGTTTATTTATTCGTGGTCTTCCTCGTAGGTCGTGATCCGTAGTTTTTCTCTAGGTCCTCTCCCGCTCCAATAACCAATCAAGATATATGTACAATGAATATTATAAAAGGAATGAAACTATAAAAAGGAATGATAATAATCTAAATATTCAGTTTTAAATAAATATTAAATATCATAGAATATTTTGAATAAATGTAAGGCGCATTAAAATTGATATTGTACATAGAAGTATATGCCCGTTGAAGAGCAGAAATTTTGCTCGAAAACTTGCAAAAATCAAAATTAAAAGAAACCCTTTACTTTAATATTATTTATTTTTTCTTTGTCGAAAGTAAATATATACATTTACTATCAAAATATTGATAAAATATAAGATTACGAAAAAAACTTAAAAAAAAAAAAACTTTTTCTGAAATGATCTTTGTTTATTAAGATGAAAAACTAATTAATAAAATATATTAAAATCTTATTTATCTAATAATTTTTAGATGTGTCGTTTTGATTGGAATTTGTTTGAGTAAATAGATTGAAAATGGATTTTTGTAGATTGGTTTTCATCAGTTTTTGTTTTTTCTATCATTTTTCCTCAAGGTCTTTAACATTTTTCTCTCAATTAAAGATAATTATAAACTTTTAAAAAAATGATATATATATGTTATAAAAAAAGATGAATGAGATTTCTGTAGATTTTAGATCATGTTGAGGATTATGGTAATGCAGTCGTGGTTAAAATCTCGAAAGAATAATAATATTGAAGATCAGAGATTTCTTTATTTGAGCTGAGGAATATATAAAAAAAAACATAATTTGATAAAAGTAATGCCGGCTTAAGGCGAGTAGAATAAGGAAAACAAAAGATTATTTACATAATGTACAAAAAAGTTTTGAGCTGGCCATCGGGAAAGAACAACAACGAGTTTTTATAGAGGAAGCATGACCTCTGGCGGTCGATTTAACAGAGTATTTGAATCTATGAAGTATAATTATATATAAATAGAATGATATTTTAATATAACATATATATATAAATTATAACTATATAACAATATAAGTGTTGATTTTTCATGTGTTAAGCGTATTTACGCAAGTTTGGCCTTAAATACCCATTTCTTGGTTTTTCAGGAAGCCACTGGCCCCAAAAATCTTTTTGATCGCAGTGGTACAGCCTACTACACGCTGACGAGCGCCAACAGCGCAAAACGCGTTCGTGGATGGCTTTTCTTGATTTATCAAGAAATTGGGTTGGCCAAATATAAGGGAACAGGTTAAATCAATTAATAGTTGATTTATTTTCCACCAGATGGCGCTCTGAAAAGCACATGTGCTCCTGGTCAGGATAGGCCTTTTTTATTTTTAATATATATATGTTATATATAAAAATGAAATGTTATGTTTGGTTTTAGATCATGTTGAGAATTATGGTATGGGAATGCAGTCGTGGCAAAGATATTTAAAAGAGTTTTGATTCTTGAATTCTTTAATTGAGCTAAGGAGGGTATAAAAGACATAATTTGGTAAAAGTAATGCCTGGCTTAAGGCGTAAGAATAAGGAAAACAAAAGATTATTTATATAATGTACAAAGGTTTTGAGCCGGCCATCGGGATAAATCAACAACGAGTTATTATAGGGGAAGAGCGACCTCTGGCGGTCGATTCAGCAGAATATTTGAATCTAGGAAATTATAATTTAAAATAAAATAATATTTTTATATAATAAATAAATATATATATATATATATGTGACAATATAGTGGTAATGATGTGGTGAGGTGAGAAATAATCACACGATGAGTTGTTAGAGCAATAATCCAGGCAGCCAGCCGAGAGAGAGCGAGACGTTATCTGCTGAACGACTGTTTTCCCTGTGTACACAACCGGGGGCTAACCAGGAAAGTCGCCAGGTGGTGACGCCCCCCTCAGGAATGTGGTCGTTGGTGTCCCAAATGTCCGTACTTTAGCTGCGTTCTATCGACTCTCTCTCTCTCTGGTCGACTGCAGATTTACTTTATTATTCCTGTAAGAGCATATATTATGACATATATATATATTATGATGCATTAGCGTGCCATCTGTCATGAGAATTCGAAACTATTATAGACGCGTATGATTCTCTTGAAAATTATACAATTTTCTACCTCTCTTACTGTAATGAAAAATTAATAGGAGGGCTTAGCTCATTAGTGGTGAACCCTCCCACCATGGCGGATTAAGTTGGTGAAACCGCTGTGAGGGTTCACCACTGATGAGCCAGGTCTTCCCATTAATTTTTCATTGCCGTGAGGGCAATAGAAAATTGTATAATTTTTAAAAGAATCATACGCGTCTATAATAGTTTCGGATTCTCATAATCCTATATTAAAAACAAAAAAGGCATATCCTGACCGCGCTCACATGAGTATTTTTATTTTACAGAGCGCCATCTATTGGAATAAAAATAAACTAAACGTTTATTTAACTTGTTCCGTGATATTTGTCTAACACAATTACTTGATAAATCAAGAAAAGTCAACCAAGTACGCGTTTCGGGCTGTTGGTCCTTATCAGCGTGGTGCCTGCTATACCTCTACCACCAAAATTTGGTCCTAGAGGCTTTCTAAGAAATCGAGAAATGTGTTTTTAACATCAAGTTATAGTAAATATGATGTTCATTTCTCTATTTTCTATATTTTTCATTAATTTTTCACCTAAAATCATATATATTATATATAATCTATATATGTAGAACGAAATTTGAAAATTATGCCACATGTGCTTCTTTTGAACGAAAATTCGAAATTTTTTTTAAGGAGAAATAACGAATTTTTTAACCTTAAGGATAAAGTATGAAAGGATGAATTGTGAAGAGTAATGATCAACGGAAAAATAAAAGTGTCCAGAGATTAGAATCGAACCCACAGTGTTCCGCCCGTTAAGCTGAACACTTGCGGGATAATTTTCAAATTTCGTTCTACAATTATAAGCCGCATTATATTTTATTATAAATCTATATATGTAAATAATTTATATAGTGATAAAACAATCTTACTTGTCTGGCAAATGTAGAAGTCAATAGAGTTGTCCAATATTTAAACGGAACATGTAAAATAGGAAAGAGAATAAATTTACAGTATTTGTATGCCGAGTGAGGTTTGGAGGCCACCAAATCAATTGATTAGATTTTTTCTTTGTCTGACGGCTAAATGTTTTGCTTTTCAAAACCTTAAAGATTTCTATTTGGACAACTTCGGGATTTTCTGCGACATTTTCAATGTAGAGGCGGTTTTCTTGATATATTTTATTCCTACGTGGTTAGCTTTTCTTGATTAATCAAGAATGGTTAATTGGCCAATTTTGGAATAAATAGAAATCAACAAAAATAGTTTATATTTATTCCGATAGATGGCGCAAGCCATCAGAAACTTTCAGTTGCACGATAAGGAGATGTCTTTTTCATAGTTTATGAACCTTATCCCAGTACAATGTTACATTTGTACTATTTTTTCAAATTGTGTCGCGGTCTCACGCAATTCTGGCCTTAACTACCCGTTTCATGATTCTTCAAGATGCCTGAAGGACCAGTTTTTTGGTCGTTGAGGTACAGCTTGCACCACGCTGATGAGGGCCAACAGCCCGAAACGCGTGCGTGGTTAGCTTTTCTTAATTAATCAAGAATGGGTATTTGGCCAATTCTAGAAAAATTAGAAATCAACGAGAATAGTTGATATTTATTCCGATAGATGGCGCAAGCCATCAGCAACTTTTAGTTGTACGATAAGGAGATGCCTTTTTTATAATATTCTATTTTGTTCCAATTTTCACTCTAGAATAATAACTTACATTTGTAATATAATATTTTAGGATATTTATTTTTGGTCGTAGATGTTCAGCCTGCATAACGCTGTCAAGGGCCAACAGCCCGAAACGCGTTCCTGATTGGTCTTTCTTAATTTTCCAAGAAAATGGAGATTGAAAAAATATCAGGTAACAGGTTAAATGAACTTTTAGTTGATATATGTTCCACTAGATGGCGCTCTGCAATCTAAAAACACATGTAAAAGGTCAGGATATGTGAATATTTTGTTCTTAATATATGTATTAAAAAGTGAAAGTTATATAAGCTTATGATTTTACTTTGTTTTAAAAATGAATCGATGTTGGTTTTATATGCTTTATTTGAATATTACATCTTTGTTATATATATATATTTTATTGCTTAAAAAAGGAACACAACAAAACAAAAAAGAAACTACCATTACAAAATGATTTGATAACTAACAAAGAAAACAATAATAAGAAAACTGATGATGATAAAAATTTGAATATGTCTGCCAGAAAAATGCTTCTATGAATTAAAAAAAAAGGAATAATAACAAAATTAACATATTAACTTTAAACAATATATTTATATAGATTCACATTTTTTTTACCAGGAAGAGATTTATCTTTAAAAGTAAAGGTTGCCTCTACTGTCAAAATATATATTTGGATGGTCATAGAATTGGTCTAGATACTCTACCAGCTAACCACCTCTTTAAGAGATTGTAACGTTTTCATTTGATCATCTCTGGATATTATGAAATAAAGCCTGATCTGGACTATCGAAGGCCATTAAGCCCGAAACCATGGTCTTCAGGTGGACCCTTCTCAGTTTTCCCAAAATTGCTGTTGTGACTTTGTCACTGATCTCAGATTCCGATTGTTTGCGGCAATGGTCAATCGATGGCGCTTGATTCTAACGTATGTTTAGATGTTAAAAATAGATATTATCTATTAAAAATTTTAAAGAACATAAATTCATACTAGAAATTAATAGTAAAAACCTGTGGAAAATATCTTAAAATAAAGCATAATGAAGAATTATCCTTTACAACTATAATATTTTTTAATTTGCTTGTACATTTCGTACAGGCCATTAAAGACATAATCGAAACCCCAATTGGGCACTTTTTCTGTACAAAGAATTTCTTCAATAGCCCACGATTTTTTCAAAAGTTAAATTCCACCAGCAAATGGAAAAAACAAAACGGGTATTTGATTCATTTGTATTGGAAAAAGTCGAACTTTTTTTTACATGTTTAAACATTTATTACACTTGCTGTGAAAGCATTCGTTAACTATACACCATAATTATCACGGCCTGTACCACGTGTAATTGGAAAAAAAAATAATTAAGGGTCATTAATATCGCCGGACACCCGATTTGTAATGTTACAAAACCCTCAGAATATCACCTACGTACTCGTATATAGCAAATTCTACCACGAAAACCTAATCAAAAACATTGATAACTTTGATTCTCTTCTGAAGGTAGTATCTCATTGTTTTAAGTCGAAGAGTTTAGTCGTTTTAAATTCAATAAAGGTGGTCGAAGCTCAATTTGTGAATATCCCAAATTTTATAAAGCTGCGAGTGATATTTGAAGTAATTTACTAAATTCGGTGGCTTCTTACTGAACAACTGGGTGAATGAACAAATTAATTAACCCCTTAGACTTTATATTAAGACTTCAGATAACCCTCTACCCTTGATCCTTCCATGTATAAAACTATGAAACTGTCTGATAATTATATTTCAGTCAATTATATTAAGTATTGTTTTTTTAAGAAAAATAACTACCTGTTCTTTACTGCTTTTATATAAGTTTATATTTAATTAAAAAAGCATATATTGGATCAAATATAATTTATTTTACCAATATTTCAGTTGGCTGAACGCCAACCTTTATCAAGGTGTTATAACATATTTAAAGTGTGTCAAAAACATACTAAGCGCCACAATTTGTTGTTGACACACTTTAAAATGTTATAACACCTTGATAAAGGTTGGCGTTCAGCCAACTGAAATATTGATAAAATAAATGGTATTTTGATCCAATATATGCCTTTTTAATTAAAGATTTATCTATGGATTGCTCTATTTTCAAAAATATAAGTTTATGTTAAGCCCTTCTTTCTCCCTATTTGATACACTGTAAATAAGATTGCGGATTACTGTTATTATCCCTATATGTACCCTACATTTCTATTTGGAGAATCTTTATAAGACTAAAAGGTCTTTATAAAACGTTTTGTTGTTATAAAGGCGGTCGATTATCAGATTATGGGATGGATGAAGGGGAGTTTTCTGTGTCGAAGTTGAGTGAACTGTGGAGAGATGAGGTCAGACCGATATTATTGACGTGAGTGTTGGGGATTACAGCGGGGAAACATTTGTGGCAAGGCTGTCAATACTTTAACAAGTTTGGAATTTGTTACGTCTGAATCTCTCTTTCTGCCATCTATGTCATTTGGCGAGGTCTGGATAATGACGTCATCTATAGACATTTTATAAGACTAGAGTCATCGAACCCCTTTTTATCAGGAGAACGCTTTGTTGGTTGGAGGATCTCCTTGTCTGATATCTACATATATGTTCAACTATTGTAAAGTATAATTTAATTTTTTATTAATTTCTTAAATATATTATAATCCTTGCAATTATCTGATACCAATATATTATTTTTAATCTTCAAAATTAAAAATAATATTCCGAAGTGTTACATTCATAGTATGAAAGTAATATATCCATAGTTTGCTTAAATACCATTTATAAGTTTCCACCCATTAGTGTAGCATATAGAGTGATCCAATACAGTATTAGAGCTCTAAAGAAGCGGTCTGGAATATTAAATTGGCGAAATCGCTGGGAGAATTCACCACTAATGAGAAAAACCCTTACAATATTTTTTCATCGCAGTAAGGACAGTAGAAATTTGATTCATGTGTGAATGAAACATTTGTGTCTTTATATTTTCATTTGCTATATATAGATGGCGCGTTATTGCTTTAATGAAAGTAATTTATTTCATGGTAATTTTAATCATGAAAAACTCTAACCTTATTTGACTATCATATCATATTTGACCTAGAGGTGGTAAATTATGGAATCAAACATTCAGCTTTTTTATTCCAATAGATGGCGTCCTTCCATCAAATGTTCTTTCATTATGTTATCAATGTTCAGAACAAGCTTTGATCTCCCTGTAATGCCGCTTTGTTCTTAATTTGTGCTCAACCTGCTTTAACTTAACATTTATCAAGAAATATGTCGCCTCGACTCTGACAAGAACGCCTCAACACAACTCAATCATTGAACTAATTTAGTCAAGATACAAAAATTTATATATTTAAAAAAAAATGAAATTATGCTTTCTGATTTGCATATTTAGACGGGAACAATAACATTGTTTTATATATATCCAACTGTAGATCCCTTTTTAAATATCGAACACTAAATTATCTAGTGGAATTCTGGGATTACCATGGATATTCATGGCTTCTCCCTGAGGTATTCTTTTTTCAGAGTTCTATATCAAAATACAAATATATATAAACGCCAAGTATTTTTATTATTTCTAATTTACAACCTTTCGGTAGATCTTCTTTATCAAGTAACTTTATAAACACGAATAATATTATGATATATTGTAAGTTTAATATCTTTTGATTAGAAAAAAACTAGTGGGAATAAAAAGTGATATACTAAAATAATTTGAAGAAAATTCGAACTTAGCTTAAATGAAAAGCTTTTGGTGTGTAAAATGAATGATTTAAATATGAAAGTAAAGCCCGCGCGTGTATTCAAATTAATTATTTTATTAATATGTTCAATGTAATAATATGTACATCAATACCAGGTTCATGATATTCCACCAAGTTATTTCTGAATTTTAAACCCTCTATTAGCTCTAGTCTATGAATCAGAGAAATTGACATGACAAAACAGAGTTAATTCGGATAAACAGGCTTCTTGCTAGAGATATTTGTGAATTGAAGTCTAGATTAAGTCAAGTTAATTGAATTTTAATTTTAAAAAAAGTGATCGATATGGAAGATTGTTGGCTATCAAAAGTCACTCATTGTAAAATATTCGAATCTATATTCAACTTATCTAAGGAGCTTCTCCGGAATTCAAGTAAAAACATCAACACATTAACAATATATATTAAATCAGGCTGAATCAATTTTGATTTTACAAAAGTGATCAGAATATAGTTGGCTATCAGAAATGTCACTTATTAAAATATTTAAATATATTATTTAACCTTTCTATAAAGTTCCTCCAAAGTTCAAGTAATAAACATCAACCTATTAACTACATAGATTAAGTCAGGTTAATTCAATTTTATTTTTACAAAAGTGATCTATATAAGATATAGTTTTTACAATTAGAAAAGTCACTCAATTAAAGGATTTCACTCTATTCAACATACTACTCTGATCAAAAAGTTTCGACACTTTGCTCATAAAATCCTGAAAACTCAATATATTTTCTCCCGGTTTGTGGCAAACGCAAGCCTCGCCCTTGGCTTAGAGACCTGCCAATTTTCAAAAATCACGCGCCACAACAGCGCGAACAGCGGCTGTTTGAAGTGAAGCCATTTTGCCCGTGCTTCGATTTCGTTAGTCACCGAAATGGAGGATCAATGAATTTGCATCAAGTTCTGTGTGAAAAACGGATTCAATGGTGCCGAAATTTTTTGGATGTTGCAAACAGCCTACGAGGATGTCGTCATGAGCCGAAGATGAGTTTTCGAGTGGTACAAGCGCTTCAAGGAGGGTCGGGAAGAGACCGCTGACAACGAGCGTTCCGGGAGACCGTCCACATCAACCACGCCTGAAAAAGTGGACAAGGTGTTCGAACTGGTGCGTGAAGCCCGACGAATAACTGTCAGGGAGGTCGCCGAAGAAGCAGGGATATCATTCGGGTCGACTCAATCGATAATGAAGGACATTTTGGGAGTGAGAAGACTCAACGCCGTTCTCGTTCCCAAAGATTTGACTTTTGATCAAAAGAACGCCCGGAAAGAAACGGCCAGTCTCAATCTCGAAGAGACAACCGACGACCCCGAAATGCTGAAGAGGGTCATTACTGGAGACGAAGCATGGATTTACGGCTTTGATTCGTAAACTACCCAACAGGCATCGAATGGGCGCTTCAAAAATGAGTCGAGACCTAAGAAAGCGAGGAAGGCTCCCAGCAAAGTCAAGGTCATGTTGACGGTGTTTTTCGACTACCAGGGCATCGTTCATCGTGAATTTCAACAACAAGCCTCTACAATAACTGCTGACTCCTACCTGGGAGTTTTGAGGCGATTGAGGGAAGCGATCAGGCAGAAACGGCCGGAGCTGTGGAGGAGCAAGTCGTGGATCCTCCACCACGATAACGCGCCGGCGCACACAGCCCTCAAAATCTCGAAGTTCCTGCAGGACCACTCAACCTCTGTGTTTCCCCAACCTCCCTACAGTCCCGATTTGGCCCCCTGCGACTTCTTCCTTTTTGGAAAGCTTTAAAAAAGTTAAAGGGTCAGAAATTTCAGAGCATAGAAGAGATCAAAGTGGAATCGAAGAAGGCCATGAAGACGATCCCGAAAACAGACTACCAGAGGTGTTTTGCCGACTGGAAAAAAGGTGGCTGAAGTGCATCGCGGCCAACGGGGACTACTTTGAAGGGGATAATTTGAATTTGGTAGAATAATAAAGTTTCTTTTAACATATGAGCAAAGTGTCGAACCTTTTTGATCAGAGTAGTATTCAATATTTCAATAGAGTTCCGTTACACAATATTCTAATAAAACATCAACCTATCAAATATATAGATTAAGTCAGGCTAATATTAAATTTACAAAAGTGATCTATATAGAAGATAGTTTATGCAATTATAAGAGTCACTCATTAAAGATTTCACTCTAATCAACATATTCAACATTTCAATAGAGTTTCTTTACACAAAGTTCAGGTAATAAAACACCAACCTAGCAACTACATGGATTAAGTTAGGCAATTAGAAAAGTGATTCATTAAAAGATTTCACTCTATATTCAACGTTTCTATAGAATTTTTCGAAAGAACTAGTAATAAAACATCAACCTAGCAACTATATAGATTAAGTCAGGCAATTAGAAAAATCACTTATTAAGATAATTCACTCTATTTAGCATATTAAACATTTCTATAGAATATCTCAAAGGTAAAGTAATAAGACATAGACCTAGCAACTACATAAATTAAGTCAGGCAATTAGAAAAATCACTCATTACACAATATTTCACTCTATATTCAACGTTTATATAGAGTTATGCCAAAGTTCAGCTAATAAAACATCAAACTATCAAGTATATAGATTAAGAGATTCGGAGTAGAGTAGTAGAAAGGACCCCACGTAAGAAGTTCATCTGGCTAAGTGAGTGGGCATTAAAAATTAAGTCAGTTTGCCTTGGCGCTGGTAAATAAATAAGGGGATAATCAAATCAAAAGTTTAATTTTCTAAATACGGTGTTCGTTAATTCAATTTGCTTTAAATTCCATTTAAATCTTTTCCAATAATTCACCAAAGTCCAGCAGACGTCCTCTGGGAACTTGACTACGCCAACAGACGAACAAAATCTTGTCAAGAATTAATTAAAAAATCTATTGAAGTGTATTTTTATTTCAATCTTATATATAACTTGTTATTTACACTTGAATATGTAATGTAAGGATTGAATTTGTAAATTATACCAATTATATAGTTCTAAAATTCTGATAGCTTCGATATTATTTATGTACTATATGTTTTCTTTTGTCCCAAAAGTTCCTATTTTTTTAAAACGTTGTTTTTCTTATTACTTGGCGAATAATATGATTACGGCGAATACATAATAATTTATAATACAATTACTTTATACATAATAAAAAGACATTATACATAACGACGAATAATATTGGTATTCATATTTTTTTCATGTGTTTACGAAATTTTGGGACAATCTTGTATAAATAACTTGTGTTAGTGTAGAAACAAATAATAAATAGACCTTTATCTCATCGATCTTACAATACACGGAATATTTAACTTATATTTAAACCTAGAATATGTTAAATACCCTCGCCCTCTATCGCTGAAAATTATAAGTATCTTTCAACGTTCCTTTACACTCAATGAAAAAACATATACATGCTAAAAGGTATGCGAATTTCTCAAGTTCATGAGTGTATTTATATCGGCTATTTTTATATGGAAAAAAGTTATAGTTAAGAGAGGTTTAAAGATTTCCTTTTTTACAAAAAATAATAGTTCTTAAAATTAAAGATACTTCGGTCAATAAATCTTTTTATTATCTTGACGTTCCGACAAAATATTTTGTCCTCTTCAGAAGCAAATAAAAATTGACGCATTTGGCAAGGCGTTATTTTACTTGAAAAAATAATAGTAATATACAGTAGAACCTCCATTAGAGGACACTCACGCTAGAAGAAACCTCTCTACAAAGGACAGTTTTCATTTGCAAAATTGCTAATTTTGTTATTCAGCAAATTTCAGATAAGAGGACACCTCTTCCTAAAGGGCACTTTGGCTTTGCATTTCAATGCCCTTCACATGGAGTTTCTACTGTATTATTAAAATTTTATAGTCATAATAGAAATGAGTGGCCAATTAGAAACAATTTTAAATACTTAATATATAGTTTTGCCTCTAAAGTTTAAATTATACCTAATTAGCTTTTTGTGGTTTATTTGCAGATGAGCATTGTTCGATGCAAGTATACGTATATTTTTATATTGTCCATATATTATTTGAAAACCATGACCAATATTTCCTCACAGAGGCTGTATATACGAGCATAATAACCCAATTAAACTAAGGTAGATACATACAATATCAAAACAGTATGGTATATTAAACTGACTAAACCGCTAAGAGAATTCACTACCGATAAACAAGCCTTCCCAATATATTTCATTACAATAAGAACCGTGAGGAGCGTTTAATTCGTAAAATGAATGCCAAGATACAATTTGGATTATAGATTAGAAACAAAAGGTAAGATCAAATCTCCAAATTATCGAAATTTGGAGATTTGGTCTTGGATTTGGACGTTTCTCTAACGTCTCAAACATTTCAATTATTTGATTTCGGTCTTATTACCTTCGTTCCTAAAGTAAAATATTGTAATAAATAGTCTCTTTTCTTTCGATATCAAAATTATAAACTATTTATAACTCTATAGTTAAAATCAACATCCTACTGCCATTACTGGATTGATAAAAGTAGGGCATGGCTCATCAACAGTAAACCCCTAGCGGAGAATTAAACTGCTCAAATTGCTGGGAGGGCTTACTATTGATGAGCCAGGACCTTCCAATTATCATTGTAGTAATGAGGCAGTAGGAAGTTATATATTTATTAAAAAGAAGCATATACACGCGCTCAAATAGTTTATATTTTTGGATATAGATGACACGACTGCATCTTTCATTTCATTATTTTCTTCTTCATCTTCAATAAATAGCTCTTGTTTTTTTCTACTCAACTATATTTATTAATTTTTTTTATTATTTTACTAGACGGATGACCCGGGCTTCGCCCCGGGATTGACCCGTGTGCATATCTACCCGAGTGATATATATTTAGGTAAGATTTTTTTTTATAATTGTTTGTTATTAGCATTATCTATTTGTTTGCATCAGCATACTTTAATCTAATCTTTGATAGAAGGGCGCTGTTCGTGAGCTAAGTAGAATAATTTGAATATATAGTTTTAATAATTGATTTATATATATATTTTTTAAAATAGCCTATCGTCTTCCCCGTATTTTTTATCTATGTATGGAAATTTTGGTTTGAATTAGTGAACTACTGCGAATTTGTATACCGGACATACAAACAAACAAACATACAAACATTCATTTATATATATAGATTTTAATAAAAAAATTAACGATGAATTGATATTTATTCCGACAAATGGCACAAGGCATCAACAATTTTTAGTTGCACGATCAGGAACGTGTTGTGCTTTTTTTTCTCTTAATTATATAGTTAAATTAAAACTAATAAAAACAAAAATAGTTAGATTCTTAATTGTGTAAGATATGCTCTGAATTTTAATTAGGAGAGAGAGATAGCGAGAGAGCAAAAAAAGATATTTTCTTTTGATCAAAAAATAATTTCAAGGTTCTTCAAAAAATCCGAAAACAAGTTCATACTTATGAAAATCTTTGATTCCCGAATTTTCACCTGGAGAGGAAAGCTATAATGTTATAATACTAAATCTGCCACTCAAGATAAAGCAGTAAACATTTTATTATCAATAAATGATCGCTTAAATTTTGAAGAGTAATTTATTTTTAAAGGCTTTATAACATCGTGAATTAAACTCTAAGTGGGAACACCTATATCATATTTATTAGTGAGAGATATCATCTTTCATTTTGTCATAATCTTTTTATAGCTTTGCAAAAATGTTCAAAGTTTTTAGTTACCATTTTATAGGATATAATATAGATATAGATTGAAGTAGAGATTGATGAAGTTAATTTGTTTATTATCAATATAATAAATTAGCCTCATAAAATATCTAATACCTTTCGTTTACGATAGAGGCTTTCTCGTTTAAGGATATATTTATAAAATAATATAAATAAAACTGTGTCAGAGGATTTGTTTATTACTTTATTATATATTTTATTCTACAAAAAGCAAAAATATTCATCGGTGGAAGCAATTTTATTTATTATTTTCATATATTGCACTTGATTTTATATTTCCGAATATACAGTTAAATCTGTCTATAACGCCCCCTCTAAATAGCGCCTTCTTCTCTATAGCGCCTGATTTTAAATGCGATTTACATCAAAAGTGTCCTGTCTATAGCACCTCCTCTCTATTGCACCCTATTTTGGTGAGTCCCAAGAGGGGGCGCTATAGACAGGTTTAACTGTATAATTATCAATATTTATTTCATAACACATTTAACTTTCAATAAGCTACCCATCTGTGAGCCATCCGTATTTTTAGAATTTAAAAATATTTGACCATATTCGACCCAAACTACAATAAAAGACTGTTTTCTTTAACAGCCACTTTCATATAAAAGAAAATTACGACCCGATTCATTACAATGGGCAACCACGTTCTTGAGCAACCGCCTTCATAATATTTGAAAGAATTTAATTCTGATTAAACTCGAATTTGTAAAATTTGGAATTATTATACTGATTATAAAATTTTTCTAATGCGCGCAGTAAGGGTTTTAGAAATTGTTTAATTTTTAGAAGAATCATACGCGTCTATAATAGTTTCGAATTTTGATAACAGATGGCGCTCTAATGTTTCATAATATAATGCAAACTATTGAACAACCATCTCTACCTAAGCAATCACCTCTGTAAAATTTGAAATCATTTTACCCCATTCATTCTAATCACCAATGGCTAACCACTTGCCTAAGCGAAAACAGTTATAAATGTAGAAATGACCTGATTCAATTAAAACGTTCTGATTTCTCTACATGTATATACATATAATGCCTTTACACTCAGTCGCTAACTATCTACCATGATTATCACGGCCTTTACTACGTGTACTAGGATTAATGCAAAATCAACCTTCAAAAAGAGACTACCTATAGAAAGGTTCAGATATATGTATTATATTTTGGGGGCAGTTTCTCTTGAAAATTATATTATATATACACTCATAAACAAAACTTAAAAAAGTGGAAATTATTTGATATCACCGTCGTCTGTCTTTTAGGAGACAGATGCAATTTTGTTCACTTGGTTATCTCGTTTGTCTTCAATAACGGTCACTGTGTATCAAATATCACTCAAAGTTATTGTCTTAATCCCTATATACATGCTAAAAGGTACAGTTTCCATAAGTATTGTCAATGAGAATGTATATATTATATTTATAATTCCGCAACGCACACACAATATCAAGCCTAAATTAAGATAGCTAAAATAAGAAAAGACTTATTCATTAAATCAGATATTTTAAGTAAAGGCGTTTCAAAAGGTAAATGGTAGGATCAAAGAAGAACGCCTATTGGTATTTGACAGCGTTTTTATAAGAAAATTTGAAGGAGCTCCTTGAGAAGGATTAAGCCATCACTTGAAAACATCAGTTAGTTACCTTGAAGGTACTTCACGGCCTAACCTAACCTAATTAACTTACAAGTGGTCCTGCTAACTAGATTACCGACTACATGGTGTTTGAAGAAGAGTTTAAAATCTCAACTTTGGTTGAATTTACTTGATAGATACAACCTTGATGATCCTTTTCGTATAGTCTCACAAGTAAATTTTATTATATTATCCTTAGTAAACGTGGTACAGACCATGTTAATCATGGTGGGTAGAAGTTGACGATTGCTTTTACTGTAAGTGCACAACATGTCTAGATATGTAAAAAACAGTTTGACCTTTGTACTTACAAGTGTTCCATAGCCCCGTTTTGTTACTTGCACACGCTGTTGGGTTTAGACTTTTGTAAGAATCGGGGGTAATTTGAGCGTTTTCTTTTCAATCGGAAAAAAGTGTCCAATTCGATCTGGGGTCGTAGCGATCGAAACCCAACGATTTACATCACTCGTTCACTGATCCCCTTTCACACGTTAATACATAATGAAAATAGAAAGTGGTACACCAAGGATAATTTGAAGAAAACACTATATTTAGTACATTTCAACTTCCTATTGATGCTAATGAATGATTAAATTTTAATGCAAACGATTTAAATATAGTTAATATATAGTATATTCAATAATTTGGTTTATGTAATAGACTGTACATTCATGCCAACTGCTCTGAAAATCCATCTGTTCGTCTGAGACAAAAAGCTCTATATTTTCACGAAGAGATAAAACATGGATTTCTTGAATACAACAGCAACAAGAATTTGTATTGGGGACCTATTCTCTACACACAATTCGCGCCCAGGTACATAATTCCTTAGAAAAGATGAGTTAGTTATTTACAGTTGATCGTTCATTTGCATATCAATTTACATATAGCTCTCTGAATTCTAGATACAACAACAAGAAGCCTTTTTAAGCACTTTTTCTCTACACAGGATTCGCCCAGGTGCATATTTGCTTAGAAAAGATGAGTTAGTTATTTACAGATGATTGTTCATTTACATATCTATTCACATATAACTCTGTGAATTCTAGATACAACAACAAGAAGCCTTTTTAAGCACTTTTTCTCTACACAGGATTCGCCCAGGTGCATATTTGCTTAGAAAAGATGAGTTAGTTATTTACAGATGATTGTTCATTTACATATCTATTCACATATAACTCTGTGAATTCTAGATACAACAACAAGAAGCCTTTTTAAGCACTTTTTCTCTACACAGGATTCGCCCAGGTGCATATTTGCTTAGAAAAGATGAGTTAGTTATTTACAGATGATTGTTCATTTACATATCTATTCACATATAACTCTGTGAATTCTAGATACAACAACAAGAAGCCTTTTTAAGCACTTTTTCTCTACACAGGATTCGCCCAGGTGCATATTTGCTTAGAAAAGATGAGTTAGTTATTTACAGATGATTGTTCATTTACATATCTATTCACATATAACTCTGTGAATTCTAGATACAACAACAAGAAGCCTTTTTAAGCACTTTTTCTCTACACAGGATTCGCCCAGGTGCATATTTGCTTAGAAAAGATGAGTTAGTTATTTACAGATGATTGTTCATTTACATATCTATTCACATATAACTCTGTGAATTCTAGATACAACAACAAGAAGCCTTTTTAAGCACTTTTTCTCTACACAGGATTCGCCCAGGTGCATATTTGCTTAGAAAAGATGAGTTAGTTATTTACAGATGATTGTTCATTTACATATCTATTCACATATAACTCTGTGAATTCTAGATACAACAACAAGAAGCCTTTTTAAGCACTTTTTCTCTACACAGGATTCGCCCAGGTGCATATTTGCTTAGAAAAGATGAGATAGTTATTTACAGATGATTGTTCATTTACATATCTATTCACATATAACTCTGTGAATTCTGGATACAACAACAACAAGGTTTTTATTGGAGACCTATTCCTTACACAGTATTCGCCTAGGTACATAATTCCTTAAAAAGATGAGTTAGTTATTTACAGATGATCGTTCATTTACTTATCTATTCACATATAACTCTGTGAATTCTGGATACAACAACAAGAAGCCTTTTTAGGCACTTTTTCTCTACACAGGATTCGCCTAGGTGCATAATTGCTTAGAAAATATAAGTTAATTATTCGCAGGTAATCATTCATTTGCATATCTATCTACATATAGCTCTCTAATATATAGATTAATCCGCCTTCTACATGCTTTTCGGATAAGCATTTTAAGGCACGATTCATCTTTAGGAGTCACCAAGCGCCCGTCGCGGTGGAGGGCCAAGGAGAGGGCTGGAGAGGCGCAGGCAGCAGGTGGGCACCCCGGGGGAGAAGAGGGCGAGAGCGCCGTTTATGAGGGAGACAAGGCAGCACCAAGCGCAGCTAAAGCACCGCAGGCTTCAAAAATTTTTAAAGGGATCATTTCAGTGATCGAGATCAAGAGATCAAGATTCAGAAATCATCTACATATAGCTCTCTGAATTCTGTATACAACAACAAGCCTTTTATTGGGGACCTATTCCTTACACAGGATTCGCCATAGTACATAATTGCTTAGAAAAGATGGTTTAATTATTTACAGGTGATTGTTCATTTACATATCTATTTACATATAACTCTCTAAATTCTGTATACAACAACAGCAACAAGCTTTTCATTGGGGACCTATTCCGTAAACAGTATTCGCCTAGGTGCATAATTGCTTAGAAAAGATAGGTTAATTATATACAGATGATCGTTCATTTACATATATATTTATCTATGGCTCTTTAATTCTTTTAATACAACAAAAACAAGCTTTTTATTGAGCACTTATTCTCTTTAAAGGATTCGCCTAGGTACATAATTGCTTAGAAAAGATGAGTTGGTTATTTACAGTTGATAGTTTATTTACATACGGCTCTCTGATTTTTGAATACAGTAGAGTGTATTTTGTAACCATGCCTATTCAACAATCAAATCGGGCTAGTAGCCACTTTTAATATTAGAATCCACATTAAAATAACAACGTTAAAAGAGACAAATGCCTCTAATCCTACAAGAAAGAGAGAAACTTCTAAAATGGTCAATTAATCTACATTATCTTTTATATATAATTATCTATTAGATAAAAGTCAAATATACCTGTTGTGTTTGAAGAATTTCTCGATCAATCGAAAATGATTTTCCCAAAGAAACATTCCGAAAGAAGAAGAAAAGTGTCGTAAAATACACAACCAAATCTCTATCCCACACCAATATTTTCCAGAAGGAAAGCTATTACATCTATTTACCGCCGGATAAATATATTTATTGGATTTTCATAATCAGATCACGTATCCCATCCCAACTCTTCCGATGTTTCCATTATAGACGATTATCTTCGGATGGTGTACCTTCCAATTGTCGAAATTAGCATTCCTATGACACACAACATCTATATATATATTTTATAAACAAGATTAAACTGGAATGTTTTAAAAAGGCATTGTTTTTAATGCGTTAATAATGAATATCTTGTTTTTTATTCTGTTTATTAAAAAGGAGAAGTGTCTTCGATGCATAGAAATACCCTTCTTCCGCAATTTTGCAATGTATTCTGGTCTAAGTTCATGAGCCTTACCACTATGTACTAAGTGCGATTCTCAGTTAGCAACCCCAAATCACATTATTGACTCTATTGACTCATCCATTGATGAACTCTACTCATATCTAGTAGGCCTCATCAAAAAGCTCTACAAGCTTGATACCCTAATATGATTGAGTGGAGATAAGAAAGAAGTACACAGTTAATAAGAAATATTTACAATTGTCTGGACAGTCAGGAGCCCAGAGCCAGCTTAAGGTTGGATATTTTCCTGCAAATAGTGGGATGGCTGTTCCGAGTTCGCACGATAGCAGCGTCAAGAAAGCCCGCGAGAATGTTCCTCTTCTCAGACGGAATTTCGAGGTGATACTCTTCGGGGTATAGAACCGCGAACATAACGTCATCCAGGGGATAAGAAAGAAGTAGATTTACCATTAAAATAGCTAAACAAACTCCTTAACCTATACAACCAATTTCATCACCTCCCTCATAGAATGTTATAGAATCTAAGACATACCTGTACTGATGAGGGACATAATCCGAATCTATGGTATAAAGGTTGGCTTATTGGATTCAATTTGTCAAAACAGTCGTTGTGGTGTATTCTGTGCGCTTTTCACAATAGTGATAAAAAATTCAATGATTTTAGTTACACTCATGATCAAAACATGAAGAATTTGTAGCTTTTAGAATGTATATCGGTATTAAAACAATTATTCTGAAATATATTTGATACACAGTGATCTTTATTGAAGACACACGAGATAAACAAATGTGAACAAAATTACCTATGTCTCCGTCAAAAGAAAAAAGAAAGGAAAACAGACAACCGTAGACATGAAGATATGAGACTTCCTCAAGTACATATATATGAGTGTAAAATGGTTATAATGGTTTAATAAAAACTATTCTGTTTTGTTGCCATTGACATATTTATCATCATCATTGTTGTTTCCTATATAATATATATATATATATATTGTTTTTATATTTCAATTTCTTATATCCTGTATATTCATATCAAGTTTCTTGACATTTCATCAATTCCTTCTGAATGGAACATCTTCTATTTATACTAGTGTAATAGTATTTATGTACAGGGTCCATTATGAAAGAAATGAGCATTTACTGGCAAAATACATTTATTGATCGTAATTTGTGCAAATGTTCAATATTCTTCAAAATACCTTCTTCCTGCATCAATACACTTGCGGAGACGCGTTTGCCACGCATGAAAGGCACCCTGAAACTCCTCGACAGGAATGCTTCTCAGGAACGTTGTAACATGGTGTTGGATGTTTTCCACGGTTTCCCAATGTTTTCCTTTCATCTCTCTCTTGAGTCGCGGAAACAAAAAGAAGTCACATGGAGCTAAGTCGGGACTGTAAGGGGGGTGAGGGATCACCGGGGTGTTGCTCCGGGCCAGGAAGTTGGTAATGATGAAGGCTGTGTGGCTGGTGGCGTTGTCATGGTGGAGCTTGACCGTGTCTTTAATGTCAGTCCTCACGCGTGCGATCCAGCGTTTCAATCTCCTGAGCACCTCCAGGTAAAAGGCTGATTTTACAGTTTGTTCTTGCGCTACAAACTCACAATGGACTATTCCTCAGATGTCAAAGAAGACAATGATCATCGTTTTGATGCGCGACTTGCTCATTCGCGCTTTCTTGGGGCGTGGGGATGATTTTGTGTGCCATGCACAGCTATGCCTTTTCGACTCTGGGTCGTATTCAAACATCCAGGATTCGTCTCCGGTTACTACAGAGTTCAGAAAGTCCGGTTCAATTCGAATCAAATTCAACAATTCTTGGCAGCGCAAAAACTCTAAGTTCTTTCTGGTCTTGCGTCAACACTTTCGACACAAGCTTCGCACAGACCTTACGCATTTGCAGATCCTCGGTCACTATCCCATGTACCACAAATGTGGACATGTGTAATGTGTCAGTAATTTGCTGGATACTTAATCGACGGTCGGTACGCAAAACTGCGAGCACACGATCCACGTTCTCGTCAGTTCTGGCCGTTGTTGGGCGTGCTGAACGGGGTTCGTCGGCGACTTCCTCCCGGCCCTCCTTGAACGCCTTGTGGCACTTCCCAGAGTTTGATCTTGAAATGCAATCGTCCTTGAAGGCTTTTTGCAGCATCTGGAATGTTTAGGTTGCATTTTTTCCAAGCCTCAGGCAAAACTTTATGGCGTATCGTTGTTCAAGCGAACGCTCCATCGCGCTATGTTACAAAAGTTGAAAACACACTTCAAGCGGAGGCATGTATTTCCCCTCACACTGCTCGAACTCAACAGACGACCGGATGGATTGAAAGGGCATATCCCTCCACCACATTTCCCACGGTTATACCGTGCTGCCATCTATCATCGCGTCACAATAACATTATGCTCATTACTTTCATAATGGACCCTGTACATTCACGAAATGAGAGGGTATTTAGAGAAACTATGGACATAAAGGGAACTTTCACTAAAGCGGTAGAAATAGATACTGAAAATATATAAAAATGACTGATTCGGACAATGCTTTTCTATAAAATAAATGACAAATATGCAACTGTGTAAGATGGTAAAATATGATAGAACAAATTTGCATGTGTAATATATTTATAATATGGTAAACTAATATTGAGTCAGGATCTTCCAAGATAATTTGTCATCGCAGAAGCGTGGAGGAAAATATTTTTAGGATTAACAGAGTTGAATATTCACTGAGTGGAAATTGAAAAAGCTACACAAACACCCAGAAGAAAGAAAATGGAATATCATGAAACTCAACATGAATTTATAGAAACATAGACTAAAAGATAAAGAATGAAAATTATTTAAGTTTGACTGTTTTGCTGTTTGATATGCAAAAAAAGTATTCATTCCTTACACATACCATAAGAACTAGAACCAAATTTCATATTTTTTCTCTTTTTTTCCCACTACAATATTTTGTCATTCAAACCAAAAAAACATTTTTTAGTATTCCCTATTAAAATGATTTAAATTTAACTTTTTTTTTCTCTTTCATATGCAAAATGTATTCATTCCTCACACATACCATAAGAACTAGAACCAAATTTCATATTTATTGTCATTCTGGAATTTCCATTACAATATTTTGACATTCAAACCCTAAAACATGTATTTAGTATTTATTCCCTATTAAAATGATTTAAATTGAACTATTTTTTTGCCGTTTCATATGCAAAATGTAATCATTCCTTACACATACCATAAGAACTAGAACTAAATTTCATATTTATTCTCATTCTAGTATTTCCATTACAATATTTTGCCATTCAATTCATAAAAATGTATTTAGTAAATCTATGTTTAGTCTCATGTATGTCAGTATAAAACAAACTTTGACTATAGACTAAAAATTATTTAAAAATAAGAATCAAATATATGTGAAAAATAGTTAGTAAGAAATTATTTGAAAAAGGAAATAAAATTCAGATAAAAAAGTTTCATTTAATATTGGTTTTGCAAGCTTTCGGGCAAATATACTGCTCTTCAACGAGAAAACTGAGAAGAATATTTACTCGAAAGCTTGTAAAACAAATTTTAAAAGAAACATTTAAACTGAATTCATTTTCCTTTTTCAAATCACCTATAAATAAGCTATAAATAGAAACATATAAACATTTACACAAGGAAAGTAATGTGGTAATATCATTTAATGGGAAGTAATCCTAATTGTGCGAATACCTCAGTTAATTTAATAATTTTGAGGAAGCTGGCACAACCAATTAAGTTGCCAAATATGACGGTACACATTGAATACAATATTGGAGAGTATTCATGGCTTAAATACGGTGTTTATTGTGTACACAACCATTATGCAGGCCTATTTGAACTTGTGAATTGGTATTGAAACATTATTTTGATATTCTTCTCATTAATTCACATTATTTTTCACATTGTTTCGCGTTCCTACGTACTTCTGGCATTAACTACCCATTTCATGATTTTTCAGGATGCCTGAATGACCAATAATTTGGTCGTTGAGCTACAATTTGCACCACGCTGACGAGGGCCCACAGCCTGAATCTCGTACGTGGTTAGCTTTTTTGATTAATCAAGAATGGGTATTAGGCCAATTCTGGAATAATTAAAAATCCATGAATAGTTGATATTTATTCCGATAGATGACGCAAGCCTTAAGAAACTTTAAGTTACACGATAAGGAGATGTCTTTTTTCATCATTTATGAACCTTATCCCAGTACAATGTCACATTTGTACTATTTTTTTCACTTTCTTTACATTGTTATCTGGTTTAGGTTATTTTAGATATATTTGAAAATATATTTGTGCGTAATATAAATTTATATTGCTTTTTTAAAATAATATTATATTGCTTTGTTTTAATTTCTTATAACAGATAGAGCGCGCTAATACATGACATTTTAAAATATTTAATAAATACATGTGTAGAGTTGTCTTTAACCGTAATTTATCAATAAATTATAACTAGGTCAAAATAAAATATATTATTTTAAACAACGTTTCAGTGAGTATTCAACGTAATTAGAAGATTTTAAAATAAATTTGAGGTCACAAAGGAGGCAAAATATAAATATTTAAAAAAAAATAGTCATATCTCTGTTGCTTAATATTCTATAAATTATACATTTCAAGTTTTTAAAGATAAATTTCATTGGAATATATCACGGTTTGCCCTTTTTCAATCTGTAACTAGAATAAATATTTATGCTATGTTAATAAATGGTTGAAATAAAGAATATTAAAAATAAACTTGCGGTATGGCATTTATATAATTTTCTATGTTGTTGTTGTCGTGTCCAATGAAGAGCCTCAGATGTCTACATGCATCTCTATCACAGCAGTAGTAATGTCCACTATCTTGGGTGTGTAAAGCTGCTGCTCTAGGTCTATGTCAATTTTCTGCAAAGCTGCGGCCATTGCTGGGCATGAGAATATGTGGGTAGGTGTTAGTTCCACACCAAGACAGTTGTTGTATGTCCTATAGGTTTTTGTACCATCTGGATGTATTGTCATTCCTTTATAATATAAATTTATATCAACATGGTATATGCCGTCTTTGCTAACGTTTTAAATTTTCATGTCAGTTAGTATTTAACTTATTCTGAGTCCTGATGGCAGTGAATGTTATGTACTGAAACGTCTAGGAATATACAATAATTCTTCTGATCATTATATATGATATTTTATTTGAAGAATAAATCCTTGACATGAACAAGCAGATCTTTATTATGCTATAGTGACGATCTTTCAACAGAGTTCCAAATGTTTTTATACAAAATAATGGTTTTACCATAACAACCAATTCTTCAAACCAACTAGCCAGAATTGGTCCTCTTAAAATTATAATAACTTTTATTCAATATAATTAATTAATTTCCTCAACATTTTAAAAAATATATCTTATTTCCAACGTGTTTCATTTACCCGCTATTGCCCTTTACAAGGAAAATTCTATTAAATTTTGCTTAATTTTTATCAAATTTTGAATGAAATGATATTTAATATGTTTAATATAAGTAATATAAACCCATTCACCTCTATTTCACCTATTTCACAGAGAAATAATGTAATATATTTTTCTCTCAATATATCATAAGTGTTTTAAATATGTATATAATGATCTATATAAAAATAGCATTTATTATTAATTTTTTCAAGTGATAATCCTGTTGAAGGACTGACAAGTCCGAAAGCTTGAAAATAAAAGGTTGCACAAGAAACTTAGCCTCGGAAGCTTTATTTAATAATAAACCCATTTCTGTCTGAAAGTAAATATGCAAATGAGAGCTATCATAAAATTTTAATATAAAATTTTAAAATTTGTATTTTATTAGAGCTCAAACAACAGTTGAGAATAGAATTTCCATTCCACATATTATATTTAAAATTGAATTTAAAAACTTCTGTTTTTGAGGCCTTTTATTAAAAAAAAATTGAAAATCCATTGAATGTTTTGAGTTAATGTCATGCGTTCTTCATCTCTGTCACCGTTTGCTTTTTTTTTTTTTTGGAATGGCGCTCTCCTATTGGTTCGCTACGATGGCGCCGCCACTGCGCGAGACACTTTGTTTTTGACTTTGCCCCCTCCCCACTCGCTTTTTGGTTTTTGTAACTATTGTGTTGGAGCGAGTCGCTCCTTAAATAAATGCATATATTAGTTAATAACTAAATGGAATCCTCTCTTTCTTTTTCCCAGTAAGAGACGCCTACGGAAGCCAACAGTACATAGACAGATAAAGCACATAGGCTATAGTTATTAACTAATATATGCATTTATTTAAGGCGCCAATTTATACATGTAACAAATAGTATTTGAATAAAAACATTCAATCGGGTAAAACACGGGCGTTAATGATCCAACAGGTCCACGTGTCTAAATTAAAACACGGGCGTTGCCCGGGTCATTCGGCTAGTATTGTATATATTTATAAAATAGTATATATACAGTAGATCCTCCCAAAAAAGATTATAGCCTAAAACATGGCTAACCCAGTCTCTCCTGGAAGTGGTCGCTCATCGGAAACTTTGTTATCTCACGCCAAGTCAGAACCTTACAACCAAATCTCAGTCTCTGATAGAATACCATCTCCAGAAAAGAACCGAGTTTAGCCATGTACGTCTGTGGACAAAACTTGAGCAAGTGAAAGGTCTCTGATGTTGACTTTTTTTTTTTAAGGAGACAGAAGTAATTTTGTTTACACTTGTTATCTCGTGTGTCTTAAATAAAGGTCAATCTATATTAAATATCTTTCAGAGTTATTGTCGTAATCCCGATATACACTGCGTGACATTGAAAATGGAACACCAAGAAATAGTGGCCAGAAAGTGATTTCAAAATGATAGTCATAATACAGAGCGAGAACGGCGTCGGCTTAGTAGCAAGTAGGACCACCGCGGACGGCGATGCACGCAGCAACACGTCTAGGTAGAGAGTCAATCAGAGTACGGATGGCGTCCTGAGGGATGGCTCTCCATTCCCTCTCAACCATTTGCCACAGTTCGTCTTCTGAACGCGGCTGTGGCGAGGCATGCAAACGGCGTCCAATGATGTCCCAGACGTGCTCGATTGGTGAGAGATCAGGAGAGTACGGTGGCCAGGGAAGCATCTGTACATCTTGCAGAGCTTGTTGGCTAATGCGAGCAGTGTGCGGTCGGGCGTTATCCTTATGATAAAGGGCATTGGGTACCCCCTGAAGGTAGGGGAGTGTCACCGGTCGCAGCACATCATCAACGTATCGTTGGGCCGTCATAGTGCCCTGAATACGAAGTAAAGGTGACCTGAAATCATACGCGATTGCGCCCCAAACCATGATTCCACGTTGTCGCACGGTGGGGCGTTCCACAATTGCTGCCGGATTGTACCTTTCTCCACGTCGACGCCACACGCGTACACGGCGACTATCACTGGACAAGCAGAAACGCGACTCATCTGAGAACACGACCCTGTGCCATTCCGTCATCCACGTCGATCTAGCCCGGCACCATTCCAAACGTTGGCGCCTATTCGGTGGGGTCAATGGCAGTCTTCTTAGCGGACGGCATGAGTGCAAGCCATTAGCAACCAATCGACGGGAAATGGTTCTGGTCGAGATGGAATGATCTAGGGTGTCTTGCACATGTTGCAGGATGGCGGTACAAGTGGCTTGTGGGGCCGCCACTGCTTGTCGAAGGATACGCCGATCCACACGTGCTGACGTCACTCTGGTTGCACCGACATTCCTATTAATTGCCACATTTCCTTGTTCCAACCATCTTCTCCACAGTCGGTGCACCGTGGACGCACCAAGGTGTGTATCAGCTGCGATTTGACGTATGGACCAACTTGCCCTTTTCAGTCCGATCACCATGCCCCTCGTAAAAGCGTCTGTCTGCTTGAACTGCCTCCGTTTACGATGACCTGGCATTCTCTGTTATTACACGTGTCTTTTGACACAAGAACAAAATTTCTACAATGATTTTCCTTGAAGAAATAACGACACGAATACTGTCCTTTCTGCAAGTTCCTTCCCTTATATCTTACTCCATGTGCGCACGAGAGCTGCGCATTTTACATCATTTGCATAACTCGGTTAGGCGCGTCTACCCTGAAATTTGCATATTTTCTGGCCACTATTTCTTGGTGTTCCATTTTCAATGTCACGCAGTGTATATAAGCTAAAAGTAACAATTGTTTTTTCAAGGAAACAGAAGCAATTTTGTCCTCACTTTGTTATCTCGTGTATCTTCAATAAAGGTCACTGTAATATCTTTAATAGGTATTGTCTGAATCCCGATATATGATAAAAGTAACAATCATTCCATCTCGACCAGAACCATTTCCCGTCGATTGGTTGCTAATGGCTTGCACTCATGCCGTCCGCTAAGAAGACTGCCATTGACCCCACCGAATAGGCGCCAACGTTTGGAATGGTGCCGGGCTAGATCGACGTGGATGACGGAATGGCACAGGGTCGTGTTCTCAGATGAGTCGCGTTTCTGCTTGTCCAGTGATAGTCGCCGTGTACGCGTGTGGCGTCGACGTGGAGAAAGGTACAATCCGGCAGCAATTGTGGAACGCCCCACCGTGCGACAACGTGGAATCATGGTTTGGGGCGCAATCGCGTATGATTTCAGGTCACCTTTACTTCGTATTCAGGGCACTATGACGGCCCAACGATACGTTGATGATGTGCTGCGACCGGTGACACTCCCCTACCTTCAGGGGGTACCCAATGCCCTTTATCATAAGGATAACGCCCGACCGCACACTGCTCGCATTAGCCAACAAGCTCTGCAAGATGTACAGATGCTTCCCTGGCCACCGTACTCTCCTGATCTCTCACCAATCGAGCACGTCTGGGACATCATTGGACGCCGTTTGCATGCCTCGCCACAGCCGCGTTCAGAAGACGAACTGTGGCAAATGGTTGAGAGGGAATGGAGAGCCATCCCTCAGGACGCCATCCGTACTCTGATTGACTCTCTACCTAGACGTGTTGCTGCGTGCATCGCCGTCCGCGGTGGTCCTACTTGCTACTAAGCCGACGCCGTTCTCGCTCTGTATTATGACTATCATTTTGAAATCACTTTCTGGCCACTATTTCTTGGTGTTCCATTTTCAATGTCACGCAGTGTATATCGGGATTACGACAATAACTCTGAAAGATATTTAATATAGATTGACCTAGCCTAGATGAGTGCAAGCCATTAGCAACCAATCGACGGGAAATGGTTCTGGTCGAGATGGAATGATCTAGGGTGTCTTGCACATGTTGCAGGATGGCGGTACAAGTGGCTTGTGGGGCCGCCACTGCTTGTCGAAGGATACGCCGATCCACACGTGCTGACGTCACTCTGGTTGCACCGACATTCCTATTAATTGCCACATTTCCTTGTTCCAACCATCTTCTCCACAGTCGGTGCACCGTGGACGCACCAAGGTGTGTATCAGCTGCGATTTGACGTATGGACCAACTTGCCCTTTTCAGTCCGATCACCATGCCCCTCGTAAAAGCGTCTGTCTGCTTGAACTGCCTCCGTTTACGATGACCTGGCATTCTCTGTTATTACACGTGTCTTTTGACACAAGAACAAAATTTCTACAATGATTTTCCTTGAAGAAATAACGACACGAATACTGTCCTTTCTGCAAGTTCCTTCCCTTATATCTTACTCCATGTGCGCACGAGAGCTGCGCATTTTACATCATTTGCATAACTCGGTTAGGCGCGTCTACCCTGAAATTTGCATATTTTCTGGCCACTATTTCTTGGTGTTCCATTTTCAATGTCACGCAGTGTATATAAGCTAAAAGTAACAATTGTTTTTTCAAGGAAACAGAAGCAATTTTGTCCTCACTTTGTTATCTCGTGTATCTTCAATAAAGGTCACTGTAATATCTTTAATAGGTATTGTCTGAATCCCGATATATGATAAAAGTAACAATTGTTTTTTTTTAAGGAAAAACAAGCAATTTTGTCACACTTGGTTATCTCGTGTTGTCTTCAATAAAGATCATTGTGTATAAATATCTTTCAGAATTATTGTCTGAATCTCGATATACATGCTAAAAATCACAACTTCACAACTTGTCCATGAGTGTATCTAAGCTATAGTCTATCACGGGAGACCCCACAGTATAAATAATCATGAATTAAACTTAATATACAGCTGAATTTATAAATTTATAATAAATATTTTAATGTAATATTTTTGTGTTAAATGTTAAACTTGTTTTTACATTATTAATTTAAGTTTATTGTTGTTTTATAATAACGAAAATGCAAATTACATTGTTGTTTTATTATCGTTTGTTAAAAAATATGCATTGCATGTAATGATAATAAAAATGACTTTCTAATTTAATATACAAAAATCAGTAGAAAATAATTAATTATAAAATTCACAAACATCACAATACAAAACATTCTCAAACATTTAAATCGAAATAATATTAATAGCAGTTGATAAAATCAAAAGATTATTGGCATCTGAAAATTCCATATTAAATTTTGATGCCACGACAAATAACAAAATCTTAATTAAACCAACTTTTTAGACAATATTCTATTACATGGAGAAATTCCTTTCTTTCCTTCCAAGAGGGTTTTCATTTGAACCAATAATTCCTGGAAAACAAATATTAAAATTCAGTTATAATCAAATTCCAAAGAATTCCATTCTCTCATTCTTCTCTGTTTCAAATAAGATACTGAAAATATATCGATCTAGAAATGTCTTTCATTATTTTATATTTCATCAATTTTTAATATGAGTTCGGATTACCTAGCAAAGTTTTGTTATTATTTATGAAAAAATGTATATAATTACCTTTGATTTTCTTTTAAAAGAGTGTAATTGAAATTCCCCTGTATATTAATTTATATGAATATATATATATATATATATATATATATATATATATATATATATATTACACACATTATTATGTTATAATTTAAGTAACCCAGGTTCCTGGAGCGCTTATGTTATAACACCTTGAAAAAGGTTGGCGTTCAGCCAACTGAAATATTGATAAATTTATTTATATTGTAACAAAGTATTTATTATTTTATTAATAGATTATCTTTTTTGATATTTATCAATGTATGTCTGTAAACATCCTTCATTTCTTATCTTGTATTTCATCATTCATAGTTTGTTCTTGCCTTGAATAAATTGCTGTGTCATCCTGAAGTTTTTTTTTTTCCTAATTTTCCACGAGGTAATATTTTGATCCAACATACGAGTATGCCTTTTTAATCAAAGATATATATTGACCAATTTTTTGGTCGTTGAGGTACAGCTTGCACCACGCTGATGCATGGCGCCAGCCATCAGCAACTTTCAGTTGCACGATAAGGAGATGCCTTTTTCTTAATATATATAGATGAAGTTTTACCGGGTGGAAATTGATCTAAAGAGACAAGGGTCGCTTCTCCCGTCAAAACAGACTTCTAAAACCAGACGCCATCTATTGACCGTCGCCGCAACTAGCGACCTCGGGTCGGTGACAAAGCCACAACACCAGCTTTGGCAAACTGAAAAGCGTCCACCTAGAGACCATGGTTTCGGGCTAATAGCCCTCGTCAGTCTAGGGCGGACTTTTTTCCATGATATCCACACGGGATCTAATGGAATCTTGACAATCTGCCAAAGAGGTGTTTAGCTGGCAAAGTGGCAGAGCCATATCTATGGCTAAAATATAGATGGAAATTTTGCCGGGAGCAAATTTATCTAAAGAAACAAGGAGTCGCCTCTCCCGTCAAAACAGACGTCTAAAACCACACGCCATCTATTGTCCGTCGCCGCAACTAGCGGCCTCGGGTCGGTGACAAAGCCACAACACATATATATTTTGAAGATTGAGCATTTGATAATTATATTTAGAAAATATGCGTATATTGGATTAAGAAATACCTTTATTTCTTCAATATTTCGAGGAGCAACTCGACTCTCTTTATCGAAGATGTTTGTGTTTTGCACTGAAACAGATACAACTAAACTACGAACTAAATATTTTGGTCTTGTAGAAAGAAAGTGGGGCACGCGTGCTTTACGTGTTTTAGTTCAAATAACAAACACCCTCGATAAATTCGAGTTGCACCTCGAATAGGGGTATTTCTAAATCTAATATATTCATATTTTCTAAATCTAATTACTTTTAAATAAAAAAATGTTATCATAAAGATAGTGGCTGCCTGGCCGGCAATTTAACGCCTTGCTAAATGTTTTAATTTTTGTTTGCTCCTGATGAAGACAAAAGATTTTTGTCGAAACGTCGAGGAAATAAAAGGATTTTCTGGCCAAAGTATCTTTATTTTCAAGAGAAAATTGTTATATCATTTTTATTTTAAGGTAAATAGTAAAGAATACTAACGATCACAAAGTACAGTTCGTGTTACAACGTCGTAGAAATAAAGACATTTTAGAACGATTTATTCTTCTTTAATATTTTCAATTAACTGATCGAAACCAATCTCTGATTAATGTAACCCCCAGATGATTCCTGGAGTATCATTGTTTTTAAGCAATCTCATCATGTGAGGTACAGAGCATACTTCGAAATTCTTTCTAATAATACAAACCTTTCACCTACTGTCATTACTGCATTGAAAAACATAAGGAAGGCTTGGCTCATCATAGGTGAACCCTCACAGAAGGTGTTCGCCGGTTCAATATATAGCCGAATCGATTTAATAATGTATTGGACTATTCTGATTATATTTTCGTAACTATAGGAATTCTTTGTTAAGGTATTTGATAATGTTGGAAAAAAAGGAAGGTAAATGTTTTAAAATAATAAATCAAAGATCTTAAAATACTTTTAGGCTGACAACACTATAATAGAAAAAGATGAACGAACGAGTGATAATTTTGTTTATATAATTAGTAAGTGTAATTGTTAAATGTTTTTTCCCTTTTTTTTTTCTCTCTTTGAAAATAATAAATTTAAAATACTTTCTTAAAAGATGAAAATCGCCTAATTCTTTAAAACCATTTCAGCTGTAAGTAAACTTATTATTTATTGTTTCATCGTTTGAACTATAAAAGATTTCCAACAGATTGGTGTAAGTTTTCATAGCATCAAAAAACATAAAATTGTAAATTTATTTTTGAATTTAGTAACTATACTGAAAATTTCAGGTTAAGGAAAGAGTCAACTATTACAGTAAACATTGCATGAGTAACCTCTATGGTGAAGGACCAGCTAGGCATGCGACTTTTTTTGGAATATAAAAATTAAATTAGTTTTTATCTGATTCAGTTTTCAAAGAACATCTACCTCCTAGATAGGCAATGAATATTGATGTTTCTGAAAATATCTCAGAGAAGATTCCAAGGTATTGCATATTTTTATAAGAAAGAAAGCCCATAGTATTAAGCTCAAAAATTTGTTATCAAAATTCACAATTTTTTTACTGCTCTTATTACCATGAAAATAAATTATTGGGAAGGCCTTATCATCAGTGGTGAACTCTCCCAGAGGTTACGTCAATTTAATTTTTCCATACCGCTATTTAGAACTCTTATACTGTATTGAACAATATTTATTTGACATATACTCATATATATTACACCGTAATGTATATGCTTAAATATATAAATGGGGCATTATTATTTATAATTAATATATTTATATGTTACCGAATATATCGTGCAAAATCTTCCAATTTGTATGTGTATCTTGTTTTTAATATAAACTTTTTTTTCAATCGAATACTAAATACAACTTAGTATTAATTATACTTTTTAATCAGCAAAAGTTTGACGTTGCTCTCAATTTAAGTAATCTATTCTGAAAAATGACACATCTGCTATAAAAATTTAAGACATAAAAATTAACATTTAATCAAATTAGTCAGCATCGGTGAGTTCAATTTCCTAATCTTCTAAAAATGTGGCAATTGGTCTAAATGAATCTAATCCGAGGCACTTTCAATTAAGGCCTCTAATGTCACAATATTAATTAGCCCAACACAACCAATGTTCACTAAAATGGAAATCCCGTGGCGATAATTGGAGCGTAGCAATTATTCCAATTAATAAGCCAATTAAAGGACAATCCACACAGACTCCTGTAGAGTTGCTAGTCTAGAAAATAAGATTAATATGTACCATTGGAGATTTGAAATAAGGAATTTACAACAAAATTTATTCTGTGAGGCTATCTAAAAAAATCCATAGCTCTAGCAACTGCTATAAACAAGTCATTTGAATCAATTGACATCTTCTTCTAAAAGGTTAGAAGCCTGTTATCTCAAGATTCAAGATTTCAGAAATAAATTTTACTTTGCTCCTAAAATTTTTAAGAATGGATGTGTATGCTGGAATAGATAATATATTCATAGACAGTGTAGCAACAATTTTGGAAAAGCTCCAATATAAAGAAAATAATTTTACTCTTGATTGGTTTGAAAATTTTCAATAAAGGTTCTTCCCTGTTAACTATATGCTATAATTAATTATTTATTGTTAAATCTTTTTTAATTATCTCTAGTATACGTGGTATAGGCAATGATAATCATGATGACACCGCCTTTGCCAGCCCCAAGCCCAGAAGAAAAAGGAGGAGGGGGAGCAGTAACAAGCTTGCTAAAAAACCTGGGCTCAGTTGACCCGGCTGATTGTAACCTGTAAGGCTTCCTTATTGAGTAATACAGAATGAGCAGTGTCTGTATTCCATGTTAATGTGTCTACCCATTTCTGTGACTTAACACCACATAAACAGTGCACTTTGATAAATTGCTCTCTCTTTACGACTGTCATACCTGCGAATATTTTAGACTCTCTACCCAGAATTATACCACATGTATATACATATATATATGTTATAAAAACAAAGATGAATTAGATTTCCTGCTTAAATTTAGATCATGTTGAGGATTATGGCAATGGTGATGCAGTCGTTGTTAAATTTTGAAAGTATGATAATAAAAATAACTTTAATCAGTAATTTAATTGAACTAAAGATATATATATAAGAACATAATTTGATAAAGGTAATGCCTGGCTTAAGGCGAGTAGAATAAGGAAAACAAAAGATTATTTACATAATGTACAAAATTTTTGAACCGGCCATTGGGAGAACACAACAACGAGTTTTTATAATAGAATCGATATAACATAATATTTGAATCTATGATATATATTTTAAATAAAATAATATTTTAATATAACATATATATATATATATCTAAAAAACGAAATAAAAAAATAAAAGATAAAAAGATCAGGTGTTGAAATCAATATTAAAAATGGCACATCCTGACCAGGAGCACATGTGCTTTACAGAAGGCAGAGCGCCATCTGAAGGAACAGAAATCAACTAAACATTGATTTAGCCTGTTCCCTGATACTTGGCCAACCCAATTTCTTGATAAATCAAAAAAAGCCATCCACGAACGCGTTTCGCGCTTTTGGCGCTCGTCAGCATGGAGTAGGCTAAACCACTGCGACCAAAAAATATTTTTTGGTCCCAGTGGCTTCTTGAAAAACCAAGAAATGGGTATTTAAAGCCAAACTTGCGTAAATACGCTTAGCACATAAATTGGGTTAGCCAAATATCAGGGAAAAGGCTAAATCAATGATTAGTTGATTTCTGTTCCACCAGATGGCGCTCTGACTTCTGTAAAGCACATGTGCTTCTGGTCAGGATATGCCATTTTTAATATATATCTATCTATTGAAGAATAAACAATCATGGACAAAACTTAAGGAAGTTGTACCTTTTATCGTGTATAACGGGATTCAGACAATAACTGAAAGATATTTAATTCCCAGTGACCTTTATCGAATACATACGAGATAACCAAGTGTAAAAAAAATTTGCCTCTGTTACCTTATAAAATATAAAAGATCAAATACTTTCCATTTCCTTAAGTTTTGTTCATGAGTGTGTATATAGATCGATCAAATGAAGAGTATATATCACTAGCCGAATGACCCGGGCAACGCCCGTGTTTTACCCGATTGAATGTTCTGATTCAAATACTATTTGTTACAATTATAAATTGGCGCCTTGAATAAATGCATATATTAATTAATAACTATAGCCTATGTGCTTAATCTGTCTATGTACTGTTGGCTTCCGTAGGCGTCTCTTACTGGGAAAAGAAAAGAGAGGATTCCATTTGGTTATTAACTAATATATGCATTTTTTTAAGGAGCAACCCGCTCCAGCACAATAGTTACAGAAATGGGGGGGGGGGGGGCAAAGGTGGCGTGATCGTAGCCGACCAATAGGAGGGCGCCATTCCAAAAAAAAAAAAAAAAGCAAACCGTGACAGAGGCCACGCATGACGCTCGTAACTGTATATAGAATGGTTAGAGATAACTCATAGTCAACATGCGGAATTTTTAGTATCCTACAAATCAAAATACACAATATATGAACATCTATAAATACAAAGCAATACCGAGTCATCTATATATAACGAATGAAGACATTAAGGCGCGAATGTTTCTTTTACAAATAAAACAAAGTTCTACTATCCTTACTGCGATGAAAAGATTTGGGAGGGCTTGGCTTATCAGTGGTGAACCCTCCCAGCAGTTTCGCTAATTTAATCTATCAGACCGTTTCTTTAGAGCTCCAAACCTGTATTGGATCATTCTGCCTTTATATGCTGCACTGAAGGATGGAATCCTAGAAATGGTATTTAAGCGAACTATGGGCATGCGCTTTTTGGACAATATAATTGCATTCAAATATTTGCATCGAGCAATGCTCTTCCGCAAACAATAAGGACAAGTATATATATGAAGTAATATTTATATATAAGTTTATATATGAATAAAAAAATGTATATAGATTTTGCGGGTTTTCAACTAAATCAAATTTAAAATACGGAAACATTTCTCTCTGTTAAACTGAAACAATATTTCCTTTTCGTTCCTTCAAAGCAAAAAGGTGAAAATCTAAATATTTACGATAGCATGCAATTTTTACGATTAAAAAGTCTTAAATTTTATATAAAAACGATAAAAATAATTTAATAAAAAGCCTATTAAGAAATACAATATGTATTTTTTAGAATGAAAAATACATTTTAATTTAATATCAAATATCTAATACCTATTTAGGGATTCGAAAATAAAATAATTAAAATATATCGCCTGAATAAATTTTCTTCTTCAATCTGGAATAATTCGGTTTAAATTATTCTGTAGTTTCTCTATTGATTTCTTCCTTCTTGTTTCATAAGAATATTTCTCTATTTCCGTTATATCATTATTAATAATTTTATGTTTGGTGAAAAATTTTGAACTGAAAGGATTCATCATCTATGAAGTAGAAGGATGGTCTAAACTGTTGGTTTTCGATCGCTACGACTCAGGTTCGATTCCCGCATTGGGCACTTTTTTTCTGATAAAAAAAAATGCTCAAATGGATACCGATTCTTACAAAAGTCAAACTCCACCAGCGAGTGCAAGTAATCAAATGAGACTTTGGTACATATTTAAATGCAAAGTCAAATTGCTTTTTACATGTGTAGACTTAAACGACTGTCTATATGTCAAATCGAAAATGTCCTGATCTGAATTCATTAAATATCTAAAGAGTGATAACTTCCAAGAGATACCAAGAGAATCGTATATTTAGAGGCTGACTGGCCGGCATTCATAGTTCTTAAAATTAAAGATACTTTCGGCCAGTAAATCTTTTTTATTGTTTCGAAGTTTCAACAAAAATATTTTGTTCTCGTCAGGATCAAACAAAAATTAAAATTTTGGCAAGGCGTTAAAAATTATTCTAATTTTTGTTCGCTCCTGACGAGGACAAAAGATTTTTGTCGAAATGTCGAGCCAATAAAAAAAAAGATTTACTGGCCGAAAGTATCTTTAATTTTAAGAACTATGGATGCCGACCAGTCAGCCTCTATATATAAGATTCTCTTGGTATCTCTTGGAAGTGATCACACTTTAGATATTTAATGAATTCAGATCAGGACATTTTCGATTTGACAGGTTCTAAGGACGTTCTCATGCGATATTTCAAAGAATTTTGTCGAAACGTCGAAATATTCAAAAGATTTACTGTCCGAAATATCTTTAATTTTAAGATACCAAGAATAGCCATGTTTCTAGATGATATATAATGGGAGGTAAGGCTGTAGTAGAAATATACATTATAATTTATTGATAACGTTATATATTTTTGCTTAGTGACTGTATGCAGAATTTTACAGGGTTTACTACTTACCGGAGGAAAGTTTTATGTTGATCACAGAACTGCTTTCAGAATCTCTTACTAGAATTGAAATACTCTGTTGAAAAATAAGAGAGGAGGATATGAGAAAGAATTGATCACTGAAAGATTTTATTTAACAAGGACGTTCGACTCAAAGTTACAAACATGGTAACTAATCTCATACTAAAAGGAAGAGACCGCACACACAACTAAGAGAGAATATGGTATTACAGGCTACTAACCAAAGTGTATCATTTTCAAGCCCAAAAATAGATGTAGCAAGCAGATAAACTGCAATGTACTATAGCAAAGTACCAAGGTGCTGCACGCCACTAAGTTTGTTCAAAAAAGGTTAGATTCCCCAGGCAAAAATCGGTTTGGAATCAAGCCCACACACAACTAACAATCGACATCTATTTATATACAGAGCAATATCGTAGAGTAACAAGTCAATGTTCAAATATTTCTATTATTGCTATGTTAAGAAATGTGAAAGTTTTGTCAATTTCAACAAACACACAATTTGATCATTAAATATACTACCAACAACTTCAGAAAGTGTCTTAAAAAAGTCTCTTTAGACTCCTTATAAAAAGAAACCTGGTATGATGACTCTTATTGATAATTATCCTTTATTGACTAAAAGGTTAAATCAACGTTTAGTTGATTTTTATTCCACTAGATGGCGTTCTGCTATATAAAATACGCTCTTGTTAGTGGTCAGGTTATGCTTAAAATATTTTAAATATGAACAGCTGTGACCTTTTGTATTTTTATTTTTCAATATTATATTCAAATATAAAAACCAATATAAAACAACAACAACAAAGCCTTTATTTAGGGCCTCTCGCTCTATACAGGATTCGCCAGTTCACAATGGATGGAGAGAACACTGTGTAGCCTTTTTCCGGGATATAGTCTTGTGAATCCAAATATCGCCACCGCTTTATACCTATTCTTTGATATTTCATTAATTAGTGCCGGAAATGAAAAACAAAGTTGCCCCGTTTTATCATTTAGTTTTCGTCTTTCCTCAGACAGAGCAACACAATCAAAAAGGTAGTGCAACATCTCCATTGTTATTCCTGATCCACAGAAAGTGCATTTCAGGTCTTCACCCCTCATTAAAATCAGATGGTGTTCTCTGAAAAAAAAAATGAAAGGGTTCTAAATTGCGCGATTAATCTGATGACAGGAAAAGGGAGTTCACTTAAGAAATATTCTTCGGTGGTAAACGTTGTATATATGTCTCTATAGTGGGAATATAACTTTGATTAGGTTATTCTTGTTAAGTCATTGTGTATTGTTTGCTTTATCGCATTTCTTAATATTCCTGGAATCTCATTCCTTAATGAATCAGGATCATTACAATAAATAAGCCACGAGGATCCGTTATTATTGAGTAAATTGCTTAATTATAAAAACCAATATATATATGTTGTAATGTAATTTGATCCTGTAGGATGACTGTAGTGTGGCATGTTGGCTGCAGTCGTTGTGGCCACAGTGTTCAGAGTGGTTTCAGGCGTGAATAAACTACACAAAAGAACAAGACATGTTGAATGTCACCATATAAAAGGCAAGATAGCAAATATAGGCGATCCCAGTCAAATCAGGTTTGTCCAGAGGGGTCTAACAATCATCGTGTCTCAAAATAGACTTATCTGTTTGAGCAAGATGGGGGAACACCTGGTAACCCCGATATGTTTTTCGGACCTTTTTCCTGTCCTGGGGCCGGCTGTTACTCAATCGAATTTTATTTTGTCATGCACTACATGATGGCCGAACTGGCGATTTTAATTGTTTTTACAGTTTTGGTTATTATACTATATTACATATGAAATATAAGTATATAATAGAATATATTACAACATATATATATTTATATATAGATAAAGAATTCTTCCTGATTTGAAATTAAACGAAACACATGGTGAAGGAAGACGAGTTTCTTTTATTGATGCATAGGTGCAAGCTTTCGGGTAATAACCCTTCAACAGGCGAGAAATGAAGCGCGACCTATATGGACTATGGTACAAATGGTAGGAAGAAATAAATATATATAAAAAGAAAGTTTTTAAACTATTTATATATGTTGATATTAATAGAAGACCAATTTTTGAGAATATTTATATATACAAAGCAATAACGCGCCATCTATATATATAAAATGAAAGGATTTAAAAGCACAAATGCTTCTTTTATACACAATACAAAATTCTGAGGAGCGGTCTGGTGGATTATATTGGCGAAACCGCTGGGAGGGTTCACCACTGGTAAGCCAAGCCCTCCCAATATATTTTTTTTATCGCAGTAAAGACAGTATAAGTTTGTATTGTGTATAAAAGAAGCATTCGTGCTTTTAAATCCTTTCATTTTATATATATATACTACAGTATAGATGTTGTATGTTTATATTTTTATATATTAATAATATAGCAAACAAGAAATATATATTAAGGGATGTATGAAATATAGAGTGTATAAAATATACTCTATCAGTGGATGAGATTCTGAGAAAGGAAGTCCACACAGGATATTCAGTAGCCAGAAGTGGTGTGGAATTCCAGAGGAGACCAGGGACAACTCTGACATTTTCTAATTTAGCGGCTGGAATGTGATCTCAGGATTGGGAGAAGGCAGTTGGAAGCTTCCCATATCTACTTCTGACTGTAGCATTCGTCCCCATTAAGACAAACTGATTAAATAGAATTGATATATATTTTTTCATTGCAGTAAAGACAGTAGAAGTTTGCTTTTTATATGTAAAAGAAACATTTGTTGTTTATTGGTTTCATTTCCTATGTATAGGTGGACCCTATTATATATCTATATATATAAAAATGAATGTTTGTATGTTTGTCTGTTTGTTTGTTGGTTTGTATGTCCGGTATACAAATTCGCAGTAGTCCACTAATTCAAACCAAAATTTCCATACATAGGTATAAAATAACGGGGATGACGATAGGCTATTTTAAAAATATATAAATCAATTATTAAAACTATATATTCAAATTATTCGACTTAGCTCACGAGCAGCGCCCTCTAGAACACTCAAGCGACCTGCCGGCGGCGCGCGCCCGTTGGCTGCCGGCAGGTCGCCTCAGCGTTCTAGACGAGAAGCTTTACTTAATTACAATGCATATTTACAGGTTTTCTAATTTATAACTATTTCACATATTTGCATATATATTTTCATTTTTTGCTATAACTGATCTAATCCGTCGTTTAAAATAACTGCTCTTGCTATATTTGCTATGTTTTATGTGTTTGAATAATACATTTAATCGTGTAAACCCAGGCGTTGCACGGGTCATTCTTCTAGTATTATATATGGAGCTTTATATATATATATACAATCGAATTGGGATAATTCGATGCCTAAGGGACCAAATAAAAAATAGAATTATCCAAAATTTCGAATTAAAAAAGGAAATTCTATTTATAGGAAATTTTAGGGACCAAGATAAATATTCAAATTAAATACGTTCGAATTATCCAAAATCTACTTCATATATATATTATTTTATAATAAATTTTCCGAGGGGAGAAATTATTTTCTGATTTCAAAGAAATGAAAGTTTTGCCATTGGTGTGCTGTCGTTAAAACCATTTCAAATAAAATACAATAAAATCAATTTTAGATCACTATTTGATTTATTAAAGCTGGTGAAATAAAAATTTTAGGATGAAATATCCGACTTAAGACGTGAAGAAGAATGATATTAAAATACTTAATTACGTATTTACATAATTCCAAAAGTACCGGTCAAAAGAAAACAACAACAGTAAATTTAGATAGTGTAAAGCCGCGCTATTTGGCGGTCAACTTTACAGAGTTTGTTCTAGAACATATAAATCAAAATGAAATAAAAAGTTATATATATATAGGTGCGGTGTAATATATACCATTGCTAATATAAAGCGGCGAAGTACGCGATCTGCGTATTCTTCGTGGATCGTGAAATACGTGGTGTCGCTGGAGACCTACTGGTGATTCTCCACCAAACTCTGCAGCGCTGGCAGAGGCGCCTTGTTCATTGTACAAATATCATACATATAAAAATAATCATATTTTTTTATAGTGCAGACTGTGCACCTTTGCATGTATGGACAATATATCAATAAAAGTATTTTAATTGTCTATATAAACTAGTGTGTAAATCAAAATTGATTTCTCAAATAGACCGATATAAATATGCTAAGAAGGAATTGTACAAAAAGATAGTCATTGTTGGAATCGTGAATTGACAATCAAGAAAGCGCGGTACAAAACTGATGGGAAAATGATCAAAGAAAGGTTTAGATATGATACAATAGCACGTCTTCTGTTATCAGTATTCGCGTTTATGATAGTTTCGAATTTTCTTGAAGATCTAGATGTCCACAAATTGGTCTAGATAATCAATACAAACAATTTAGTCGGTTTTCGTTGGTTTTCGACCGCTACGACCCAGGTTCGAATCCCGCATTAAGCACTTTTTTTTCTAATTAAAAATAAATATGCTCCAATTGCAACTAGTTCCAAATATATAATATTCTCCCTATTTTTCGAGAGAATAACTAGATAGAATGGTCTCCAGGTGAACGCTTCTCAGTTTGTCAAAGCTGGTGTTGTGGCTTTGTCACCGACCCGAGGCCGCTGGTTGCGGCAACGGTCAATAGATGGCGTCAGGTTTGACGTTTAATTTGACGGGAGAGGTGCCCTATTGTTCTATTTATATATATATATAGGCGGTGCGGCATTTAATATTGATGATAAGTAATAGTGATATAGAGAAAGTGTTTCACTCAGAAGGACTTAAGAAAACACGTGTACTATGTCTAATTAACAAATGAACTCGGCTGTATATGCAAATATCGAGAGGAAAATCACGTAAGATAGCATGTTATTCGATGTACATAGCCCCGCTCTTTCTCAATATTGATCACATGTGGCCTTTTTGCTTGCGTGTGTGGAAAAAAAGGTTACTATTAACTTCTTGTGACGTTTAATGAATGAATATATTTTGGACGTCAGACATTTTAAATATAGCATTTTTAATATTATTTTCACTTTTCAAACATTTTTATTTATTTATTAATAAACCAGGCGCGATATTGAAGCATTTGCGCCTATTACAGAGTTAACAAACAAACAAAACAACAAACAAATTTTAGAACTGAGAGTTAAATATTTACAAATTTACATGTATTAATCGACAGAGTTCATAAATTTATATAGAAAAAGTGGCTGAGATGTAAGAGAGTTAAATCATTTAGATCAGGGAACAATCGATGTCTCACTTCTGTAAAGCTCGGACAGTCATAGATAAGGTGAAGAGCAGTTTGTTCAGTTTCTCCACAGGAACAATTTGGTGTGTCTGATAGACCTCTTTTATGTAAATATTTTTGGAATTTTCCGTGTGATATGACAAATTGAGTGACAATAAAATTTAGATGGAACTGTATAGGAATTTTGTTTGGAAAAATAGTTTGAATTGTACAATTATCATTATAAATGGATTGATACAAATGATTCATTACGATAGCTTTTTCTTCGTCTATTATTATGAACTATTGTGGTATATGTAATGGTCTATACATTATTTCTAGATTTCACTATATTCCAGCTGTTTCGTCTAGATATAAAAGGTTTTATCAGAAGAAAAAAAATCGTAGACGAAGAGATATTTGTATGTTTTTTTTTCATTTAGCCAAGCTTTCAAGGATTTCTGCTCTTATACTTGAATGAAGATTCCGTTAGAAGACACAGAAATGGCCCTCATCATCGTGGTGCAAGCTATTCCTCAACGACCCAAAAAATCTGGTCTCTGGGGATTACTGAAAGGGAATTGATGTATATAGTTTTTATTTGATTTGCATAATATTTCATTTATAAATTAATCTCATAATTTATTCTGTGAAAATAAAAATATTGGACTGGTGACCAAAACAAACTGAAAATAGATGGCTTAATATTATGTAGTTATGATATACTAGCCGAATGACCCGGGCAACGCCCGTGTTTTACCCGATTGAATGTTATTATTCAAATACTATTTGTTACAATTATAAATTGTGGTCATGTGGCCTAGTGGTCATGGCATCTGCCAGGTAAGCGGAAGGTCGTGGGTTCGATTCCCATCCCTTGACACTTTTTTTATTTTATCCATTCTGATCAAAATCTATCCGTGAACTTCACACAGACAGAATAAGGCAATTATATAAGTAGATAATTAATTGTGATGGTTTTGTAATTTTGATCTTTATTGGATAAAATTTATATATTTTGAATGTGTTTTAAACTTTAATAACAAGTACAAAACAGGTATTTGACTGATTATAAAGAATAAATGAAAATCAACGATTAGTTTATATTTTTTCTGATAGATGGCGCAAGCCATCAGGAATCTTCAGTTTAACGATCAGGCGATATTTTTTGTATCTTAATTTATCCACCTGATTCAAATACAAACACAAATTCAAATAAACTTTTGTACTATTTTTCAAATCATTTATTGCAAGAAAAAATTTAATTCAAACGAATAATTTACATTCTGTTCATCTAAAAATTGTATTTGAAATCAACAGAAATAATATTTCTTTTTTTATTATTACAGGAAAATATAAAAACCGTTTTATTTCGCAATTCAAAACATCAAAGAAACATTTATATTTCAAAATTCCTTACTAAAAGAAATCAACCAATGATAAAAATAAACAGTATTTTAAAAAACTTCTTTTGTTTCCTTTAAATTGATCAAATACTTCTGCAATAAAAAAAAAACTTTGAAAAGTTTCATACAACGAGAGCTATCTGCATAATTTTTTTCGAATTTATTAAGAATCAATAGGTTTTTTTTTGGTTTGTATGTACTTCAGTATTTCTCCACTTCAAATCAAAACTTGATTTTATCTTTAAAGTTGCCTACGGGGTGGAGAAGTAATCCTTGAGAATGGATAAAAAAATATTTTTATTTGATCTTAACATGAAAAAAACTTATTTTTATCTTTTTAGTGTATATTTATATTGAATGTGAGAGTTCGAATTATTATTTTTTTTAGAATTAGAGTAAATTTTATCGTCGGAACTTTAAAAATTTGAAATAAATTTTCTATTCATTACTGTTTATAATTTTTTTTAAGAAGAGAGTCAAATTTTTCTATGTGTATTTTATTTTATTAGCGAGTGTATGTTTGAATTTAACTCATCCTCTAATGAACAACCTGGAGCATTTATATTATTTTACTATTTTTAATAAGAATTTATATGTACACGAATGGACAAAATTTAAGGAAGTTGTAACTTTTAGCATGTATATTGGGTTTCAGAAAATAACTCTGAAAGATATTACAGTGACCTTTATTGAAGACTAGACGGGTGACCCGGGCTTCGCCCCGGGATTGACCCGTGTGCATATCTACCCGAGTGATATATATTTAGATAAGATTTTTTTTATAATTGTTTGTTATTAGCATTACCTATTTGTTTGCATCAGCATAATTTAATCTAATCTTTGATAGAGGGCGCTGTTCGTGAGCTAAGTAGAATAATTTGAATATATAGTTTTAATAATTGATTTATATATATTTTTAAATAGCCTATCGTCTTCCCCGTATTTTTTTACCTATGTATGGAAATTTTGGTTTGAATTAGTGAACTACTGCGAATTTGTATACCGGACATACAAACAAACATACAAACATTGATTTTTATAGATGGAAATATTGCCGGGAGGATATTGATCCAAAGAGACAAAGGTTATCTCTATTGATTTTTATATATATTGAAGATTTAATAGATAACCAAGTGTGTGAAAAAATTGCCTCTTTATTCCTTAAAGAAATAGACGACCAGCGACATCAAAGACTTTCCACTTCCTTAGGTTTTCTCCATTAATGTATTTTAGGTTTATCACCTTAGTTCAAAACGCATTGATGGTGTTAAAAAAATGAATCGAGCTACAATACCAGGTTTAGAAATTTCAGACAAAAACCAACCTGTATATCTTTGTTTCAGGTTTTACCTCTCATAAATTTCAAGAGATTGGTGCTTTTTTATATACACGAATACTATATTTAAGATATTTTTATGAATATATATCTTATATAAAGAAAAGAGATTTTCTGCTTGTATCTTGATTGTTGAGGATTATGGTATGGTAATGCAGTCGTGGTTAAAATCTTGAAATAAAAATAATAATGGTTTTGATCGGAGATTTCTTTAATTGAGCTTTAGGATTATATAATAAACATAATTTGATAAAAGTACTGCCTGGCTTAAGGCGAATAGAACAAGGAAAACAAAATATTATTTACATAATGTACAAAGATTTGAGCCGGCCATCGGGGAACAACAACAATGAGTTTTTATAGGGTAAGCGTGACCTCTGGCGGTCGATTTAACAGAGTATTTGTATCTATGAAATATAATTTTTTTTAAATAAAATAATATTTTAATATTACATATATAAATAATTCTATTTTTTTCTTTCGTTTTTTAATATATAAATAAGTGAAGGTTGAATCGTTAATAGATTCAAATCATGAACATTCAGTTTGAATGATACCTTTTAATATTTAGATTTATCGTTAGGTTCGTGAAAAAGCTATCAGATCGAAAGTCCGTCTTGGTTATATACTCGTATAAGAAACGTATTGTTTATATACTGACGTGTAAAGGATTCAACGCACATTTATATAATCCATATTATATATATTAAAAATCAAATAGGCATATCCTGACCAGGCCATCTAGAAATGCTCATGGTGAGCCTGGTCAGGATATGCTTCTTTTATGTTTAATATCAACACCTGACCTTTTTTATATTTTATAGTTTTTTTCAATTATATATATATATATTTATAAATTGGAATTTTTCCGAGAGAATATTGATCTATAAAAACAAAGGTGACTTCTCCCGTCAAAAGAAACATCAATACAAGACGCCATATTTGACTTATATGGAGAAATAGATCGGGAAATGACAGCTTAAAGAGTGTATCTAGAACAACAGATGTACTTTCAGGATATTCTACCTCATCAGCATTTTTGTTATCAATATTTGCCTCAAATCGAAGAACAGACTAAAATGCAAAGGGTTTTATATAATTGGATATAATATAAAGTTACGGGAAGATCATATTCGTATACTGAAAGAGGCATCTCTCCCTTTAATCATGCATCAGATCGATGTCACTGTGCCTCATCCTAGTGGAAACCCTTAAGGTGATGATAAAGAATAAGTCACAACCCCAGTTCTGGTCAATTAAGACAAAAGGTCAACCTGTATACCATGGTTTCAGGCTATGGCCCTCATCAGTACAGGGGTAGCTTCGATATCATAACATACTATCAGAGGAGTCATGAAATCGGTCGAATTTACTAAACCGGTGTTTAAGCTGGTGAGGTAGCGAGGACCGCTTTTCAGGCAAGATTACAGTTTGCCTTTTTTTTCTGAAATTTCTAAAACTGTTGTTTGGGCTCATTCTTTATCATCATTAGTAAAACAATACCCAACTCACTCCGGACCATGTATACAGTTGCCCAGCCATTCTTGCAGCCCTCTATATGGCAGACATTAATCCAAGAAAAGACATCCATACGGACAAGGCACCTCAGTTGGCCGGTATTGTGATCAGGGTGCATGTACCTATCTGATCTGCTCCATGGACAAGACAACTCAGTTGGCCGGTATTGTGATCAGGGTGCATGTACCGATCTGATCTGCTCCATGGACATGACACCTCAGTTGGCCGATATTGTGATCAGAGTGCATGGACCGATCTGATCTGCTCCATTGAAAAGACACTTCAGTTGACCCGTATTGTGATCAGGGTGCATGTACCGATCTGATCTGCTCCATGGACAAGACACCTCAGTTGGCCGATATTGTGATCAGGGTGCATGTACCGATCTGATCTGCTCCATGGACAAGACACCTCAGTTGGCCGGTATTGTGATCAGGGTGCATGTACCGATCTGTTCTGCTCCATGGACAAGACACCTCAGTTGGCCGGTATTGTGATCAGGGTGCATGTATCGATCTGCACTGCTCCATGGACAAGACACCTCAGTTGGCCGATAGTGTGATCAGGGTGCGTGGACCGATCTGATCTGCTCCATGGACAATACACCTCAGTTGGCCGATATTGTGATCAGAGTGCATGTACCGATCTGATCTGCTTCATGGACAAGACACCTCAGTTGGCCGGTATTGTGATAAGGGTGCATGTTTCGATCTGATCTGCTACATGGACAAGACACCTCAGTTGGCCGGTATTGTGATCAGGGTGCATGTACCGATATGATCTGCTCCATGGACAAGATACCTCAGTTGGCCGGTATTGTGATCAGGGTACATGTACCGATCTGTTCTGCTCCATGGACAAGACACTTCAGTTGGCCGATATTGTGATCAGGGTGCATGTATCGATCTGATCTGCTCCATGGACAAGACACCTCAGTTGGTCAGTATTGTGATCAGGGTGCATGTACCGATCTGATCTGCTCCATGGACAAGACACCTCAGTTGGCCGATATTGTGATCAGGGTACATGTACAGATCTGATCTGCTCCATGTACAAGACACCTCAGTTGGCCGGTATTGTGATCAGGGTGCATGTACCGATCTGTTCTGCTCCATGTACAAGACACCTCAGTTGGCCGATATTGTGATCAGGGTGCATGTACCGATCTGTTCTGCTCCATGTACAAGACACCTCAGTTGGCCGATATTGTGATCAGGGTGCATGTACCGATCTGTTCTGCTCCATGTACAAGACACCTCAGTTGGCCGGTATTGTGATCAGGGTGCATGTACCGATCTGATCTGCTCCATGGACATGGCACCACCACCACTACCAAAGCCTTTTACTAAGATGATACACAGTACCAGGAAGAATAGCCTATTTTGGTATATAATTGGATATGTTGTGTAATATAGTGCAAAACATAATTTTAATGTATTCGATAAATTGATCGTAATTTGTAATTGATTGAAGCCGCAGGTGTAAACAATACAATCATCCATTGCCACAATAAAACAGAGACGCGTACCTGACTCGTACCTATTTCTCTGATATATTGCTTTTATTTCGATTTGAATAAAACTTTTTATCAAATACAAAATATATTCATTTACAAAACTTAAGTAATTTGATGAAGTCCTTGATATAGCCGGTTATCTGTTTTTGAAAAAGACAGAGGTAATTTTGTTCACACTTAGTTATCTCTTGTGTCGTCAATAAAGGTCACTGTGCATCAAATATCTTTCAAAGTCATTGTCTGAATCCCAAATTAAGTGGTGAAAGGTACAACTTCCTCAAGTTTTGTCCACATTAGTGTATACCTCATTTTTAAGTAATTGAATGTATATTATTTTATGTTTTTTATGTGTTACACATAGAAGGAGTCGAATAAAAATGTGAAATAGGTCCTTATTAACTTTTTGTAGAGTATAATGAATGTTTAGAATTCAGATCCTCAAAACAATCAAAAGGATATTTAAATACAAATTTATTTTTAATTATTTAGTCTATATAAAAACTTTTAGATTTATTTCAACTTTTCTGATATTCTACTAATTCTTTCAAGCATTTTCCTATTTCTATTAATATAGATAATGTTCAGACAAAACGACAAAATAAAAATTTCACCAAAAAGCTGTATTTGGGGAAGAGGTAAATGGCTATTACCATTCCTGTCCCAACCTTACCTCAATTAGCTGCGGTATAATTACGAGCCTGAGGCCTCCTGAATGGCTGTCCAGTGGACAATGCCAGCGTTGACATCTCAATCTGAGGTCGCACTCACTTAGATGACAGCGTTTTTCTTCGGATGTCACCCGCGCTTGGTTGAAAATACAACTCATTATTGTCGTTTGTTTTCATTTATTTTTATATTTATTTTACCTTTATTAATATATTTATTTGTTTTTATTAATATATATGTATTTTTCAATGATTTATATTTAGAAATTATGTAATGGATAGACAATATTTTATATTTTATATAGAGATTCATTATAACTTTAAAATTATCAAGAAAAACACTATATAATTTCATAAAATAAATAAAGCTTCCAGGGCAAAGTTTTTGTGAAAAATTTTTATTTTCAATTTTTTTCTGACTTGTCAGTCCTTCAACAGGATTATCACGTTTATAAATTAATGATAAATACTATTTTTATATACACATCTATAATTTGTTAAAAAGATTTCTTCAGTAATTACTGATTCTGTTATTTCTTTGGTTTATTATTATTGAATGACACATTATTTTTGCTTATTAAATTTAGAAAAACTTCCAATCATTGACTCTCAATAATGGTGAAATTTTTACATACACAAATATATTTTTTTTATGAAGCTGTAGTAAAATAAAAAATATAATGTTCCTATAAACAGCATTTACAATAATAAATAATTATTTAACTCCGCCTTTGCCGATCCCAAGCCCGGAAGAAAAAGGAGGAGGGGAGCAGTAACAAGTTCACTAAAATACCTGGCTCAGCTGGCCCGGCTGATAGTACCCTGTGAGGGCTCCTAATCCAAGGATACAGGATTAGCAGCATTTTTACTCCATGTTAGGATCAGCTGCACATGGCGTCTGTTCCTCATGTCAGAGGCGGCCATTTCTTTTGGAGCTGTGTCGTCCTGCCACTGAGTAGTGCTCCCAATCATAATGACAAAGGCATACGCATTATACTTCACCCAGTCATGATGGTTGTCAAACAGACACTATCAAGGGTCACAACTTGATACCCTAATATGATTGAGTGGAAATAAGAAAGAAGAAGAAGAGTATGAATTTCAAATTTATTTTCTGTAAGTAATTAAGATAATATTAATGCTATCTTAACATTCTGTTTGAAATTCGAATTCACATCACGCAGTGTTTTTTTTTTTAACTTTTGAGATATAAATTTATTCATTCAATTAATGACTATATATAGTTGTGTAATAGAGTGTTATTAGAGAATATCTTATTGGACATGAATCTACACAAAGTTTCGCTAAGTTTTATCTACCAGACCGTTACAACAATCATTCATTACTAATCCATTACTCTTCACAATTCATCCTTTCATACTTCATTCCTAAGGATAGAAATAGTCGTTATTTCTCCTTTAAATGAATTACGATTTTTCGTTCAAAAGGAACATTTGCGGTAAAATTTGTAAAACGTCGTTCTACATTATTTTAATTTATCGTTAAAATTTTTAACAATTCATTGATAATTTCGTTTACCGTATATATTCTGCAATTAAAGTATTGCATCAATATAAAGAGTATTAAATACAACTATCCCCCCGATTTACACGGTAGATACGTTCCTGAGAAAAACGTGTAAATCGGGGGATAGGTGTACACAGAAATAAAAATAAAATGCATTGACAGGTTAAAATATGTAGTCAGCACATAAGCTCGGGATTCCTCGTGAGATGTGTACACAGCGCATGTGTTCAATCACAGTAGCATTTAGTATAGTGCGATAAAAGCAAAAATAAAACTTATTTGGAAAACCGTGTAAAAGCGAAAATGTGTAAAACAAGTACCGTGTAAATCGGGGGATAGGTGTATTTAATTTTTTTTATATTGTTGCGTTGTAGTGACCAGAGGTACTTGGAGAAAGCATCCGAAAATACCATTTGAGTTTATTCAACGCTGATTATTTGAAAAAGAACTCTACAACTGTGAATCATTGATTTCATTTTGTATGTTGAGGAAACGGACAAAGAGAGCAAAATCCCTTGAAATATATGAAATTTTCTTATTTTAAAATCCGGAAGAAGACGCAATTTATAATCTCAAAAAAAAAAAAAATTAAAAGGTGAATTTGAATTTCTATTAATGAATAGAAAAGATGAGCCAATTCAACAGCAATATAATCTTTTTAAAATTGGTTTATATTGACTTGAAGTTCAACATTCCTTAAAGCAAACAATGTAGAATAATCAATAAATAGGTAATCAGGTACACATTTTCTTGATGACAAGAAATACAAACCGTCTTGAAGACATCTTCATTGCCATTCTCTATCAATATTCTAAGTTGTTCAGCTGAACTGTAGAGCTAGAAGTGTAAGTAGACAAAGCTCTTTTCGCCCAACGGTATAGCAAATAGATCTATCTATCAAAATTCGAAACTATTTGATGGCGCGCTGATGCATCATAAGATCTATCTATATATACGACACTAACCATTATATAAGTTTCGATTTTACTTCAAATTCATTTATTTCTTTAAAAAAAACTAAAACAAGTTACCCATTCGGAGAATCTATCCTTTATCTACATCATTAAAAACGAAATAGAAATTGCTGTACGAGTGGTATAAACTGTCGATTTGCAACATAAAAGACCGGGATCAAATTCCGCACTTTGGACATATTTTTATTATTAATAAAAGATTACTGCTCCAATGGCCTCGATTCTTGCAAGAGTCTAATTCCACCAGTAAGTGAAAGTAACCAAACGAAGCCTTTTGGAGCATTTGTAAGTGCAAAAGTCAAACTGACCGGGATCAAATTCCGCACTTTGGGCATTTTTTTTTATTATTAATAAAAGATTACTGCTCCAATGGCCCCTAATCTTGCAAGAGTTCAATTCCACCATTAAGTGAAAGTAACCAAACGGGGCCTTTTGGAGCATTTGTAAGTGCAAAAGTCGAACTGATTTCTAAAGGTGTAGAAATGTAGTACACTTACAGTCAAAGCAGTCACTAACTACTACTCACCATGATTATGACCACTCCAGTAATACGTGTAACATAGACGATTAATAATAATAATATTAATAATAAAATTGCAAGAGTTCGACGGAATATAAACTGTATGTCTTCTATAATATATGAGATTTGATGGCTTAAAGAGCAATCAGACAACTATGATATACCAGCGGGATAATGGATTTATCGGAAAGGATGTACAGATAGGTTCGTACTAAATATATTCTTCGCTTTTAAAATATATAGAAGCCTAGTTACTCTTAGTTATTTCACAGCCACATCTTACCTTGAATGTGAATTTTCTTTTAATTAGAGATGTGGATAATTTTATGATCATCAAAATGTATTGTACGATCTCTAGGCGACCCTCAATTATATTTTCAAGGCGGAAAGTTTTACGTTAAGTTTGTCTTTAGTCAACATATGAAGTTTTGAGGTACTTACTTTATTTAAACAAGTATAAAAGTGACAATATAACTGGAATAAATAAGTTTTTAAAATATTATTAACCCATTTATTATTTTTTAATTTAGTTTTCAAGATTTATCAAAATATTTAGATGGGGTTGTATAAAGTTTCTTTAAAATAAATCGGCTAAACGTGTGTATACTACACATAAAATAATATAAGAATGTTAATGAGTTATATAAGAACATTAATCAGTAAGCTATATTGTATATTGTGTTGTCTATAATGTTTGATGTATCCCTCTGTTTATTCAAAATATTAAATCTGTGTTATTTTAAATTAATACAAGGTTGTTCCAAATGTTCGTAAACACCTGCAAAAAATTAAATACCAATATTATTCGCCGTTATGTTTAATATCTTTGTATTATGTATAAAGTAATTGTATTATGTATTTGCCGTAATAATATTATTCGCCAATTAATAAGAAAAACAACGTTTTAAGAAAAACACGAACTTTTGGGACAACCTTATACAATATTAACTGATTATATATACTTTAGTATTATTCCCATTTTATAGCGTCAATTCTTTTGAACATTGCTATTGACATACGTTGCATCTTGATTATTTGGTTCGGACAAGGAAGGTGATAAATAAACATTGAATATATTTAGAGATGATTGTTTAGTAATTATTTTATTTATTTTTAACTATAGTTGAAATACGCAATGGAGAAAGATGCAGATTATGTGTGGAAAGCAAATTAAAACCGACGAACCTGCCAAAAACAACCTGGTGTAAAAATATACACTCATGAACAAAACTTTAGGAAATAGAAAGTATTTAATGACAACCATTTTTTTTTTTTTTTTAATGAGACAAATGGTGATTTTGTTACACTTGTTTGTCTCATTTGTCTTCAATAGAGGTCACTGTGTATCAAATATCTTTCAGAGTTATTGTTTAAATCCCGATATACGTGAAAAAAACTACAATTTCCTCAAGGTTTGTCTATGAGTGCATATATAAATTAATGAAATTCAACAACAATAATCTTTTTTATAGTGAAGAAATGGTGTGTTTGAGCAAAGACGCTTTTCCGTTAACATATTACACCTATTAAAAAATATAGACTATTTATATAAATTAAATGTTTTTCTGCACACACTCAGGCGTGAATAATGACCTTTTGTAATCATAAGTCACATTAAAATCTATTTTAAAACACTCAATTAAGTAAACAGCGTAGTTAAAATACCTATTAATGTTCTGATTTCGAAGAGACACTTTGCACGTTCACCTGTGTTAAAGTAAACATTCGATTCTTATAAATAGTCTGTATTGCTTAAGATAGCTTTCATATAGGTCAGTAGAATATATATTTTGTATATATATTTCAATTTTAATTGATTTTTCTCACTGAATATTTGTGTAAGATCACAAGTAAATAGGCGCTAACTGTAAAAAAGATACGGTTCTCTTTTTGTTTTCTATGTTATAGATTTTTCATTTATTCGGTTATCTTTCTTGTAATTCAATATATATAATGTTTGATTAATCTTATTGGAATCATTATCTTCAAAAGTGGAAGAAAAGTCAACAGTAGAATAGCGACTTCTTTTCTCTATAACTCGCTTTTTTAACAATAAAAATATATGGGAGCAATAGTTCTTAGAAATCATTCGAAAAAAAAAAACAATAATATTCAGGTAAAGAATTTCTTTTAATTTTGGTTTTATGCAAGCTTTCGAGCAAATATTCTGTCCTTCAACAGGCAAATACTTTTATGTACAATATCAAAGTTATCTTTATACAAAAATAATTGAAATGTTCCTTTTTCAAATAGAAATATATATTTATTGTTAATTGCTATGAATTATATTAACAATTTCACCTGACATAGGTCAATAGTGTAGACATTTCTATACGGAGAACAGCCATGGTAGCAACTTACCTTCTGTAGAAGGCTCGGTTCCTTGAATCCCGCTCGTGCCTGTCACACGACATCCTCGGTAAGTCCCCTGTCAATGTCCTAATTGTCACCAGGTTGACAAATTAAGTTCGCCAGCGACAAGGAAGAAAAATCTGGCAAAGATTCCCTCCCTCACCTGTTAGAGACAGGTTGGTTATTAAATAAACCTTGCTAATATCAATAATGTATTACATTGTGTTCCCAACTTTGTCACATTGTCGTAATCTTGTCAAAATATCAGATTTATATTATAGAACCTATGTCACATGGGAGATCGTCTGAAAAATATAGACTTTTATTGTCATCATCGTAACTAACCTAGCGCCATCTATTGTTTAAATAATGAAACAATTATTTGAAATCTATTTTTCCTAATTATAAACTATGATTTATGGAACTTTCACTCTCACACCTTTCAATGATAATATAGAAAATGAGACGGTATGGGTCATCAGTGGTGAACCTTTCCATCGGTATCCGCCTGGTTTATCTCCAAATTTCTCAAATAGTTAGAATTTGGCTGATTTTCTTAAATTTAGCATTTTTAAAGCATTACAAGATAAATGTGTTTAATAAGATTTAGGACAATTCGGCCAGTTAAAGTTTTAGTTTAGTTTACAGATAAAGTTTTTTAGTTAATTGGCTGAAGTGTCTATTTTTATGGAGAACTATGAATGCCGTTCAGGCAGCTTCTATCTTCACCATAAGACTTAGTACATTATGACATGAGGTCTGTAGAAATAATTCTTACCTAAATATAAACATTCAGACAATAAAAAAGCGTATATTGAATTGAAACATTTTGTTGCCTTTTTATTACCTAAAATATTTAAGTATGAATTTCTATATATTTTTAAAAATATATATGAACCTTCAAAATTCTTTATCAATCTCAGCGAAGGATGAGGCTAACTTGATGAGAAATTAGATAATTCTAATAAATATTCTGCCTAATAGGTTTGGCTTGTTCTTTTGCCGGAGAGAAATGCACGAAGCATTTATTCATTCTTTTAAAGCATATAATTTGTAATTCGATAGCTAATAGCAATAGCTTTCTTAAATACCATTATAGTATATTAATTACTTAAATAACACAACAGGTTTATTGAGATCGGTATATTTTTATTTTTATTAATGCATTTTCAAGCTTTCGGACATCTCTGTCCTTCTTTCAGGAGTACATAAAACGGATAATAATTTATAAATAGGTTATTTGTCGTTTTTTGTACTCCTGTAGAAGGGCAGAGATGTCTGGAAGCTTTAGAATGCATTAATAAAAATGAAAAGATAATCATCCCCAGAAACTTGTCGGATTATTTATTCAGGAGCTTTAAAGCAAGTAAATTGCATTATATTCCTTGATAAATACAGAATGTCCAAGAAAAACAATCTAATAGTCGAGCGGTATGATTTCAATTTGGCGAAAACGCTTTAAAAGTTCAACAACAATGAGCTATGCCCTTCAATTTTCAACTTTTATTTTAATCAGGAAAATTGGGGTTCAAATATTCGAGTCAATTTTGAGAGATCTTGTAAAAATATAAAATAGCAAAGTAATTATAAATTAAGTAGAAAATATAAAACATAGAATGGACCTATTTTGTTAGGCAGATATTGGTGACTAATAGATACTATTCAAACGTTTTTTCAGTGATACGTTAACTTAATCACGATGTTGCCACTGGACATGTTTCGGACCTGAAGGCTGTTGTTGGGTTCTACGTTTCCTGTAGTATATGAGCTTTTACTATGCTTCCTTTCTGTGGTGAATCTGTATAAGACCAATGGTCTTAATAAAGCTGTATGTGTGAGATATTCTGAAACAAGCTTATCAACAACCGCTATACGTATAGCGAGGAATTTCCCATTAACATTACCATGTATTGTGATGCATTAGCGCGCCATTTGTTATCAAAATTCGAAACTATTTTGAAGGCGTAAGATTCTTTTTGAAAATAAACAATTTCTACTGCCCTTACTGCAATGGAAAAATTAATGGGAGGGCCTGGCTCATCCGTGGGGAACCCTCCCAGCGGTTTCGCCAGTTTAAAATAAAATTGTTTATTTTCAAAAATAATATTACGCCTTTAAAATAATTTCATATTTTGATTCTCATGTATTATTGTTTCACTTTTTATATTCCCAACTTTACAAATTCTATCAAAATACCTCGCGATTGCCTTTGATAAAGAACTTATGTTTGAAAGTTTACCTTCTCTCAACCTAATAAAACAAAACAATTTTGAATATAATAAATCGTATTTTATAAATAGATAGCATTGGTCTCTGCCAGAGGTGGTCTTTCAACAGAGGTTTGTCTACACTAGAGGAAATATAAAGTGTTAAACCCAGACTAACTAGTGAAATATCATAGAAATTACAATGAGAATATAGGACATCTATCAAATTTTTCTCGTATAATATCATTTTTGTACCATTTATGATTTATAAATATATATAAACAGACTAAATCAACGCTTAGTTGATTTCTGTACCACTAGATGGCGCTCTACCATCTAAAAAGCTCATATAGAGTGGACAGAATATACCTTTTTTTTATTTCAATACCAACACCTGAAGGTTCAGGTTCCTAATATATATTACTAGACGAATGACCCGGCTTCGCCCGAGAATTCCCCCGAATGCAATTTCCTTCATACTGAAATAACATCAATAATAAATGGTAGAAGTGCCATAGAATAGCGATACAGGTTTATAAAAAGCGACATGCAAAATTTGGTACCAATTGGTTCAGTAGTTTTTGAGTTTATCGCGAAACAGACAACAGACATAATATAAATGAGTTTTAAAATGTGTAAAAAAAATATGCATCGGCCGGGAATCGAACCCGGGCCGCCCGCGTGGCAGGCGAGCATTCTACCACTGAACCACCGATGCTTATAAGAAATGGCCATATTTGGGTATTTATTCCATTCACAAAAGCAAACGATGACAGAATTGATTGTTGATGACTCTGATACTTGTATTTAGAAATGTTTCTCTTTTTATTTTTGATTACTTTTTTCATGTATAATATGTTTATAACTGTTTCTGTTTAAAAAAATTCAAATCGACGCAATTATCCCTAGCCGGGATATCGCGTTTTGTGTGTTGAAATAAAAGAACACCTGACCTTTTTATTTTATTTTTTAATTGTTTATTTTACATAAATATATATATATAAGATATTTCAAATTTCCAGATGTGTGTAAAATTATTTATATTTGTATTGAAGCTCTATTTTTCAAATTTGAATTTTTCTGTGCATATTCCATGGTTTTTATTACAAATATATCTCTTTTATTATTTATATTTCTGAGAAATTCCTGGAGTTTAATGTTTTCACACCTAGGTTATAACTCAAAGAATAAATTATTCATGCGATAACAAACTAAATATTTAATTCGGTTCGTTTTTATTCAAAATAAAAAAAAAGTGGTATAATATGGCACAATGTGTTTTATTTGGTTGTATCTAAAATTGTACAAAATATTTATTCCGAGATAAATATATTCCATATATATATATGAAAAAACGAAAGAAAAAAATAAAAGATAAAAAGATCAGGTGTTGAAATCAATATTAAAAAAGGCATATCCTGACCAGGAGCACATGTGCTTTACAGAAGGCAGAGCGTCATCTGGTGGAACGGAAATCAACTAAACATTGATTTAGCCTGTTCCCTGATATTTGGCCAACCCAATTTCTTGTTAAATCAAGAAAAGACATCCACGAACGCGTTTCGCGCTTTTGGAGCTCGTCATATATATATATATATATATATATATATATATATATATATATATATATGTAATAATTTGTTGAGATCCTGTCGACTCTCTGTAATAATTTGTTGAGATCCTGTCGACTCTCTGTAATAATGTGTTGAGATCCTGTCGACTCTCTGTAATAATGCGTTGAAGCTCTGGTTGACTCTTGTAGAACCTCGTCGACTCTCGCTATAAGTTGTGGCAACCGAGGGTCAAACCTGTAGTAACCGAGAGGGACAGTCAGGGGTGGAGAGTTTTCCAGTACCTCTCTGCACCTTGTAGGATCTTTAACAGTTCTCACAGGGTACAGGCAGTCGTGGTCGAGGCAGAGTGGAAACTTGGGAATGTCCACACACACAAAACGAAGCGACACAGTTGAAAGAAAGTTCCTTGAATAGATAAAAAGTCGAGCCAAAAGCAAGATGGAGATAGAAGATTCCTTACTGTTTTACATGGTCGATGAGTTGGTCCCTGGAGACGATAAGGGGTGACGCTGACCGGAAGACTCACTGGAGCTGAACTGACTGTCGCTAAGGCCGGTCTTATTTATACGACAGCTCTGACAAAGAGAATTGGGTCATGCACGTGGCACACGTGTCGATGGACACCGGACACTGGCGACGGTCTGACGGGGTCCAATCTATCTTTAGAAGTTAATTTGTAATTCTCTCAATCTTGCTTTTAACTCAGTTTTTAATCTATTATATAGTTTTATTTATTCATCCTCAGTACATTACATATGGTTATGCAAGGAGACATGTCAATTATGCGTATAATTATTTATAGATTTGCAATTAGTTCTATATACAACATGACAATCTTGTTATAAATATTATAATATATAGGTTTGTTGGTTTAAATTATCATAGATGGGCCCCGGGAGTGAAAGGGTTTATTCGGGTTTAAGCGGGTAAAGCCTCTCTAACACAGGTAAGTAATTAAAATTTATTTTAATTAATTAAAACTGTGAGGGTAAAGGGCTATAACTAGATGTTTATTTGGCTATATCTGAAAATTATAAAAATAAAACTTATGTTTAATTTAAAACTTATGATATTCATTATAAAAGAGAACTGTAGATAAAACCTTTGTTTGCTAAAAAATAATGATGATAAAAAATGATGTTCTAAAAGATTGTTGGCGGGCGTTGGAAAGGGTTAGGGGTTGAAGAATTTGCAATTGTAAGTGTTGCACAGACAATCAAATACTGAGATCCAGGTGCAAAGCGAGGATATAGACTTGTGCGTCTTCCTAGGCAATGTTTCACCTGTGATCCTGTATAAGGTTACAGTGCTTTGACACAATTGTAGGGTTATTGGGTTGAAAAGTTGTTGAAGAAAAGACTTAATATGATTGAAAGGGATGGTAGAGCCATGCGATACGTAGAATTGTTGTAGCGACAGTAGGTGGTCTGACTTGACTTGAAATCAAAGGTTGATTGTGGTCCGCTAGAGCTAAAAAAAAAATTGAAAGTTGAAAAAAGTGAACGCTTTATGCATGCGTTGGTGATTTGCTCTGCGGATGATTGAAATAAACTCTTGAAGCGTGTTCAGGCCAGAAGTTGAGATTTGTAAATCTGGGGAACTGTGTTCAAAGAGTTTGTTGAAATACGAAATCAAAAAGAAAAATTGTCAAGCAGTACTGTTGTTTCTACGATGGTTTGAAGCAATGGCTGAAAAGATAGTGATGATAAAGTTTAGGGAATTGTGGTTAAATCAGTATGATTGTTGAAAACGATTGTTGTAGATGCCCGATAGTTGATGATAAACAAACATTGTCATATAATAAAGTATTTAAACAAAAATATAGTGAATAAAAAGATAAAAATGTGATTGCGGATAAAAAAAAGTATAAGTGGATAAGATCAAACATGTACTATATGAAAGATATAATAATGAATTAGTAAAATATAAAAGATATAATAATGAATTAGTAATATATAAAATATATAATAATGAATTAAAACTGATTATTGAAAGAATTAAATGTTTTGCCATACTAAAATAATATCATGAAAAATAAAATTGTTAAAATAAAGTTGTTAAAATAATGTTGGAATAAAAATTTGATTATATAATTGAAAAGTAAAAAAAAATAAAAATAAAAATAATTATTCAAGATTTTATACAAAAAATATAATATAATTAAAGGTTATTAATGATTAGATAAATGTTAAGTAGTAACAAATGGAGCAAAAAATGTCTCTTTTGAAGAACAGTTAAAAGAAAACAAAAAATATTCGTTCCTGAAAAAAAAAAGAACATACTTCCCCCAATGTCTATGTGTAGGTGCAATATTATTAATGTCTTTAGTTTGGCCTACGGGGAGGCAATGTGATCCTATGTCGCTTTGGTCCGGTCTGAGAAGTTGGTCTATGCAAGATCTTCCCGATTATATTATGTGAGACCAGACGGAGAGCGATCTTGATCCCTAAAAATGATGTCAGTGTATTGGAAGATGGGGACTTTGGGTACATGAAGTGTGTAGTGCATGTCTTAGGCGCTAAAAAGATTGCAGAGCGTTTTATGCTGTTGGTCTGCAAAATTTTTAGGTGAGCCTACCCAAACGCCGGCTTGTTACGCTTGGGAAAAATCATTTAAACTATTAATTTAACAGATCTTTTCTCCATGTAACATGGCGTTACATATGGAGAAATGAGAGGTTAAATCCTTTTTTATTCCTAACGAATGAGCCGGTAATGTTGTGTTTGTTCGTATTAAAAGCGTACCCAAAAGTCATATAATTGAATGATTGACAGTGAAGAGTGTTGAAGATTGGAACATTGTCGTGGCGATGGGTGCCATTTTGGGGATTTAATTGTCTTTTTACGATGGTATAATATGGCGTCTCATATGGTGTCATTTAAAGGATCGATAACCTTATAAAAATAAGATTTGCTATAAAAGGAATTTTATATAACTTTCCTATCCGTTTTAATCTGGTAGGTTATTTGGACACGAAAATCTAGCATTCTGCTGTGCCAAAGATACAGGCCTATTGAAATTGGAGGTGTCATGTTAACCTGACGCCGCTGCAACCGGTGTCCATATCAGCTGGGTTGTTTATTGATGTTGGCGGTGTGATGAATCATCCTGCTGGCTAGAAATATCTCTGCCTTCACTGTGGTAATTGTTTTCTGACCTAATTGAAAATACTGGGATTTAAATGTAAAAAAGGCTGTGAGCTTGTAGGCGGTATAAATCGGAATAATTGTGTCTCGAAGATATCTGGAGTCAAATGATTGAATTCAATGAAATATACATCTTGAGGCAATCGCTGTGGGTGTTGAACGAATCGGGGCTGTGGAGGTGTTATGTACAACACATCCTCTGTGTAATATTTTAATTTATTGACATGTATGGTGTCACTATCTCTATTGAGAGGCTGATTTGGGCGATCTATTCGAACGACATTGGGTGAAATGATTTCAATTATTTTGTAGGGTCCAGTAAAATATGGTGCTAATTTACCTGTGTCGGGATGTCTGTAATTTTTTACAAAAACAAGATCATTCTCTTCGAAATGTAGTGTTCTGTGCTGCTTATCAAATGTTTCTTTATCTTTTTTATGTTTATTTTGAGTACGAGAGCTTGCTATCTCTCGAGCTATATTTATCTCGGGATATGGGTTAAGATGATTTCTTAGATCTGGGGGGATAACATTGAACATTAAGTAGGTAGGTGGAAAACTTGTGACAGAATGGGGTGTGTTATTGTACGTCTGAGTGACGCGTTTAACTAGTTGAGTCCAGGAAGCTTTCGGATTTTCTAGATAAGCTAGTCTGAGCTTGCCTGTAATGGTCGCATTTAAGCGTTCTATTAAACCGTTTGCTTGTGGGTTAATGCTGGTAGTTAGTAGAGGTTGTATACCATGCATTATTAGAAATTTACGGAATTTTTCTGAGGTAAAAGCGGGCGCTCTGTCAGATAACAGACGTTTTGGAGATCCTTGCTGTAGTACAGTCTTGAGGGTTTGAATGTACGTTAGGGTACTGGTGGACTTCGATGGAAAGGTCCAAGCATATCGCGTTAAATGATCCACTATTACGTGTAGATAGGTCTTGGAGTGTCCATATTTCGAAAATCCAGCTATGGTATCTATAGAGATTAAGTCGAATGGTTGTTGAGGTGGTGGAATTTGTCCGAGGGCACCATAGGGTTTACCTTTGGGCCTTTTAATGATTTGGCAGGTGTGACACGATCTGACAAATTTTTCTATAGATTTAGAGATACCTTTCCAGTAGTACTGGGTAGTAATTATGCGGGTCATCTGAGAGATGCCTGGGTGGTTATATTCTTGGTGAACTTTGTTCATGAGAGTATGTTGCAGGGTTTCGGGAATTATTATTTTAGTTACACCTTTTCGGGTAATGGTATGTAAGCCGTTTGTATCAATGTTGAAGGGGGGTGCTGTTGGTTGATGCTGTTTTATAATATCAGTACTGATAAATCCTACAAAGGGGTTTCTTGAGAGTAAATCTGCCTCATACTGTTGACTGCCTTTGATGTAGTGTATTTCGTAATTATAGGTAGATAGTCTCAGGCTCCATCTAAATAGTCGGCCTGACGGATTTCTTTTATAGTTTTAAGCCATTGTAAAGCTTGGTGATCTGTGTATATGGTGAATTTTATACCGGTGAGGTATATTCGGAATTTGTCTACACTTTCGACGATGGCGAGGCACTCGAGTTCGGAAACGGTGTAGTTTCTCTCATGTGCTCTAAGGGCGCGGCTAAAATATTGCACAGGATGTATTTGTCCGTCTGGATGTACCTGTTTGAGTATGCCGGCAATCCCTTGGGTGGATGCGTCGCAATAAAGGCGGCATGGTAAACCGACTTGATACAAGTGTAGTACTGGTTTACTGGTTAAACTCTCTTTGAGAGTGGTGAAAGCTTGTTGACAGTCTGGGTTCCAATACCATTTTACATCCTTTTTAAGTAGTTTATTTAAAGGTGCTCGTAAGCGGGCATAATATGCTATAAACTTATTATAAACGTTTACTGCTCCTAAAAATGATTGTAGTGTTTTTTGATTAGTAGGTGGTTTTATGGCATTTATGGTATCAAGGTTGCGCGTCTGTGGTGCATAAGTACCTGCGGTAACAGTGTATCCTAAGAAATCTATATTTGTTTTAAAAAATGAACATTTATTATAATTAAGTTTGATGTTTTCGTGTTGACACACTGTTAGAAATTGTTGTAGGTGTTGTAGATGATCCTCTAGGGTGTCAGAAAAAATAATGAAATCGTCGAAGTAATGGGTAACAAAATTTAGTTTATATTTTTGCATGACCTGGTTTATGGCACGATGGTATATCTGTGGTGAATTTTTAAATCCGTAAGGAAGTCTACAAAATTCGTACTGACTATCTAACGTCACGAAAGCTAGTAGATTACGTGAGTTAGGTTCTATTTCCACTTGCCAATATGCGGATGCTATATCTACAGAAGAGTAATATTTGGCTTTTGACAATTTGTCAAGAATGGTTTCTATTAAGGGTAAAGGATGTACGTCTGGAGCGATTATTTCATTAAGTTTTCTGTAATCAATACAGAAACGCTTCGTTTGGTCACGTTTGGTAACAAGCGTTATGGGACTGGCATAAGGTGAAACTGACGGGGCAATGATTCCATATTGGAGCATTTGTTCTATTTGGGTTTGTATTTCTTGTTGGTCGTGTAGTGGCACTCTATATGGGCGTAATGCTATTATTTTATCTGTGGTGGTAGTGATTTTTACCGGTGGTATGTTCAATTTGGGCACATTGTATTTATTAGTAGAGAACACTTGTGAGAATTCATATAGAATTCGGTGGAGTTCGTGTGGACAATGTTCTAACTGAGGTGCCGCATTAGAAGGTATAGAAATCTCAATATCAGGGGTAGGAGAAATAGTGGGTGATACAATAGTGGGGGAACATATAATTGGGGTAGGGTCCGCCACGTGTAAACAGGACTGGTGCGCGGGGAAAGTGGTAAACATATCAGTTTCCCTCGGTTGAGTGGGACATAAATCCTGTTTGCACTTGGTGAACTTATAGACATTCGTTGGGAGAGCATCATTATTTTGATAAATTTGGAGATTATTAAAATCTATAATTAATTTAAATATTTTAAGGGTATTAATAGATAAAATACCAAAAGGTAGTGAAGCTTCTATTATAAAAAATTTTAGTTTTTGGGTGAGGTTACCGATTTTAAGTTTTAAAAAAATATATCCAAGGGTATTTACATTGTGGGCTATTGCATTTATAGTTAAACTGTACTGATGGATAATAATTTTATATGGTAATCTATTTTCTATGGTTCTTAAAATATCTAAGTTAAGTAGGTTTATAGATGCTCCCGTGTCTATTAAAAAGGGCAAGTTTACATTTGGTGACAATTCAGTCCATATTATTAATTGTTCAACGAAAATAAGTTTCAGGGTTTCCTACCGTTGAGCTGCTCGTGGGGCTTGCAGAGTCGTCTTGGCTTGCAGCTTGGACTTGGGGAACATGGCTCGGAGGTTGGACCTTGGGCTGGGTGTGGGTACCACGTTTTGGTACAGTGGTTGTGTGTGGTCGGGCGCTGTAGACTGGGCGTGTTTGGTCCCGTGTGAACCGTTGTTCACACTGGGAGTGCCAGTGCATGGCATTGCAATACTTGCAAGGCGAGGGGGGAGGTGTAACTGGGTACGTTACACGTGATGGCCGCTGGTTGTTGTATCGCGGTGGTGGGTTGTGGTAGGTGGGGTGTGGAGCCTTGTCTACTTGGCGCTGGATCACTGCACTGGTGGCACACTGAGTTATTCTTGACACTAGGTCGAACCATTCCTTAATGGTGTTTGGCTGCACAGTTGCGACTAATCGCTGGTCTGCGACGGGTAGTCCGTCGGTCAGAGATTCAATTAAAATGTCGGCGGGTAGGTCGAGTTTCATACCCATAACCGTTTTGTTATGGTAGTAGTTTTAAAGGGACATTTGGGGTGTCAATTTGATTGCCAAAAAGCGTGCAAACGACGCTTCTGTCGTTGCTGGGAATAAGTCTATCAATCTCTGGCGGGCTTCAATATAATATAACCTATCTAACCGTAGGCTTCGGAAATATTGGAGGGGCTTACCTTGTAGGTAGCAGGGTAATTTGCGTAGGCGATCTGTGTAGGTCAGTTCAGTTCGGTCTGCTTGGGCATCGAAGTTGTCGAAAAAGCTTTGGGCTTCAAAAGTACCATCGTATGGACTTACGTCTATCTCCCTAGGAGATCGGGCTACCAGTAACTTACTCAGGGCATCGGCGATCTGTGTCAGCGGGTCTGCGGAGGTATCTTGGGGCGGCGACGTTTCCTCCTCTTCCAATGTCGCCTCTTGTTTGGGGATAGTTTGTTCGGATGTATCGTTGGACGGGTTGGTTTGCTCCTCCATCTTGCTTCTTGGCTCTTTTCTATCTGGACAGTCTTTTTACCTTCTTCGTTGTGGTCTCCTTCGTTGTGGTTATCCTGTCGACTCTCTGTAATAATTTGTTGAGATCCTGTCGACTCTCTGTAATAATTTGTTGAGATCCTGTCGACTCTCTGTAATAATGTGTTGAGATCCTGTCGACTCTCTGTAATAATGCGTTGAAGCTCTGGTTGACTCTTGTAGAACCTTGTCGACTCTCGCTATAAGTTGTGGCAACCGAGGGTCAAACCTGTAGTAACCGAGAGGGACAGTCAGGGGTGGAGAGTTTTCCAGTACCTCTCTGCACCTTGTAGGATCTTTAACAGTTCTCACAGGGTACAGGCAGTCGTGGTCGAGGCAGAGTGGAAACTTGGGAATGTCCACACACACAAAACGAAGCGACACAGTTGAAAGAAAGTTCCTTGAATAGATAAAAAGTCGAGCCAAAAGCAAGATGGAGATAGAAGATTCCTTACTGTTTTACATGGTCGATGAGTTGGTCCCTGGAGACGATAAGGGGTGACGCTGACCGGAAGACTCACTGGAGCTGAACTGACTGTCGCTAAGGCCGGTCTTATTTATACGACAGCTCTGACAAAGAGAATTGGGTCATGCACGTGGCACACGTGTCGATGGACACCGGACACTGGCGACGGTCTGACGGGGTCCAATCTATCTTTAGAAGTTAATTTGTAATTCTCTCAATCTTGCTTTTAACTCAGTTTTTAATCTATTATATAGTTTTATTTATTCATCCTCAGTACATTACATATGGTTATGCAAGGAGACATGTCAATTATGCGTATAATTATTTATAGATTTGCAATTAGTTCTATATACAACATGACAATCTTGTTATAAATATTATAATATATAGGTTTGTTGGTTCAAATTATCATATATATATGTTGTTGAATATAGAGCAATCCATTATGATAATTGAAATAGGGGCATATTTTGGATAAAAATATTTATTAAATTTCAATATTTCGACGAGGGTGTTCGCCTGTCTTCTTCTCGGAAAAATTCAAAAACCTTGTAAGCTTATTATCCACGTGATGCGCGCACGAGAAGTGTTGTTTTATATAGCATATGTTAGTGTGACCAGACCATTTAATTTGAATTATTGTATCTTCAGGAATAAAATGCTATATATTTTTTTGTTTTTGTTTTATTCATTCAAATGGATCACGACATATATTATCAACAGAACAGGGAACTCTAATAGAAGCTGTTCAGAATAATTAAGTATTCTTCAGAATGAATTACCAATCTACTGTTCTTTTGATTCAAAGATATTTGTATGCGGTCTTTAAGAATTTTATAAACCAAAGAGAAGACTTCGATCAAACATTATTATTGTAATATACCTTATAATAATATTATAATATACTCTGTTTAATTAATTTATTTTTAAATGTTTGAATTTGGCATCACTGTAATTGTTGTTATGAATAAATTCAAAATGTATATATAGCATTAAAATATATATAATTAAAATTTGTTTCTTAAATTGGTAAAGCATATTTCTATATTTAATTGAAGGAACATTATAATTATATTAATACCTGAAAGCTTAAGATTACAATAAAACTGAAAAGAAACTCACCTACCGAAATCTGTCGTTTTATTTAATTCTGATCATCGGTTGACCCACCTCTATCCATTTTACCAGATAGAATTCTCTTAGACAAGAAAGAAGGTGCCGGAATAGTAAAATTTTAATTTTCGAATCTATTATTTTTATTTTATTTAGACTTAGAGAGCTATGTCCAACTAGTGACACTTGCACTTTAGAGGTAAACTAAACATAGAAATAAAAGAAAGATCATTTGAAATATGTACAAGAAATAGTATGCAATTTAATTAGATGAAAAGAGAGGAAATATCAACACAATTGAAATATGTACAAAGATTTAGTATAGAAATAAACGTTTTTCACTGATTTATATTATTATTATAAAATAAATAAATTCTTTTAAATCTTATTGAAGTTCAACAAGAAACTCAACCCTGGAAGCTTTATTTATTTCATAAAGAGTTGATATTGAAATTTAGTTAAATGAAATCAATTGTAATGTATTCGAGGAGTCTATTCAATAACCTGTATGTTCATATTAATTCATATTTGAATGTAATTCTACTGTCCTATAAGCTCATGTCCATAGTTTTCTTGAAAACCATTTCTGAGATTCCACCCTTCAGTGCTGCGTATATAAGCAGAATCGTCCAATACAGTATTAGAGCTCTGAGAAGCGGTCTGGTGGATTAAATTGGCGAAACCGCTGGGAGGGTTCACCACTGATGAGCCAAGCCCTCCCTATATATTTTTTCATCGCAGTAAGGGCAGCAGAAGTTTGTATTATGTATAAAAGAAACATTCTTGCTTTTAACTCCTTTCATTTTAAATGAAAATTTGTAAATTTGAAATAAATTCAATGCTTATTTTTCAACTCCTTCTGAGTGTAACACGTTCTACAAGTATTGTATTCCCACTAGAGTATATAGTGAAGTTCTGGCTAAGACAAGACAAAGATCTGAGAATTTTATTCTTAGACAAGTTGATATAAACAGCTACACGTCATTAAAAATGAATACCTTAATGGAAGAGGACACTTTTGTCAGATATTGATTTGTTATTGGATGCCCTAGTTATTTCTTTCTTATAATACCTGCTTTCCATATTTTATAATTATTAGATAAGTTCTATATCAAACTATATTACTCAAAGAAAACTGTATGATGTATTAGTGCGCCATCTATTATAATAAATATAAACTATTTTTGATGCGTATGATTATTTTTGAAATAAATAGATTTTTACTGTCCTTACTGCAATGATAAAATTATTGGAGGGTCTGGCTTATCAGTACTGGACTCACCAAACGATTTAGCCAGTTTAATCTACCATACCGTTGTAATATTGCACATTGGGCTGTTTTCCTTTTATACCGATATTGAAGATACTGAGGCTGACCTCTCTTAGAAAAGACATTGAAAAGCGTGGAAGACGGTAGAAATATATATGTTATATTAAAATATTATTTTATTTAAAATTATATTTCATAGATTCAAATACTCTGCTAAATAGACCGCCAGAGGTCACGCTTCCTCTATAAAAAAACTCATTGTTGTTGTTTCCCGATGGCCGGCTCAAACCTTTTGTACATTATGTAAATAATCTTTTTTATTTTTTTATTATTTTTACGCCTTTAGCCAGGCAGCACCTTTATCAAATTATGTTTTTATATATTCCTTTAGTTCAACTAAAGCAATTACTGATCAAAATCATTTTTATTATTATACTTTCAAGATCTTAACCATGACTGCATTACCATAGCATAATCTTCAAGATAATCAAAAATCTACAGGAAATCGTATTTATTGAAATAACATATACGAGGGGTGTCCCATAAGTCCGTGGCCCGACCATGAGAACGAAATATTAGAAACTGATAAATTTTACCATAAATACCGTAAAGCTTTGTATAAAGATATGTAAATATTTAAGTTTCTACAACTAACCGTTTTTTTAGTTATAGGTTCTGAAAGAGGACAAGAAACAGGAAACATCTAAAATGGAGACAAACAAGATTCATGCTGTAATAAAATATCTTTGTAAGAAAGGAATGTCGCCGAAGGAAATCTATGAGGATATGGTGGATACATTAAGAGAAGATGCTCCTTCCTATAGCACAGTAAAAAAATGGGTAGCTGCGTTTAAATTAGGGAGGATCAGCACCGAAGACGAACATCGACCAGGAAGACCTGTTGAGTCAGTTACTCAAGAAAACATCGTCAAGATACATGATTTGTTTATGTTGAACAGAAGAATGATAGTTCGTCAGATAGAAGAGACCTTGGGTATTCCAAAAACAACAGTGGATCGGATCATGAGAGAACACTTGGGCCTCAGGAAGCTTTCTGCCCGTTAGGTTCCCAAACCTTTGACACCCGATCAAAAGGCTGTAAGGAGAAAGTTATCTTCGGACAATCTTGCGTTATTTGAAGCCAATCCAGAGCAATTTGTTAATAGATTTGTTACCATGGATGAGACTAGGGCCCATCACTTTACACCAGAGTCCAAGCAACAATCCATGCAATGGAGATACTCCGGTTCCCCTACCCCCAAGAAAACCAAGACAGTTCCATCAGCAGGGAAGGTTAGGGTGTCTGTCTTTTGGGATTCCGAGGGTGCACTTATTCTAGACTTTCTGAATAAGGGTCAAACCGGCAATGGAAATCATAATGCAAATCTTGTGAAGCAACTACGAGAAGCTATCAAGGAAAAGAGAAGAGGAATGTTGTCCAGTAAGATTGTTACCATCAAGACAATGCTCCGAGTCATCGGTCGCTGCAAGCCATGGCTGCTATTTATGATTCTGGCTTTGAACTATTAACACATGCATCCTATTCACCAGATCAAGCTCCGTCTGACTTCCACCTATTTCCTCATTTGAAAAAATCACTTTCTGGCATTCATTTTAGTCAGATGAAGAGGTCATTGATGCTGTAACCTCAATTTTTGAGTCACTTGAAACATCGTTTTTTTGGAGGGTAAAAAAGCATTAGAACATCGCTGGAAAAAGTGTATAGACCTTAAAGGGGATTATGTTGAAAAATAAATCATAATCATTTTATTAGTCATTTTCTTTATATGTCGGGCCACCGACTTATGGGACAACGCTCGTATATTCATAAATATTCAATATGTTTAGAGAAGTTCTCCCCTTCGCAAATTGCAAATAGCATTAAAAAAAAACAATATTATAGGAAAGTATTTATTATTTCATTGACAGAGTATAAATTTTGATATTTATACAAGTATAAAATATACGATACTTTGTAAACTTCTCTTATAGCTTATATTGTATTTTACCAATTATAATTTAGTCTTAAATAAATTGCTGTGTCATTCTGAAGTTTGTCTTTCCTAAGTTTATATGTGACAATATTAAAATATTGTCAAGTAGCTCTACAACTCGGTCACAAGAAGCTCCATGGGACATCTGTCAATCATCCCTGGACTCCGGGGGGACTACAGGTGTGAGGGCTTCTCGGAATCTTATCGGCAAATAAGGAAAACGAGACGTCTCGATGACTGACGACACTCATTATTATTATCTTTACCTTGGGATAAGTTGTTATCTCTCTTCCTATAAATACATCTTGTTTATAATTTTATTGGAGAACTAAAAGGTAAATACCTTTTATAATAAATTAATTATTCCCAAATTTTCCCTTGCTTTATTTATCTCCGCGACAATATACATTATTATCATTACAGTAAGGGCAGTATATATTTGATTTATTTCAAAAAGAATCATACTCCCGTCAAATATATAGTCTAGATTTCTCTTCCTACTGTGGAAACTGTATCAGGATTCCCTAATATTTAATTTTTCGTGCCACACTTACTATTTATAAAGTAGTGTAATAAAATCTTTATTTCCTGCTATTTATATTTGTTTATATATATGTGGCAATATAAGGTGGGAAGTGAAATAAGGACACCACAAGTTGGAGAAGGAACCCAGGCAACCAGAGAGAGAGACGGGACCGGCGCAGCCGGGCGGCCGTTCGTGTCGCCCACAATCCCCAACTGTCCTAAAAGTCCCAAGGTGTTAACTGACGGACCCCAGTGGTCGCCCCTTAGAATGTCGCTGGTGTCTCAAGTGACCGGTCCTTACCCTCCCGTCTCTCTCTGGGTTGTCTGTAGGTTTGCTCTATTATTCCTGGAAGAGTATAAATTATGACGTATAGTTTTTAGACACCATTGTTTACTCAAAAGTTAAAATTTATTTGATATAGAATAATTCATAATTAAATATAGCAATTATATTCTATTTTGTTAAAATTATTATGTTATGTTATGAAAAAGGCATCTCCTTATCGTGAAACTGAAAGTTGCTGATGGCTTGTGTCATCTATCGGAATAAATATCAAATATATATAAAGAGAAATATTATTATAATATAAATAAAGATATAAAAAAAAACAATATATAATATATATATATAATAACTATTTTACATTACACATATCTTTATTAATTTTACAAATATAGATATTATATAGCAAACATACTATAGGTGCAGAAATACGTTGATTGACTCGAAATAAAAAAACTATTTCTTTCAAAGGTGTTCTATCTATCGTTTGATAGAAAAAAAGTTAAATTGATTGAACAAATCACAGCTAATTCCGAAGTTTAGGGGACGAAGGGTTTTTTAGAGACGAAACTTCAATGAAAAAAAAAATCGAATAAAAGACGCAGACGACAAATAAAGGAACAATAATTTTTTCATCGAAATTATTTTTTGGGAAAGACCCAACCAGAATTTTGGTCTTCCTTCAAAGATATTTATTATATGATGCCCCTAAAAATATTTGAAGAAAACTTAAATAAGTTCGAAAAGTTACTCTATCTAGGCTTATTTTATTTATTTTTTTAAAAGTCTAAATTTAGTTTAATAAAAAAACTTTTTTTTTTCCGAAATTTTTTTTTCACCTTTTTAAGATTTCTTTTATAGACGAGATAACAGTAGTGATAGACTGAAAGTGATAATTTTCCAATAATAATTTCCTGAGAAAATTTCCTATGGAGAAATGATTTATTACAAAATTCCAATATCAGGCTATCTCGAACAAAAACTTGATAAAGTGAGTAAGATATCTCGGCCCGTTGGAATAATTGAGCCTCTAAACTGAACATTAATTTATCTTTAACGCCCCACGCGAGGTAAAATTTAAATTTCAAAATAATTTAATTAAGGTTACTCCTTAGAGAAACCTGAGTTCATTTATCAAAGATATGTGAGCTCTGTTTTATAGCTTCGCACCTATTCAAAATCCATTTGAATGTTTCTCATCCTAAACTTTCAGATTTTTGAATACATCTTCTAAATTTTATTCCTTTTTTAACCTTATTTTTAGTAAACTTGCCATAAGGAAATCTATTTTATGCACAACTATTTATTTAAGATATTTTATTCGTGTTTTAAAGTTTTAAACAGTTAAAGATAGATAGTAAAAAAATACTTACTAATTTAATTTAAATTGCTATTTATCGATACATTTTGAAACTATTATTAATGACTATACAATCACACATGGACAAAATTTAAAGAAGTGGAAATTCTTCGATATCTCAGGACGTCTGTTTTTTTTTTTTTTAAGGAGACAGAAGCAATTTTGTTTACACTTGGCTATCTCGTGTGTCTTGAATAAATGTCACTATAATATCTTTAGGAGTGTATTATTGTCTGAACTCCGATATGAATGCTTAAAGGTAAAACTTCCTTAAGTTTTGTCCATGAGATGTTACTAAAATTTGACCTCTTCACTCATTATAAGATTATATTCCTCCGCTATCTTTATTTTTGCTCACATGAAAGAAAATTGAATAAAAATAATATATTTCAGAGTTATTGCCTAAATCCCGATATACATGCTAAAAGGTACAACTTCCTTAAGTTTTGACAATGAGTGTATCTTTCATAGTTATTGTCTGAAACCCGATATACATGCTAAAAGGTACAACTTCCTTAAGTTTTGTCTATGAGTGTATCTTTCAGAGTTATTGTCTGAATCCCGATATACATACTAGAAGGTACAACTTCCTTAAGTTTTGTCCATGAGTGTATCTTTCAGAGTTATTGTCTGAAACCCGATATACATGCTAAAAGGTACAACTTCTTTAAGTTTTGTCAATGAGTGTATCTTTCAGTGTTATTATCTGAATCCCGAAATAAATGCTTAAATGTACAACTTCCTTAAGTTTTGTCCATGAGTGTATTTTTCTTAGATATTTATGTAAATCAATATTTTTTCTGGGTTCGCTGTAGAGAGCCGCAGTAACTGTTATGGCCTGGGGTTCCCCATACAATCCTTATTTTTTCCGCCTCAATATGTCTAATAATATAGTGATAAAATACATTAAGACATATCATATAAAATTATAAAAACAAACTTATTTTCTATTTTATTTATCATTATCATTTTAAATACCTAAGTAAAAGAGTAGAAAGTGCTTCACCAAAAAATATCGGGAAAAATAGAATGAAATTTGATGAAGATATACAGGATATGAAAAAATAGCCCAAATGATTGATAAGTAAACCTTTTTAGGAATGTAAAATAATTACAAATGCACTAAAAAAGAACATTTAATATTTGTTTAAATTGACTATTGCAGATATTTTTACGATGGAATACTCTCGTGATTTGCATAGAGTTTTAGTATTGTCTATGGTAATTGACATCTCTACCTATATATCGCAGCTTTGTTGGATTGTTAGTTGGCTAGCTGTTATTGGATAGGACAGGCCGACTTGGCTGCTGATGTACATATAATTTGATCTCTTGTTCTTCTTTTATTTTTTTTATACCTTTAAGTAATAAAGGATCTTTCTCTTCTTCTACGAATCTTCAAATTTTCCCAACAATAGCAGCTACTACTATTAAACAATTAGATTTTTTTTTTTGAAAATAGAGAAATCTATATTTAAATCATTAGATAATAAAAAGGCATATATTGGCAAAATAAATCTTTTATTAAATCTAATATATGCTTTTTTATTATCTAATTAGATTTATATGACTTAAAATAAAAACGGCTAGGGATTTCATCTTGAATTTCGAAATTTATGTAATTTAATTGTGATGCAATTGATTAACAAGATTTTGTATCGCTAAACCTTTCACTTCTTCAATATAATATATGATTGAATAAAAGAATCCCTTGAACCAATATTAAGAAAAAATATCAGACCTACACGGAAAAGTATCTTTTCGAAAACCTTTTTAATCTCTTAACTTTCAGGTACAAGCGCCCTTCTACAGGAGAAAACATGGTACATGTATAAGGGTATTCGTGCCCGAAAACTAGAAATTGAAAAGGTTTTTGAAAATAACCCTCTCCGTGGAGGTCTGATAATTTTACTTAATGTATGATTATTGTTATCCTCAGATTTTTTCAGGCAGATAAATCTGATGGTTCATTGATAGTAGCAGAAATATTTATTTTCACCTTTTCAGTAAATATTCAATAAAAGCTTTGAATTAAGGAATTATATTGTGTACCGACCTAGGGTTGGCTTCAAGTCGAGATTAGATTGTTTCAATCTATGTCATAGGCAAGATCAGAACGAGTAATCGTTGAATAAACAAATTTATAATCACTATAAGGTATTCAAAAATTCTTTCAGAATATCAAATAAATCGAAGATCTCTCTCTCCCTTGTTTTAACCCGGATTCCTGGAGCCACCACGTACTAAAGACTCCGACCTAGGCAAGACGCTGTCCGACTTCAGGGCAGAATGCGACATTGAACGAGACGACACCCACTGGGATTCGTCTGATACAGATAATTTGGAATTATTTTGTTTTTATAAATTGTTTTCTTTCTCTAAATAACCCTAACCCTATATGGTCTTATAGGTAGGATTAATAAAGGTATATTCAATCTCACGTACTGAAGTCACCAACTATCCGGGTTGAGACTTCACGTCTAATGGTGGACATCCAGTTTATCAGATGTACTGTACTTGGTTCTGTAGGTCTTCAGGGGTAAATATACTTATTCCTAGGAGGAGGGTGGCTGTTTGGAACCTATGAAGGTGGGACATCTGTGGTGGTCGACAGTTTGGTCTTTAGACTTCACATCTAATGGTGGAGATCCAGTTTATCAGATGTACTGTACTTGGTTCTGTAGGTCTTCAGGGGTAAATATACTTATTCCTAGGAGGTTGGCTGTTTGGAACCTATGAAGTTGGGACATCTGTGGTGTTCGACAGTTTGGTCTTTAGACTTCACGTCTAATGTTGGACATCCAGTTTATCAGATGTACTGTACTTGGTTCTGTAGGTCTTCAGGGGTAAATATACTTATTCCTAGGAGGGTGGCTGTTTGGAACCTATGAAGGTGGGACATCTGTGGTGATCGACAGTTTGGTCTTTAGACTTCACGTCTAATGTTGGACATCCAGTTTATCAGATGTACTGTACTTGGTTCTGTAGGTCTTCAGGGGTAAATATACTTATTCCTAGGAGGATGGCTGTTTGGAACCTATGAAGTTGGGACATCTGTGGTGATCGACAGTTTGGTCTTTAGACTTCACGTCTAATGGTAGACATCCAGTTTATCAGATGTACTGTACTTGGTTCTGTAGGTCTTCAGGGGTAAATATACCTATTCCTAGGAGGATGGCTGTTTGGAACCTATGAAGTTGGGACATCTGTGGTGATCGACAGTTTGGTCTTTAGACTTCACGTCTAATGGTGGACATCCAGTTTATCAGATGTACTGAACTTGGTTCTGTAGGTCTTCAGGGGTAAATATAATTATTCCTAGGAGGGTGGCTGTTTGGAACCTATGAAGCTGGGACATCTGTGGTGATCGACAGTTTGGTCTTTAGACTTCACGTCTAATGTTGGACATCCAGTTTATCAGATGTACTGTACTTGGTTCTGTAGGTCTTCAGGGGTAAATATACTTATTCCTAGGAGGGTGGCTGTTTGGAACCTATGAAGGTGGGACATCTGTGGTGGTCGACAGTTTGGTCTTTAGACTTCACGTCTAATGGTGGACATCCAGTTTATCAGATGTACTGTACTTGGTTCTGTAGGTCTTCAGGGGTAAATATACTTATTCCTAGGAGGGTGGCTGTTTGGAACCTATGAAGCTGGGACATCTGTGGTGGTCGACTGTTCGGTCTTTAGACTTCACGTCTAATGGTGGACATCCAATTTATCAGATGTACTGTACTTGGTTCTGTAGGTCTTCAGGAGTAAATATACTTATTCCTAGGAGGGTGGCTGTTTGGAACCTATGAAGTTGGGACATCTGTGGTGATCGACAGTTTGGTCTTTAGACTTCACGTCTAATGGTGGACATCCAGTTTATCAGATGTACTGTACTTGGTTCTGTAGGTCTTCAGGGGTAAATATACTTATTCCTAGGAGGGTGGCTGTTTGGAACCTGTGAAGCTGGGACATCTGTGGTGATCGACAGTTTGGTCTTTAGACTTCACGTCTAATTGTGGACATCCAGTTTATCAGATGTACTGTACTTGGTTCTGTAGGTCTTCAGGAGTAAATATACTTATTCCTAGGAGGGTGGCTGTTTGGAACCTATGAAGGTGGGACATCTGTGGTGGTCGACAGTTTGGTCTTTAGACTTCACGTCTAATGTTGGACATCCAGTTTATCAGATGTACTGTACTTGGTTCTGTAGGTCTTCAGGGGTAAATATACTTATTCCTAGGAGGGTGGCTGTTTGGAACCTATGAAGCTGGGACATCTGTGGTGGTCGACAGTTTGGTCTTTAGACTTCACGTCTAATGGTGGACATCCAATTTATCAGATGTACTGTACTTGGTTCTGTAGGTCTTCAGGAGTAAATATACTTATTCCTAGGAGGGTGGCTGTTTGGAACCTATGAAGTTGGGACATCTGTGGTGATCGACAGTTTGGTCTTTAGACTTCACGTCTAATGGTGGACATCCAGTTTATCAGATGTACTGTACTTGGTTCTGTAGGTCTTCAGGGGTAAATATACTTATTCCTAGGAGGGTGGCTGTTTGGAACCTATGAAGCTGGGACATCTGTGGTGGTCGACAGTGTGGTCTTTAGACTTCACGTCTAATGGTAGACATCCAGTTTATCAGATGTACTGTACTTGGTTCTGTAGGTCTTCAGGGGTAAATATACTTATTCCTAGGAGGGTGGCTGTTTGGAACCTATGAAGCTGGGACATCTATGGTGATCGACAGTTTGGTCTTTAGACTTCACGTCTAATGTTGGACATCCAGTTTATCAGATGTACTGTACTTGGTTCTGTAGGTCTTCAGGAGTAAATATACTTATTCCTAGGAGGATGGCTGTTTGGAACCTATGAAGTTGGGACATCTGTGGTGGTCGACAGTTTGGTCTTTAGACTTCACGTCTAATGGTGGACATCCAGTTTATCAGATGTACTGTACTTGGTTCTGTAGGTCTTCAGGGGTAAATATACTTATTCCTAGGAGGGTGGCTGTTTTAACCTATAAAGGTAGTAGGCGTGGCATCTGTGGTGGTCGACAGTTTGGTTTTCCATATTCCCAGTAGACACCATCAAAAGTATCTGAAAGCTCTACAAGTTTGATACCCTAATATGATTGAGTAGAGATAAGAAAAAATAAGAAGAACTTACAAAGTCCTATTTTTTTACTCGCTCTCTCTCTCTCTGGCTCGTCCATTCATCCGATGGTGGCGTCGGCCTGCTTGACATCGCGGGCCAGCTTCGGCTCGCCTGCCTGTAGGGGGTCCAGGCCTCTCTTCGCGGCGCTGCCAACTCTTGGCTGGTCCGAGCCGGGCGTGGCTGACACCGCCGGCTCCTGACGTCTTGCTATCGTCTAGGAGGAGGAGACTGCTGAGCCTGTGGGAGGCCGCCTCAAATGTCCTTGAGCTGGACCACAGGGTTCTGCATCCCGCCATCCTGAGGTCCCTGCACCTTCGAGGCGACAACAGATTCCTGCGGCCGCCAGACCTGCTGGCTCCCGAGCGCTGGCTACAGGCGACTGTCGGGGACTTCTCCGATGGCGCTCCTGCACTAGTGCGCTAAACGCGAGCCGACAACGCAACGCCTCCTGCGGGAAAACTCCAACTCCAGCTATCATGTGGAGTACGAGGCGGAGACCATCGTCCTGTGGGGATCGGCGACTCCCATTACCCATCTTACCAGCCAGAGGGCCCGCCGGGCATTGGATTCGGCACGGCTCCAGGAGCATCCTGCTGCCGAACTTGCTGCGCGGGGGACCCGTATCGGGGGACCCGCTCCGCACCACCCCCTGGGCTGACCTGCGTCGGAACTGCTTCTCGGGGCACGACGCAGATTTCGCCCTACGGCTGGTTCTCCACGCCCTAACCCATCCTGACCATCCTGCCTCGAGGCGTGCCACCTGTGGGTCCAGCGTCGGGTCGCTGACCCACAGATATTGGAGTTGCCGAGCCGTGCGACCCCTGCTCCGGGAGGTGTTCGCCTCCTGCGAAATGCCCCTGGATTTGCAGGCCTGGCTCTTCGGCGTCGGCCTCCATCCCGAGGCAGATAAAATAACAAGTGTGGCGAAGGCTACCATCTACAAGTACCATCTTGGTCTTCAGTTGGGTAATGCGAGTCAACACCTAGACCTGCCCACTCTGTGGGAGAGAACTCTCGCAGTCCACCGGTGGCGGTGTCTTTCCCGCAGTGGGCGCCACCAATGACGACTTGTATATATATATGTATATATTTGAGGTGAAATTCAGGACTCGAAACATTTACTAATGAATTGCCCAATTTTCCGGGTTTATAGGGAAAACAAGTTTGGTCGTATTGGACAGCCAGATGAATTTTGTAGACGATAAAGAGAGGTGAAAAAGTTTTGATCAATTTTGCAAATTTATTTACAACTTTCTTTTGAAATGGAAAAGGGAGAGGGAAACTTAGAAGGAAAAGATTGCGATGCTTGCTTTGTGTGTTTTGCTTTGTTGTTTGTTTTTCTCTTCGGGCAATTTTCTTTGGTTAATTATGTAAAATAATGAATTGAACAGGATTGTATATAGCCGATTTGTTGTGATGTAGAGAGAGGTATCGACGCAAATGTCTCTGAGTTTGGGACATCGCGTTTCATGATGTTAATAAATAATAATATTATATTTTCATATCTATTTATTCATATATTTATCATTATATAATCATATTTATTCATATTTATATTTCATAGGTATTTAACCCTATATAATCTTATTTGGACATTGAAATAAAGTAGGTTCAATCTCAATCTCTCTAACTACTTCTTAGAATAAAATATCTTCATATATATTTTCTCCCACTTTTAGTAAAAAATAATTTCACACTTCAAAATTCTTAAATCATTGAGAGAGAAATCATATAAAAATAAAAAAACATCTTATATAATATTTATTTTTCAAATATATTTTATTCTTTCCAATTTCTTTTAAAGCTGTTTAAAATGACACATGAATGACAGAGAGAAGATATTGATAAATTTTAAACAATATCGTGGCTCATATTAGAACACCTCTAGGTTAATTAACTCACATTGTTCTTTTATAAGATGGTAAAAATCGTTGTTTTCATTAAATCAGAATCACTTCATTAAAAAAAATCCGTCGAGTATTTGTATGCAAAGGCTCTTATCAAAGACATACTTAAAATTCAAAAAGTTATAAAAATAAGCAATGAAGAGTACTCCACATTCTTGGCTAATGAAAATTCTTAGCGCATCTCCTTCCAACAAAGAAACTTTGTTAGTTGATCAGGTCCCTTATATAGGTTTAATTAAAAGAGGTTTTTTTTTTGTTTGTAGTTGAGAGCAGAGGCTAAAGCAGCTTTTTGAGCCATCCCAATTAGTAACCGATTTGGTAAATAGAAAAGAGGTTAAAAAAATGTGAGGAAACTTGAAAATTTTGCTTCGTAAAGTTCTATTAATCAAGAAGTTGTTTAAAAAGAAGATATTTCACAGTGTAATCTAATACTTTCCTGATAGCACTTGTTGGCGTTAAAATTATAAATTTTCTAGAAAGGATTTTTAAATCTAGATAAAATGTAGAAAATACACGCCGTAATTTATTCATTAAACTTTCAATGCATACACTACTAGTTTAAAATATGCTAAAATATTATTTTTGTGATTTCATCTTTCTCTCATTTCTATTATTAATATAAGTGAAACATTTACTTTCTTGAATACATTATTGTTTATTCTTATAAAATTCTGCTTTTAAATTTGCTTTTATTTATTTTATTTTCAGATTTATTGCAGATTTTATTTATTTTTATATTTAAATGCATACACACAACAAGACACATAGCATTAAAAACGTAAATAAATAAATATATATATATATATATATATATATATATATATAATAAAAATGGCATATCCTGACCAGGAGCACATGTGCTTTACAGAAGGCAGAGCGCCATCTGGTGGAACAGAAATCAACTAAACATTGATTTAGCCTGTTCCCTGATATTTGGCCAACCCAATTTCTTGATAAATCAAGAAAAGCCATCCACGAACGCGTTTCGCGCTTTTTGGCGCTCGTCAGCGTGGACTAGGCTGTACCACTGCGACCAAAAAGATTTTTTGGTCCCAGTAGCTTCTTGAGAAACCAAGAAATGGGTATTTAAGGCCAAACTTGCGTAAATACGCTTAACACATGAAAAAACGAAAGAAAAAAATAAAAGATAAAAAGATCAGGTGTTGAAATCAATAATAAAAATGGCATATCCTGACCAGGAGCACATGTGCTTTACAGAAGGCAGAGCGCCATCTGGTGGAACAGAAATCAACTAAACATTGATTTAGCCTGTTCCCTGATATTTGGCCAACCCAATTTCTTGATAAATCAAGAAAAGCCATCCACGAACGCGTTTCGCGCTTTTTGGCGCTCGTCAGCGTGGACTAGGCTGTACCACTGCGACCAAAAAGATTTTTTGGTCCCAGTAGCTTCTTGAGAAACCAAGAAATGGGTATTTAAGGCCAAACTTGCGTAAATACGCTTAACACATGAAAAAACGAAAGAAAAAAATAAAAGATAAAAAGATCAGGTGTTGAAATCAATAATAAAAATGGCATATCCTGACCAGGAGCACATGTGCTTTACAGAAGGCAGAGCGCCATCTGGTGGAACAGAAATCAACTAAACATTGATTTAGCCTGTTCCCTGATATTTGGCCAACCCAATTTCTTGATAAATCAAGAAAAGCCATCCACGAACGCGTTTCGCGCTTTTTGGCGCTCGTCAGCGTGGACTAGGCTGTACCACTGCGACCAAAAAGATTTTTTGGTCCCAGTAGCTTCTTGAGAAACCAAGAAATGGGTATTTAAGGCCAAACTTGCGTAAATACGCTTAACACATGAAAAAACGAAAGAAAAAAATAAAAGATAAAAAGATCAGGTGTTGAAATCAATAATAAAAATGGCATATCCTGACCAGGAGCACATGTGCTTTACAGAAGGCAGAGCGCCATCTGGTGGAACAGAAATCAACTAAACATTGATTTAGCCTGTTCCCTGATATTTGGCCAACCCAATTTCTTGATAAATCAAGAAAAGCCATCCACGAACGCGTTTCGCGCTTTTTGGCGCTCGTCAGCGTGGACTAGGCTGTACCACTGCGACCAAAAAGATTTTTTGGTCCCAGTAGCTTCTTGAGAAACCAAGAAATGGGTATTTAAGGCCAAACTTGCGTAAATACGCTTAACACATGAAAAAACGAAAGAAAAAAATAAAAGATAAAAAGATCAGGTGTTGAAATCAATAATAAAAATGGCATATCCTGACCAGGAGCACATGTGCTTTACAGAAGGCAGAGCGCCATCTGGTGGAACAGAAATCAACTAAACATTGATTTAGCCTGTTCCCTGATATTTGGCCAACCCAATTTCTTGATAAATCAAGAAAAGCCATCCACGAACGCGTTTCGCGCTTTTTGGCGCTCGTCAGCGTGGACTAGGCTGTACCACTGCGACCAAAAATATTTTTTGGTCCCAGTAGCTTCTTGAGAAACCAAGAAATGGGTATTTAAGGCCAAACTTGCGTAAATACGCTTAACACATGAAAAAACGAAAGAAAAAAATAAAAGATAAAAAGATCAGGTGTTGAAATCAATAATAAAAATGGCATATCCTGACCAGGAGCACATGTGCTTTACAGAAGGCAGAGCGCCATCTGGTGGAACAGAAATCAACTAAACATTGATTTAGCCTGTTCCCTGATATTTGGCCAACCCAATTTCTTGATAAATCAAGAAAAGCCATCCACGAACGCGTTTCGCGCTTTTTGGCGCTCGTCAGCGTGGACTAGGCTGTACCACTGCGACCAAAAAGATTTTTTGGTCCCAGTAGCTTCTTGAGAAACCAAGAAATGGGTATTTAAGGCCAAACTTGCGTAAATACGCTTAACACATGAAAAAACGAAAGAAAAAAATAAAAGATAAAAAGATCAGGTGTTGAAATCAATAATAAAAATGGCATATCCTGACCAGGAGCACATGTGCTTTACAGAAGGCAGAGCGCCATCTGGTGGAACAGAAATCAACTAAACATTGATTTAGCCTGTTCCCTGATATTTGGCCAACCCAATTTCTTGATAAATCAAGAAAAGCCATCCACGAACGCGTTTCGCGCTTTTTGGCGCTCGTCAGCGTGGACTAGGCTGTACCACTGCGACCAAAAAGATTTTTTGGTCCCAGTAGCTTCTTGAGAAACCAAGAAATGGGTATTTAAGGCCAAACTTGCGTAAATACGCTTAACACATGAAAAAACGAAAGAAAAAAATAAAAGATAAAAAGATCAGGTGTTGAAATCAATAATAAAAATGGCATATCCTGACCAGGAGCACATGTGCTTTACAGAAGGCAGAGCGCCATCTGGTGGAACAGAAATCAACTAAACATTGATTTAGCCTGTTCCCTGATATTTGGCCAACCCAATTTCTTGATAAATCAAGAAAAGCCATCCACGAACGCGTTTCGCGCTTTTTGGCGCTCGTCAGCGTGGACTAGGCTGTACCACTGCGACCAAAAAGATTTTTTGGTCCCAGTAGCTTCTTGAGAAACCAAGAAATGGGTATTTAAGGCCAAACTTGCGTAAATACGCTTAACACATGAAAAAACGAAAGAAAAAAATAAAAGATAAAAAGATCAGGTGTTGAAATCAATAATAAAAATGGCATATCCTGACCAGGAGCACATGTGCTTTACAGAAGGCAGAGCGCCATCTGGTGGAACAGAAATCAACTAAACATTGATTTAGCCTGTTCCCTGATATTTGGCCAACCCAATTTCTTGATAAATCAAGAAAAGCCATCCACGAACGCGTTTCGCGCTTTTTGGCGCTCGTCAGCGTGGACTAGGCTGTACCACTGCGACCAAAAATATTTTTTGGTCCCAGTAGCTTCTTGAGAAACCAAGAAATGGGTATTTAAGGCCAAACTTGCGTAAATACGCTTAACACATGAAAAAACGAAAGAAAAAAATAAAAGATAAAAAGATCAGGTGTTGAAATCAATAATAAAAATGGCATATCCTGACCAGGAGCACATGTGCTTTACAGAAGGCAGAGCGCCATCTGGTGGAACAGAAATCAACTAAACATTGATTTAGCCTGTTCCCTGATATTTGGCCAACCCAATTTCTTGATAAATCAAGAAAAGCCATCCACGAACGCGTTTCGCGCTTTTTGGCGCTCGTCAGCGTGGACTAGGCTGTACCACTGCGACCAAAAAGATTTTTTGGTCCCAGTAGCTTCTTGAGAAACCAAGAAATGGGTATTTAAGGCCAAACTTGCGTAAATACGCTTAACACATGAAAAAACGAAAGAAAAAATAAAAGATAAAAAGATCAGGTGTTGAAATCAATAATAAAAATGGCATATCCTGACCAGGAGCACATGTGCTTTACAGAAGGCAGAGCGCCATCTGGTGGAACAGAAATCAACTAAACATTGATTTAGCCTGTTCCCTGATATTTGGCCAACCCAATTTCTTGATAAATCAAGAAAAGCCATCCACGAACGCGTTTCGCGCTTTTTGGCGCTCGTCAGCGTGGACTAGGCTGTACCACTGCGACCAAAAAGATTTTTTGGTCCCAGTAGCTTCTTGAGAAACCAAGAAATGGGTATTTAAGGCCAAACTTGCGTAAATACGCTTAACACATGAAAAAACGAAAGAAAAAAATAAAAGATAAAAAGATCAGGTGTTGAAATCAATAATAAAAATGGCATATCCTGACCAGGAGCACATGTGCTTTACAGAAGGCAGAGCGCCATCTGGTGGAACAGAAATCAACTAAACATTGATTTAGCCTGTTCCCTGATATTTGGCCAACCCAATTTCTTGATAAATCAAGAAAAGCCATCCACGAAGCCATTCAGGGAACAGGCTAAATCAATGTTTAGTTGATTTCTGTTCCACCAGATGGCGCTCTGCCTTCTGTAAAGCACATGTGCTCCTGGTCAGGATATGCCATTTTTATTATTGATTTCAACACCTGATCTTTTTATCTTTTATTTTTTTCTTTCGTTTTTTCATGTGTTAAGCGTATTTACGCAAGTTTGGCCTTAAATACCCATTTCTTGGTTTCTCAAGAAGCTACTGGGACCAAAAAATCTTTTTGGTCGCAGTGGTACAGCCTAGTCCACGCTGACGAGCGCCAAAAAGCGCGAAACGCGTTCGTGGATGGCTTTTCTTGATTTATCAAGAAATTGGGTTGGCCAAATATCAGGGAACAGGCTAAATCAATGTTTAGTTGATTTCTGTTCCACCAGATGGCGCTCTGCCTTCTGTAAAGCACATGTGCTCCTGGTCAGGATATGCCATTTTTATTATTGATTTCAACACCTGATCTTTTTATCTTTTATTTTTTTCTTTCGTTTTTTCATGTGTTAAGCGTATTTACGCAAGTTTGGCCTTAAATACCCATTTCTTGGTTTCTCAAGAAGCTACTGGGACCAAAAAATCTTTTTGGTCGCAGTGGTACAGCCTAGTCCACGCTGACGAGCGCCAAAAAGCGCGAAACGCGTTCGTGGATGGCTTTTCTTGATTTATCAAGAAATTGGGTTGGCCAAATATCAGGGAACAGGCTAAATCAATGTTTAGTTGATTTCTGTTCCACCAGATGGCGCTCTGCCTTCTGTAAAGCACATGTGCTCCTGGTCAGGATATGCCATTTTTATTATTGATTTCAACACCTGATCTTTTTATCTTTTATTTTTTTCTTTCGTTTTTTCATGTGTTAAGCGTATTTACGCAAGTTTGGCCTTAAATACCCATTTCTTGGTTTCTCAAGAAGCTACTGGGACCAAAAAATCTTTTTGGTCGCAGTGGTACAGCCTAGTCCACGCTGACGAGCGCCAAAAAGCGCGAAACGCGTTCGTGGATGGCTTTTCTTGATTTATCAAGAAATTGGGTTGGCCAAATATCAGGGAACAGGCTAAATCAATGTTTAGTTGATTTCTGTTCCACCAGATGGCGCTCTGCCTTCTGTAAAGCACATGTGCTCCTGGTCAGGATATGCCATTTTTATTATTGATTTCAACACCTGATCTTTTTATCTTTTATTTTTTTCTTTCGTTTTTTCATGTGTTAAGCGTATTTACGCAAGTTTGGCCTTAAATACCCATTTCTTGGTTTCTCAAGAAGCTACTGGGACCAAAAAATCTTTTTGGTCGCAGTGGTACAGCCTAGTCCACGCTGACGAGCGCCAAAAAGCGCGAAACGCGTTCGTGGATGGCTTTTCTTGATTTATCAAGAAATTGGGTTGGCCAAATATCAGGGAACAGGCTAAATCAATGTTTAGTTGATTTCTGTTCCACCAGATGGCGCTCTGCCTTCTGTAAAGCACATGTGCTCCTGGTCAGGATATGCCATTTTTATTATTGATTTCAACACCTGATCTTTTTATCTTTTATTTTTTTCTTTCGTTTTTTCATGTGTTAAGCGTATTTACGCAAGTTTGGCCTTAAATACCCATTTCTTGGTTTCTCAAGAAGCTACTGGGACCAAAAAATCTTTTTGGTCGCAGTGGTACAGCCTAGTCCACGCTGACGAGCGCCAAAAAGCGCGAAACGCGTTCGTGGATGGCTTTTCTTGATTTATCAAGAAATTGGGTTGGCCAAATATCAGGGAACAGGCTAAATCAATGTTTAGTTGATTTCTGTTCCACCAGATGGCGCTCTGCCTTCTGTAAAGCACATGTGCTCCTGGTCAGGATATGCCATTTTTATTATTGATTTCAACACCTGATCTTTTTATCTTTTATTTTTTTCTTTCGTTTTTTCATATATATATATATGAGAAAACAATAGAAAAAAATAAAAGATAAAATATAAGTGGGTCAGGTGGATGGCTTTTCTTGATTCATCAAGAAATTGGGTTGGCCAAATATCACGGAGCAAGCTAAATAAACGTTTAGTTTATTCTTGCTCCACTAGATGGCGCTCTGCCATCTAAAAAGCACATGTGCTCGTGGTCAGGAGATGCCTTCTTTATTTTTAATATATATATATATTTTTTTTTTCGCTTTTTAAATTTTTTAAAAAGTTTTTTCCTTTATTAATATTTATGTATATACTAGTTGTTTTTACAATGTACTTATTACTTTGTTTTTGGTTCATTTTATAGGTTTTTCAAATTATAAAGTTTTATTTTCAGCCGTTTTCTTTCTGTTAATTTTGAATAAGGATTAAGGGGGTCGGTAGAAGGGTGATCTAAACCATTGGTTTTCAACCGCTACGACCCGGGATCGAATCCCGCACTGGGCACTTTATTCTGATTAGAAAAATGCTTCAATGGCCCCCGATTCTTGCAAAGGTCCAACCCCACCAATGAGTGAAAGTAATCAAACGGGGCTCTGGCACATTTGTAAGTGCAAAGTCGAACTGTTTTTCACATGTATAGACATGTGGGGCACTTACAGTAAAAGTAGTCGCCAACATCTACCCACCATGATCATCATGGCCTGGACATTGTGTGTATAAAGGATAATAATTATTTTAAAAAAGATAAGAATCAGGTTAGGTAAGGTTTGATTAGAATCAGTTAACTGATCTAATACGTCTTTGTTGTTTAATTCGTGACAAAACTCACACTTCGCAGTAATGGATTTTAGCGGTAAAAAGAGATGTCCTGGACTCAACAACACCAACCAATAAATGCCACACCTCACTACAACGCGGCATTATGGTTTATGAGCCATCGTCTATGATAGGAGTTCACCTCTGATCCCAATTAAGGATACTATGACGGCTCAGCGATACGTGGATGACGTGCTGCGGCCGGTGATGCTTCCTTTACTTCAGGAAGTACCCAACTCTCCACCATTGCCGGTTCCAAGCCCGGATGAAAAAGGAGGAGGGGGAGCAGTAACAAGCTCACTAAAAAACCTGGGCTCAGCTGGCCCGGCTGATAGTACCCTGTAAGGGCTCCTAATTCAGGGATACAGGATGAGAAGCGTTTGTACTCCATGTTAGGAGCGGCTGCACATGGCGTCTGTTCCTCATGTCAGAGGCGGCTCTTTATTTTAGAGCTAAGTCGGCCTGCTACTGAGTAGTGCTCCCAGTCTTAATAACAAAGGCAGACGCATTCTACTTCACCCAATCATGATGGTTGTCAGGCTTTACGAGCTTTATACCCTAATATGATTGAGTGGAGATAAGAAAGAAGGAGAAGAAGAGAGGAATTTTCCAGAAGGATAACGTCCGACATTACACAGCACGCATCAGCAACATGTCCTGCATAAAAATATCGGTGCTTCCATGGCCACCAGTCTCTCCTGATTTCTCACCTATAAAACTCGTCTGGGACCTAATTGGACGTGGTTTGCGTGTGCTGCCACAGCCGCGTTCAGAAGATGAACTGTGGCTGATGGTTGACAGGGAATGGGCAGCCATCCCTCAAGACACCATCCGCACGCTCTTTGAATCAGTACCAAGACGTGTTGCTTCCTACATAGCCGTCCGCGGTGATCCCAAAACATATTGAGTGGACGGCGATGTCATTCAGTATATAAATGTATTCTGTTCTAATAAATATCATTTATTGTTTACTACTGGTACTCTCTTAATGCAGATTTTCACACAAATTCTTGGTGTTGCAATTAAGTGTCACAAAGTGTACTTTTATGGCTGACCAACATACGTTGTATAATGTGTGTGCAATGTCAACCGTTATCAAAAATGTAATTCCTTTTGAGCATATCTGAATACAAATTCAATTAGCTTGTGGCATCACCATTCACAAATTTTGATCAAGTAAGATTTAGAGTTAATTGTTTTAACGCATTAACGCATTATAATGTTATAAATTATATGGATTCTCTCAGAGAGATTTGACGTCCAAGTGGAACATAATGAGATAACGTGACAAGAAGTTGGATGACAGCCACTAATTATGGCCTCTCTCACTAATGAGGCTATAAATTTACTTTTGACCTGGGACCTGGGATTTTCTTCTAACCTTAGATATCTCAGGAAAATCTATGGCTTCTGGATTTATGATTCGGTATACTTCTTGTGTGTTTCTTGCGTGGTTCTTGTATGTTTCTTGCGTGATTCTTGTAAGTTTCTTGCATGATTCTTGTCTGATTTTATATCATTATTGTTTATTACTTGTATATTTCTTGTCTATTTTTAAAAGCTTTTATTTAACTTACCTCCATGTCTGTCCACAAATCTTGTAATCGATATTTTAGTATACTTTTAGAGCACTTAGAAATCTGAAATTTGATACACTTGTTAAGGTCTGAAGACAAGGCAAGTTGACAAATTTTCATAGATATGCCAGGAACATCTTTGGCTTCTGGTTTTATGATTCGGTATAATTCTTGTCTGTTTCTTGCGTGATTCTTGTCTGTTTATTATACCATTCTTGTTTTTCTTCTTGAATGATTTTTGTCTATTTTTAAAAGCTTTTATTTAACTTACCTCCATGTGTGTCTGTCCACAAATCTTGTAATCAATTTTTAGTATACTTCTAGAGCACGTAGTAATCTCGAAAATTGGTACACTAATTAGAACCTGATGACAATTTAAGGTGACAAATTTCTAGATTTCGCGGTTGTCAGACTTCGAGGTTGTGTGCGTGCGTATATATTCAAATATAAAAGGTATCGCTAAAATTAATGTCAATTTTCAATAATAGATGGCCGTAGGTTGATAATGACAATATTTAATATGCAAAATATATAGAAAAAATATTGCTTTTCCTTCAATACCTAAATATACCAGCAGTGACATCCAAACATGATGTCATTCGAACCACTGGGGAAAACACAGCATCTCTCCAAAGTATGTCCGTATGTGTTGGTTCAAGCTTTCTAAAACGGGTAATTTGCCTTCTTTAGTGAATCTGTTCGTTCTGCTTAACGATGATAAAATGATGCGCTGTTAAATTTAAAAAAAGGCACAAATATAATTTTGCACTTTAATATCATCCTACCGCATTTTTTGGAAAAAAAAATACACACATGAACAAGCCTTAAGGAAGTTGTACCTTTCAAAATGTATATCGGGATTCAGATAATAATTCTTAAAGATATTTGATACACACACACAGAGACCTTTATTGAATACACACGATATACCCAAGTGTGGACAACAAAATTGTTTCCTTCACAAAAAAAAAAAAAAAACAGCCGACCGGTAACATCTAAATATGAAACTTCGTTTGTCTATGAATATATATGCTAAAATGTACAACTTATTCAAGTTTTGTTTATGAGTGCAAATGAAATTATTTTAAATTTTGATGAATTTCTAACAACCGGGCTTCTATAGCTAATCATTTGCTGGTCAGAATATAAATTGTATAAAATAATTAATTAACTCAAGATAATTTAATCACTTTAACGCCAAAATAAACCAATCAAAAATATTTCTCTAAACTATAATCGCCATTATAATATCATTCTACTTTCCTATGTATCTATAATGCGTTATATAAAAATGGAGTTAGAAGAAAATTTATATATGTGACAGCATTAAATATTTGCCAAAGACCTCTCATTAAAACGCTGTTGACATTAGAAATTATTTTTTTTTGTGGGTGCTAGTAGGGGGAAAAAGAAGAGAAAATAAATTGAGGTTAAACAATTAGAGTTTGGATATTTGCCAAGAAATGATAGGAGGCTTTGTTGTGACGTGTTAGATGGGGAATTGAAACATAATGGTCTAACCTTCAATTGTTTATAGATAGTGAAGCAACACCAACAACACACACACAACAAGTCGTTTATTGAGGACCTATGCCCTATACAGGATTCGCCTAGGTACCTATCTATATAGTGAAGCCTTTAATTTAGAACGAATTGAGAAATTAAATTGATATTTCACAGAATTAAAAATTGAAGCTTAAGTTTTATTTCATATATATATTTGAAATAAAACGGCATATCCTGACCAGGAGCACATGGGCTTTACAGAAAGCAGAGCGCCATCTGGTGGATCAGAAATCAACTAAACATTGATTTAGCCTGTTCCCTGATATTTGGCCAACCCAATTTCTCGATTTATCATATTCAGGATATGCTTTTTTATTTTTAATATCAACACCTGACCTTTTCATTTTTTTTCTATCATTTTTTCATATATATATAAATGTATATATACAGATGTATATATTAACATAAAGCAATAACGCGCCATCTATACATATAAAATAAAATGATTTAAAAGCGCGAATGTTTCTTTTATACATAAAACGAACTTCTACTGTCCTTACTGCGATGAAAAAATATATTGGGAGGGCTTGGCTCATCAGTGGTGAACCCTCCCAGCGGTTTCGCCAATTTAATCCACCAGACCACTTCTCAGAGCTCTAATACTGTATTGGATCATTCTGCTTTTATATGCTACACTGAAGGAGGGAATCTTAGAAATGGTTTTCAAGTAAACTATGGACATAAGCTTATAGGACAGTAGAATTACATCCAAATGTTTGCTTCGAGCAATGCTCTTCAGCAAACTATAAAGACAAGGCCATTAGGAATATATTAACACAAAGCAATAACGCGCCATCTATACATATAAAATAAATGGATTTAAAAGCGCGAATGTTTCTTTTATACATAAAACGAACTTCTACTGTCCTTACTGCGATGAAAAATATATTGGGAGGGCTTGGCTCATCAGTGGTGAACCCTCCCAGCGGTTTCGCCAATTTAATCCACCAGACCGCTTCTCAGAGCTCTAATACTGTAGTTCGTTTTATGTATAAAAGAAACATTCGCGCTTTTAAATCCATTTATTTTATATGTATAGATGGCGCGTTATTGCTTTTTGTTAATCTATTCCTAATGGCCTTGTCTTTATAGTTTGCTGAAGAGCATTGTTCGAAGCAAACATTTGGATGTAATTCTACTGTCCTATAAGCTTATGTCCATAGTTTACTTGAAACCCATTTCTAAGATTTCCTCCTTCAGTGTAGCATATAAAAGCAGAATGATCCAATACAGTATTAGAGCTCTGAGAAGCGGCCTGGTGGATTAAATTGGCGAAACCGCTGGGAGGGTTCACCACTGATGAGCCAAGCCCTCCCAATATATTTTTTCATCGCAGTAAGGACAGTAGAAGTTCGTTTTATGTATAAAAGAAACATTCGCGCTTTTAAATCATTTTATTTTAGATGTATATATATGTTATCGTTTTCAGGGTAGACGCGCCTAACCGAGTTATGCAAATGATGTAAAATGCGCAGCTCTCGTGCGCACATGGAGTAAGATATAAGGGAAGGAACTTGCAGAAAGGACAGTATTCGTGTCGTTATTTCTTCAAGGAAAATTATTGTAGAAATTTTGTTCTTGTGTCAAAAGACACGTGTAATAACAGAGAATGCCAGGTCATCGTAAACGGAGGCAGTTCAAGCAGACAGACGCTTTTACGAGGGGCATGGTGATCGGACTGAAAAGGGCAGGTTGGTCCATACGTCAAATCGCAGCTGATACACACCTTGGTGCGTCCACGGTGCACCGACTGTGGAGAAGATGGTTGGAACAAGGAAATGTGGCAATTTATAGGAATGTCGGTGCAACCAGAGTGACGTCAGCACGTGTGGATCGGCGTATCCTTCGACAAGCAGTGGCGGCCCCACAAGCCACTTGTACCGCCATCCTGCAACATGTGCAAGACACCCTAGATCATTCCATCTAGACCAGAACCATTTCCCGTCGATTGGTTGCTAATGGCTTGCACTCATGCCGTCCGCTAAGAAGACTGCCATTGACCCCACCGAATAGGCGCCAACGTTTGGAATGGTGCCGGGCTAGGTCGACGTGGATGACGGGATGGCACAGGGTCGTATTCTCAGATGAGTGGCGTTTCTGCTTGTCCAGTTATAGTCGCCGTGTACGCGTGTGGCGTCGAATTGGAGAAAGGTCCAATCCGGCAGCAATTGTGGAACGCCCCACCGTGCGACAACGTGGAATCATGGTTTGGGGCGCAATCGCGTATGATTCCAGGTCACCTTTACTTCGTATTCAGGGCACTATGACGGCCCAACGATACGTTGATGATGTGCTGCGACCGGTGTCACTCCCCTACCTTCAGGGGGTACCCAATGCCCTTTATCAACAGGATAACGCCCGACCGCACACTGCTCGCATTAGCCAACAAGCTCTGCAAGATGTACAGATGCTTCCCTGGCCACCGTACTCTCCTGATTTCTCACCAATCGAGCACGTCTGGGACATCATTGGACGCCGTTTGCATGCCTTGCCACAGCCGCGTTCAGAAGACGAACTGTGGCAAATGGTTGAGAGGGAATGGAGAGCCATCCCTCAGGACGCCATCCGTACTCTGATTGACTCTCTACCTAGACGTGTTGCTGCGTGCATCGCCCTCCGCGGTGGTCCTACTTGCTAATAATCCGACGCCGTTCTCGCTCTGTATTATGACTATCATTTTGAAATAAAGATCACTTATTGTTCGTCCCTGTCTCTCTCTGTCTGCCGAGTTTCATCACTTTCTGGCCACTATTTCTTGGTGTTCCACTTTCAAAGTCACGCAGTGTATGTACAAATCAGTTTGACTTCCGCATCTACGAAATGCCAGAGACTCGTTTAATCACTTGCTCTCACTGGTAGAGTTGGACCTTTGCAAAAATGTGTGTCAATTGAAATATTTTTTTTTTTAGAAAACCATGCCCAATGCGGGATTCGAATTCATTCTTGGTAGTCGAGCATTAAGGATGCGTACCCTACTATAAACTAAAAGCTATTTTATTCAAACTAAACTATAAGAACAAAAGTTATATATAGCTATAAATAATAATGAGCTATATAAACGTACAATATTGATAAATAAATAATATATTAACATTCACAGATGAAAACATTCTGCCATTGTTGACAATTCATCAGTAATATGCAACTAGCGTAATATGCAAAAAGTAAGGGCCACTAAGGAAGGTATTTAGTTGAATGAATACTATGAACTGAAATATAAAAACAAATATTACCATAGAGCTATAAATAATAATGAGTTATAAACATAAATATTAATTAATATGATGTGTAAATACGGCGAATCCTATATGGGGCGGAATGCCCTAAATAAAGGCTTTTGTTTGTTGTAAATATTAATTAATAAATAAATAATATATTAACATTCACAGAAAAAACATTCTGTCATTGTTGACAATTCATCAGTGATATGCAACTAGCGTAATATGCAAAAAAGAAAGAAGGCCACTTAGTAAGGTATTTAGTTGAATGAATACTATGAACTGAACTATAGACCGAAGGTACCACATAACTATAAATAAAAATAAGCTATATAAACGTATAATATTTATTTATGAATAAATAATATTAACACAAAGCAATAACGCGCCATCTATACATATAAAATGAAAGGATTTAAAAGCGCGAATGTTTCTTTTATACACAATACAAACTTCTACTGTCCTTACTGCGGTGAAACTCATAATATATTAATATTCATAGAATAAAATGACTCTGCCATTGTTGACAATTCATCAGTAATATGCAACTAGCGTAATATGCAAAAAGGAAATAAGGCCACTAAGGAAGGTGTTTAGTTGAATAAATACTATGAACTGAACTATAAAAACAAAGGTTACCACATAACTATAAATAATAATGAGTTATAAACATAATTATCATAAATAAATAAACAATATATTAATATTCACAGAAAAAAATAAAGATCCTGCCATTGTTAACAATTCATCAGTAATATGCAACTAGCGTAATATGCAAAAAGGAAAAGCCACTAAAGAAGATATTTAGATGAAGTTATTTAACAATAAAAATAAATTTTGCCATATAGCAATAAATAAAAATTAGCTATATAAGCGTACAATATTTATTAATAAATAAATAACCTATTAGTATTTCAGGGAAAAAAAAGATTCTGCCATTGTTGATAATTCATCAGTAATATGCAACTAGCGTAATATGCAAAAGGAAAGGCCACTAAGTAAGATATTTAAATGAAGTTATTTAACAATGAAAAGTAATTTTGCCATATAGTAATAAATAAAAATTAGCTATATAAACGTACAGTATTTATTAATAAAAAATAACCTATTAGTATTTCAAGAAAAAAAAGATTCTGTCATTGTTGACAATTCATCAGCAATATGCAACTAGCGTAATATGCAAAAGGGAAAGAAGGAAGGTATTTAGATGAATGGCAGAGCTATCAATATAGAAGGAATGTCGAGCTGGAATTGAGTTAGGTCAGGATAGCGGTCAGCACCTGCCATCTCAGCGATTTGGTCAGATTTGGGATGCCATTAAATCTTCCAGCCACCTCGGCACTTTCCACAACGTCCCCATCTATTTACATGCACACCTAGCTCGGTGTGAAACCCCTCTATTTATATTTATATTTACCACAGAACCTCTCGTAAGCGACCTATCTGAAAATTTGATACCTCCTTAAGCGCCCATCTTTGTGAAAAAATGAAATAAACATTATTCTATTCAGTAAATAGAGCAATTCATATTTATAACATAAGATAATAAAAAGACATATATTGGATTGAATAAAAGGTTTATTTTGTCAATATTCTTGTTGGCTGAACGCCAACCTTTATCAAGGCATTACATATTTGTATAAATAAGTATGGTACTGAGTTTGTTTATGGAAAAATATAATGCCTTGATGAAGGTTGGCATTCAGCCAACCGAAATATTGGCAAATAAATATCATAATCAATCAAATATATGTCTTTACATTATTCTATAACAAATCTTTTAAGAGAGTATGTATTTATTTTATGATTTAGGTAACATTTTTTTGAAGATTCTTCTGTTTAGTTTTCAAAGTGGATCAATAATACCTAAACCGCGTCCATTATCTACCCTGACTTTTGAATATTTAATGTTTTTAAATTACATGTTCACCAGAAATATAACAATCATTTATCAACATTTTCTTCAATTATATAAATAAACATACTTATACAAATCTTCCCAATATTATGATGCATTATCGCGCCATTTGTTAGAAGAATTTGAAACTATATTAGACGCGTATGATTCTCTTTAAAATTAAACAATTTACTACTTCCCTTACGGCAATCATAAATTAATTAATGACTGATGAGCGAGGTCCTCCCATTAATTTATCATTGCAGAATAGGCATAAAAAATTGTTTAATTTAAAAAAGAACCATACGTCTATTTTCAATTTCTTATACTCAAAAAGCCCTCTCTACCTACACCTTCAAATATATAATATTCAATAACATAAGTTGCGTTATTTTGTTGAAATTGTTAGGCATTTGTGTGTTCTTGCAGTATTATGCATATACTGTAGTTGGAATGAAAATGGTTTAAAATAACATAAGAGGAATTGATTTGAACATAACTTTTGGATCAAATTATCACCTTTTGTAGTGTGTTACTATTTAATTATAAATGCAAAACGTTTGAAAATAGTTAAAATTGGGCATATTTTCTATTTTTAATTATCAGGTTTAGATAATAGCCTTTACTTGCATGCTAAGTTTCATGTTATACTCCTATTTCTTTCATAGGTATATAACCTACTGGTTTAATTAGTGTATATTCACTCATGGACCCAGAACTTATAGAAGTTGTACATTTCAGCATGTATATCGGGATTCAGATAATAACTTTCTGAAATATATTTGATATACAGTGACCTTTATTGAAGATATACGAGATAAACAAATGTATGAATGAAATTGCCTCGGTCTCTAAAAAAAAAAAACAGATAATCGGCGAATCAAAATATGAAACATTTTAAATTCTTGTCCATTAGTGTACATGCTAGAGAATATTATTTTAGTTATAACTTGAAATATTATTCAAATATATTATTAAATCATGGTTCAATATTTATAATTTTATTTCGACTCAGAGCGCTATGTCCCCCTAAGCAAACTTGCACTATAAAGGTAAACTGAACATTGAAAGAAAAGAAAAAAAGATTATATTCAAATATGAACATTGAAAGAAAAGAAAGAAAGATACTATGAATATATGTACAATGGTTCAATATGATCATATAGATTAAAATAAATTGAATTCAATATTTGAAATTCAAGCTAAAAGGGGGAAAAAGACAAAATATTCGCTACAATTTATGCATGAAAAAAGACGTTGACCAATCTTCATAAGTGGTCCTTCTCTCCCATTCACAATTAGGGGAAGTGTTCACAAGTGGGATTTATCCCGGCGGTGGCTATTGGTTTCCTCCAGACCACTTAATTTGACACTTAGAAACTTCTAAATTGACAACTTACATTCTCTTCTATTATTCAATACGTCTTAAACCAAGAACTCTGTTCGGTGTTTCCTTGAGTGAACTTTTAATCGATTGTATAATGGATAAATACCTATTTCTGATTTCTAAGATCAAATTTCAAATATTTCTTGAAAATGAAGACACTTCGGCTAGTAAATCTTTTTTATTACCTCGACGTTTCGACAAAAATAATTTATCCTCGTCAGGTGCAAATAAAAATTTAAAAAAATTGGCAAGGCGTTAAAAATATAAAGAGAATCATTTTTAACGCCTTGCCAAATGTTTCAATTTTTATTTGCTCCTGACGAGGACAAAAGATTTTTGTCAAAACGTCGAGGTAATACAAAGATTTACTGGTCGAAGTATCTTTATTTTCAAGAAATTTGAATGCCAGCCAGGCAGCCTTTATCTTTACGAAATTTCAAATAGTCTAACTGAATTTGAATGATAAATCAATTTACTCCTATATGGTCATTAATTTATATTCTACGATATGGAGTTTGAAACCCTCCACATAAACAAACAACTATACAGAATTTTACTTTTCCATATATAAATTTAAAAATGTCCGTCATATGAAAGATCTTAACCACACAACAGGATAGATATTATTATATTTTTTATATAATTATTGTCATTAACATTATCGTCTAAACTCATAGACAACATAAGGAAGGTGTACCCTTAACATGTATATCGGGATTCAGATAATAACCCTGAAATATATTTTATACACAGTAAACACTTTTGAAGACATACGAGATAACCAAGTGTGAACAAAATTGCCTCTGTCTCATTTAAATTATTTTTATTTTAAAATTGATCGATTTTAAAACATTGGTTCTATATAATAGTGTTACATTCATGCCAATTTTAACGATATTCTAGTAGTTCCTTATAAGTGTAAAACTTTGTATTTCTACATGGCCACCAGTGCCATCTCGGAATGCAATAGTTCAAATGAGTAAATCCACTCACCTCCCGCAGCTTTCGCTCGGCATCTTGAGGATCCCTTGTGTACTCCGTCATCCCCTAGTGGCTTGAGGAATCCACACTCATCTCACTCTGGAACATCACCTTCGTCAGCATCACAGTACATATCATAATCATTAGGTATAGCTATATAACATCACAGTATCAATTATCAACATTATATAGATATAGCTGTACCATAGCATATGTCAATATCATTCAGAATGTATATCAGCATCATTATTATATGTATAGCTGTAACATCGCACCTGCGCCAATATCTCTCAGAGCGTATATCATCATCATTAATATATGGATAGCTGTAATATCACAGTATATAGATGGATAATTTGCCGGAAGGAAATAATATTACCATAATATAATTATTATATTATAAAATTATTATAATATAATTTATTCGGGAACAAAGTCCGCCCTAGACTGACGAGGGCCATTAGCCCGAAACCATGGTCTCTAGATGGACGCTTCTCAGTTTGCCAAAGCTAGTGTCGTGGCTTTGTCAACGACCTGAGGCCGCTAGTTTGCGGCGACGGTCAATAGATGGCGTCAGGTTTTGACATTTATTTTGACGGGAGATGCGCTCTATGCTTCTATGGATCACATTTTATATTATCATTATAGGGGGTCGGTGGAAGGATGGTCTAAACCGTTGGTTTTCTACCGCTACGACCCGGGTTATATTCCCGCATTTGGCACTTCTTACTGATTGAAAAAATAAATACTCCAATGACTCCGATTCTTGTAAAAGTCCAACCCCACCAGCGAATGCAAGTGATCAAACGGGGGTACATTTGTAAGTGCAAAGTCGAACTGTTTTTCACATGTGTAGACATGTGCGCTTACAGTAAAAGCAATCGCCTATTTCCTCCTACCATAATTATCAAGGTCTGTATCACATGTACTAGGGATAAGTAAACAAAATATTATCATGGATAGCTGTAACATTACAGTATATATTATCATAACCATCATGAATAAACTCTCCTATAACGCGATTAATGTGTTCCGTGTTGTATGAAATCGCGTTGTACGAAATAAAACTTGTTTAACGCGAATGTTGTTAGGGTAAATTGTTTTATTTTATAACGCGTTATACGAAAATTCGCGTTGTATAAATAAGTTTGTCGCAATTTTTTCATCGCGTTGTACGAAATCGCGTTGTAAAAACTCGCGTTATAGGAGAGTCTACGGTATAAATATATATGCATATTTGTAACATCATATTTGTCAACATCACAGAACACCGGGTAGTTGGCGTTCTGCGCTCCATAGAACATTATCACCATAATTTATTTCAACAGTATCTTCATTAATCTTTTTCAAATTCAAAATAAAATATATTTACTCATAAAAACTCGTATTCTTTAATGATAACCCATCTGTGTTTTTTTCACACATATAATATATAATACAGTAGAACTTGAACAGGGTTCACCACTGATCAACCAGACCCTCCCATTAATTTTTCCATTGCAGTAAGAGCAGTAGAAATTGTTTAATTTTCAAATGAATCTTACGCGTCTATAATAGTTTCGAATATTCGCAGTAAAACTTGGATAATTCAAACGTATTTAATTCCCAAAGGTCTTTAATTCGAAAATATTTATTCAAAACGTTTTTAATTCAAAATTTTGTGTAATTCGATAATTATTTGGTCCCTTAGACTTCGAATTATCAAAATTCGATTATATATATATTAATTAAAAATAAAAAGTGATAATTCCATAAGAAACACTGGTAGATTTCTTAAAACTTGGCAATAATATATAGGCTATTTTAAATGATATACACCAAATAATTTAAAAATGAAAATAATATAAATTTAGCTATTTTTTGTGACGTTTTGCGCACTAACAATTTAACCATTCTTTTAACGCATAAGAAGTGAATTTTATCCAAACTCCATGTTTTTCATCAATTTCTTCTAGATATAGCACTTTCTATTTCAACTGATCTATTTAGAAAACGATTTAAATTTATAAAACAGACCCATAGCAAAATCTATTTAATAAATGTAACATATTGAAAATACCCAGGCAAAAAGGGAAAACAACAAAAAAAAAAGTTTATTTATATATTCACAGATAATTTATTTTAATATAAATATAATAAATAAATTTGACTACCGACCATTTACCAAGTAAGGGCCTCTTATATTAGACAGGAGCGTGCGTCTAATGAATTGTCAGACGAAATCCTACATCAGGTCGTTTGCTAAATTGCACTCGTTATAGGCGTCTGTTCAAATATTTGCTGCCTGCCCCATAATATTTCGGGACAAATATTGAGGTTGAAAATAATATGAATTTTCTTTATGTATTTTTTCTCTTAAATATTCAAAAAGAAATGTGATAAATTAAATTTATTTTGCTTAATTTTTCATATCATATATTTTATTATTTCACAAGAATATATTAAAAGAAAGGGTTTCTAATAAATCCAAATTCTTTATTTTCAAACGAAGATATTTGTGTGAACAATAGTTATCCAGAAATTATTTGAGAAAGGAAAAAAATTCAGGTGAACATTTTCTTTTAATATTGGGTTTGCAAGCTTTTAAGCAAATATACTGCTCTTCAAAGAGCAAATACTTTATGTACAATCTCTAAATGATCCTTATACAAAAATAATTGAAATACTTATATTAGAAATGAGAATATTCTAGTTTTCATTCAATATTACAAAAGGCAAACTGACCCATCTAACATAACAAACACCTTCCTGACCACAAACACCTTCATAAAATAAAAAATAACTCATGAGTTTTTAAAATTAGTAAATATCAAACTTATAAAATTCTAAATATGTTTATGTTTTATATGATTCCAGCCGATTGTCTATTTATTCTAAGAACGAATTTATAAATATTGAGCCAGTCCTAAATCTTATTAAAGTTTTATCTCTATTTATTATCATCATATTAGTATTATTAACATTAGTACCAATTTGAAAATAAAAATGGCTGCGCGCGCCTAATTAAGAAAGTTTTTGGCAAATAAACCACCATGTATAGAATTGATATTGAAGTAAAGTATTCATTATTTAATTTGCAGAGTATCGTTTTTTATGTTTATATTTTTCTACTATGTAAACTTCACTCATTGCTTATCTTTTGTTATCATTCAATTTTTTTTTTTTTGCTTATCCCTAGTACACGTGGTACAGGCCATTAAAATCATGGTGGGTAGAAGTAGGCGACTGCTTTTACTGTAAGTACACCACATGTCTACACATGTGAAAAGCAGTTCGACTTTGCACTTACAAATGTGCCAGAGCTACGTTTGGTTTTACTTGCACTCGCTGGTGGGGTTAGATTTTTGCAAGAATCGGGGACCATTGGAGCATTTTTTTTAAAATCAGATAAAAAGTGCTCAATGCGGGAATGGAACCCGGGTCGTTGCGGTCGAAAACCAACGGTTTAGACCATAATTTGAATATAAATTTTGTTTTATAAATAGAAAATGCAATTATTTATCTTCAAATTATTTTATTTAATTACGTATTTAAACGTTTAAAAAAGTGATGTCGAAATTATAAACGATGACGCTCTTTGTTTAAATTTTTCCAAACAAAGACAAGAAACCACTACTTTCCCAATATCTTTGTTTTGTTTATCTTGGTTCTTCACAAATTCAAGTTTCATATTGGATATATTAACATAATTATACAGATCCTAAAAATAGAAAATTGTTACGCTATGGTAAAACTCGCATCTGAATAAGCCAAGTAAATCTTGAGTTATTTATATGTTTATCTCACGTACTGATGCACCTCACTCTCCTTACTAAATATATACAATCATAGACAAGACTTAAGGAAGTTGAAAGTCTTTTATGTCTTCATGCGTGTTTTTTTTTTTTTTTTTTGAAGGAGACAGAGGCAATTTTGTTCATACTTGGTTATATGGTATCTTTTTAATAAAAGTCTCTATAGATGGAAAATTTGCCGGGTGGAAATTGATCCATAGAAGCATAGGGCTCCTCTCCCTTCAAAATAAACGTCAAAAATTGTATGTATAAATATGTATCAAATATCTTTCAGAGTTATTGTCTGAATCCCGATATGCATGTTAATAGGTACAACATCCTTAAGTTTTGTTGATGAGTGATATTGTGTCGGTTTACTTAATTATTGCTAATTCCATTTTACAACAAAACATTTGAAAAATAATTCCGAAGCCAATATTTACCAACAGCTTCAATTACTGTATCCAAACTTTCTTAGATGTTTAATTGGCCATATTAAAGTTCTCGCTCAACATTTATAAAAAAAAAATGTTAAAATGCCGGACACAGTAGAACCTCCATGAAAGGACACTCACGCTAGAGGCACCTCTCTATAAAGGACAGTTTTCATTTGCAAAATTACCATTTTTACTATTTAACAACTCTCCAGTAAAAGAACACCTCTACCTAAAGGATACTTTATCTCTACAATTAGATGTCCTTTACACGGAGGTTCTATTGTAAATAATCCATAAAATCGATTCACACAGCGTTTTACAGCGTTGAAAAATCTTTATTTTAAAAATGAATCATCCTGCCTATTAGTTAATATTTTACACAAATAAATTTACTGGCAATGCGTTTCTTTCAAATATCATCAAATATTAATTCTACAGACCTTACTGCAATGATATGATTTATTGAATGAGAGGGCTTGGCTCATTAGAGGGTTCACTACTGCTGAGCCAAGCCTTTTCTTTCAATAACTCACACACATGTGTATCATTACAGTAAGGTCTGTAGAGATAATATTTGATGATATTTAAAAGAAACGCATTGCCAGTAGATTTATTTGTGTAAAATATTAACGATAGATGGCAATTAAATTTATAAATTTAACTGCCTATTAGTGTTTATAAAAATCATATTAGTTGTTAAAGATTGGTTTTAAACGTTTCACAAATCCAATTGATAAATAAATAATTCCAATTTCCTATATCAATTTGATAATGGTGTACCAATCCATCCGAGTAAAAGAGTTAGTACCTCTCCCAATGTGATTGATGAAGGCCAGTAGAGATAGATATTGGTAGCCCTACCGATAATGGGGCAAAGGTTATTTTCAGAAAAGCGGAGGTTAATATTTCATTAGAGGAACCCTCCAATACTTTCTCTCTACTTCATATATGATGTATCATTGTCTCAGTATAGGTTATCTTTATACTGCTTCAAGTAGAGACGGGGATTGGATAGATTCCCTTGAAACTGGTTAGTTGAAAGATTCCTTTCTTTATTATCTAATTCTATACGTTTACAAGGTCATGTCGACTAAATTCATAGATCAAATTAGTCCATAAATCTCCATCATGGTAGCTGCTGTCGTTTGTTGGTTATCCATCATATGACAGTCAGACTTTGTCCCTAGTTTGAAAATTCTTTTCACTAATACATCAATAGTATACGTTATTGACCCATCTTTTATTGTAAGGTAAAACTCCTGAGATAATTCGAAAAATCGAATTATCCAAAAATATCTTAATTTACAATTATCCGAAAACCAATTAATCTAATTTACAATTAGACGAATTCTAATTATCTTAATTTTTTTAATTATCCGAAATCAAATTTTTCTTTATTTTCAATATTTTACGAAATAAAATTATCTTAAATCATTATCATCCTATTACAATTATCCAAAATTCTAATTATCGAATTTCAATTATCCTAATTTCAAAATAGAGTTTAACTTTCAATTATATCGACGTCTAATTATAAAAATCTAATTATCCAAATTAATTATCGAACTAAATGTTATTCTAATTTACAATTATATCTTTGAACTCCAAATATTATAATTTCAAATTATTCGATCTCAAATTTATACAAATCTAAAATAATCCAAACTCTAATTATCTAAAATATAATCATCACTCTATTTTCAATTATCGAACTTCAATTATTAAAATTATCAATTATCCTAACTATAATTACCTTAATTTCCAATTATATAAACTTCTAATTATCGAAAAATATTTTTTTATCTCGACTCTATATTAACTGAATCCAGATATAAATAAATATTGGAGATAGTAAAACAACTTTTCAGTTTCGAATTTATTGAATTTGTTTTTGGGCAATTTTCTGGGTAAATAAATATTTGTATTTTATTCAAATCAGTTAAATATAGTCAGGAAAATAGAAACTCCACCTTTGCCGGTCCCAAGCCCGGATGAAAAAGGAGAAGGGGGAGCAGTAACAAGCTTACTAAAAAACCTGGGTTCAGCTGGCCCGGCTGATAGTACCCTGTAAGGCTTCTGATCCAGGGATACAGGATGAGCAGCGTTTGTACTCCATGTTAGGGGCGGCTGCATATGGCGTCTGTTCCTCATGTCAGAGGCGGCCATTTCTTTTGGAGCTAAGTCGGCCTGCCACTGAGTAGTGCTCCCAGTCTTAATGACAAAGGCAGACGCATTCCACTTCACCCAGTCATGATCTCAAGCTTTACTAGCTTGATACCCTAATATGATTGAGTGGCGATAATAAAGGAGAAGATAATACAATATAATCCGGGTATGATTATAGAACAACATTTAACAAGTTTTACCACAAATGTTCCTTTTTACAGAACTAAAACTCGTAATTTTAATTATTTAAGGAGAAATAACGACTATTCCTCTTCTTAGGGATGAATTATGGAAGGATGAATTGTGAAGAGTAATGATGAATGGATAAATAAGAGTTTCCAGGGATGGGAATCGAACCTACAGTGTTCCACTTACCGGGCAGATGCCGTGTCCACTAGGCTATAATGTTCTATACATAAAATATATATTATAAGTAAAAAGAAGGGAAAAGGATAATTATTGTATATAGATTTTATTAATATTATTTTTTTAAAGAAAAAAGTATAGGTTAACTCTCTGAAAATAAATAAATCAAAAAGAGTCAACAACAGATATTAAGGCAAAAACATAACGCAAAAAAAGAGTTGGTTTTAAAAAATTACTTTATAATTATAAAATTTCAAAAATAAACTCATTTTCTGACACCTGATGTTTTCACCTTAATTTGATCCACAGGTGAATTTAATTTATTGAATAATTCAATTATATTAATTTGAGATTTTCTTAGAAAACGATAAAAAATACATTGTTTTATTGCCTCCCAAAAAAAATGAGAAGTGTACATTTTCTCTATTACTTCTAATAGAAATCTACGAAATTAAAAACGTAGTAAAAAAATAAGGATACCGTATTTCATCAGAAAGCTATTTCCTATTAATCCATGGAACATCAACTACCAATAGAAGTTCTTAGTATAATCTGTTTTTTTCTTAAATTAAAGTTTTAATTAAAAGTTGAATTTAATTAGAAATTGGAGACTCCTGCGCAACACAATCTTTCTCTACTTTTCTCTCAGAAAGGTATAGATGAAAGAGTACATGTATTTCAACCCAATTATCTCACTTGGCTCTTTAAAATTGAATTTCATCATAATTAAATGATTAACATTTTTTCTTACTAAATTACATATAATTAAGTCATTTATTTTTCATTATCTTTTAATGAGAATGATTTTAAAAGCATATATATTAGATTGAATATATTCTATAATGGAATTTAAGATATGTGGGAACATTTATTTTTCGTTAGAGATAGTTTAGGCGTATAGATAAATAGTATAATCCTTTTTGAGAACATTCCTGGCATCATTCTTTTGAAATTTTATTTGACATATCGGACGTGATATCCCAGCTTGGGATACTTGCACCTAAATACATTTTACCAGCTTATATATAATTCATTTTATATACAATTCAATAAACAAGACTAAAAACAAAATTAAAACTGAAAGGTTGGTTTTCTCAAACAGAAAATAAAATCTAAAATGAATTTACAAAAGGAAATCATGGCATCATTGATAACATTGGTTTTCACAGTAGGTGGTATTTCATTGTAGATTGGGTTAGTTCAAATTTAGACGTTTCTTTGATTCTTAAAGTGAAAATACCTGGCTTCCAGGAAAATGTTTCTTATCAAGATTTCGAATTGGGTTTATACTCTCTTTGGCAATTATCATCATATTTAATATATTATAATTAATATGTATATATATTTTTTATTTTACATAAAAATAAAGAAATGAAAGCCATGGATAGATTGCTGGAACAAGGTAGAGAGCTGGCGTGTGAAGACGAGGAAGATGGAACACCGGACATGGAGCACAGGGATACGACGACCATAGAAGAGATCCAAGAGAACGACCTAGAGCAGATGACAGGAGACCTGACCGACAAGAATGGATCGAGGACAGGGGACCATTTTATCGAGGAGCCACCAGTCATAGAAAGACTGCTGGAGAGCTGCAGGACATCAGAGGACCATATCTGCGAGGGCCACAGCACTGACCAGGAATCAAGATAGCAAATGTAAATATCTCTGTTTACTTTTACAGTTATTATTTATTGAAGTTGTAAATATTTTTTTTCAAAATAGACTGACCATTCGTTAGAACCTTTAGAGAAAAATTGTAACTTTTTTGAAAAATAAAGTTATATTTTATTTATTATATTCATATATAAAATTAAATATATCAATATCGCACATGGGTGATTAATTATTAATAAAAACGGAATGTGGTACTAGTTATGATAATCATGAGGGTAGTCAGCGACTGCTTTTAATGAAAGTGTGTATCACATGTAGAAAAAGTTTGTACATGTAGAAAGAAGTTAGAATTTTGAACCTACAAGTGGTCCATATTCTCGTTTGTTCACTTAATCTCATTGGTTGTGTATGAATTCTGCGAAATTCGAAGTCATTAGAATAATTTTTATTTAAAAAAAAGTGCCCAATGCGGGATGGCTGTCAAAAAAGTTGACAGTTTTTACCATTCGTCCACCAAAATCTTTATTTAGTTTTATCATCTGTTTATATAACTCCGCCTCTGCCGGTCCCAAGCCCGGATGAAAAAGGAGGAGGGGGAGCAGTAACAAGCTCGCTAAAAAACCTGGGCTCAGCTGGCCCGGCTGATCGTACCCTGTAAGGGCTCCTAATCTAGGGATACAGGATAAGCAGTGTTTGTACTCCATGTTAGGAGCAGCTGCACATGAAGTCTGTTCCTCATGTCAGAGGTGGGCATTTCTTTTGGAGCTAAGTCGGCCTGCCAATGAGTATTGCTCCCAGTCTTAATGACAAAGGTAGACGTATTCTACTTCACCCAATCATGATGGTTGTCAAACAGACATCATCAAGGGTCACAACCTGATATCCTAATATGATTGAGTGTAGATAAGAAAGAATAAAAATAAGAATCTGTTTATATAAGAGGTACGATCAAAGAGGTTATTGTCAAAACTCAATCACCCTAATCATATTAGAATGGCTGAAATTAAATTATGTCAGTGTCGTGGATTAACAAGGATTTCTCCCCAATTAACATCCAATTTCTCCGAAATATTAACTAACAATTAACTTAAGAGGTTTAGTTGGAAGGTGTTTAACAACTGTAGCGTCTGTAACAAGTACTTGGGGATTCTATTCTGACATGTTCTCTTGCTATTATTTTCATCACTTTGACGTTTGGCATACACGTTTACTTTGTTAACAGGGAAATGTGCTATGTCGCTATAGACCCATTGGTTATCTTTCATTGAACTCTGCAGCGGTAAGAATCGCCATGTACAATATTAGCTGTGCTTGGATTTTTATTTTATCTATTTTATCACACATAAACAAACATATATATAACATAAAGTTGAGTGAGGATGATATTAATGTATAAAAGAATACATCTCACTTTAATTGTACATCACTACGATGACACTGTACATCACCCTAGTAAAACACTAGACTATTCTTGCTAATTTCCTCAAGTCTGTCATCGAGCATATTGGGGACTCCACGACTGGCAGGAGCCTGTTAAAACTCATAAAGGCTTTAAACTCCTGATAAGATTCAGACATCCCTTCAGAGAAAGCTCCGTCTGTTGTAAATATTTTCTCTTTATTTTATATCTAATTAATTTTACTATTATAACTCTCCTTGAGTGTAGATATTGACGAGACGTCAATAAAGCTGTTTAAATTGTCAAAAATTGTCCTAGTAAAAAACTTGCCTAGTGATGATAAATAATGAAAGAAATAGGTCGAGTTCATTTAAAGGGTGATTAAGCTGGTGATGTAACAATGATTGAAATATTGGTATACAGGTTTGGCTTTTTGTCTGAATTTGTGGATACTGGTGTTGTAGCGTTCATTTATTTTATCACCACTAATAAGGTTTTCTATTAGGGTGTTACATGGATGACAAAGCCAAGATACCAGAGTAAAGTTGGGAAAAGAGGAGTGGAATCTAGCGACCCCCGCTGCCATGTGGCAGGCGCCAAAAACAGCATTCCTGTGTGGGGGAGGACAGAGTCTGGTTACATCTGCGGTGAGGAGAAGACGTGGCGACTTGCTTCCGGGCATGTGGATGATCCTGCAAGGTGGTACCAGGAGAGCCTAACATCGGAGCGACCTACAAGCTGATGTATTCCATGCTGGACTTGAATAGTGTGGAACGAGAGGTTCCACAAGAGGACATTCACGGCGCCAAAGATACTTCTGACGGGGAGTTGAAGGCAAGTCCCACTCATTGTATTCCTTCTTTTGTGAGACATAATAAAGCGCTAACCTTAGCTGCAATACCTTAGAATACACGTGTATATCTTTGAGGCATCCTGAGTAGACAAAGTACACGAATAGCGTCTGGGTACGACGTAACAAGGGTAATAATCATAATGCATTATTAAAAGGAGAGATGCCCCCTTAGGAAAGTGAATATCATCCTACCGCTATTCTATATTGTAAAATTTAATATATAATTAGAACGTATAAATATATTTCAAGATAAGAATGTTTTTGGTTTTTCGCGCTTGATATTCACAGATTGTTAACACTTGTTCCTTTTTTTAATCTCAACAGCCATTTTGAAAAATTGAATAAATCCGTGAATTTAATGAAAGTACCTTATAAAACAAAGAAAGGTGTTATAAAAGATGACTTCAATCTATATATAGGAGGCATACCTGTACTTTTGAGATAGACGAAGCGTACAAAACTTCGTTGAAGTATTCAACTAATTGTGCAGGAAGTATGTGATTGAAGGGTCTACGTCGTACTGGTTGAAGCATGTAGGGGATATTAAAATGCTCTGAATTCCCCACCATCCAATAAAGCTCCGAATTTATTTAAAGTCCCGGAGCTTATTTCGAAAATCTAATATAGTTTAGCGAATCTTTGAAGCTATCTGATTTTAATAGAGTTTATTCATTCACTAATATCGTCTCTAGTTTGTCGACAATTTCTCCATGTTTGATTAGTTATTTCTCCTGTGAATACTTCATATCTAATATATAGTTTTGTGGAAGATATATGTAAAATTAATTCAGATAGTCACTCATATATCTTATATTTTCATAAAAATGAATTATTTCTTTTGGGAAGAACGTTTTTCAAATTAATTTTGTGTTTTATTAAATACTAGCGGACCCGCCCGGCTTCGCCCGGGTTTTACCCGAGTGAATGTTTGTCTAACGAACATTTGTTAAAACAATTCTCTTTAAACTTATAAAACGTACTCGGCTTCGCCCGGGGTTTTACCCGAGTAAAGGTTTGTCTAGCGAACATTTGTTAAAACAATTCTCTAAAAACTTATTAAAAAATAAAAAAGATATATTTTGATAATTTGAAACTCGTAAATTTGAATCTCTCGATAAAGTGAACATTTTTTCCCGGTCCCTGTGTGCCTTGTCATCCTGAATTTTGTCTTTCCTAATTTTCTACATTAGAAAATCATAGTTTTATCTAGTGAACATTTTTTCCCGGTCACTTGAGAAATACTCGATAAGTTGAATAAAATCAATATTAATTGTTTCCCTCGGTAATTGGAAGTTAAAGGAATAATATCTTCGCCTTGGAATTGTATCATTATTCTTGTCGCAAATAAATTGCCGTGTCATCCTGAGATAATCTTACTTTTGATAAATAATATTTAAGATAACAAACTTAGTGATAAGAAAACTTGTTATCATCGTCACAATGGGGGCGCTGCTTGCGAGTTAAATCTACAAATCTGCAAATAACTCTAAGGATATTCAAGATATTCATGAAATTATTTTTCAAAAACCTTCCCGGTGATATACCTAATAATATCCCAAAATTTCACGGCGATTGGATGTATGGTTTTTGAATCTATAGAGTACAGACAGACAGACATTCAATTATATATATTTAAGATAATATAAAAGAGTTTTAAAAATTGTAAAAAAAAAAAATGCATCGGCCGGGAATCGAACCCGGGCCGCCCGCGTGACAGGCGAGCATTCTACCACTGAACCATCGATGCTTAAAAAAATGGCCATATTTAGGTATTCATTCCATTCCGGATTAGTCCGCGTAAAAAAAGTTCTTCAAATGAAAAAAAAAAGAAATAGCCAAAGAACTAATCAAAATGCAGCCGAAAATTTTCCTCAGGTTTATAAAAAGCGACATGCAAAATATGGTACCAATTGGTTCAGTAGTTTTTGAGTTTATCGCGAAACAGACAGACAGACAGAAATTGACTTTTATATATATAATATATATATAGAGATCTACTCTTCATTGTTGGCTTTTTATCTTACATTCATTTTTCATTGTTGACTTTTTATATTACATTTACTCTTCATTGTTGGCTTTTTATCTTACATTCATTCTTCATTGTTGGCTTTTTATCTTACATTCATTCTTCATTGTTGGCTTTTTATATTACATTCACTCTTCATTGTTGGCTTTTTATCTTACATTCATTCTTCATTGTTGGCTTTTTATATTACATTCACTCTTCATTGTTGGCTTTTTATCTTACATTCATTCTTCATTGTTGGCTTTTTATATTACATTCACTCTTCATTGTTGGCTTTTTATCTTACATTCATTCTTCATTGTTGGCTTTTTATATTACATTCACTCTTCATTGTTGGCTTTTTATCTTACATTCACTCTTCATTGTTGGCTTTTTATATTATATTCACTCTTCATTGTTGGCTTTTTATCTTACATTCATTCTTCATTGTTGGCTTTTTATATTATATTTACTCTTCATTGTTGGCTTTTTATCTTACATTCATTCTTCATTGTTGGCTTTTTATATTACATTTACTATTCATTGTTGGCTTTTTATCTTACATTCACTCTTCATTGTTGGCTTTTTATCTTACATTCATTCTTCATTGTTGGCTTTTTATATTACATTCACTCTTCATTGTTGGCTTTTTATCTTACATTCATTCTTCATTGTTGGCTTTTTATATTACATTCACTCTTCATTGTTGGCTTTTTATATCATATAGAAAATCATAGTTTTATCTAGTGAACATTTTTTCCCGTGTCACATTGCCGTGTCATCCTGAGATAATCTTACTTTTGATAAATAATATTTAAGATAACAAACTTAGTGATAAGAAAACTTGTTATCATCGTCACAATATATATATTGCGTATGATAATATATATATTGTGACGATGATAACAAGTTTTCTTATCACTAAGTTTGTTATCTTAAATATTATTTATCAAAAGTAAGATTATCTCAGGATGACACGGCATTTATATCATATAGAAAATCATAGTTTTTTTTTTTTTTTATCATCGTCACAATGGGGGCGCTGCTTGCGAGTTAAATCTACAAATCTGCAAATAACTCTAAGGATATTCAAGATATTCATGAAATTATTTTTCTAAAACCTTCCCGGTGATATACCTAATAATATCCCAAAATTTCACGGCGATTGGATGTATGGTTTTTGAATCTATAGAGTACAAACAAACAGACAGACAAACAGACAGACAGACATTCAATTTTTGTTTTATTAAATATATTCTGGAAAGAAATATGTTTAAAAAACACATAAAATATATTTGCAAAAATATATACAGTTAAACCTGTCTATAGCGCCCCCTTTAAATAGCACCTTCCACTCTATAGCGCCCGATTTTAAATACGTAGTACGATGCGATTTACATTAAAAGTGACCTGTCTATAGCACCCTATTTTGGTGAGTCCCAAGAGGAGGAGCTATAGACAGGTTTAACTGTATATATATATTCTATAATAAAACATTTTATATATACAGTAGAACCTTCCTGTAAAGGACACCTAATTGCAGAGCCAAAGTGTTCTTTAGGGAGAAGTGTCTTCTTACCGGAGAGTTGCTAAATAGTAAAATGGTAATTTTGTATATGAAAACCTTTTTTTAGAGAGGTGTCCGATAGCAGGGTGTACGCTAAAGGGAGGTTCTACTGAATAAAGAAAATCTATTTGAAAATAGAGCAATCCATAAATAAATCTTCAATTAAAAAGGAATATATTGAAAAGAAAAATCTATGTGAATATTTCTGCGCTCAAGAGGAATCTGGGTTATAAATATATCTATAGAAATATGATTATTTGTTTCCACATTTTGATATATTACCTCTATTCAGTATAAAGTGTAAAATTATCATACAAATTATTTTGCTCTAAAATATCTTTTCGTGAAATAATACGAGTAAAAAGTTACTTTTTTTAGAACAAATAGATACTAGTTGAAAATAGAAAATGTTACATTTAGATGAAGTTGAAGAAGAAAGTTTGGAAATTGGATTGAATTGACTTTTTGTAGAGTGTAATGAGAACTCATATTGTAGATTAAAATAGATGAATTTATTTTCTTCAAAATGTAATCAGTTTGGGGGTAGGTAGATGAGTGAGTATAAACAGTCGGATTTAGACAACCACGATTCGGGAAAGAATCTCGTGTTGCCATAACCTGTGGAGTTAGACTTTTGAAAGATTTAGAAACAATTGAAGTATATTTTCTTCAGAAAAAAAGTTATCAATGCGGGATTCGATCTTAGAAAGTGGCTGTTGAAATCGTCTCCACATACTCTACATGTTAAAACACACACACAAACACACACGGAAATATCTTTATTTAAGCAATTGCTTACCAGAATGAATGATTTTTGAGCCCCGATGGACGTATAAAGTGGAATATATACAAAGCCCTTTTGGAGGGGCCTGGGGATGGGTGGCCAGGAGATTATCGCCAGGTGAGGCCAGGAGAGCCGGGACAAACACACACGAACAAACACACACAACGATACTGGAGTTGCACGAGTATCAGGCCTTTCGTCCAGGAGGCTTTCAACATCGTCGGTAGACCTCCTGATCTCCAAACATGTATCTTCGGGACTGGTCTGGAGGACGACGAAATGGCCATCCTATCGTCGGCGAAGTCCCGTATATATCGGCACTTTGTGCAGGTTAGTCTCGGTGACAGTATCGAGGACCCCGTCATCGCTTGGCAGAGGACTCTAGCGTAGTGGGGAGAACTCCCTGGCTCTTGAATATAATTTTATACAGTAGAACTTGGATAATTCGAACTTCTTTAATTCGAAAACCTCTTTAATTCGAATATTTATCTTGGTCCCTAGAATTTCCTATATATATATAATTTCCGTTTTTAATTCGAATTTTTGGATAATTCGAATTTTTTTATGGTCCCTTGGGGTTCGAATTATCCAAGTTCGACTGTATTTTATTATTTTAGCGATATGTTTTGATTTTGCAATCATTGATTTAGATGTTAATAAATTATGTTTAATTGTCAATTGTGCGTGACACATGACCAGCAATGGCCGCAGCCTTACAGAAAATTGACATAGACCCAGAGTAGCATCTTTACACACCCAAGATAGGGGACATTGCTGCTGCTGTGATAGAAATACATGGAGACATATGAGGCTCTTCATTGGACACGACAAAAACAACAATTGTCAATTGTCACACACAAACAAACACACACACAAACAAACACACACATAAATAAATACACAGACGCGAAGCATGACCTAATATAAAAATATATTCTCTCAAATAACTTTTAATGAGATGTTGAGGGGGAGTTTGTCTATAAATTTCATAGATAAAGGCAGTTGTAAAAAGAGTTCCACAATTTCTATACTTTTTTTTATCAAATTGAACTTTACAAACCTTCTCCGCGGGAGTTAGAAAACCTATTTATCTCTTCGCCGTTCACCAAACCTATTTATTCTGGATAAAAAAGGAACAAACCACTGTGATTTATAACCCAACATTATGAAGTGGGCCTACTGCCAACTTTCAATTTTCTAAAATGGCAACATTGCCACAAAATAAAATACTCACAGAACAAATCAAGATATTCATTTAACCAAACTGAAAGATATTTATTTTGTAAATTTGCTTCAACAAGTGGAACTTGTCATTTTAAATTTTAATCATCATTCTATTTTATGAAGTACACTATTCAAATATTGATATGCAAATAGATTTGTTACTTCTTTATTTGAATATTCGGCAATCTTTCGAAAGTTAACTTTTCCTAATGCCTTACTGAATCAGTAGAAAAAGATGCTTTGAAAGATATCAATGCTAATTAACAAATTTACAAAATATGATAATGAATAAAATTTAAGAGATGAACTATGGAGCATAATTTTTATCAGAACTACGTGAAAACTTTCTCCATTGAATATTTAAAAATAGAAATGAAAATTAAGGAGAAAAGATTTTTATTCAGATAAACGTGTGACAAGCTTTCGGGCAGTCACGCCCTTCAACAGGTAGCAAACTAAGGTAACCAAAGACTTTATATAGGAATCTACTAGAGGTATATTTGCATATGTGATGTATATAGTACGGCGAAAATACAATTCAGGTTAAAATTTTGCATATCTAAATTATTGATATATATAACAACTACGTAAGCATGCTAATCGTGAAAAATGTTTAAAAATTAAAAAACTTAAAAAACGATACAAATTGCAGAACGGCTATAGTAAAACATGAATCCGGGAGGTAATAGATTCCTATATAAAGTCTTTGGTTACCTTAGTTTGCTACCTGTTGAAGGGCGTGACTGCCCGAAAGCTTGTCACACGTTTATCTGAATAAAATTATTTTCTCCTTAATTTTCATTTCTATTTTTAAGCATAATTTTTATATTAAAACAAACTTCCTACTGCTCTTACTGCTATTAAAAATTTTGAGAGGGCTTGACAAATCAGTGGTGAAACCTCACAGCGGTTTCGCCAATTTGATCTATCATACCGATTTTAAAACTTTCATTTTGTATATTAATTTATTTTGCTTATATATTTGAGTGATACGCTAACCTATGCACAGTGGATTCTGTGGCCACGGGACATTGGTCGGACCTGGAGGTTGTTGGGCTCTGTGCTGCCTGGAGTATAGGAGCTCCATTTAAGCTTCCTTCCTGTGGTGAATCTGTATAAGACCGGTGGTCTTAATAAAGATGTGTGCGCTTATATATCCACTGATTCTGTAGAATTGAAACTTGATTATATGGTATTTAATCGAACTATGGAAACAAGGTTCGAGGACAATAGAATTTCATGCAAATATTTACGTCGAGTTCAATGCTCTTCCGTTAACTATTCAAGTTAGATTAAATATACATATCAGAACAATTCATTTTTGTATTTAAAAAGCTGGTCAATCATAAAATTAGTATTTAATTAGAGGTTTATTCTTTATTTATCACTTACTTCCACAATGAATAGAATGGTCCACTAGAGGAAAAATGCTTCAATGGCCCCCGATTCTTGCAAAGGTCCAACACTCCCAGCTAGGGTAAGTAACCAAACGGGGCTATGGCATATTTGTAATTGCAAAGTCAAACTGCTTTTTACATGTGTAGACATGTGGTGCACTTACAGTAAAAGCAGTCACCTACTTCTACCCACAATGATTATCATGGCCTGTACCACGTGTACTAGGGATAAGCAAAAAAAAAATGAAATAAATATAAACAGCGTAGGAAATATGAAGATTACTGGATCTCAATAATTTCATATTAGAAAATAAGAAAATACATAAAATATATAGATGAACATTAAATAATGATGTGTAGGAAATTTTCCAATTTATAAATTCTCTATATCACCCTCACTATAAAGCACTAAAAGGATTGAAAATGGGGCGTGTTAATTTGAAGAGATAATGTTAATTATTAATTATTAAAAATGGGGAATATCTCTCTCTATTCATTTGAATATATAGGTATAATTACATTAAAAGCAGAGACATCGTTCCTCTATATATACATCTTCAATTAATTCATTTATGCAATTATAATTAGTATGCAGATGATGACATTTAGAATCTGAATTTCTTATTAAATATTTAACGCAGAAATTTATCTCTCTGTTATCATAAGAGAGCAAAAACATTATTCCTTTATCCATAATGGAGGTGGTTGTTCATTGAGATTGGATTATATTTAAAAATACACAGAGATCATCATAAGATACATTATAGCACGCCATCTTTTATGAGAATTTGAAACTCCAAATTGCCTCTCTGCCACCTCCTCCTGACCTTGGCCCAAGGACACATTGTGGAAGTTGTTTTTGTCGAAGGTGAAGCTCAACTTGCGGCCGTGGATCTCCACATGCTTCAGTGGGTTCACCCCGGGACTCAGGATGAAGAAAATGGGAGTTGCTGGTCCTGATTCTACAAAGGACTTGGCAAACTCCACGCTGCGTCCTTCCATATACTTGGTGCCAAATATTTCTTCCACAAAGTTCATCACAGCATAGGTCATGCGGTCTGGCAGGAGGCAACGCATCATGCAGAGCTTCTGCAGGGAGGTTTTGTTCTTCCACTCCTGGGGGAACTTCTCCTTCTCTGGGCATTCCGAGTCCACAAACTTCTTCCACCTCTTGGCTGAGCCTTCAAATATTATAGACGCGTATGATTATTTTAAAAATTAAACAACCATCTACTGTCCTTTCTGCAATGAAAATTAATAGGAAGGCCTGGCTCATCAATGGTAAACCCTCCCATATTAATATTCAGACTGCTCTACTATTGATTTGGATTGGTTTCTTATATATATACCCTCACTGACTACTTTTATACCTTTACTAAAAGAAGAAGTTTAGGGGTGTTAAGGGAACCTATATTATTTTTATTGACACGAGATAACCAAGTTGTTGTTATTGTCGTGTCCAAAGAAGAGTCTCAGATGTCTCCATGCATCTCTATCACAGCACCAGCAATGTCCACTATCTTGGGTGTCTAAAGCTGCTGCTCTGGGTCTAAGTAAATTTTCTGCAAGGCTGCGGTCATTGCTGGGCATGAGAATATGTAAGTAGGTGTTAGTTCCACACCAGGACAGTTGTTGCATGTCCTGTAGGTTCTTGTGCAATCTGGATGTATTGCCATTCCTTTATAGTGTTTTGTTCTAAGTCTTGTTTTAGTTTTTGTCAGTTTTTTCTAAGAGTTTATTTAACATATTTGATTTTTTCTTTTTTTGTTTAATTATCTTGTATTTTACCAAAGCATCAGCGAGATAACCAATTGTGAACCGAAATTGCTTATGTCTTCTTCAAAAGGAGTTTAAACAATTCCATTCTCAATACTCCAATAGGATTATCGCTTAGTAAGCGCTTCAGTCATCAGATAGACTGTTAAATCGAGTTTAAACAGAATATTTATATTAATAAAAAAGAGGCATTTTCTGATCGTACAACTGAAAGTTGCTGATGGCTTGCACCATCTATCGGAATAAATATTCAGTTGCACGATCAAGAAATGCCCTTTTTTCTCTCAATTTATCTCTACCTAATCCAAGTAAAAATTCACTTTTGTACTATTTTAAAGTATATTTAGAGTTTGAACTGAAGAGTTTTAAAATAATAAATGACTAGAATATAAACGTGAACGAGCAAACTTTGCACCTTCTTCCCAAAATAATCAAATACTTACAGAGGCGATTTAATAAAGGTTGAGCGCACATGTTCCCTAGGTTCATCTTTCATAGCTGTCAACCTAATGTATTCTCTAGTGGCTGAGATAAATGCGTCAAATGATGCACTGAGATTTATAGTGAGCTAGATGACCCTACAATTATTTTATGAAACTCTCGATTTTTTGACAGTGACAACAAGAGATTGAATCCCTCATTGAACACTTCTTTTTTTCGTGAATAAAATTTTCTTCAATGATAACGATTCTTAAAAATATTCAACCTCAACTGTAAGTTCAAATAAGTAAACGAGGCTTTGGCAAACTTGAAAGTACTAAAGTTAAACGGCTTTCTATATTTTTCTTCAAATTAAAGATACTTCGGTCAATAAATATTTTTTATTATCTCGACGTTTCGATAAAATTATTTTGTCCTTGTCAGGAGCGAACAAAAATTAATTTACAAAAATTTTAAAACAGCACGCGCAGGAAGGAAACACTCTTTTGCCGATTGCAATGCCATCTATAGGTCAGGACGAGTACTTCTCACATTACTCTCTTATTCTCTGTTTTAAATTCGAAATGTTTTAAATGTAAATTCTGCCGTAAGTACATTGTATTTTAATTAATTATGAGGTTTAAATAAATTTAAACTCCCATTTTTACCTTCCATTAAAAAAAAAAGAATTATATAATATTTAAATAAGCAACAGAAATTCGTTTTAATACCTTTAAATTACATTTTGAAGAATACCATTTTAAAAATAATTATTTATAAATACACAGAAAAATGGAATATTTTTATCTAGAAGCTACTAAAATTGCATTAAATATTATTTAATTATACGCATTGAAAACTATATTTTTTTAAATTAATATAATTATTCACCGCAAATTAATTTTGAATTTTATTTTCAGATGTTAATTATATTCTGTATTTTTTCGTTTATTGAGACTGTGTTTCTTGGAAGCTATTTTACATTTAGTGTTTTTTAAAATATTTTATAAAGAAAATATTTAATTACGTCGAGAGATTTCGAAAATAAATAACATCTTTCTTTTCTTTCTGAAAATATTGTGCTAATATATTTTATATATAAAGTAGAACCTCCATGAGAGGACACTCGCTCTAGACGACACTACTCTAAAAAGGACAGTTTTCATTTGCAAAAATACCAATTTTACTATGTAACAACTCTACGGTAAGAAAACACCTATCCATAAATAACACTTTTGCTCTGTAACTAAGTGTCCTTTAAAGAGAGGTTTTACTGTATAACAATTATCAAAGAATTTATTAAATAATTTTATTTTAATTTGTTAAGATGTTTGAAGTATAATTTAATGGATTATCATTCCCACTCTTAAAATAGCGATTGGAAGTTTGCTTTTAGAAACAGATACACAAATATTTGTTTTAATAAATTTTCTTTTCAAGGATGGCAATAAATCAATGTATCATGATAATATTGCCACTTGGAAAATTAGGGAAGACCAACTTCGGGATGAGACAACAATTTATTTCAGGTAAGAACAAACTCTGAGTGATAAACAAAAGATAAGCAAAAGAGGGAAGTGTACAGAGTATAGTAAAATATAAAAATAAAAAATAATACTCTGCTAATAAAATAATAGATACTTTTTTCAAAAATAAAACTTCAACCTTTCGCAATGAGTTTCTTTTATTATGATATGTAATGATGATATGATCGCATATCATAATAAAAGAAACCCATTGCGAAAGGTTGTAGTTTTATTTTTGAAATTTGTAACGCAATTTTTCGTTTACTACTAATAGATACTTTGTAACAATATAATAATTTTAGCGGTTTTTGTTGATCGATTTGGAGAAACCCGAGGGACTTTTATTTCCGCTTATCATGTGTGCATGTGTGATTGAAAAAATTAGGTATTTGAGAATAGAATATATATGTGACGATATATTAAAAATAGAAAATATGACGATAATAATGATAATATTTTCGTATTTTTTCACAGATAGGTTTTGTGTCGTCAACATAATAAATCGAATTGAGATTTGTGTATGATTTGAGCAGAATTAGCTGCCTGTAGACAGAAAGATATCGAGAAAACAAGCCGGCAAAGAGGAAAAGTAAGAAATGACTTGTAAGGTCTATAGAGACCCATCTGACGTGGACACTAAATGGTCACTTGTCACGCAATGTCACTGCCCAAGGGAGATGAAAGCGTGACAATGGGACAAATAACATTTCATGTGTATCTTCATATATGACGACAAATTATTTCATGGTGACATTTTTTTCGGGGGATGGTGTTCCGAAACTGCCGCTTTCTCTTCTCACATTCTGGGTTCATGTTGAACTCTCGAGTACTCTGATTTATAAATACAATTCAATGTTTTATAATATATTCAATTAGGTGTAGTCTTTAATAATTCTTGGTCTCTAATTAGAGTTGATCTTTAATTTGACATGATCTCTAAATAGGTTTGGTCTTTGATCAGGCGTAATCTCTAAATAAATTATATTTAAATTAGACGTGGTCTCTAATAAGGCGTGATATCTTATTAAGTTTAGTCTTTAATAAGGCTCGTGGTCTTTATTTAGACTTGTTATTTATTGAGGAGTGGTGTCGAATTAGATTTGGGCTTTAATGAGACATGACCTTTAATGAGGCGTAGTGTTTATTGAGACGCAGTCTACAATGAGGTGTGGTCTATAATTAAGTGTGAAATTTAATAAGGGTGATTTCTAATTAAACTGGTCTTTAATGGGGGCGTGGTCTCTAATAAGACTTGTCTTTAATGAAAAGTGTTCTCCTATATAAATTTGGTCTTTAATGAGATATGACCTTGAATGAGGTGTTGTCGTCTCTAATTAAACTGGTCTTTAATGGGGGCGTGGTCTCCAATAAGACTTGTCTTTAATGAAAAGTGTTCTCCTATATAAATTTGGTCTTTAATGAGATATGACCTTGAATGAGGTGTTGTCGTCTCTAATTAAACTGGTCTTTAATGGGGGCGTGGTCTCTAATAAGACTTGTCTTTAATGAAAAGTGTTCTCCTATATAAATTTGGTCTTTAATGAGATATGACCTTGAATGAGGTGTTGTCGTCTCCAATTAAACTGGTCTTTAATGGGGGCGTGGTCTCCAATAAGACTTGTCTTTAATGAAAAGTGTTCTCCTATATAAATTTGGTCTTTAATGAGATATGACCTTGAATGAGGTGTTGTCGTCTCTAATTAAACTGGTCTTTAATGGGGGCGTGGTCTCCAATAAGACTTGTCTTTAATGAAAAGTGTTCTCCTATATAAATTTGGTCTTTAATGAGATATGACCTTGAATGAGGTGTTGTCGTCTCCAATTAAACTGGTCTTTAATGGGGGCGTGGTCTCTAATAAGACTTGTCTTTAATGAAAAGTGTTCTCCTATATAAATTTGGTCTTTAATGAGATATGACCTTGAATGAGGTGTTGTCGTCTCTAATTAAACTGGTCTTTAATGGGGGCGTGGTCTCTAATAAGACTTGCCTTTAATGAAAAGTGTTCTCCTATATAAATTTGGTCTTTAATGAGATATGACCTTGAATGAGGTGTTGTCGTCTCCAATTAAACTGGTCTTTAATGGGGGCGTGGTCTCCAATAAGACTTGTCTTTAATGAAAAGTGTTCTCCTATATAAATTTGGTCTTTAATGAGATATGACCTTGAATGAGGTGTTGTCGTCTCTAATTAAACTGGTCTTTAATGGGGGCGTGGTCTCTAATAAGACTTGTCTTTAATGAAAAGTGTTCTCCTATATAAATTTGGTCTTTAATGAGATATGACCTTGAATGAGGTGTTGTCGTCTCTAATTAAACTGGTCTTTAATGGGGGCGTGGTCTCCAATAAGACTTGTCTTTAATGAAAAGTGTTCTCCTATATAAATTTGGTCTTTAATGAGATATGACCTTGAATGAGGTGTTGTCGTCTCTAATTAAACTGGTCTTTAATGGGGGCGTGGTCTCCAATAAGACTTGTCTTTAATGAAAAGTGTTCTCCTATATAAATTTGGTCTTTAATGAGATATGACCTTGAATGAGGTGTTGTCGTCTCTAATTAAACTGGTCTTTAATGGGGGCGTGGTCTCTAATAAGACTTGTCTTTAATGAAAAGTGTTCTCCTATATAAATTTGGTCTTTAATGAGATATGACCTTGAATGAGGTGTTGTCGTTTCTAATTAAGGCGTAGTCTTTAATTTAATAAGGCGTCGTCCCAAATTTGACTTTTCTCTCAATGAAGCATGTCCTCTAATTAAATTTGGTCTTTAATGAGATATGATCTTTAATGAGGCGTGACCTTTAATAAGGTATTTTCACTAAGTAAGCACTGTCTTTATTAAGTGCTAGTCTTAAAAAAATTGAGTTAATTAAGCCTCATTCGGAGAAAGACAAAGTATTGTCGTAATCTATGCGGAGCAAACACGCATGCGCCAACATGCATTTTTATAACATACACTCATGGGGAAAACTTAAGAAAAATTCATATTTTGATGCCGCCGGTTATCTTTTTTTTTTTTTTGAGACAGAAGCAATTTTGTTTACATTTGGTGGTTATCTCGTGTGTCTTTTTATTTATCGTCTTACTCTTTCTTATTTAAAATCAAATACGATAGTTTCCTATATAACTATCGATCATATAATAAAAAAGAATTGGAAATGTTTGGTTCATTAGTGGGGAACCTACTCAACGATTTGGCCAATTCAATCCACCAGATTGCTACAGCAATTCTAAGTTCATTTTACTTATATAGTTTTCTACTTCATTGCTTATTCTTGGAAAAAGTTTTTAGGAATCTATTTCTATTAGAGTAGAACTTCCATGAGAGGACAATCGCGTTAGAGAACACCTCTCTACAAAGGACAGTTTTCATTTGCAAAATTACCATTAAAACAATTTAGTAACTCACCGGTAAGAGGATACCTTTCCCTAAAGGACATATTGGCTCTGCAATTAGGTGTCCTTTACAGGGAGGTTCAACTGTATGTATATATATTTGTTATGATTATTTTTTGTTTTGTTGTTGAAAAGAGAGGTGCAATCGTGAAAAAGTAACGATAATTATTTACCTTTCAAGTAGATTTTATTTTTAATTACTTGAAGTGAAAATACACATAAAAGTATTTATCACTGCAATATAGAATTTATAAAACGAAAATTGAAATTATACCGCGAATGTTTCTTTTATAAAAATCGAAATTTATTTTCAAAGAGAAGTATTAGTTACGAACGGAAAAATACGTCCAGGGTAGCCGAGTGGACAAGGCACCTGCCCGGTAAGCAGAAGGGTGTGGGTTCGATTCCCGCCCCTGGACACTTTTTATTTTTCCGTTCGCCATTACTCTTCATGTTTCACCTTTCCATACCTCATCCTCAAAGTTAGAAATGTCGCTATTTCTCTTTGAAAATAAATTTCGATTTTTATAAAAGAAACATTCGCGGTATAATTCCAATTTTCGTTTTACAATCATCAGCCGCGTTATATTGTATTTTATAGAATTTATAGAATGTATTCTATAATCGTGATTTTAAAAGATAGGTAGGGTTAAATATATATTATTTACAACATTAATTAAAGTGGTATGTTGTGAATCTATGGTCCAAAAATATACAACAGTCAATGAATGAAAATAAAATATATGTTTTTAAAAAAATAAAATATTTGTATTTTAGATTATAATATATATATATATATAAAATCAACAATTAGTTGATATTTATATCAATAGATTGCGCAAGCAATTGGCAACTTTATAGGCTTCCTTTTCATGGAGGTTCTACTTTATTTATATTTTATCTCTATATTATTATTTTAACTCTCTTATAAAATAAAAAGAATTTTCTGTATTTATTTAAAATCTTGTCTTCTTACTACATTAAACTTTTTTAATACTCTGAACCCGTAAACCTCTTAACAAATTCATAATAAAGTATTTAGTGATATTTAAAGTAGACAAAATACTTTGAACAATAGCTGTGTATTTTACAATAGGTTCTGTTTATACTCTACATTTGTACATTTCAGTTATCTATAAATATAAATGCCACATCACAATAATTAAAAGATTCTAGTTGTTGCAGCGATTGAATAGGCCCTAGTCATTTAAAATTCTGTCCATATCAGTTAGATGTCTAAAAAGAACAAACTACAAAAAAATCAGCTCACAAGAGAAGAATACTGTCGTAATTTCCCCTAACAAGGAATCGAAGCTCTAAAGAAAATGGTAGTAGTTCTAAATTGAATCCTCGTCAATTAATTTTTTTTTCTTTTAGTGAACAGTTCTTTGTTTGAAGCAGTTTTCCAATAGGTCGCTAAACAAAAGCAGATTCTCTTCCCCTAGAGAGAGAATTTATCCTATAGGACAGTTGAAGACCAAATGACACCATAGTTTTTTATTAAAGCTCTCCTCTCTCAAAGAATAAATAATTTTAATTAATAGTAAAGTACGGGAAACTATTTGTTTGAAATTTTTCATTTAATAGATGAGAAAGATGGCTTATTTTAAAATGTAAAAATGTTCTGTCTTGGTTAATTTATTTGGTTTTCGTTGGATATTCAAGGGATTTGTTGAATGAATTATTGAATTCTCAAATTGAATCTGCTCAGGGATCTTTTTCCCCATCTTTTACATTTATCATGATATCTAAAATAAATAGATTTACTTTTTCTCAAGCCTTTTTCCTTTTTCTCTATTTTAAACTAGAATTTGAAATTAAGAGTAAGACTTTTTTTAATATATATATATTGAATTTAAAAGCCACGTGTTTTGACAAATATGATCACGCTATTTTATATTAATAAAGATTTTCATAATATGCATCTTATTTTTAATAGAAATCGACAGGAGAATAAAAGACTGGTTTTTAAAATATGATTGGTTCTATCTCTAATTATTATATTGCAGTTAAGCCAGTCTATAGCGACCCCTTTTGGAACTCACCAAAATTCGGGCGCTATAGAGAGGAAGGCGCTATTTAGAGGGGCGCTAAAGACAGTTTTAACTGTAAATACGGTAAATATCATTCCATGTTAGGTAGCCCAATAGCTTAAAATACCTTGATTTCTCCCGGAGAGTTTCGTTTATTAGAGTTTGAATAATATCAGACTTGGTCTCTTTTTTTATTTGTTTTACTAATTGGGTCGCTCAGGATGGAATTCGCTGATCAGATGAGTCGCTTACAAGAACATAATATTGACTTTGAGAGGGTTAATAGTAATCGTTACACCAAGAAAGAGTTATAGAAGAAACATGGGATTCCGCTCAAATTAAATTCTTATGGCGTTGTTGTTGTCGTGTCCAATGAAGAGCCTCAGATGTCTTCATACATCTATATCAAGGCAGTTGCAATGTTCTCTATCTTGGGTGTGTAAAGCTGCTGCTCTGAGTCCATGTCAATTTTCTGCAAGGCTGCGGCTATTGTCGGGCATGAGAATATGTGGATAGGTGCTAGTTACACATCAGGACAGTTTTTGCATGTTCTTTCGGTTCTTGTGCCATCATATGGTGTGAAAAGAATAATTAAACTTTCAGATATACAGTTAAACCTGTCTATAGCGCCCCCTCTTGAGCCTCACCAAAATAAGGTGCTATAGACGGGTCCCTTTTAATGTAAATCGCATCGTACTACGTATTTAAAATCGGGCGCTATAAAGAGGGAGGCGCTATTTAGAGGGGGCGCTATAGACAGGTTTAACTGTATATAAATTTATTTCAATTTTGAATCCTTTGGTCTATATGTAATAGCCTGTACATTCATACTGTTACGATGAAAAAGCTTTAGCATCGCCGGGTTTGATAAGCAGGGTCAGTTCGACCACATATGTTCACCACAAGAATAGCTGATGGACCGACGGGCCAGTCAACAAGGAAGAATCCCAGCTGACGGCCAGGATTAAAGTCATCTTCCCTGTTGTTGACGGTGGATGTTGGATGATGTATGTACTTATTCTCCATAATACACGAAGGTAAATAAAGAGAATACTGATCCTTACCGATCCTGCGTGATCATTTGACCATCCACAAAACAGCGTTGATAGCGTAACGATACAATTTTCCATATTTCACCAGTTCCTTTAGTGTACAACAAATTCATTATTTAATGATATAAGAAATTTGAACTATTTTTGACGGGTAATACCTTTTTTTTTTAATAATTCTATTTCTCCTGCCCTTACTGCAATGGCAAAATAATGGGAGGGCATGTCTCATCAGTGGTGAAACCTCCCAGTGGTTTAGCCAGTTAAATCTACCATACCGCTGTTATATTGCATTTTTCGATCTTCCTTATATAGTGATACTGATGCTAGACTCTTGGAATGGGTATTTTAGATGAACTATGGACATAAGCTTTAAGGAATGCAGAATTACATACAATTATAAATATATAATATGTTTCGAATAATCGCTTTTCCGCAAATATCAATTTGTGTCATTTATTATAACAATTATATTATGATGCATTAGCGCGCCATCTGTTATCAAATTTAGAAACTATTATAGACGCGTATGATTCTTTTAAAAAAAGGTTTATACAACATATATATTTCCTTTGGCGAATAATATTATAACTTCTATATAATACTGATTCGAATTTATTTGTATGTAAAATAGTATTCAAAAGTAAATTAATCCTAACTCTACACAAGGCAATCATATAAACCTCAATAGTTTTTATCTTCAATATTAAAGCTGATGAAGAATTACAGGGTGCGAGACCACAAATAAACGGTCAACAGGCGTTATTCAATATTATAAAGGTAAATACTTGCTGTGTCCACAACCTTTTTTTGTTATCTTGATGTTACCATGGTAGCGTTTGTCATTTCTATTCTTCTGATTGTTTTTATCTTTGTTAATTAGAAATGTAAGACCAAGCTGAAACAGATTTTGTATTTGTATGATGTACAAGCGCGTCATCTGTTGAAAGAAATTGAAACTATTTTTCACGCATATGATTCTTTCCAAAATAAAATAAATATCTCATGCTCTTACAGTAATGATAAAATAATCCTGAAGATAGAAGCTGTCTAATCGGCATTCATATTTATGTGAAAAATTAACACTTCGGCCAGTTAGAGTTTTTTTTTATTTTCTCAACATTTCATCTAAAATCTTTTGTCTTCGTCAGGAGAAATAAAAATAATAATAATTTGGTCAATCGCGTTAGAACGCCCTTGCAACCGCAGAACAAATTTTTTTTTTTACTTATCCTTGAGAACAAATTTTAAAGTCACCAAATGCTTTATTTTTATTCATTTCTACTGACGAAGACAAAATATTTAGGACAAAATAATAAAGCCTCCGAGGTTGTGTTTCTAAAAAAAAACGTTTAATAAAGCTCAAGCTTTCGGGTATGGTGGCCCTTCTTTGCGTTGCTCCTGTAGAAGGGCCCGAAAGCTTGAGCTTTATTAAACGTTTTAAAGCAAGAAACGGAACCTCGGAGGCTTTATTATTTTGTCCTAAAGATTTCACAGAGGTTATAATATTGGAAGACAAAATATCTTTGTTGAAACGTTTAGAAAATAATGGTTGGTCCTTGATCATCAGTGGTTAACCCTCCCATTTACCTAACGAAAATGTTGGTAGGGTTCACCACTGATGAGCCAGGCCCTCCAATTATTTATATCTTTGTGTTAAGAGAGAGAGCAGTAGGAATTTATTTTATTCTGAAAATAATCATACACGTCAGAAATGGCTTCAATTTCTCATTATTGTAATTGTGTTTAAGATATAGAAGCCAGACAAATAGCTGACAGGCATTTATGAAGTCTTGTTTGTGTCTTAACACACGTGTTATCTACTAAAATTGAATAAAAATTCAATATAACATTATTTATTTTGAATATAATAAAACAATTATTCAATCTTATATAAGCAGGAAAGGTTCGTGTATTTTTCTAAGAGAGAGCAAACAAAAATATATACTATATTCTCGATTTATATTTATCAAGAAACTAGCTAGGTCAAATATCAAGAAACAGGTTAAATCAACGTTTAGTTTATTTCTCTTCCACTAGATAATAATGCTTTACCATCTAAAAAAACATATTTTTGGTCAGGAAATGCTTAATTTGTTTTTAATATTTAAAAGTGTTTCTAAAAAATCATTAATTATACCATGACAAAGGTTGGTGTTCAGCCAATCGAAATAAATCAATTTTATGATTATATATTTGCCTTTTATCATCAGGAGTTTCATATAATCATGGATCGTTATAATATTAAAACTGGGGTTTGTATATTTCACCTGAAAACAGAGAACACTAAATTGATATTCAATAGCAACATGTAAAAGTCAAGAGAGTCTTCAATAAAATTGATAAAACCATTGATTATTTTCTAAATTAATTATATAATTATTTTACTCTATGAAGTCAGGCAAATATTTGAAGATTTCATTTTATATTATGCAATCAAATTCATATTCACACATAGTACAAAATAATTATAAGCATATAATAGACATTATTGTCTACTCACCTAAAATATATTCATATAATATTCACGCCCTTATTATTTTTTTACAAAATTTATTTCGTCTATAATATATGTATATGTATATATATATTATTTTTCAATTTTGACTCCCCATTAAGCATAGAACATCAAGTATATATATTTTAATTAATTCTATTGACGTTATTTGGCGAGCTGAGTTTGTTGTTAACCTAAATACGTTGTTGCACCTTGAAAAAGATTGGCGATGAGCCAACTGAAATGTTAGTAAATAATATTTCTATCCAATATATGCTCTTTCAATTAAATAAATATAAATGTTTTGAAAATAGAGCAATCCATAAATAAATCTTTAAATGAAAAGGCATATATTAGATCAAAATATCATTGATTTTACCAATATTTCAGTTGGCTGAACGCCACCTTTATCAAGGTTGTTGATACATTTAAATTGTTATAATACTTTGATAAAGGTTGGCGTTCAGCCAACTGAAATATTGGTAAAATAAATGATATTTTTATCCAAAATATGCATTTTTATTTAAAAAAATATATGAATGTATGTATGTCCAATTAAATTATATAATACGACTAAAACCTTCCTTTTAATTAAATTATATTACATTTACTTAATTATATGGTTCAATATATATATATATATATATATGCATCTGTATGTAGGCATGTTCGTTTTATTTGCACTCTGATTGGTTAGGACAGTCATGTGGCCTATTTAATTATTCTTGAAATGTCTCGTCGTAGATGCAACGGTCTAAGGCTCTAATATATAAAATATTATATAAGGTTGTGCCAAAGGTTTGTGTTTTTCTTAAAAAGTTTTCTTATTATTTGGCGAATAATATAATTACGGCAAATACATAATACAATTACTTTATACATAATACAAAGACATTATACATAACAGAAAATAATATAACGGCGAATATTATTGGTATTTCAATATTTTGCAAGTGTTTACAAACTTTTGGGAACATTAAAAGAGTATCAAATCAAAGTGAAATCAGGAATAATTGAATACATATATACATATGATAATACATAATACAAGTACTTTATACATGATACAGAAACATTATACATAATGGCGAATAATATTGGAAGTTCAATATTTTGCGAGTATTTACGAACTTTTGGGAGCATTAAAAGAGTATGAAATAATAGTGAAATAAGAATAAATGAATAGAACAAATACCGTTTAATCGTGTGAGTCTAAAATTTGAGACAAGGCGGAGCAAGTAAAGCAGCAGAAGTAAGAATTTCGGCCATTAGCTCGGACCCTATCGTGAAGGAAAGTCTCTTGGGCCACAATTAGTAAGTTATTGATCCAAGTGTGGGTAAACTTTCTCAGCTTTGTTGCTGTAATTATCTACTCTCAACTTACTGATTAGTCAACAGTCGCAAATCTCATCCTTTAGTTTCAAATATTTACTAGAAATTCCATTAATATAATTGTTGTATGTACCTATATGCATGTCATATATATCCCATGAGAGATCGACTGATACATTGAAATCGTCTATTCGAAATGTTCCCTTATTGAAATTCTGGATAAGTAGTTTGAGTCATTATATTTCACAAAGATGTTTGTTCTGATGAATGGTCGATGCTAGATGCAATAAATATTTTAATACAAAGCAATAACGCGTCATCTATATATTAAAATGAAAATATTTGAGACGCGAATGTTTTTTTTTTTTCACGAATATATTGAGCTTCTACTGTCCTTATTTCGATGAAAAAATATTGGGAGGGCTGACTCATCATTGGTAAACCCTCCCAGCGGTTTCCAAATTTAATCTACCAGACCGCTTCTTTAGAGTTCTAATATTGTATTGGATCATTCTGATTTTATATGCTACAATGTGGGGTGGAATCTTAGAAATTATTATTAAGTTTATTAACATCATGAAACGCGATATCCCAAACTCAGGGATATTAGCGTCAATACATTTCACTGCATTACAGCAATTCGGTTATATACAATCCTGTTCAATTCATTATTTTACATAAATTAACTAAAGAAAATTGTCCAAAGAGAAAAACAAACAACAAAACAAAACACACAGAGCAAGCATCGCAGTTCTTTTTTTTCTAAGATTCCTTCTCTTTTTTCCAATTCAAGAGAAAGTTGTATATGTATTTACAAAATTGATCAAAATTTTTATACTTTTCTTTTTTGTCTACAAATTCATCAAGCTGTCTAATACGACCAAATCTATTTTCCCTAAAATCCCGGAAAATTGGGCACTCCAGAAGTAGATGTCTCGCGTCTTGAATTTAGAAAACTATGGACATAAGCTTTTAGGACAGTAAAATTACATTTAATATTTGTATCGAGCAATGCTCTTCGGCAAACAATATGGAAAAGTTAGGCATAAATTAATACAAAGCAATAAAGTGCTGTCTACATAAAACAAATGAAAACATTAAGACGCGAACGTTTTTTTCAAACAAATAATTCAAGCTTTTCTACTGTCCTTACTGCGATGAGAAAATATTGTTTATATTAATTGTTCTAAAGTCCTAGAAGCCTATGTCTAGTGTTTTTTCAAAACAAGCGTTTACTGTCTTCAACAAAAATTCAGGGTATAGAAGAAATTCTGTCTATTACAATAATTGAGTGTCTGTACCGAAACCCCTGGGAGGCTTCATCACTGATGAGCGATACCCTCCTTTTTCAATTTTAGAAAACCTCCATTTAACTTGCTTTCATGTCTGTCTATTCACATAATCTTATAATCAAGAATTAATATACTTAGAGATAACCTAGAAGTCTGAAATTTAGTAGATTTGTTAAAATCTCTTGACAAAGCAAGTTGGCGCAAATTCAGACTTCTGGGTGGCCGGCAATGGATTTATTTTAATTTCTATATTCACTTTCAAATTTGATGATCGAACATATCACCCTATCCCCCTTCATAAAAAAAAAAGATAATGACAGCAATAATATATGAGTTTTCTATTAATTTTTAAATAATATATGAGGGAATTGGACAAAGTTTGAGGTTATTAAAATTTACTTTATCTTTATTTATTTCAACACACAAAACGCGATATCCCGGCTAGGGATAATTGCGTAGATTTACATTTTTTAAAAAGAAACAGTTATATAAAAGAAAGTAACCAAAAATAAAAATAGAAACAATAATATATATTAGGAACTTGAACCTTTTAGGTTAGAAAGATAATCATAAATATATTTACAAAAATAATTAAACCTATGATAATTCTCTCTGCTATTTACAAATTGATATAGATCTACGACATTATTTATTGTCTGTTGTCTAGTGGTATAGAAGAGTGGGCATTTCAGCAGTAGGTGTCTTGAGTCATGGAAATTACTAAAATTACTTTATCAGACATTTTGAAAGAAGGTGAATATATAAATGGTAAAAACCCCAAGGTAAGACTCTTCCTTTGATAAATAATTCCATACTTCTCAATATTAAAACAATAATTTTAACATTGATAAATATTAAATTCTATATATTTATGTATTGTGTTTTATTTTGAATCAAAACATGTTACTTATGAGTATAACAATGGAGAGTAAACTAATTTTTAGTTAGAAAAATTCTATTTCCATTATAAATATGTTTACCCATCTATAATTATATATATTCATATAAATATATATTTTTATTAATATAATCTAAATTAAGGAAAACTAATATTTCAAATTTTTACTTGGTAAAACAAAAATATTTTCCAAAATCAGAATGATTATTAAAAAAAAGAATTGATATAAATTTATGAACCAAATATAATAATCAAAACATGAAAAATATATAATATGAACGATAATGAATAAAAAATATTCCTTTGATAATTATAAAAAATCTAAGTAATTATTTTAAAAATTTTGATATAAATCAATACTTAATGATAACGAGAAAATACAAGCGCAGCTTTGAAAGGAAGAAATAATAAGACAATATTGAAAACTCTATTATGAATTTATTTACCAATATTTTCTGAAGAATGCGGGTAAGAATTCTTATGATCACTCTGACAATCTTACCTTAGATATTTCAACAAAATTGTTTTTACCAATTTAAGCTTGATATGAGAATAACCTTCAGAATATTATGGGTGAAAATAATAGTTTGTAAATATTAAAAACTCGGGTCAAATTGTAGAAGCCTCAATTAAAAATACACTAAAAATAAATAAATATTTCAGCTATATATACCGCCTTTTAGATATTAGATTGATAATAGTGAAAATAAAGGCAGCGAGGGACGATCATAATGAATTTCGAACTTAATGCGATATGAGGAAACTGATTCAGAAGTTTTGATATGTTTCTTAAATATTCTACCTCTTCTCTCAACATACGATCATCGTTTCTCGCCGCTTTTATTAATATTCATTGTAAAATCAAGTCGTCAGAAATAACCTTTAATTATATTCAAAAGGAAAATTAGCATTAGAATATTTATAATTTAGATCTACAGGTGACGCTAAGTTGATAATATTATTTATAATATATATGTGTGTGTCTACTCTATAGAGATAGGTTAAATTCTTCTGATATATATATATATATATAAATGAATTATTTCGTCTCTTGAAATCTCGAGATATCGTTCAACCAGCATACATCATCCACCATCCATATATATTTTCAAAATGTTGTTCTCACACAGAAATAATGTATTTTTCTCTCAATATATCATAAGTATTTAAAATATATAAATAATAATGTGTATAAAAATATAATTTATTATTAATTTGTTAACGTGATAATGTTGAAGAACTCACAAGTTCGAAAACTTGAAAATAAAAAGTTGTACAAGAAACTTAGCACTGGAAGCTTTGTTTATTTTGTAATTACTTCGTCTAAAAAAGAAGATAAATTAATAATACTCTATTATAGGTACAATAACTAGATTTTCGGAAGAAAATTTCAAAATAATTTATATAAATATATTTTACTCTTTTGTTTCATATATAGGTACAAATATTTTAAAATTTTAGAAATTCTCACAAATATTGTTTTATTGTACGATTTTTTAAAAGAAGAGGAGTATCTATAAAGTGTGAGGTTGAAGAAGTCCAGTCTCAGTGAAAGGGAGAAAAGAAGGTAAAAAATAGCCTTGAGACAGAAGCGGCGTGTTTCCAGACGACTGCTTTCCAGATTTACGGGGAAGTCTTCTGAAGATTTACGATAGCTGGGACCTATCTGGCCCCACATGCCTGTCCGTCCATTACCTTCACTTTTTAATGGGCTCGAATAAATTTATCAATTCGGTCTTCAATTGCTTTATTATACCTCAACTATCTCAATTTTTATTATATTAACTCTTCAAAAATTTGTTAGTTATTGAAAATTTTATTCAAATTTATATTTATCTACTACTAGACTCTGAGAGAAAACTGAAAAAAACTATAACAAGACTTAGAACGAAACACTATAAAGGAATGACAATACATCCAGATGGCACAAGAACCTATAGGACATGCAACAACTGTCCTGATGTGGAACTAACACCTACTCACATATTATAATGCCCAGCAATGGCCGCAGCCTTGCAGAAAATTGACATAGACCCAGAGCAGCAGCTTTATACACTCAAGATAGTGGGCATTGCTACTGCTGTGATAGAGATGCATGGAGACATCTGAGGCTCTTCATTGGACACGACAACAACAACTAGACGAATGACCCGGCTTCGCCCGAGAATTCCCTTGAGTGCAATTTGCTTCATACTGAAATTACATCAATAATAAATAATAAAAGTGACATAGAATAGCAATACAGAAGTAACACATAAACCACAGGCAAAAAGTGTTTGTGTGATGGCAAAAATTGTATTATATTAGTGTTTAGGTATTCGATTTAATTATTTTTTTGCAATCCATTTAGTTGTTTCAAAATTAATATAGTTTATATAGATGACAGATTTTCCACCCAACCCCCGAGGTTCCAAAATATAGGCATGTAAATATTTTTCTGTAAAAAAATAGAAGAGTACATGAATATTAGGCAAACATGTGTGATTTCGAATGACTGCGACTGCATTTTAAACGATAAAAAAAAAACAGATTGAAAAATGGCCAGAAAAAAAAATTAATAAAAATACGAAAGCCATCATTTATATACAGTAACGCTAATTTTGTAAAGTTTTTCAAAATTGCATTGTGTGCACTTACCGTAACTTAGTAATATAAATTTCTCTCTCAATACTCAATACTTTTGTAAAAAAAAGTAACACTCTTTAAAAAGATATTTAAAAAAAAAGTACGCAAGCAACTTGTGATTAGTGTTAAGCGCGTTTATTCGCGTCCTGTTTTGATTGCTGAGTTGAACCAGTTTACTAGGAAGTTCCATGCTGAGGCTGTGGCTGGAAGTCTGGCCATAGATGTACCTATAAACAAACTAATTAACGTCACGTGACTGAAGATGATTCACCGAGTAAGCAATCCCAGATCATTCTATGACAATATTATTTAATTCGTGAAGAGTTAAACCTGTTTATAGCGCCCCCTCTAAATAGCGCCTTCCTCTCTATAGCGCCCGATTTTAGACATTAAAATGTAAACATTTTTAATTGAAAGTGACCTGTATATAGCACCCCCTCTCTATTGCACCCTATTTTGGTGAGTCCCAAGAGGGGGGCGCTATAGACAGGTGTAACTGTATATGGAAATGTGTATTTTTATAGTGGTGTAAATAAAAATTTTGTAACCCTCAGAAAATGCTGAGAAAAGCATGAAATCGGTCCGATGTTAATTTATTGTGGTTTGTAATGATTGATTACATTTTGAATGCTAAACTTCTAATAAATATTTAAATTTAAATGTAAATTCGAAACTATTATAGATGGGTATGATTCTTTTAAAAATTAAACAATTTCTACTGCCCTTACTGCAATGGAAAAATTAATGGGAAGGCTTGTCTCATCAGTGGTGAACCCTCCCAGCGGTTTGGCCAATTTACTCTACCAAACCGCTTCTCTTAAAGCTATAATACTGTATGAAACGATTCAGCTTATATAGGCTGCAATGAAGGGTGAAATCTTAGAATAGTATTCAAACAAACTATGGATATAAGCTTTTGGGACAGAAGAATTACATAAATATACATATAATGTGTCCATTATAATTCCAGATGTTGAAGAAATTGATCTAGAATTGTGGGGAATGCGAAGAATGCTCGGCTATTTACCATCGACCAGACTTTTTTGATTGATATGTGAATTATGAATCAAGAATAAAAGAGAGAGAAGAACAGTCAAATCTTTGATCTTTCAGCATACTTCTAAAACCGGCCATGCCTTTAACCTTTCCGACCCAACCTGTCATTACCACAACATCAAATCCAAATATCAAAGATTATTAATAGAATCCTTCGTCTCTCAAGATTTAAACAGTATCAACAGGCGTATAGAACTACCATCTCAGTACCACTCATTCAAAAAACAGCCCAGCCATTAGAATAAAAGGACCAATTGACTATAAAAGAAAACAAACTGAGCTTTGGACAGAGATGAAACAACAGCAGCCTGGCCACGAGAAAACGTGAACTCGTGAAATGTGTTTATATTTATTTTATTTTATATTTTATTCTCTATCTTCGTTGGTGTATATAAATAATATTTTACATTTATATATATATTCTTTCTCTCAATTTACAGCTTGGCCTGTTGAAGGATCGATAAGATCCGAAAGCTAGCATATTAAAAATTTTATGTATAAAGAGACGCATTGCTATCGTTTGTTTTTATTTAATAATTTATAGCAATTCTTTTGTCTATTTACAATGGAAAGTTACCTTTACAACGTTGAGAGATATAAGTCGTTTTTCTTCAAGAAATCCTTGCAATTAGCCCGTTGGAGAAAGAATTTAGAATTCAATTTGAAATGCCAATCTGTCAAATTCATCCCTCCTTCTCTAAGAATTAACGATCCGGTGAAAAATCCATTCTCTAAGAAAATAATTCACAACCTTCATTAGGACCTACTCAGATCACGTACCAAAGGTTGCCATTCCATGATCAGGTTTCTCAGTAAAACCATAAAGGGCATTATTTGTTTATTAACATCCAGGATCCAGGCAGCTGAATGGTTTGACCTCTTGAGATCTACCACCAATGCTATCCGGACACAAGATATCAACATCTCCAAAAAACACAATAAAAAATTTTAATTTTGGTCCAATAAATATGGATTTCCTTATGTGAAGAAACAAACCTCCATCGTCAATTTGTCATCCTTCCCAATTTCCCAATCCCAAGAAGAACTTTTAAACCAAGGTCTGAAATTCCGCATGCCAAGACATGCTGATCCATATGTCACCACCTCCGGCATTGAAGTAGCAATGACGGCGTTCAATAATTCACAGAAAAACTTAATACGAAACCTGGTTTCCTCAAAGATAACTATCCAAAAACGCCCTTATGCTGCAACTACCCGTAAATACGCAACTGCCATCAAAGAATTGAAAGTCAACCATAACATAGTCATCAGTAAAGCTGACAAAGGTTCTAATGTGGTTATATTAAACAAAGTCGACTATAGAAAGAAGATTCTCGACATCGTTGAGGATAGAGACACCTTTGTACCTATCACGGCTCCAGACAACCTTCAATCCATCAAGAATTTCAAAAAAACACTTACCTCTCTCAAGAAGAATAAGATGATCACCGAAGACCAATTTAAGACCTTCAATTCAAACAGCGACACCATACCATATATCTATGGACTTCCTAAGATCCACAAGCCTTCAGTCCCACTACGTCCCATTATTGCTTATCACTTGTCCCCCGCCATACAGCTCTCCAGACATCTGTCCTCCCGCCTTTCGCCCTTGATGCGATCCTCTAACCCCCATTCAATTAATAGCACCCCAGCCTTTATTCAAGAAATAAGATAATTGAAACCACAACAAGATTTCATTATGTGCTCCTATGACGTCACCTCCATGTTTCTCTCTCTCCCACACAACCTAATTATAGAAAACCTCCGTTCTTTGCTTTCTTCGCACAGCATCCCGAACCCTGAAATAAAAGGAATCATTTTAATGTTTGAATCATGCTTGGCAACATCTAACTTCAGCTTCGAAGATCAGTTTTTTAAACAAATCTGTGGATCTCCTATGGGTAGCCCTTTATCCAACATTGCGGCAGAGCTCGTCATGAGCGCCATTGACAGCTGGATTTTGGAACAGAAACATCTCCGAATAGAAGTTTGGAAAAGGTACCTGGACGACATTTTTTGCATATGTCACAAGGATGACGTCCTATTGGTGTTGGAAACCCTAAACTCTTACCATACACGCCTCACTTTCACAATAGAACATGAGTCCCACAAAGTTTTGCCATATTTGGACATTCTTTTTATCAAAACTGATGAATCATACCACACAACAGTTTATTACAAAAAATCCATAAAACCATCCTATCTCCTTTTTGATTCATATAACCCAATAGGCCACAAACTCACAGTTGTCAGAACACTCACGAAAAGAATACATACACACTGCTCCACCCCAGCCTTCAAAAAATTAGAAAAGACAACCATCATCAGTAATCTAACAGCAAGTGGCTATCCACTTCCCTTCATACTTAGACATAGTTTCAACCCTTCCAAACACACTCAGCCCGTAGTAAACCGTAACACCTGTATTATACCTTATTCCTTTGAAAATCAATCAATAGCCCTCTCCCTCAAGAAATTTGGTTTAAGAACCTTTTTTACCAACCACCTCTCAATAGGCCAAATACTCCGGAACCCCATCACCAAATCTAATATTAAGAAACGTCCCGACCAGCAACCATATGCCATTTACTCCATTGGTTGCCAAGATTGCAACGCTAAATATGTGGGTGAGACTGGCCGTTTCATTTACAACAGAATTTCCGAGCACAACAGAAATATAATAAACAAAGATCCCAAATCTTTGATCTTTCAGCATACCTCTAAAACCGGCCATGCCTTTAACCTTTCCGACCCAACCTGTCATTACCACAACATCAAATCCAAATATCAAAGATTATTAATAGAATCCTTCGTCTCTCAAGATTTAAACAGTATCAACAGGCGTATAGAACTACCATCTCAGTACCACTCATTCAAAAAACAGCCCAGCCATTAGAATAAAAGGACCAATTGACTATAAAAGAAAACAAACTGAGCTTTGGACAGAGATGAAACAACAGCAGCCTGGCCACGAGAAAACGTGAACTCGTGAAATGTGTTTATATTTATTTTATTTTATATTTTATTCTCTATCTTCGTTGGTGTATATAAATAATATTTTACATTTATATATATATTCTTTCTCTCAATTTACAGCTTGGCCTGTTGAAGGATCGATAAGATCCGAAAGCTAGCATATTAAAAATTTTATGTATAAAGAGACGCATTGCTATCGTTTGTTTTTATTTAACAGTAAGATCTGTAGAGATAATATTTTATGATTATATTAAAAAGAAACACATTGCTGGAATAATTGTCACAAATTTTGATATGTATTGATATGTTGCTGAAGGTTGCCTGAAACATGCGTTCGTTCAAAATCCTGTTTGAAACTTTAACGAAAACGGATTCAAATAATTTTCGAGAAATGTATATTGCTGTTGAACTGGAAATTCTCATTAGCGGAGTGTTGGAGTAATTTCCAACGGTGCAATAAATCATATTACAAGGTAAAAAACAGGTATGACGCTGCATTACGCAAGATTCATATGTATATATATTCTTGTCACGCTGTTGAAAAGAACACGGGTCTGTACTCCGTTCCAGGTATAATCGATATCTGAAAGGACATGTCGTGCTATTTTATTGTTAAAGTCAAGAATTTTCAAAGCGCCATTGTATTCATATAACTTAATATCCGTAGTCCTTTTAGATGAGAAAAGTGAAGACCAAAATACGGCTAATTCCACACTCGCCTTTTCAGTGATACGCTAACCTATGCACGGTGGATTCTGTGGCCACTGGACATGTGTCGGACCTGGAGGCTGTTTGGCTCTGCCCTTCCTGGAGTATAGAAGCTCCATCTATGCTTTCTTCCTAGGGTGAATCTGTATAAGACCAGTGGTCTTAATAAAGCTGTATGTGTGTGTGAACCTAATATCCTTCAGTTAGAGATATGCGTAATAACAGATGCCCTTTTAAAAAATTCTATATGTTTCAGATGATATTAAATGATACAGTCTGAATAAAGTTGTTGCACGATAGACCTCAATTCTTGCGTTAGATTTCTCGAAATTGATTCATCATTCTTCTTTGTGCACAATTTCGATAAATTTATAGAAGTAGAATACTCTGTAATACATATAAATGATAGACAACACTGTTTCGAGGCTGGGTTTCTTGTTATATTGTCGCGAAGAAAAATAATCAAATAGGCTTCCGAATTACTTTAAATATTCATTTAATTAGTTATAGGAAAGATTTTAAATATAAAATAAAAAGTTATTATGTACATGAGCCAAATCGACCCAGCAGTTAGAACAAGAAGGGAGAACTGAGTTTTCTACCTTCCATGTGGCGCCACTGTTTTCCCTGACCGGTCCGTCCAGTCCAGATAAGAGGGAATACCAGGAAACTCTGTTCTCCTGACAATATTTTGCATTCATCTAAAGCTTTCGGGTATCACCAAACCTTTCTACAGAGGTATACTCCTTCTATACTCATGCAGTTACTACTTTCTTTTGTTAGAAAATTATCAGAAGAAAGTGTTTCCTACTCTCTCAAAATATTTTAGATATGTCTTAAAATACAAATTATTTGAATGTCCTATCAAAATCTGCACGTTACCTTAATTTTAACTCTAGCCGAGGTAATTTCTACAGTCTAGCTTCACTAGTAGTAATATAGAATGTTACCATAGAGAAATGGAATTAGAGGAATGTCATAAAACCTTTTTGTATCAATATATAGGTTATTAAATCCAAAATGTAATCATACGTTACATACCACAAGAAGTTGAGTCAAATGTTATTTATTTACCATATTATTGGTGCACTATATTCTATCTAACTTATATATACACTTTTTAAATATTCAATTTTACAATTCCTATGTGTTTATTTGCATTGTGTAAGCGTCTCTTTAGGGTTATCTTTCTGTTGTATATCTCTCTCTTATCCCTCTCATTTATTTTTATATATTTATATCTATTTATTCATATATTTATCATTATATAACCTTATTCATTCATATTTATATTTATATATAAACAATTATATAAATAAATATAACTTTAAAAACAAAGAAATATTTACCATAAAAAAACTAGGATTATTAGAACAGCCAAAAAAGATGAGGGACTTGTACGCTACTTAGCTGAAGGGACATAGAGTCGCCCAAAAAAAGATACAGTGGAAGAAGTCTCAATAAAAAATGAAGGAAGCGACGAAAGATCCTAAATAAATACTTACCTCAGGACAATTTGATTCAGTATCGTCTCCCATGTCATTATCTTTGATCTTGGGATTTGTAACCAGTCACGTTCTTCCTAATTTGTCTTACCTACCATATATTTGCACATATCACATACTTGTATATTTTTTATATATGTATATATAGAATTTTGACGGGAGAGGCGACCTTTGTCTCTTTATATATATATATATTATATATATATTTTAATAAAAAGGCATATATTGGATGAAAATATCATTTATTTTACCAATATTTCAGTTGGCTGAACGCCAACCTTTATTAAGGTATATTAAAAATATATTAAAATGTTATAATACCTTGATAAAGGTTGGCGTTCAGCCAACTGAAAAATTGATAAAATAAATGATATTTTTGATCTATGGATTGCTCTATTTAAAAAAATATATATATATATATGTAGTATACCCGACGTGGAATGTATTGAGCAGTCGTGGTCGTGGGTGTGTGATGGGATTCCCGCACTGGGACAGCAAGAGACAGAGGCAGGTCTAGATGGTAACTCCAAGAAGGTAGAGGTAGACCACGGACGAAGGCAGTCGAACCACGGGCGTCACGGATGCCTACATCGCGGATAGGGGTGAGAGACCCGACCGTATGACGGCGTCGCTCTGAAAACAACTAACTGAACAACTATCTTTGTCCCATTTCTGGGCTCTTTATATACTGGACGCCCGCATATGGCGGCGAGTTCTGATTGGCTCCTATAATCACGCCACCTGTCAAGCGCCGGGTTATTTATCACGTCTGGCCACCTGTTGACGGGGTGATTGAACTCATTATCATAAACACCTGTTCGTCTGGTCTTTGTCGTCGTCTACCTCTTTGTTTTATTTGTCACTTCTATTGTTACAAGATCGATACATATTTTTATATAGAGATGGGATTATGATAAATATTATAAGAAGGTTGTGAACTATCTTAACTCAGAATATACTACATATATATATATATATATATATATATATATTAAAAATAAAGAAGGTATCTCCTGGCCACAAGCACATGTGCTTTTTAGATGGCAGAACGCCATCTAGTGGAGTAAAAATAAACTAAACGTTTATTTAGCTTACTCCGAGATATTTGGCCAACCCAATTTCTTGATAAATCGAGAAAAGCCATCCACGAATTGTTTTTTCATGTGTTTTTTCATATATAAATATATGTTATATAAAATATAATTTTATTTAAGATTATAATTCATAGAAAAAAAATACTCTTTTAAATCGACCTCCAGATGTCTCCGTTTCCCTTTATATAACCTATTGTTGTTTCCCGTTGGCCGGCTCAAACCTTTTTGTAATTATGTAAATAACCTTTTGTTTTCCTTTATTTTATTCGCCTTAAAACAGGCAGTACTTTATCAAATTATGTATTTATGTTCCATAAGCTTAATTAAAGCTATTTCTAATTTTAACTATTTTTATTTATATTTTCAGGATTAACCACGACTGCAAAACAGTATCAATAATGATCAAACAACCCATTTATACAAAAGAAAAACCTTATCTCAATAGTTCCAAAGTCAACAGCAGAAAATCGTTTTTTAATATAATATATTTATAGCTATATACATAAAATGAATACTACAATAAAGAAGTTATGTAAGATATTGCTTGAATTCACAAAGGTGTTTTTGGTATCTAATATACCAATAGTGCAAGCACAATATTTATGGAATTTAAGTTTTGAAATTTCAACAACAACAACAAAAAGGCTTTTAAAGGGCCCATTGCCCTTTATGGATTCGCCATACAACAACAAAATAATACAGTAATTTTTTTATCCCTTTCCTCATGTGCACGTAAGCCTTTGTTTGAAAAGAGATTTATTTACACATCTGTTCTAAAACTTATCTCACTACCTATTTTGTGTATGAATCTATTTACAATTTGATCTCTAGAAATTATAGAGTTTTGAAATTTCATAAAATTTCATCTTATGAAGAAAAATGAAGTCCACTTACTGCAAGTCAATTTCTACAAGTTCAATACTAAATTCTATAAAGATTGGCATGAGGCCTATAGAAATATTTGAAATATTATCATTACAAGATTGAGAATTCCGGCAAATTACAAAAAAAAAATCATAAAATGTTACAAATCTTTTTACTTACTTGATTAAAGGAAGATTTCAGGAAATCCCACCAAAGGCTAACTAAAACGTTTTAGTTATCTTAAGAAGGGCTTGCCCGAAATCTTCCTTCAATCAAGTGAATAAAAAGATTTGTCTTTCTTGAAAATAAAGATACTTTGGCCAGTAATTTTTATTACCTCGACGTTTCGACAAAAATATGAATGCTGGCCAGGTAGCCTCTATCTTTACGAAAAATATTTGTGACATTTTATGATTCTTTGTAATTGAAAATATTATACATTTTAAATATTCAAATTAATCCCTTTAAATAAATAATATATACAATTATTAGGTGATTTTTAAATTCACATATCTCTTATATATACACTAATGGAAATGATTATTGTTATACCCAGAAGAAATTGCTGAAAATTAAAACATGGAATTTAGCTCAAATTAACTTCTTGTGGCGTCTAGCAATTGTATGGATTGTCGATTATAATAGTTTTAGATGCAAAATTTCTGAAAATTATTTATATGTGTATTTGAATACCTTTTTAAGAAATAATTTTTTCGTTTCTTTCTTTTGGGTATAACACTTTCTATTTCAACTATAGTTTATGTCTCATATCTAATTCTGTAAAACATCTAAAAAAACATTTTTGAAATATTATTCTATTTCGGTATCTCAATTTCACGACCAACTTCATAAATATACAATTTTATAATTGATATAGTTTTTAAGATAGCTTGTAATTAACATTTATCAATGAACGTTTTCAGATTCATACTGGATTAAAACTATTTTTAGAGAAGCATGGTTTTACAGCAAATATTTTTTTATGTTTATATCATTATATCTTTTTTTATATTATAGTTTCCATATATAAAACTTACATTTTATAGCATATATCATTATGCGTAATGCGAATTTGAAAAAATAAAACTTTGAAAGTTATTTTTGAAGTATATAGAGACTTGAAAGCATCTATTTATAACCATAACAAAATCAGACAAAGAGAACAAAGGTTCATTTTGAACAAAGGAAATCTTGTGCAAGATAGTAGAATGTACTTTTAGTAAATAGTATATTTAAGTTTATAACTAAAGATCATTAAAAAGTTGCGCAATCTGAAGTTTCCCTTTGGCAAAAATGAAAAAGAGGATACTGATTAGGGAAAATTTGAAGAATTTAGAAAATTTTGAAATTTTAGAATTATAAACAATTTTAGTGCACGTGTAATTCTTTCTAAAACTTTTGTATATTGTTTTCCTATTGCAATTATATAGAAGTAATGAAGGGTTAGCTCATCTGTCGTTAACTCTCCAAGTGGTTTCGCCAGTTTGGAGGGTTTACAACTGATGTGCCAATCCCATCCATTATTTCTATCATTAGAGTAAAGACCGTAGGAAATGCTTTCATTCAAAAGATGGCAGCTTGGACACGGCTTATAAAGTCTGGTGTCCTTATACTGTCAGCACATAGATAGTGCCGTTAATTATTTTTAATTAGAAAAAAGTGCCTCAAATGGGATTCGATCCCGGGACGTAGCGGTCGAAAACACAATTATTAAGTGCATTCGTCCACTGACCCCCGTACCTTGAAGATATGTTCTGTTAGCGATAGGTACCGGCCAGATAAATAAAAATAAATCTGCAAGTGAAAATTTACCTTGGGAAATTTCCCCTGTCAGTGAGGACAGCCATAAACCTTGCTACCCTGTGAACAAACTCGTCTAGTGGACTAGCGATTCAGATATATATATACTTAGTCTAGCCATAAATATTGTTACAAAACAAAATCAGTGATAAAAATTTTAATTTGACCGCGTGAAGTATTCAAAATACAGTAGTTGTTATTTGAATAACTCGTTCACACGTGTTTAGAAAAAATCGGAATATATTTGTTTTTTGATAATGGATTGGGGTGTTAAAAAAAACCGTATAGCTGTATAGCCTTACACAAGGTAGGCCAAAGTCCATCATCCATTTTTAAACTTTTACAAAATTTGAATATTACGCGTCAATTTGTTTATCGAACCACTGAAAGGTTCAACAAGGCTGGCACTATTAATGACCTTGAAAGATCTGGTCGACCGCGCGTGCAACGAACGCAAGCAGCTATAAAAGCAATTCGCGAAAGAATTCGTCGAAATCCACTCAGCAAACAAAAGATCTTAAAAAGCAGATGAATTTAGCTCCAAGAACCGTTTCCAGGATAATCAACGAAGACCTTGGACTGAGAGCTTTCAAACGACGCACAGGTCATTTGATAACCCCTGCTCTTAGAGATATTAGAGGGTTAGATAAAAAATGTTGTTGACGCGGCATGATGGTCGGTGGCATGAGAGAATCCTTTTCACAGACGAGAAATTTTTCACTGTCGAAGAAAATATTAATCGTCAGAATGATAGGATATATGCTCGTTTCTCTCTAGAAGCTTCTTTGAAAGTCAGAAGACTTGAAAAAAGTCACCATCCTTCTTCTGTCATGGTTTGGTGGGGAGTTAGCTACCGAGGTGTAACAGATCTCCACTTCTGTGCCAAAGGGGTAAAAAATACAGCTAAAAACTATCAAGAAGATATTTTGAAACAAATAATAAAGCCTCTGAATACAAAAATGTTTGATGGAGGACATTGGATATTTCAACAAGATTCAGCTCCCGCTCACAAAGCTAAGTCAACTCAACAATGGTTGGAGACGAATGTTCCGGAGTTTATAAAGGCCAATGAATGGCCCTCTGGAAGCCCTGATTTAAACCCCCTTGATTACAGTTTGTGGGTATATTTAGAGGAGAAGGTGTGTTCTAAAAGATATCATAATTTGGATCAATTGAAATCAGCATTGGTGAGAGCAATGAAAGAAATACCCTTATAAAAGGTGCGTGCCACCATAGATCAGTGGCCCGAACGTTTGAGATCCTGTGTCAAAAATAAGGGAGGGCATTTTGAATGATTGTATATATTTAAAATCTATGTCTTATTGGAAAATAAAATATATATTTATATTCCATTAGTTTTTGTTCTTAATCATTTAATTTATAAAATTGTTTGTAACAGAATTTATGGCTAGACTGTGTATATATATTTTTTCTTTATTTCTTAATAAGTCAGGTTTTAAATCTGGTATTTATTTATCATCGCGTAGATCTTGAACCTGATAGTTGTTGTATCTGGCAGGTCTTGAATATGGTAGGTCTTGAATCTGGTTGGTCTTAAATCTGGTAGAAATCAAATATGGAGGGAATTGACTCTGGTATGTCTTGAATCTGGTAGGTCTGAATATGGTTAGTCTCGAATCAGGTTTTTATTGAATCTGGTTGGTCTTGAATCTGGTATGTCTTGAATATGGTAAGTCTTATATATGGTAGGTCTTGAATCTGGTTAGTCACGAATCAGGTATTTATTGAATCTGGTATTTGCTGAATATGGTATGTCTTAAATATGGTAGTTCTTGAATCTGGTATGTCCTGAATATGGTATGTCTTATATGTGGTAGGTCTTGAATATGGTTAGTCTAGAATCAGGTATTTATTGAATGTGGTAGGTCTTGAATCTGGTATGTCTCTTGAATATGGTATGTCTTAAATATGGTATGTCTTAAATATAGTAGATCTTGAATCTGGTTAGTCTCGAATTAGGTATTTTTGAATCTGGTTGGTCTTGAATCGAGAATCCACTATATACAATTCTATAACACGCCTGTAATACAAGCAGCTTTAAACCAACAATGGACGCCTGGTAAGAGTACCTTCTTGGTACAAATTGAAAAACTAACTGAAAAAAGCTAACACCGCTTCTAAGCCACGTGAAATTGAAATATCTAAGGCAAAACATTTTTGTGCTTAGAGGCAAATCAATATCCTAAAAATATTTAGCCCCATCGCCTCTTTCCAAAAAAAGAAAGACCACCACGTAGCCTCTGGAAATTCTCCTTTTTATTGAAAACTGAATATTTAGATAAATTTTGCTTTTTTTCTATATATTTATAGATAGGTAAGCTTCTATGTATGTTATGAAATAAAATTTGATGTTTTACTACATTAATTACATATATATGAATCACTGTGGTGTATATTTATATTGACTTTGATAACTCTTTTTCTATTTTCAATCGACCTGCCCACTCTGTGGGAAAGAACTCTCGCAGTCCATCGGTGGAGGAGTCTTTCCCGCGGTGGGCACTACCAGTGAAGACCTTGTATATATTATTATATATTACAAAAAAATACTTTATGATGTTGATTTTGGAATAGATGAATATTATTGATATATTGTTATGCAGTCGTTGAAAATATATTAATAAAATAAAGGTTGAATCATAATTTGCTATAATTGTGCTAATAAAGTGTATAAGAATACATAATTTTAAGAAAGTAGTACCTTACTTAAGGCGTGAAGAATGAATAAAACAAAAAGACGGGATATTAAGCAAACATGCCAATAGTTTCTGTAGATATGAGTTTCCTTTATTACGTTAATAAAGATGATAAAAACTCATCTTCAGAAATATGTAGCATTGTTTGATATAGGCTATTAAAACCCGTTAGACAAATTTTATAAAGTAAAAGTGTAGTAATAATGTAAGAATATTATAATTAGGGGGATGCTTTGAACAATATATATTGAGAAAACATTCATTCAAGCAGAATAAAGCAAGCTGTATCAGTGGTGAAAAGCACTAATGTTATATTTTAAATAAAAGTATTTTGTGCAATAAATTATTAACAAAAATACGAACTTTTAAGCTCTCATTCTTTAGCAGTCAGAATTGAATCTAAAATTGGATATGGAATTTATGTTTGGTTATACAAGATGTAGAATAAGAATAGAGATTTTAAAGTAATGTCATTTGATTCTACCCCATGTATAATCAAACATAGAAACGTAGATCTCGGTGTTCACTCTTCCAATTAATTTTAATCGTTGAAGTTCGAGAGCTCAGAGACGCTCGAGGTTTTTTCAATAATTTCTTTGGAATAGTACAGTTAAACCTGTATATAGCGCCTCCTCTAAATAGCGCCTCCCTCTCTATAGCGTCCGATTTTAAATACGTAGTACGATGCGATTTACATTAAAAGTGACCTGTCTAGAGCACCCCCTCTCTAAAGCAACCTATTTTGGTGAGTCCCAAGAGGGGGCGCTATTGACAGGTTTAACTATATATTGAGATATTATTTTGAAAATAAATATCCCAGATGATTGTGTTGTAACTATGGTTCTTCATTTTTATACATATTTATATAACAAAGTTGCGGGAGGATGATATTTTTTGTACCTAAAAGAGAGATACACCTTTCCCTTCAATTATGTATCAGAATGATACAATTTATGCATAAAACAATTTTACCTTTGAACTTTAAATATGCCCTATTTGGTAACATACACCCACTGGTGGGGTTGAACTTGTTCAAGAATCAGAGGCAGTAAAGCTTTTTTTTTTTGTCAGAAAAAAAGTCTACAATGCGGGATTCGATCCCGGATCTCGTGGATATACAAACTCGAAGTTTTATAAACATCTGAATCACATAGTATAAGCCATGATATTTATGATAAGCAGTTTGTGGCTGTTTTTACTGTAAGTGTACCACATGTCCAAAGATTCAGAAAGAAGTTTTACTTTTGAACTTTATATGTTCCATAGCCCTATTTGATAACATGCACTCGCTAGTGGGGATGAACTTTTTCAAGAATCAGAGGCCATTAAAGCATTTATTTTTGTGTCAGAAAAAGAAAATGCACACAATGCGGGATTCTATCACAGGTGTCTCATGGATATCAAACATCGACGATTCATAACCATCTGAATAACGTAGTACAAGCCATGATAATTATGATAAGACAGTTTGTAACTGTTTTTACTGTAAGTGAACCACATGTCCACAGATTCAGAAAGATATTTTACTTTTGAACTTTGAATGTGCCATAGTCATGTTTGTTAACATACACTCACTGGTGGGGTTGAACCTGTTCAAGAATCAGAGGCCAGTAAAGCAGGCTTTACCGTCAGAAAAAAAGTCCCCTCAATTCGGGATTCGATATCGGGTCTCTTGGATATCAAACATCGACGATTCATAACCATTTGAATCACGTAGTACAAGCTATGATAATTATGATAAGACAGTTTATGACTATTTTTACTGTGAGTGTACCACATGTCCACAGATATAGAAAGCGTTTAACTTATTACTTTGTTAACATACACTCATTGGTAGAGTTGAACTTATTCAAGAATCAGAGGCCAATTGAGCAATTTCCTTCGTCGGAAAAAATCCCCCTCAATTCGGGATTCGATCCCGCGTCTCGTGAATATCGACACTCGACGATTAATAACCATTTGAATCACATAAGACCACACATCTTGGATATGAAAAAAAAACATCATGTTAAATTTAATAAAATAAATAATGTTTTCATGGCTAGTTTCTATGTTAAATTTAAATAACATATTGTAGATAACTACCTTGCGATTTCTTCTATCTGCTTATGTTGTTGCTTATTTATTTAATGTATATGTTTATTCAATTCTCTTTTTCTTAATTGTTTATTTTCTTTTTGACAATTCTGTTATACCTTCTCTACTACAATATGGATTAATGTAAATTGTTTCACGCACAATTATCCAGATCCGATATAGCGTGTCTTATTTGCAACTAGTAATAAATAAATATAAATAAGGTGAATAATAAGTTGTCATAAATCAAAATATATCATTTTAAAAGAGTCTTTATAACGCGAATAAATGATTCAATAGAGAAAAATCGAAAGAAAATTGTTTCAACAACAGCGTCCAATATAACTCTATTTAAATTCTATTTAGCCCTATTGGAGTGGAACAATGGTACCACTCGATCATCAATCACATACTGTCTGCGCTATAAAAATGGAATGTCATCTTAAAAAGAGGTGAAATAAAACATGACAAAGAAAGAAAAAGACCAAAAGGAAGGTTTAATGAGGCAATATCTCATTAAAAATCCGTTAATGGGACATTGATAAAAAGAAAAGTTTCTTAACTCAAGAAAAAAATAAATGTAAAATAAATTACGATAGAACCTCAATATTGAGAGCGAACTACAGTAATCTTCTGTTTGAAATTATCTTCTGAATTAACTTTAGGGATTTAAATTGATTGACAACACGTGTACTGTATTCATAGAACTAAACTTTAGAGAGTACCTGGATACTACTGGTCTCCTTCTAGAGGAAGTCTCTTATTGGAGGTTGCTTCATTTCAACTCAAGTTATGTGGTATCGGTGGAAGGATGGTCTAAACCGTTGGGTTTCGACCGCTATGACTCGGGTTCGATTCCCGCATTTGACACTTTTTCTGATAAAAAAAATCTCCAATGGCCTCCGATTATTGCAAAAGTCCAAAACCACTAGCGAGTGCAAGTAACCAAACGGTGCTCTGATACATTTGTAAGTGCAAAGTTGAACTGCTTTAGACATTGGTAGATATGTGGTGCACTTACAGTAAAAGCAGTCGCCTACCTCTACCCACCATGATTATCAGGTCCTGTACCACGTGTACTAGGGATAAAAAAAAAAACTCAAGCTATTTTTGATGGTAACTCAACGAGTTATTCGTTGAGAACATTCATATTTAGAAAGATAGAATCCTCTGAAGTATTAATAATAATAATAAAAAAACGACCTCTGAGCAAAAACCCTATCCTCAGAGGCAGTTTTTAAAATTATTATTAACAATTCTAGTTATTTATATTTAAAAGGCCACCTCGGCCACAGATGATGCTATTTATTTCTATAATGTTTCAATTAATTTAATTCTCCCTCGTCAGATGTGAGGCAAATTGAACATGTAGTAAGCATAATACACCATACAACAACACTCATACATTCTCCTTACTCTTCCTAAATCCTATCCTACAACCTTATCGTGGCGTGAAAGTGAAACAGGTAGCACATTATGTCGGGAGTTTAACTCAAGTTAGAGCCACCCTAGACTGTGCTATGTACCCTGGCAGGAAGGTACAAATAGGTATTGTTTGTTCTCCAGAGAAGATGCCACAAAGGGCGTTTGTACTGTTAGGAACGGCCCTAAGTCAGAAGCAAAGTCACACTCCTATCGAATGGTACTTCAATATCCCTCTTTTCCCTTTCCATGAAGATTTCTTCCTTTTCGGCCTAAACTGCATGGAAACAAGAAACAACCACAATACTCTATGTGAGTTTATTTTCATTTTATTGAAGCAGTCTCAAGTTTTCGGGCATCTCTGCCCTTCTATAAGAGAACATTAATGAACGAATAAATCGCCGCCGTTATTTGTTCATTAATGTTCTCCTGTAGAAGGGAAGAAATGCCCCCGAAAACTTGAGACTGCTTCAATAAAATGAAAAGATACTAATCTTCAGAAACAGTTTCAATTATTTAATTAATATCCAGGAGTTTTTAAAGATTAATTAATACACTATTTGATATCTCTCTCTCTCCTCAAATAATTGACATTCTTGATGTGGGTGGGAGGTTAAAAGGTTCAGACAGTCACATTCATGTGATGTCCCCAGCAAGTAATCATACCCATAGATAGAACCAAACCTAGTTAGGCATATACAGGTGTACATCAATGCTTATCTCCCAATATGTGGATACAAAGATTATGAAAGGAAATCAAGATTCAAATACTCGCTACATGAGCCAAAATCCTATTCGTACTAACCCGGTCTTCATAGATTTGTAAAATTGCAAATATACTAGTGAAAATAGAAGGTGATCGACTTGAAAAGAGTTGAAAGTAAAAAACTTGGAATTCAGCTCTGAAATAACTTATAGCTTTTATTAAATGAATAAATTTTGGTACAAAACGTCTAAAAATAGTTAATTCTTTTTCAATATTTCCATATTCTCATCTACAGGGTATTCTATATAGACTGAAAATTTCATCTTAAGGTTTCCTGGTATATCACCAACTCTTTTTGGGTGTAACTCTTTCTTTTTCCACTAGTTTGCCTACCTATAATTTATTTCTATAATGGATTCTTATTCTTGCAAACATCTAATACTATCAGTGGATGCAAGTAACTATATAGTGCTCTGGTATACTTGTGATGAGTGCAAAATCGAACAGATTTCTACATGTGTTCACGTGTGATTAAGCTAAAAATAGAATCAGCCGTTAACTACATACCCACCATGATTATCATGACTTAGGGATAGTAAATATATATATTTAAAATTAGACACTTAAGACAAAAAAAAATATGGTTAAAAAAGAATTATTAAGAAAAATACTTAGGTGTTGACATTAAAACAATGAATGAAGGCAGGCAAAAGAAAATATATCAATTATTAGTTTTACCAATTGTTAAGGTTTCTTTTCCTTAACGAAAAAAGGCCGTATATATTCAGAGGAATGTATAAGTCTTGATCTACCCTAGACGTCACCCCAATGGTGAATCCAACCTTTAGCCAAAGAGAGAAAGAAGCACGACAAAGAAAACTATTCACCCTCACTTTATTTTCAACCACACTATATATACACTAAAATACACACACGTGACCAGTCACTCCTGGTCAAATACAATACAAACATTTACAGAGTAATATTAAAATAATAAAACAAACTCCAACACCAATGTTTTTTTCTATTGTATTTTGAATTGACGCACTATACGCATTTGATATTCTAACTATAATAAATCCACATGAAAACAACATCCTATTATAATTTTACCTTGAAAATTGTGACATTGGTTCGCCGACAGGCATATAAGTAGAAAAATAGTTGTTGTGTTTTAATATTTAAATTATAGAGTTGGTTAGGGAGTGGTATAAACCGATATTTTTCTGGATTGACCCGGGATCGAATCCCGCTTCAGCTTTTTTTTCTGAAAAATATTACTTCATTGACCCCGATTATTAGAACCTCAACCCCACCCTGATTTAAAGGAGCTAAACGGAGCTCTGGCAAACCTCTAAGTACAAAATTCAAACTGATTTTATACATGTATAGACATGTATACATTTACAGTAAAATCAATCTCTTACTACCTACCATGATAATAATGATATACTTGGAATATAAATACCAGCACCAATATTACAATAAAAACATTAAATAAAAACACTAGGAAATGATAGATATGCAAAAATATATTTATATATTCCTTGCATATGTATTTTCGCTATAACGGTAAATGCCAGTTCAATGTTACCATCACGTAATATGGTTAGGTTAGGTTATGGAGATAAGGGGGAAAACAAATATTATTGTTCTATATTCTAATAGCCAGCAATAAAACGACGCCATACCCTCGAATACCAAATATTTATATCCACATTCTGACATAAAACTATTGTTGAATGCCTACAATAAAATAGCAATATTAATATACGCACAAATATACATAACTATTGGGGAAAATATTATTTTCTATCTTTTCATATATGAATAATTTATTCCTAGCATTTATTTGGAAGTTAATAAAATTTAATATATATACATATATATACATATTTTACAAGCAAATATTTATTTATTCCACGTGCGCCTATCACTTTAACGAATTCTCCACGCTGGCCTTATTTTGTATCTACAAAGGTTTATGATACAAGATCTTTTATTTTTTATTTTATTATTACAGAAGCACGAAGTCTATCAGACTATTGTGCTATATTACAATTATTTACATATATATCTTTAATTATTTACACGATGAATTAGTAGTGATTTATAAATCTGTGTACAAATGGCTCTAAACTTGCCAAAGTTTTCATAAGTTTGAGTATATACAGAAAGATGATTTGGCATTTTGTCAAAGTAAACAAATACAATATGGTACATGGTTATATATGATGTATAAACTTTACCTTTTTATATTCTGAAGAGAGAAGACAGAATGTTTGATGACTCCAAAAAAGCGAGGATTGCTCTGAATGTTCTAAGATTAAAAATGAAGTCTTTTACAGTGTGACTGGAAGATATTCTAATACATTATATTCTGAATATTGATGTATTGTAAAATAAAATTCTATCGGCTGTCTTTAATGATGTTTCAGACGACGTTTTATATATTCTTTTATAAATTATTTGCTAATTTTTACTTAATCTCTCAGATAACACAGAATGATATTAAAGCATAAAAACATTTTATGGTAAATGATATAGAATATAAATTGAATTATATTACATTCGATAATTAATTGTGATTTTAATTTTGTTTTAAAATATAGAATAGAATTTAAAAGAAAAATAATCGTTTGAAGTATTTTAGAGTCTATAGAAAAGGACGTAATAGATCAAAACAATATAACAATACAAGAGAAGAAAAGATATTAGAATCCCCTGGGTATGTCGTAGTTAATTCCAGGGTGAAGAAAGAAATGGAGTAAATGGGAAATTTAGAAAACGGAACCCGGAGAAGTTATTTTTGCGGAGAAGATTTCAAGTGAATTCAACGGAGCGATTTGGAGTGGTGGTTTCCTTCCTCTAACGACCCTGCGCCTTTCTCTAATCAGGAATGTCATTCTCCCTTTCCTTCCATTCTTTACTGTGTGGGCTCCACCTGCTTTACTGGGTGGGCTCCACCTGCTTTACTGGGGCTCTTTACTGGGTGGGCTCCACCTGCTTTACTGGGGCTCTTTACTGGGTGGGCTCCACCTGCTTTACTGGGGCTCTTTACTGCGTGGGCTCCACTTGCTTTACTGGGGCTCTTTACTGGGTGGGCTCCACCTGCTTTACTGGGGCTCTTTACTGGGTGGGCTCCACCTGCTTTACTGGGGCTCTTTACTGGGTGGGATCCACCTACTTCACTGGGTGGGCTCCACCTGTTTACTGGGGCTCTTTACTGGGTGGGCTCCACCTGCTTTATTGGGGCTCTTTACTGGGTGGGCTCCACCTGCTTTACTGGGGCTCTTTACTGGGTGGGCTCCACCTGCTTTACTGGGGCTCTTTACTGGGTGGGCTACACCTGCTTTACTGGGGCTCTTTACTGAGTGGGCTCCACCTGCTTTACTGGGGCTCTTTACTGGGTGGGCTCCACCTGCTTTACTGGGGCTCTTTACTGCGTGGGCTCCACCTGCTTTACTGGGTGGGCTCCACCTGCTTTACTGGGGCTCTTTACTGGGTGGGCTCCACCTGCTTTACTGGGGCTCTTTACTGGGTGGGATCCACCTACTTTACTGGGTGGGCTCCACCTGCTTTACTGGGGCTCTTTACTGGGTGGGCTCAACCTGCTTTACTGGGGCTCTTTACTGGGTGGGCTCCACCTGATTTACTGGGGCTCTTTACTGGGTGGGCTCTACCTGCTTTACTGGGATATCACCTGTTTTCCTAGGACTTTACTTATTTACAGGGGCTCCAAATGCTTTAATATGTGGGTTTCATCTGATTCACTGAGGATCTATCTGCCTTCTAGGATTCCCCTGCTTTCCAAGGACTCCGCTTGCTTTACAGGGGTTCCACCTGGCTCATTTGAACTTTACCTGCCTAACTGGGGCTCAATTTATTTTCTAGAACTCTACGTGCTTCACAGGGGCTCCAAATTCTTTTCTTAAACTCCACCTGTTTTCCTTGGATTTTACTTGGACTACATCTGCTTTACCGGTGTTCGCTTCCTTTCCTTGGACTCTACCTGTTTAACAGGGGTTCCAATTAAATTACTGGAGCTCTATCTGCTTTACCGAAGCTTCATAAGTTTCTCTATACTGTATCTTCACCATTTTCTTATTCTACTTACATTTTATAAATTAAAAATCAAGGCGATTAAATTATTTTTAGAAATTCAACAGATAAAAAAGAAATGAAATGGAGGAGGAGGGCATATCCTGACCACTTACAAGACAATTTTCAGATAGCATTGCTCCATCTAGTGGAATAAAAATAAACCACGTTGATTTAGGCTATTCCACAATAATTGGTCTACCTATTTTCTGTATAAATCAAGAAACCTACGCGTTCCGAGCTTTTGTCCTCAGCATGGTTCAGGCTGTACCTCAGCGACCAAAATATTTGATCCAAGAGTCTTTCCGAGAAATTAAACAATGGGTAGTCAAGACTAAATCCGCCTAGATACATTTATCAAGATATGCCTATTTCATTTTCAATATCACCGTCTGAATTTAGCCATTTTTTCCTACTATTTTCGCATTTTTAGCGTATTTACGCTAATTTGGCCTAAATAGCCATCACTTGATTTTTCGAGAAAGCTATTGGAACAAATATTTTTGGAGAGGTAGAGATTTCCCCAGGCTAACGGAGTCTAACAGCCCGAAACGCGTGCGTAGTTAGCTTCTATTGGTTTATCAAGAAACTGAGTTAGCCAAATATTCTGGAGTTTCTTTTATTCCGGGCTAATGGGCCTTTTAATAAAGGCCTTTTAATAAAATCTAGCCTCAAATTATTCTGGAATAACTTAATGTGTAGTTGACTTTTATTGCACTATGAAAATTATAGTATAAGAGTTAAATTGTATAGGGATTTGGTTGATAAAAAACAGCTCATGATCTGCCCAACCTCTAAGATATTTGTACGTCATTGTGATGAGGTCCTCTTATGAATAAATAAATCCATTTACCAATCAATGGTAAAATAGATGATGTAGGAAAAAAACTGAAATAATATATTTTTCCAAATAAATTCCATTGGAACGCTTATATTTAGACATTAACTCTGTTAGCATAGTTATGTATTGTGAATAATTATCTAATATCTTGCATATTTTCATTCTAAAATACGACACACTTATTGTAAGCTACATTGTATTCCTTAAAACTTTCTTCAATCTGAAAATTGTTTTCCTCGAAACCACACAACACTTTACAATTGATTTCATTTAACTAAATTTGCATACCAACTCTTTGTACATATTTCAATATTATAAATACATATTAAAGAACAACGTTTAACAAGTTTTACCGCAAATGTTTCTTTTTACAGAACGAAAAATGATAATATTAATTATTTTAAGGAGAAATAACGACCATTCCTATCCTTAGGGATGAAGTATGAAAGGATGAATTGAGAAGAGTAATGATGAACGAAAAAATAAAAGTGTCCAGGGATGGGAATCGAAACCACAATGTTCCGCTTACCGGGCAGATGCCATGTCCACTAGCCTACCCTTCGTACATTTTATATAAAGTTAATTTATAATACAATATAATGCGGCTATATTTCAATTGTGTTAATATTATATTTCTCTTTTCATCTAAATAAATTGCATACAAATTCTTGTACCTATTTCAAATGATATTTCTTTTCTTTCTATGTTTAGTTTATCTTTATAGTGCAAGTGTCTTTAGTATGACATAGCTCTAAGTATAAATAAAAAAGAAATAAAAACAAATATATTCATATATATTTTAACATATAATATTTTATTAAGAAAAATTTTCAAACATTAATTAAAAATGTGTATTAGATGTTGATTTTAAACTCAATGAATATTAATTTCTATTTAAATTTGAATATTACATTTATATTATCGAAGCTCTCCATAGAATCCAATTAAAGAAGTGTACAGATTGATGTCGTTCTATAAAATATTAAATTTATATATGATATTAGTTTTTCCTCTATTTTTTTTCAGCAATTACGAATTAAATAAAATGGCAAGGGATTTTAATTGAAAAATCTTTAATGAAATATTTTATAATATTGACTTTTAATACGATATGATGAACATCAAAAAAGCATATTTATTTTATTTTAATTCCCCAAAGAAACGTTAGAAAAAACGAAAACATGAAATTGGAAAAGAGCACGAATATATAAATTATACCTTATTTTTAATAATAATCAAGTATATATATATATTTATATATTTATATATAAATGTGGAATATGGAAATTTTGCCGGGAGGAAATTGATCCATAAAAGCATAAAGCGCCTCTCCCGTCAAAATAAACGTCAAAAAATGACGCCATCTATTGACCGTCGCCGCAACTAGTGGCCTCGGGTCGGTGACAAAGCAACAATACCAGCTTTGGCAAACTGCGAAGCGTCCACCTAAAGACCATGGTTTCGGGCTAATGGCCATGGTCTCTAGGTGGACACTTCTCAGTTTGCCAAAGCTGGTGTTGTGGCTTTGTCATCAACTCGAGGCCGCTAGTTGCGGCGACGGTCAATAGATGGCGTCAGTTTTTTGACGTTTATTTTGACGGGAGAGGCGCCCTAGGCTTCTATGGATTATATATCTATCAGGAAAGGCTTTTCTCTTAATATATTCCCCTGATCCCAGTACAATTTTACTTTTGTTCTATTATTCACAATATATATATGTTAAACCGCTGGGAGGGTTCACCACTAATGAGCCAGGCCCTCCCATAATTTTCCATTGCAGTAAGGGCAGTAGAATATTTTTTAATTTTAAAAGAATCATACGTATCTATGATAGTTTCGAATTTTCATAAAAAAATATTATTGACAGTTAATAGATATTATGATACATTAGCGCGCCATCTATTATGAAAATACGAAACTATTATAGACGCGTATGATTCTTTTGAAAAATTAAACAATTTCTACTGCCCTTACTGCAAAACAAAATTGTTTATTTTTTAAAAGAATCATACGCGTCTATATTAATTTCGAATGTTCATACTGCGTTAGTAATTAAAATGAATGAAAATAATATGTGATGTTTGTGTGTGTGTGTTAAGTTATTATTATTATCCCTAGTACACGTGGTACAGGCCATGTTAATCATGGTGGGTAAAAGTAGGCGACTGCTTTTACTGTAAGTGCACCTCATGTCTAGATATGTAGAAAGCATATAAAATGAAAGGATTCAAAAGCACGAATGTTTCTTTTATACATAATACAAACTTCTACTGTCCTAACTGCGATGAAAAAATACATTGGGAGGGCTTGGCTCATCAGTGTAATTGTATATATTTTTTCATCGCAGTAAGGGCAGTAGAAGTTTGTATTATGTATAAAAGAAACATTCGTGCTTTTGAATTCTTTCATTTTATATGTATAGATGGCGCGTTATTGCTTTGTGTTAATTTAGAAAGCAGTTCGAACTTTGCACTTACCAATTCACCAGAGTTTCTGTTACAGAATCGCCAGAGTGCAACATATTTCAGTTACACACTCAGGAGATACATCCTTTCTTATTTTAATCACCTGATTGCACTACAAATTCAACAAATCCATTTCTATACAATTTTCATGTTAATTGTTCTCTGATATTTCAGTATAATTTCTTTCTTAGTTTAAGTTTTTTTAAATTTGATATATAAATGTAAATAGAATTTTTAAACAAACAATAAAATATTTATTAAGACCTTTTAGTCTTATACAGATTTTCCAAGCACATAAATGTAAGGCACACGAATAAATAACAGTAATATTACCAGTATTCAGAAATGTTATTAACAGAGTATCAAATAATGGAAAAATTAATGGGAGGGCTTGACTCATCAGTGGTGAACATTCCTAGCGGTTTCGCCAGTTTAATCTACCATACCGATGTTATATTGCATTTTTAGATCTTCCTTTTATAGTGAAATTGATACTAGACTCTTGAAATGGGTATTTTAGATGAACTATGGGAAAGGAAGGGATTAACATAAACATATATATACAACTAGTTATTTTTCCTAATGAACAATAATTAATAGAATTTGACATAAATATACGTAATTATCAGGCATCGATACAATTTTATACATAGATGGATTAAGAGGATAGATAGCTGTCTAAAAAATCGTAATCTAAAGTTGATTTTGTTCTTTCTATTTTCTGTTCGATAGAAATTGGGTGCCGTTGCCACGTTAGTCATCTTGGACCAGAATTTGGTCGAATATTCCATGGGTCCAGGGGGGACCGCAGATAGGGAAATAAAGTCTTAGGTTATGATGCATTAGCGCTTCATCTGTTATCGTGTGGAGACGCTTAAAGTGTTCTCTGCGTGGTTTATCCGTGTCTGGTGATCTCCTCGCATACCTGTGTAACCCCGGTCCGATATCTTCCAACGCTACAATAAAGGATAAGTACTGTTTTGTTTTTATATAGAAAATATTGAGGTTTTTTTTTGCTCCTGTGTGGTAGTTACTATTACGATAGGCCCTAGTTTATTGAAACTTTGTGTGTTAACCCGTACAAATAACTTTTGTCATTATAGACGCGTATGATTCTTTATGAAATTAAACAATTTCTATATACTGCCCTTACTTCAATGGAAAAATTATTGGGAGGGCCTGACTCATCAGTGGTGAACCCTCCCAGCGGTTTCGCCAGTTTAATCTTCCATACCTCTGTTATATTGCATTTTTCGATCTTCTTTTTATAGTGAAACTTATACTAGACTCTTGGAATGGGTATTTTAGATGAACTATGGATATAATCTTTGAGGACAGTAGAAACACATGCATTCATCAATAAATAAAGAATCATACGCGTCTATAATAGTTTCGAATTTTCACAAAGTCTTAGGTGCTTCTTAATTAGTTTATCCAGTTTTTCTGAATAGATTTATGATGCAATAATTTGTTATAAGCATCAATAAAGAATTGCAAGAGAGAGAGAGAGAGAGAGCAATCTCAAAGATTCCAAGTATAAATCTCTGATGCTGTGTGGCAGTTAACACCATCTCCCAATGCAATTAAAGTTTGGAGAAACCAATTGGATTGGCGTAATCCTAGAGAGCGTCATTTTATTTGATTAGAAGTAAAGATTTGAGAGAATTTGGATTTCTTTAATCTTCTCTTCTCTAGATATTACAACCACATATACTAACAGCTTTTCTCTGATTTTATTAACATTTCTTAGTATTAAATACATATGTTTAAGGAATTGAATGGTTTATATGTGATATAAACGACATGGGAACGAATCCCTCATTAGAAACTTTTTTCTAAATAAAAAAAAAGGTTTACTCAGTCCAATATACAAGTGTATTTTATGGATTGTATCATACCGCTCTAATAATGTATTGAACTGTCTTGTTTTCATATTCATTATTGAAGTCAAATTCATGGAAAATGAATACAATCGAGCTATGGACATGAGTATGAGAACAGTAAAACTACATATATTTGCATATACCCACGACTTGTAACTTATGCAAAATATAATACAAGAGGAAATTACACTCCTAACAGCCTACGGTGCTTTCATGATGGAATACAGCGAAGAATTGCTGGGTGATTCCATTATGCCCCAACCCAACTCTCAACAAATGTACAACTGGATAAATACTCTGCGTTGACTGACCGAAACTTTACATTTAAATATTTTAGGTTTCATAAAGCTGCGAGTGATATTTAAAGTAACTTAATAAATCCGGTGGCTTCTACTGAACAACTGGGTGTATGAACTAATTACTCAATCTCTAAGACTTTATATTCCGACTTTAGACAACCTTCTACCCTTGATCCATCCATGTATAAAACTATAGAGGCCTAATTATTATGTATATTTCTATAATTCAACTGATTATTTTTCCTCAAGAAAAATAACTGCTTGTTCTCGACTGCTTGAATATAAGTTTATACTAAACCCTTCCTTTCTTTTTTCCTCTAATTTGATACATTGTAAATAACATTGCTGATCATTGTTGCTATTACAGTTATTCCTGCATGTACCCTACATTTCTACTTGAAGAATATGTATAAGAACAAAAGGTCTTAATAAAATATTTTTGTTGTTGCTAAACAAATGTAGAGGTATCTGCTTAGAGTATTGCTCACCCACGAACAAGAATTGCAGTAAGAGAGCGTTAGAAGTAAATAATACAAGTTATAAATAGTTTACTTTTCTATTAACAGATGGCGCGCGCTAATACATCATGTTTATATTATGTCCAAAAAGGAAAGTATAAGAGGAAAAAACAAAGAAGAATAAGGAACATTTATTGCTTCAATATTTCAGAAATCTAAAATGGCGGCCACTTTATATTCAGAACTTGTAGACTCTGGGAGGTATGATGTGCCTCCTATAATTTGTTGGAACCTAGCTGGTGGGTTAGAAAATTGCCATATTTTACAAACAAGGCATTCTACTATATGGTAGAAATATTTATAGAATAAACCCTACATTTATACATATATAATTAATATTGTATGTTACCTTCTTTCCTGTTATGTTAACATTTTCTTTTTACTCTCTTACATCTGCCACTTTGTCTATATAAATTTTATGAACTCTGTCAAATATTACATGTAAATTTGTAAATATTTAATTCTAAATTCTAATTTGTTTGTGTTGTTTTGTTTATTTCCTCAGTAATAAGCGCAAATATTTCAATATCGCGCCTGGTTGATTTTATTAAATGTTAAAGATTCACCTAAAATATAAAATTTATAAAAAGGTTTATTATATTTATACCAAAATTTAAGTATAAGACTTTGACTATTTAGTACAGACACCGGATCCAACTCGATAATTGGTCGAGGTCAATACCCAATATTTGTATATAACTATGATGCTAATTTGTTATTTATTTATTTTGTCCTACCGGGAGAATCCTGTATGGCACGTGTGCCCAATAAAGGCTATTGTTGTGTTGTTGTTGTATAAGACTTTGAAATAATATGTAAATAATAAAAAAGACCAATAGAAAGCGAGGTAACAATTTAATATGCAAATCAGCTTCCCTATAAAATGAGCCACTCATATCGCTTGGTTGTGTTTGTATTATAACTGCAATATTTCTGAATTCTGCTCTACAGGAGCTTTGAAGTAAATTGGCTATTTGATGGAAGTAAATTGTACACCTTTTGGTTTTGTGCTTAACTTTGAGAGTGAAATGAAAATATGCAAATAAATATATATGAACAAACAATGATTTATTATATTAAGTAAAATTGTTAATATATAGTTACTAGACGGGTGACCCGGGCTTCGCCCAGGGATTGACCCGTGTGCATATCTACCCGAGTGATATATATTTAGATAAGATTTGTTTTATATAATTGTTTGTTATTGGCATTATATATTTGTTTGCATCAGCATAATTTAACCTAATCTTTGATAGAGGGCGCTGTTCGTGAGCTAATTAGAATAATTTGGATATATAGTTTTAATAACTAATTTATATATTTTTTAAAATAGCCTATCGTCTTCCCCGTATTTATTTACCTATGTATGGAAATTTTGGTTTGAATTAGTGAACTACTGCGAATTTGTATACCGGACATACAAACATTAATTTATATATATATAGTTATATAAAAAAGGTAGTATAACAGTTAGATTGTTTTATTAAGGAAATCGCGAGCTGTTCGAAGCTATGAGTAGAGAAATATAGACATGCACATAATAACTTTTCGAAATGAGAACATTAAAGCTAGGTAAAAGACTTATGCATTTGCGAGATGACACTCCCGCTAGAGGACAGCTCTCTACAAAGACCATTTTCATTTACAAAATTACCATTTTTACTATTTTGACACCCCTCAGTAAGAGGACACCTCCCCCTGAAGGGCATTTTGGCAGGTAGGCTCTACTGTATATATATATATATATATATATATATATATATATGGAAGCAATGTTCGCCTCTCCCGTCAAAATAAACGTCAGAATCTGACGCCATCTATTGACCGTCGCCGCAACTAGCGGCATCGGGTCGGTGACAAAGCCACAACACCAACTTTGGCAAACTGATAAGCGTCCACCTAGAGACCATGGTTTCGAGCTAATGTTTTGCCTATAGATTTGGCCCAGCCACATTGCCAGCAAAACACCTCTTTGGTAGATTGTGAGGATTCCATTAGATCCCGTGTGGATCTCATGGAATAAAGTCCGCCCTAGACTGACGAGGGCCATTAGCCCGAAACCATGGTCTCTAGGTGGACGCTTATCAGTTTGCCAAAGTTGGTGTTGTGGCTTTGTCACCGACCCGATGCCGCTAGTTGCGGCGACGGTCAATAGATGGCGTCAGATTCTGACGTTTATTTTGACGGGAGAGGCGACCATTGCTTCCATGGATTAATTTCCTCCCGGCAAATTTTCCATCTATATAGATATATATAATCAATAATATGTACATGATAGCGCACACGTCTCTCTCTCTCACTCTAATCTGTTACAAGAAATTTAAATTATTCAAGAAGCGTTCAAGATTCTTATTAACTACTATTACAATGAAGGAAGTTGAAATTTGTTTTTCAATTCTAAGAAGAATCATACATGTCTAGAATAGCTACAATTTCATATATAATCTATATTTTCTCTTATAGCTTTGTGGAGACAACAGAAGAGCATCTTTGTTCGATACTTGGTTTTTTATCAATAAAAAAATTACTAATTATCAATATTATATTAATTTCTATAAACAATATAGAGGAAATGGGTTTTATTTGAAAAGAAAAATTAGTGATACAATAGCTTGATTTACTGATTAAATTTGACAAGTTAAACTCTCATGGTTAATATAAATATATATGTTATGTATAAAATGAAATCTTCTGCTCGAATTTAGATCATGTAATTTAATTGAACTAAAGGAATATATAAAAGAACATAATTTGATAAAAGTAATGCCTGGCTCAAGGCGAGTAGAATAAGGAAAACAAAATATTATTTACATAATGTACAAAGGTTTTGAGCCGGCCATCGGGAAACAACAACAATGAGTATTTATAGGGGAAGCGTAACCTCTGGTGGTCGATTTAACAGAATATTTGAATCGATGAAATATAATTTTAAATAAAATAATACTTCAATATAACATAATTTTAAATTAAATATTTTAATATAACATATATATGGCATTATTTGAATTATTTGCGTAAATTCATTGCTCTATGCAAATATTTGAATGCAATTCATTTATCTCGTAGCTTATGCAAATAGTATGATTGAATACCAAAATCATTATTCCACTCTACAATGTCGGATATATTAGCAGAATCTTCCAATACAATAGTAGAGTTCTAAGAAAGCGGTTTGGTAAAATAACAGAGGTTTAAACTGCTGGGTGGGTTCTGTTGTGTCATAATTAGACGTACAACAACTCAAACTTGACCATGACTCTTTATTTAGCTCTTCTTCTTCCGTTCGGCCAACAACAGATGTCTAATTTATATACACATATATTTTTACATAATGAGGCTCTGCAAATGCAAATAATCGTCATCTATTTACATACACAACAGGTTCTACACTGATAAACCAGGCCTTCCCAATTTTATATTACAGTTATAGACAGTTGAAGTGTGTTAAGTTTTAAAATAAAGATACGCGGTTTATAGTATCATTTCTTGAATGCAGATAAGATTTGAATACATGATAGAATTGTTAAAAAGTTTAACAACTACAAAAATATTTTCTCACAATGATTATCTTTTTTTATTTTAAAATGCAAGCTTTCAAGTGATAATCTCTCTTCAATAGGCTTAATTAAAACATGGACTATTTCTTACAAGTAATATTAACGATTATATGCACGCAGTGTGTTTATTTGTAATCACTTCTTGTAAAAAATAATTCGATGTTTTAATTAAGCCTGTTGATATGAGCGATTATCACTTGAAATCTTGCAATTTAAAATAAAAAAAAAGAAACTCATTGTGAGAAATGTTTGTAGTTTTTGATTATTTTTATTAATTATATAATTTCTATTTCTTAAAAAATAGATACTTCGTAAAGAAAATATTCTGTTTTCTCGACGTTTCGACAAAATTCTTTTGATTGCGTCAAGAAAAAATAAAATTAGAACATTTGGCAAAAGGTGTTATAAATGTATCTGAAATATACATTTTTAAATCTTTACTAAATGCTCCATTTTTATTTAAAATATTCATCGAAATGACGATAAAATAAAAACATTTTCTTGCTGAATTGTCTTTTATTTAAGAAATTGAAAGGCCGGCCAGAAAACCTCTATCTTCAAACGGAATACGCCTTGACATAAGATTATATAACATGTGTCATAGCAGCAAAACCTCCTACAACTAGCCCGATGGGACTTAAGACCCAATGACCTTCCAGGACTGAACCCAGTATTAGACCAGGCCTTAGTGGCCATGGCTCACCAAGATGAATTACTCCCCATAATAAACCTTCTGAGAACTACATCCTACAATATGTCTCATTATTATACAGCTGACAACAGATAACACTGTGGTAATCTAGTACAAGTGCATTAAAAACCTGAGTTTCAAAACAAGCGTCTATATACGCGGCTGTTAGTTTGTCAGTGTTATGAAAGATACTCACAAAGGGATATTCCTTACTGAAGGTGTCAGATAACCTTATTATCCTCTATATTATCTCTCAATCGAAATACAACTTGACATAAAATTATATAACATTTGTCACAGCAAGAAAACCTCCTACAACCAGCCCGATGGGACCCAAGATCTTCCAGGACCGAACCCAGAACCCAGGATTAGACCAGGCCTTAGTAACCATGGCCCACCAAGATGAATCACTCCCCATAATAAACCCTTTGAGAACTACATCCCTGCCTATATCTCATCATTATACAGCTGACACTAGATAACGCTGTGATAATCTAGTACATGTGCCTGAACAAACTGTGATATGAAACAAACGTCTATATACGCGGCTGTTAGGTTACACTGGTCAACAAGATTTTTGCACAAGAGAACCTGATTATGTTTCTAGTGTAACTTTTCATGCTGAACTCAATAATCTAATCAGAAATTTCCCATCACGTATGATTTTTGCGTGACGGTCTTTTTTTAGTATTGGGATAAATAAACTAAAAATTTCAAACAATGTCACGTAACTAGTTTATCAAAAATATTTTTCTTTGTCCACAAAGAAATAGCATCTTATCTACATGTCCTGAATCCAAATATACCATAAGTTTTTTCTATTACACAATATTTCTGAGATACACCTACTTGAATTTGGAAATATTGTTAATATAAAGGCATATATGAACGAAACATATTTATTATTGAAAAGCAGTGACAGTGGATTTTCTTCTATACGTTGCTTGTGGTAGATCCCTCTTGAGTGCCCAGCAGTCGTCGGCAAGCATAGCGGGACTCCATTTACCTTGGTACCGCTTCTCCATGCTTGATATAGCTTGATGAAACCTCTCACCATGCTCATCGCTAACTGCGCCAAGATTGTCTGGAAAGAAATCTAGATGTGAATGCAGGAAATGGATCTTGAGGGACATGTTACATCCCAGTGCCTTGTAGGAAAGCAACAGATCATTAACTATGTCTCGGTAATTTTCAACCTTGACACTTCCTAAGAAGTTTTTGCAAACGTTTCTAAAGGATTTTTATGCTGCTGCTTCAACTTCATTCAAACTATTTTGAAAATTTCCATCCTGCTGCAATTCTCGAATCTGAGGTCCAACGAAAATGCCTTCTTTAATCTTCGCTTCACTTATACTAGAATTTTTTTGTTTTAGGTAGGCAAATCCACTGGCATTTCGATCCATTGCCTTGACAAAGTTCTTCATTAATCCCAGTTTAATATGTAATGGTGGTAAGTAAATATTTTCTGAATCGATCAGGGGTAGATTTGCAATATTTTTATATCCTGGAGTAAATATTTTAGGGTTTGACCAGATTTTTTTAATGTAATGCCTTTCCCTATCTCTGCTATCCCACTCACACAGAAAACAACAAAATTTTGTATATCCAAGCTGTAATCCCCGCAAGAGAGCAACGACTTTCAAATCGCTGCATATTTTCCAACCGTATCTTTCATATTCTATCTTTTTCAAAAGCAGTTTCATGTTTTCGTAAGTCTCTTTCATGTTGGATGCGTGTATTTATCCCAATACTAAAAAAAGATCGTCAGGCAAAAACCATGGGTGATGGGAAATTTCTGATTAGATTTTTGAGTTCAGCATGAAAAGTTACACTAGAAACACCATCAGGTTCTCTTGTGCAAAAAAAAAAGTATTTTTTGTAGACCTGTGTTATCAGTGTTATAAAAATACTCACAAAGGGATATTCCTTACTGAAAGATCATCTAACCTTGTTAACTTCTATGTTCAAGATATTTAATTCCTACAACCCTTGCTCGTACATCATAAAAACTCTCCCTCAATTCGGAATACAAACCTCTCTAGAATGATCAATCATATTTTCCATAAATACATAACTAGTGAATCTCATTGTGAATACACAACGGTTATATAGACTGTAGATCTCCGCCTTCATTCTTAGATTAATTCTGGTTGTTGAAGATCGAGATATAGAAAGCTCGCGGTTTTGTTGTTAAACAAACTTATACAAAAAATGTTGATCTCTCTATAATATAGAATATTTTTCATATATATACTATAGTATATTAAAAATAGAGGCAGGAGATGTGAATATATTGTCTAGAGTATAAATATTTATAAGACTAGAATATAATAAATGGGTTGCGCGCTTAGAAGCTAAGAATTTAATGTTTTTTTTTTTTCTGATTCTTAGGGATTTTAATGGAATAAATAATTTTCTTCTTTGCTATAAAAGGATTTACTCGATGCTTAGTTTTTTACAGGTCAACCAGACATTTTGAATAACATCAGACTTTTATAATAATAAATATTATATTCGAATTCATAAATTTTATCCTTTTTTTCTGAAACAATGCGGTTAAACATTAATTATTCGGAGTCATTCAATTTATACTATAAATATAACAACAAGCACGAATGTTTTTATTTCTCAAATAAAACGAACCTTTACTAGCCTCACTGTATTTATGCCTAACTTGCCTTATCTTCATTGCTTGAAAAAGAACTTGTTCGATGCAAATATTTATAAGTAATTCTATTATCCTAAAAACCTATGTCAATTTGCTTATATACCATAACTAAGCAACCACCCTTCATTGTCTAATATGAAACAGAACGTCCAATATATTAGTAGAACTCTAAAAAGCCTTCTGCTAGAATCTTCTTCTTTCTTATCTCCACTCAATCATATTAGGGTATCAAGATTGTAGAGCTTGTTGATGGTCTCTGCTGGGGATGAGTAGAGTAAACATTAATATTTTTTTTCTTTTCTCCATTCAATCATATTAGGGTATCAAGCTTGTAGAGCTTGTTGATGGTGTCTGCTGGGGATGAGTAGAGTAAGCATTAATATCTTCTTTCTTATCTCCACTCAATCATATTAGGGTATCAAGCTTGTAGAATTTGAGATGGTGTCTGCTCTGCTAGAATAAATTGACAAAACCAGAGGGTTAACAACTCTGTGACCAAGCACTGCCTTTCATCATAACAAAGACAGTATCAAGTTTTATTTAATGAAGAAATATTCGTGTTTAATATAGATGATGAGGCACACACAATTTGGATTCTAGATTATATACACAAGGTAATAAGACCTAATCCAAATAAATATATTGTGTGTGACGTTTGGTAACAACACTGTTACCGAAACGCCACACACTATTTATTTGGATTTGATTTTATTACCTTGTGCTTAATATAGTGTGTGTATTATGTATATCATATATATATATCTTATATAAAGAAATGAGATTTGATGCTTGGATTTAGATTCTGTTGAGGATTATGCTATGGAGTTATTTGCTTGTTCATTTTAGTACTAAATGGTATTAGTGATGCAGCCGTGGCTAGAATCTTGAAAGTAAAATAATAAAAATAGTTTTGATAAGAGATTGCTTTAATTGAGCTTTAGGATAAACATGAAGACATAATTTGGTAAAAAGTACTGCCTGGGTTAAGGCGTAAGAATTAAAAAAAATGAATAGCTTATTTACATAATGTACAAAAGGTTAAGCCGGCCATCGGGGAAGAACAACAACGAGTTTTTATAGGGGAAGCATGACCTCTGGCGGTCGATTTAGCAGTATTTGTATCTATGAAATATATAATTTTTTAAATAAAATAATATTTTAATATAACAATTTTAAATGAAATATTTTAATATAACATATATATATATATATATATTGAAAATAGAGCGATCCATAAATATATCTTTAATTGAAAAGGCGTATATTGGATCAAAATATCATTTATTTTACCAATAATTCAGTTGGCTGAATGGCCTATATTCATAATATTCACACCCTTATTTTACAATATATTTTTTGTCTATAATATAAATGTATATATCAACTTTTTTCTCATTGAATATAAGCAAAAATATTTTTAAAACCTAATTCTGTTGACGTTATGTTGCGCTTAGTTTGTTGTTGACACACAATAATATGTTATACCTTGATAAAGGTTGGAGTTTAGCTAACTGAAATATTAGTAAAATATATGATATTTTGATCCACTATATGCCAGTTTAATTTAAAAAATATATATAAATATCAATAAACAATAATAATAATATCCCAGCAGGTATATATATAAACACCGAGAGAGTTGATCCATCCAAATAACTACTAGCTGTAGAAATCCCATAAAGTTTGTGTCCAAATCGAGGAGGTTGCAGGTTGCTAACGATCGAATCCACCAAGTTTCCTCATCGTTAAGCCAGACTTTGCAACTTTCGGCTCTCAAATGAGATTTTTTACTGCTTCCTTGGACGATTGCCTTCACAGACACACTCTGAATTTCCATTTGTGTGCTACATCCGTTCAACAATATTCTAATGGATAACTACTTTGATTTTTAATAAGTATATTAATATATTATTGTTTTATATATTTTATAATTATAGTAAACTCTCTTTAGACATCATTGAAAAATATGGTGATTTTGGTAATTGGAATTTTGATTTGATCAGATAAAGTCATTGTTCAGTTTAGGATTGGTGGTAATTCCATAGGAATAGAGTAGGTTTTCCCAAAGAGTACATATTAAAATAATAAATATAGGAGAACATATGTGTAAATATTTTTAATAATTATAATATTTAATTAAAAGGCATATATTGGATAAAAAATAATTTAATTTACCAATATATTAGTTGGTTCAAGGCCAACCTTTTTCAAGGTGTTACAACATATTAATGTCAACAACAAACTCAGCGCCACATATTGATAAAATAAATTATTTTTAATTCAATATATTATTTTTAATTAAATATCTATATATGTTTTGAAAATAGAGGAATCTATAAATAAATCTTTAGGTAAAAAGGCATATAAATGATATTTTGATCCAATATTTGCCTTTTTACTTAAAGATCTATTTAAGTATTGCTCTATTTTCGAAGATAATATATATAATATATGAAAAACACAAAACGAGACATATCCTGACCACACACACGTGTAAAAATAAATATAAACAATTATTTCAAGAATATATTTAATATATCTATATATTATGATGCACTAGCGCGCCATCTGTTATGAAAATTCGAAACTATTTTAGACACGTAAGATTCTTTTTGAAATTAAACAATTTCTACTGCCCTTACATTATTTTTTTCATTGCAGTAAGGGCAGTAGAAATTGTTTAATTTCAAAAAGAATCTTACGAATCTAAAATAGTTTCGAATTTTCAAATCTATATATCTTTAGGAATCTTTTGGGTTGAAGAAGACTTTTCTACAGCAGGACTATATTAAAATTGAATTTAAAATAATAAACAAAACTGATAAGTTTGTTTGAAATCTGATTTTTCATGAGGATATGCCCAGTGATATGGCTTACCATCACCCCGAGGTAATAAGGTTAGATGAATATTCAAAATTGGAGGCCAAAAAAGTTTATTTTATTGGAAGACCGTCTAACGAACTTTCGAAACGTGCGGTCTTTCATCGACTGGCGAAGAAATGTCACCTGAAAAAAGACAGTGAGGTTCGAAAAATCAAGAGGTGATATACCAATAAAAACCATTTTTCGTGTTTTTCTGGTACTGTACCTTCTCAACGATTTTTCCTTACAAATTTGAGAACAGCATTCGCGAGGATTTAAAAACATCAAAAAACGGTAATTTCTTATATTGAATAGAAGCTTGGTGACCCTAGAAGTGTTGAGAATTCACAAACTATCTGCGCGTTATATATATTCGATTCAAATTACGCATAGAATATGAGGGTTTTCGTCTATTACCCAATATAGAGAGATAGAAACAATTCCGTATAATCTCCCATGGAAAATACCATCCATAAATATGGATACTTCTGGTTTCTCCTGGAAGTTTTAATTAATCATTTTTTTACCTTTTTCTAGTACACGTGGTACAGGCCATGATAAACATGGTGGGTAGAATAAGGCGGCTGCTTTCACTGTAAATGCACCACATGTCTAGGCATGTGAAAAGTAGTTCTACTTTGCACTTACAAATGTGCCAGAAACCATTTGGTTACTTGCACTCGCTGGTGGGGTTGTTCCTTTGTGTACCTTTGCAAGAATCGGGTGCCATTGGAGCATTTTTTTTTATCATAAAAAAGTGCCCAATGCGGGAATCGAACCCGGCTCTTAGCGGTCGAAAAAAATGGTTTAGACCATCCTTCCACCGAACTCCTGTAATTAATCTTAGGTTGGATTAGAATAGAATCGTTCACACACAACATGAGGGATTTTACATTATCTATTTTCGGGGTTAACTCTATTTTGGAATTCTGAGAACAACTCTGAATTTTGTATATTAATGACGTTTCCTTTCAATTTCAATAGTCATCATCAATAGTGTGTGTCAACATATAAACATATTAGTTTCCAGTTACTTACTATATTTTCTAATGAACACAATGTACACCGTATACATTGAAACATGCTGTTTATATGTTATTTGGTCCAGTTTATGTTAATATATAGTTATTATCGTAATTATCGTTAAAAAGAAAATTAAATTGATATGTTAAAACACATCTAATATTGTATTGACAAAAATAATTCTTATACAATAAAAGTGCCATATATAGAATAAATACTAGTGAAAAAAAAGGTGTTACATCCTGAAAGAACTGTCGAAATATCATGAAAATCTTTCCGAATTTACTAGCTCAAATATTTACCAAAATATCAAAAAATAAAACGATTTTAAATCTATATTTTTTATATCATTTTGTCTACTTTCATTCTTGTATCCTTTTATATATTTTTAAAGGTTTTGAATCAAATTTTATTCATTCATTATACGTCACATGAATTCAATTTGAAGGAATTTTCTTATTCCTCTTCAAAACTTCGTGGCTGTAAAACTTTATATTACCACAGAATAATTATTTTTGAATACTCTGATATTTATCATCATAAATATTTGCATAGTCATCACCCCTTACCATGCTTGTAAATTACCACTTGAAAAATCAACTGACACATTTTTCAATATATAAGTTTAATAAATAAATTATTTTTATTTAAGCTTTTGGAATACTTGTCTTCTCTAACGTGAAAATATATCTCCACTAGTGTATTTTTCGATTTTTATTTCAAAAATCCCTATATATCAACTTTTGCTTTATTTCACAAAAATAGCAATCTAATGTTCATATTATTATATAAATAAAAACCACTGATGCTTTATAAACATAAGTTAAATATTTACAAATAGTGAAGTAATTATATGCAAAGAATATTCTATGCACAATGTAACACGTCCTATTTGAAGAAGAAATACAATTCTAAATCCCAAGAGGCAGTTGTCTAAATGAAACGTTCTTTCTTCCAAATATTTGTTTTAAACTCTTCACTTCTTTTGTTTCCATAAAACTCTAATTGAATAAATGAGAGCAAGAACAAAAAGCTAATTATTTAAATGGTCGTTAGAGGTGACTTCTCAAGAAAAAAAGAAGTTTTTTTTTGTTTTGCTCTCTTCAAACCACTCAATTTCCTGGAGAGATTCTTAAACAGTTTTACTGAGATATTCAACGTAGAGTACAGAGAACAACTCTTATAAGCAGCCGCCTCTTTGAACAGTCACTTTTATAAAATAAAATTTGACCAAATTAGATCTACTATTGACTTTAGAATGAGACTATTTTAGGGTTATTAAGAATATATATGTTTTCCTAGAGCGATATTATATCTTTTCTATATATTATGATTATAGGGAGAGAAGTCAAACCACACCTTTCTGTGGTCTCCCCTGGACCTTTAGAATATCCGACCAAATTCTGGTCCAATGAGACTAATACGGTAACAGCACCTATTTTCAATTTAAATAGAGGACATTGCGATTGCTGTGATATAGATGCATGTGGATATATCCGAGGCCCTTCTTTGGACACGACAACAAAATATAATTTATAACCTTCCTGTGGTCCTCCTTGGACCTTTGGAATATCCGAACAAATTCTTTTCCAAGGTAACTAATGTGGTAACAGCACCTATTTTCAATTGAAATAGAGGACATTGCGATTGCTATGATTAAGATATATGTGGAGATATCTGAGGCTCTTCATTGTACACGACAACATCATATAATATATAATAAAATTCACCTTATTCTTTAAGAATATATTCCTTTAACGGAATCAACAAGCAATCCAGGGCCAGGTCTATTTAACTATTTTTTTATTTCTCAAGCTTTCGGGCCAACATTTGAAGAACATATTATCCTTAAAACTTGAGCAATAGAAAATAGCTAAAGACACCTGGCCCTGAATTGATTGTTACTTTTTGTTAAATTGTAAAGAGGCAGGGATGAATATGTATATATATATTAAATTCATATTGTACTACGAAATGATTATTTGATTTCCGACGTTTCAGTGACATTAAAATATTGAATTTGCAAAATCGCTTATTTAAAGCTCTTATTTATTTCTCAATATATTCAGATACGTAACGCTATACGTGTATTTTATGAAATCGTGTATGTATATGTGACAATATAGTGGTAATGATGTGGTGAGGTGAGAAATAATGAAACAACAAGTTTGGAAGGAATTCCAGGCAATCAGCGAGAGAGAGCGGATCGACGGGCGACCGACCCGCTGAACGACCGTTTTCCCTGTGTACACAACCGGGGGGCTATCCAAAATAGTCCCCAGGTGTTGACGGGCGGCCCCCTCAGGAATGTGGCCAAAATGGTCGTAAGTTAGTTGTCTTCTATCGACGTCTCTCTCTCGTTTGCTGTAGGTTTACTTTATTATTCCTGGAAGAGCATCTATTATGACATATATATATATATAAAATAGGATTCAAAACAATCATTCTCCTGAAGAGAATAACAGCAAATCACTGAAACATCGAAAATTAAATAAATAATTGATGGATTTAGCCGTGAGATAAATATACGTTTTTATATAATACCATTTAACTTAGTCCCTATTTCTGTTCCGCGCTTATGGAATTGAAGACTTGGGGAGATGGCGTCGACCTTTCATATTAAATCTTACTTTTCTATATTACTAATAATTGTATATAGTTGCGGAACTACTGGTTTCCTGTGCTGCTCTTTTCCTGATATTGCACCTTGTACGGAGAATCCGTATAAGACTAATGTCTTAATAAAGGCTTTGTGTGTGTCTGTATAATACCATTTACAAGAGAAGGAATCTCCTGACATCATCTTGAAGAAGATTTAAAAGTTAACGGCGACGTGTTTCTTCAATTAAAGCTGTAAATTCGGCAAGATTTCGGACTTTGACGTCTTTCAACAGGCAACTTCCCAAGAAACTGAAAGATAATATTTATATACAGGTAAATATTTGAATAATAGTATCTAAAAAATATTAAAATATAAACATGCACACACAAATATCTATGAATTCTTGAAAGTTATTGACACAGCAATTTTATTATTATCAAACTATCAAATAACAGAATATTCTTTGGTATTGAAATGACACCTATTCATCGCAAAGTTTTCCACTGACGTTAGCTATTCTCCAACTTTCCTAATGTTTATGTATAGTGTTATTTCAAATTAGATTCCTGGATATTCTTCCATCGTTGTGACAAGGTGGTTATGAATATTTCTATATACATCTCTCTTCACAAAATCTTATTAATTTTTATATTTATAACAATTCTATATAATAATTTAAACTATTTTAGAAATGTATGATTCTTTTTGAAATAAATCAATTTTCTATTGCCCTTACTGCAATGATAAAATAATGGGAAGGCCTGTCTTTTCATGCCTGTCATTGCAGTAAGGGCAGTATAAAATTTATTTATAATAAAAAGAATCATAAGCGTTAAAATATTTCAAATTTCTTATAACAGATGGTGCTAATGCACCATATAACAATATTTATATAATAGTCACGACCGTCTTTCCTCATCGGCCTCTGTCACAGATGCGCGCGCACAGGGTGGTCACGTGCTCGCCGGCTCCCTCGAGCCGGATTTGAACCAGCGACCTAAGGATCACCGTTGTAACATCTACAGTCGGGTAAAACACGGGCGTTGCCCGGGTCATTCGGCTAGTATTTATATATTGATAATATATTTCATATAATTTCTAAGTTTACAAATAAGGTTTACAATACCTAACAGGCATTATATTAAGCCTGATGTTATACACGCCATATTTTATTGAAATTATAGGCTATTTTAGCGTTAAAGTTCCTTTTTGAAAATAAACCAAATTCTACTGCCCTCTAACTGCGATTATAAAAATATTTAGAGCCTGTGTTATCAGTTTTTCTACTAGTACAGTAGAACCTCTTTGAGAAGAAACTCGCGATACCTCTTTGTAAAGAACAGTTTTCATTTGCAAAATTTCTAATATTTTACTAATCAGAAACTTTGCGGTAAGAGGACAGTCTCCTCTCTCTAAAGGACACTTTGCCTCTGAAATTAGGTGTCTTTTACATGGAGGTACTACTGTATATAAATTTGAGAATTATTTTATTAGAACTTTCTGGTTAAGAAAACTCTATTCTTGTGGTTCAATTATTACAATTATTTGATTACAATTATTTTATTTCCAAAGCGCTATATCCCGCAAGAGATACTTGCACCAAACAAGGAGAAAAATTTATTTACATAAGTTATTTACATTATTCAACGCATGAAAACAAAAGAGATCCAGATTTTGTAGAAGGTTTAGAATGTATTTACAAAATGAATTGAACTTTAAATATTATTTTTTCGGAAATCAAATCGTTAAGTTCACAAACAACTAGTTCATTCTTCATTCTATAATCTTGAAATGCTGATTTCTTGTCTGTCCATTTATATAATATAGATAACATACTTATTCTTTAACATATTTTTATTTACTATAAATATGTGTGCGTATATGTAAAACATTGATTGCAATAATTTTTAGAAAAATTTGTCGCTATATTTTAAATGGAACAAATTCCTACCATTTTACAGCGATGGAAAATCCGGAAATGTTTGACCTATTATAGACTTCCCCAAGTTGAATGATTTATGTATAAAATGTTCTGTATATAAAGATGGGCATAAGGCCTTACATTTGAATTATAGCCCTTAAAATATTATTTTTATAATTTTATATATATATTTGTATATGTAATTCTACTCTCCTCAAAGCTTAAGTCCATAGTTCATCTAAAATACCCATTCCAAGAGTCTAGCAACAGTATCACTATAAAATGAAGATCGAAAAATGTAATATAAAATCAGTATGGTGTGTGTATATTAAACTGGCGAAACCGCTGGAAGGGTTCACCACTGATGAGCCAGGCCCTTCCATTAATTTTTTTCATTGCAGTAAGGGCAGCAGAAATTGTTTATATTCAAAAAAAAAATCTTACGCGTCTGAAATAATTTCTAATTTATAAAAGATGGCGCGCTAGTGCATCGTAACATAAATATATTGTGGAAATGTGTGGTTTATAAAATAAAAGGATTCAAAAGCGCGAATGTTTCTTTTATACAAATACAAACTTCTACTGTCCTTACTGCGATGAAAAAATATATTGGGAGGGCTTGGCTCATCAGTGGTGAACCCTCCCAGCGGTTTCGCCAATTTTAATCCACCAGATCGCTTTCAGAGCTCTAATACTGTATTGGATCATCCTGCTTTTATATGCTACACTGAAGGATGGAATCTTAGAAATGGTTTTCAAGTAAACTATGGACAGTAAGGACAGTAGAAGTTTGTATTTGTATAAAAGAAACATTCGCGCTTTTGAATCCTTTTATTTTATATGTATAGATGGCGCGTTATTGCTTTGTGTGGTTTATGCAGTAGGAAAATATATAAAAACCTAATATAAATATATTTCAAAGTTATAAAGGTTTTTGATTTTAAATTTTACACATACATAGACAGGTTTATTAATGGCTATATAGTAAAATTGGAACATTACTACATATAAAAGCAATGTCTCTTTATTTTAATGTTATTCTTTCTATATAAAAATATATATGTATTATTCAAAATATACTATGCATAACGCGGTAAAATAGTAATAAATTGTTCTTATATTTCTGCATAACAAAAAAATAAATTGATATATAGCTTGCAAAATGTTTATAGCTATATTTATTTTAGATAAAAATATTTGGAAAGCAATAGCCTTTAGATTTATATATATAAAAATAAAATAAAAAATGATCGAAAGAAATGCTGTCAGTTGGTAAAAAACACAGAGTAAGTATTGATGTGAGTGAGTAAACTATTTGTTACCAGACGATAGCGATAAAAAAAAAACAGACGATCATCACAAATAATACTAAGAAGACAAAAATTAACGGCAAGCTGTCAGAATATCGAGTTTTTTATCGAACGAAAAGCTCCCTCGCTATTTTTTTCTTTTTAATTCTTGAAAAAATACAGATTAATTATGCATTTTCTCTCATAAATTAAAATTATTCATAGAGTTTTCTTCTAGTATGTCGTCATTAATTTACTGAAATTCCGTCATTTATTTTTACATAGAGGAATGTGTCAAAGGATTTAAGAAGAGCACTTTTTTACCACGCTAATTGTAGGCGTTCTCTAGATAAGGATTAAAATATTTTGTTAAAAAAAAGAATGAATTGGCGCATCTATGTGTTTACATTATAATTAATCATTAATTATATTTAATTAACATAATATCTAAAACACATTTTATTTTAGATTGATGTGTGCTAATCGTTTGGTATTTGATAATTATGATATTAATCATTTTTTTTTATATTAATATAAAATATATTTGAAAAATGTTATTTGACGTCTATAATATATGTAAACTAGAATGGATAGAGAAAGTGTTTACATTAAAAATTAACTAGGTAAATATCATGAGAATTTGAACGTGAATGTACAGATACATATATACTTGTATATACTTAGTTTAGTTGATTGAAATTAAAAAAATACGAAATTAACTATTTTTAGACATTATATACATACAAATTTTAATTGTTAAATTCATGATACATGAAGTTATTTGAGGCGAATTTGACGTTTTTCTTCAACCCTTTCTGGATGTAACACTTTCTATCCATACTATTATATTAGATAGTAAAAAGGCATATATTGGCATATATTACTATCTAATGGTTTAAGTATGGATTGCTCTATTTTCAGAACAATACTATTTTATTAAAAGCAATATATTTTTCATTGAAATATAGTCAAAAACACTAAATAGTGGTATTATCAACAGATTCTTTTCATAAACTGTTTTTTTTTTTCAGATATTTTCATTTTATATTTTATGAATATGATCGTTCAATGAGGTATATGTGTTCGGATTGTAGTCAAAACAGCAGATAAAAGTTGCACCTTTCATCTTATGAAAATTCCGCTTTTTAAATAACATTTTCTTTAGTAAATTAGAATACCATCATGTAAAAACCGAAGCTAATTTTATTACAAATGGACGTCTTTAATCACATCCGACTAGGTATCATAAACATAGCCATTTGATTATTTGTTTCTCACTTTTTTTAAACAAAACATTTATTCACATTGATATTACATTCCAAATAAAGGTCACGACATATGAAGAGATATTACACTTCAACAAGCATATTTCCCATTAAGCTATGCGTTTATATCCATAGGTTCCCTAAACAACCTTAAGCTTTCTTGCTTAGAAAATACATGGTGTATAAGAAAACCAATCTAATTCAATAGTAGAGCGGTCTAGAGATTAATTTGGCGAAACCGCTAAGAGAGTTCACCACTGTTGAGCGAAGCTCTTTCATTCAATAATTTTTATCATCACAGTAAGATGTGTAGAGATATAGAAAGAAACACATTACCTGAGAACTAATTGTAACACATTTTAATGATAGATGTAAATTAAATTTATGAATATATTTCACCTTATTGAACTATTCAGAATATATAATTGTTCCTGCGGGGAAACTGAACAAACTCCTCTTCACCTTATCTACGACTGTCCGAACTTTACAGAAGTAATACATCGATTGTTCCCTGATCTAAATCATTTAACTCTCTTATATCTGCCACTTTGCATATATAAATTTCATGAACTCTGTCGAATAATACATGTAAATTAATTAATATTTAATTCTAAGTTCTAATTTGTTTGTTGTTTTGTTTGTTTGCTCTGTAATAGGCGCAAATATTTCAAAATAAATCGCGCCTGGTTGATTAATAAAAAAATACTATTCAGTATATATAAGATATCGACATAGTTTTCCTCATAATTAGTTATTGTTAATTTTAATTAATTTTCGAAAACCATTGGCTGGTTGAGAGTACTTTGAAAAAGAAATAAATACGCAAGACATTTATAAGTTATTTAGTTCATGACCTTTAGGAGGTTTACTGTTTCCTCAGGGTGTCAGTGGAAGGATGGTCTAAACCGTTGGTTTTCGACCGCTACGACCCGGGTTCTATTCCCGCATTGGGCACTTTTTTCTGATTAAAAAAATGATCCAAAAGTCCCCGATTCTTGAAAAAGTCCAACCCCACCAGTGAGTGAAAGTAATCAAACGGGGCTCTGGCATATTTGTAAGTGCAAAGTCAAATTGTTTTTTCACATGTATAGACATGGGGTGGACTTACTGTAAAAGCAGTCGCCTACTTCTACCCACCATGATTATCATGGCCTGTACCACGTGTACAAGAGATAAGCAAAAAAAACAATGGTTGCCTGTAAAGTCGGTTTTACGGGCGAAGATTTTACGTGACAACGGTAGAATATTTATTGATATGAATATAATTAAATTGCACAATAGGAACAAGGAATTGAATGAAAATAAGAATCGCACAAATTTTTAATTTTAAAGAATCAATTTGAAAATCAAAACACTTATTCAGATCGAAGGTTCAAATTTTTGCTAAATAAATTTGAAATTAAATAAAATTTGTAATTGTAAATGATGAAGTTGAAAATTAAAACATTTACTTATATTAGATGTTAAAATTCTTGCTCAACACAGTTTAAATAAAGTTTTCTTATATCTGCCACTTTTTCTTAATATTTGTAATTTTAAATAATCAATTCGAAAATCAAAACATTTATTCAGATCAAAGGTTCAAATTTTTGTTAAATAAATTTGAAACTATTTAAAATTTGTAAAATAATAATTAATTAATTAATTAATTTTAAACTAATAATTTACTTAACACTATCAACATTTATCAATAGTATGACATAACCTATGAACTCAGTTTCTCAACTTTTGTGTCAATCTAACAATTAATCAATCAATCATAGTTTACGATAATGAAATATCAGTGTACAATTATTTACCTTTATTGTTGTAGTTGTTGTAAATGACGAATCTAAGCACTCCACATTTTCACTACAGACACAGCTGACGATACTTTAACCACATGTGTGAACTTGTATTATGACGCTTTCTTGTTTTTCCAACGCCAAGAACGTTCGAGAAAGACAAAGACAGAGACAAGCATGCGCCGATTCAATGCGCCTAATTCTCTAGCGCTGCGCGCGCAGCTGCGCGCGCAGCACTCTCGTTCGGTGACTCATCGTAACGTTACCGGGCATTACACTTTTTCATAAGTGACTCCCAGCCGCAACCTAATTTAAGACGTTGTCACGTCAAAAAAAAAAAAAACTATTTCCTACCTTTTTGCGTTGCTATAGCGATAAACTTGGCCATTTGAATTAAATGAAATTTGATATAAGGCAATTGAATTAATGATAATATAATTAATCTATAATGCATTAGTACGTCATCTGTTATAAGAAATTGAGAATATTTTGGACTCGTATGAATCTTTTATGAAATTAAACAATTTTCTACTGCTCTTACTTGCAACGCGAAGGCCTGGCTCTTCAGTGGTGTACCCTCCCAGCAAAAAATATCATCACTCATGTTCTCAAAATGAGCACTTTGATAATCCAATTTTGATTAGTTGATATTTTTATCAACACAATTTGAAGATTTATAGAAATGGCTTTGTTGATTATTCATATAATCTATTCTATTTAACCCTGGAAAATTCTCTTAATTATGTGATTTTCTGGTTCTCTTATTTAAAATGTACTTTCTAATATCTTATTTGATTCTAATTGTAACATTATATTTTAATTCATTTCATTAATATATCGCAGCTACTTAAACAAGGTAAGTGATCCTAATTCGAATTGGCTATATGTAATCATCTATGCTCATTATATGATCTAATAATTTATCAATGTTTGATTTAAAAATAATAATATTCAAATTTAGGCATTGAATACTTCTTGGCAGACATTTTTATTGCTTTAAATAATTTTAAAAGCCTTTATTTCTAATAACTACACAAAAATATGACGTTTTATATTTTAATGCTATCCAATGTACTCGGCTTCGCCTGGTTTTAACCGAGTGAAAGAATGTCTAATGAACATTGGTTGAAACGATTTTTAAGGTAATAACATTCACTTCGTATTGAATCAATAGTAACCTTTATTGAAGACAAACGAGATGAACAAGTGTGAACAAAATTGCCTCTGTCTCCTTAAAATAAAAAACAGACAACCGGCAATTCAAAGACTTTTAACTTCCTTAAATTTTATCTGTATTGTATCTATGTGTAATGGCCCTCAGGGCGGGCATTGACGTCATGAGAGGTCCTCTATAAGGGATATCTTCTATATTGGTCAAAGAGAAGTTTATTTGGTAAAGTGACTAGGCCAATTCTATGGTTACAACATAGACAAAATTTGCTCGGAAGATACTGATTTAAAAAATAATATAATGCTTTTGTAATGGGAAGTGTATCTGGTAAAGTAATAGGCCAATTCTATGGTTACACTATAGACAATTTTTGCTCGGAAGATACTGATCTAAAAAATGATAAAATATCATATAATGTTGGTGATGTTTTGTCCAAGGAGCAGATCAGTCCATGCACCCTGATCACAATACCGGCCAACCGAGGTGCCTTGTCCGTAATGCTATATAAGAATATATACGTAATTGAATTTTTGAATCTTTAAAGTTGCCTGAATGACTTTGTAACATACTAGGTAATCTTCTGCTATAATATACGCCTTGTTATATAGGTATATTTATATGGGCTCCGGGATATTCTCCCGCTGATTGGCCTTTTTCTGCTTCCTAGCGCCCTCCAGGTAATGCATACATCGTTCATTTATCCACAGCTAACCGTTGTACAACAGGCTTGCTCAATGGCAAAATGTTGCGCAAACGTTCTAGGTGTTGATAATAAAGAGTAATGCTATATTTTAAGGCTATAAGCTGAAACAGGTATTAAATATAATCCTTGAAGCCAAACACATGTCATTATTATAATACGGACTACTCGTTTTTTGTATAGATATACTCAACATTTTAACCGTCGCATATGCGAACGGCTCTAATACTCAAGCACAAAGATATAAGACAATATCGCAATTCTGTGATTGAAAATCACTGTGATTGAATCACTGAAAGTACTTTTGTTTGTAAATTTATAATGAAACACTATGATCAAACTCTTTTAAATGCTTGAATACGAATATATAATAGAGATCTTCCCTGCTTTTACACTTTGATTTAATCAATAAGGTATCAAGGTTTTCTTTTCTCATTTCTTCTATTTTTCAAGCTTTCGGGCTAATATGCCCTTCAACACCGAGATCCTGAAGTATAACTTCACGTCGAATTCGGGATCTCCATGTTGAAGAGCATATTAGCCCGAAAGCAACAACAACAACAAAAGGTTTTATTAAGACATTTTAGTCTTATACGGATTCTCCAAGTACGGAAATGTAGGGTACATGCAAGAATAACAGTAATAACAACAACAAAAATCCCTGTTATGAACTTTTGGTCTTATACAGCTTCTCTGAGTAGAAGAGGGTATATACAATAGTTACAATAATCAGCAATGTTATTTACAATGTGTCAAGGGGGAGAGAAGCAAGAAACGGCTTGCTGGGGAAGTTATACATAAATCAACGACCTAAGACAAATGACAAATAACATAGTTTTATTGACATCCCGTCAAAATATAGGCAAAATGTTAGCCCAAAAGCTTGAGAAATGAAATAAATAAGAAACGAAACCCTTAATTCTTTATTGATTGAATAAAAACGAATATATATGCATTATTAAATGATATATCTGTTATAAACCGACTTTATTTTCTCCGAAAATATGTTTATGCAAACCACTCACACATTTCCTCTTGCTGAAAAACTGAAAATATTAAATAGATTTAATATGATCCAATATATACAAAACTACATCTATAAAATAAATTCATGATGACTAAAACATATTTTGATCATAATACAGTTATATCTTTAATAAAAGGCAAATATTGGATCAAAATATTACCATGATAAAGGTTGGCGTTCAGCCAACTGAAATATTGGTAAAATAATTGATATTTTGATTCAATATATGCCTTTTTAATTAAAGATTTATTTATAGAATACTCTATTTTCAAAACAGTTACATCTATATATTCTAAAATTATGTTTAGAAGAACATTTGAAAGGGGTTTGCGTTTTCCATTTTAACAATTCAGATTTGAATCTGCACTTTCACATTTTCTCTTCCATCCTAAATCATACCAAAATTCCGCACCAACTACATTATGCCTTGTCGTTGATCCTTACAGAATTTATGATCCATTTACAGGACAGTGTTGAATTATGCATATATTCTCATACCTGATTAATTTGGTACTTAAGAATGGCAATATACATTTTACAGAGTTTATGTTACTATGATATATAGTGGAATACATCTTTAGTATATTTTGAAAATAGAGCAATCCATAAATAAATCTTTAATTAAAAAAGCATATATTGGATTAAAATATCATTTATTTAACAATATTTCAGTTGGCTAAACACCAACCTTTATCAAGATATTATAACATAATTATAATACCTTGATAAAGGTTGGCGTTTAGCCAACTGAAATATTGGCAAAATAAATGATATTTTGATCCAATATATGCCTTTTAATTAAATATTTAGTATATTGTATTTTTATATTATATATAAAATTTGTAGAAATTATTATTTTGTGAAAAATTAATACAAATGTGATATTGTACTGGGATAGGGTGCATAAATTATGAAAAATAAAAAGGCATCTCCTTATCGCGCAACTCAAAATTGCTGATGGCTTGTTCCATCTATCGGAGTAAATATTAAAATTTCGTTGATTCTTAATCGATTTATGAACAATTCTGGAATGAACGAATAGTTGATATTTATTCCGGTAGATGGCGCAAGCCATCAGCAACTTTCAGTTACACGATAAGGAGATGCCTTTTTCTTTTTCACAATTAATATTCTGGTTTCTTTTTTCACGTACATTACATATCATCACATACACAAATATTACAATTAACTATTAAATCAAAAATATTACAATACAATATTACATACTACAAAATGTATTGCAATGATAAAAGTTATTGAATAAGAGGACTTGACTCATCAGTGGTGAACCTCTCAGCGGTTTCGCCATATTAATCTCCAGAGCCGTCTATCATTGTATTGGATTGGTTTTCTTATTTACAAAGAAAGACAGCTTAACAGTGTTTAGCAAACCTATGGACATTGGCTTATAGGTCTGTAGAGGTGAATACATAAAGTATCAAGGAATTACATCTAGGATATGCCTTTATCATGTGTTATATCAAGGGGAATTTTCCCCTTAGCGTGTATGTATTAAATAAAATGCTGTTTTAAGTTATATATTATTCGCTACAATTATATTTAAACCCTGCTTTGTCCAGGTTCTTCTAGAGCGAATGTTTGGACCAAAATTTATGATTTAGCAAATATCATGAATATATTTATTTATCATTCTAAAAATATTAATGATCCCTATATATAGTCACGACCGTCTTTCCTCATCGGCCTCTGTCACGGATGCGCGCGCACAGGGAGGTCACGTGCTCGCCAGCTCCCTCGAGCCGGATTTGAACCAGCGACCTAAGGATCACCGTTGTAACATCTACAGTCGGGGAAAAACACGGGCGTTGCCCGGGTCAGTCGGCTAGTTTGAAAATAAAATAAAAAATAAAATATAAAATGATTATAATATTAAGAATTATTTGTTAATATAAATCATGAATGCTATATTCCAGAGAGAGAGAGAGAGAGAGAGGTAATATGATATATATACAGTAGAACCTCCCTGTAAAGGACAACACCTAATTGCAGAGCCAAAGTGTTCTCTAGGGAGAAGTGTCCTCTTACCGGAGAGTTGCTAAATAGTAAAAATGGTAATTTTTCAAATGAGAACTGTACTTTGTAGAGAGATGTCCTCTAGCGTGAGTGTCCTCTACAGGGATATTCTACTGTATATATATATATACTAGACGAATGGCCCGGGCAACGCCCGGGTTTTACCCGAGTGCGTATATATTTTTAAAATGTTTCAAAATAAAATACTATTCGTTACAATTATAAATTGGCTCCGTGGATGTCTCTCTTGTGAAACGTCCCGCCCCAAACTGTGTGTGTCTTGAAAATATTAAAATAAAAATGTGAACGGAAAAATATGTCCAGGGTAGCCTAGTGGTCATGGCATCTTCACGGTAAGCGGAAGGTCGTGGGTTCGATTCCCATCCCTTGACACTTTTTTATTTCATCCATTCTGACCAAAATCTATCCGTGAACTTCACACAGTGAACTTCACACAGACAGGATAAGGCAATTATATAAGTAGATAATCCAAATTGTGCCTTATCACACACTATTTTTTTATTTGGCCTTATTACCTTGTGTTTATAATCTATGACGTAATGCCGGCGAGCACGTGACCTCCCTGTGCGCGCGCATCCGTGACAGCAGCTGATGAGGAATTGAGGAATTGAGGACAGACGGTTGTGACTATATAATAATATAATAATAATAATAATTATTATTATTATTATTATTTTTATTATTATCATTAGATAATGATAATGATCATAATGATGATGCGCGCGCATCCGTGACAGAACCGGCCCATGACGGTCTTGACTCTATATAGGGATTAATAATAATAATATAATTATTATTATTATTATCATTAGATAATGATAATGATCATAATGATGATGCGCGCGCATCCGTGACATGAGGAATTGAGGAAAGACGGTCGTGACTATATATGTTGACTAGACGAATGGCCCGGGCAACGCCCGGGTTTTACGCGAGTGCGTATATATTTTAAAAATGTTTTAATTAAAATACTATTCGTTACAATTATAAATTGGTGCCGTGGATGTCTCTCTTATGAAACGTCCCGCCCCAAACTGTGTGTGTCTTGAAAATATAAAAATACAAATGTGAACGGAAAAATATGTCCAGGGTAGCCTAGTGGTCATGGCATCTGCCCGGAAAGCGCAAGGTCGTGGGTTCGATTCCCATCTCTTGACACTTTTTTTATTTTATCCATTCTCACCAAAATCTATCCGTGAACTTCACACAGTGAACTTCACACAGACAGAATAAGGCAATTATATAAGTATATAATCCAAATTGTGCCTTATCACACACTATTTTTTTATTTGGCCTTATTACCTTGTGTTTATAATCTATGACATAATGCCGACGGCGCGCGCCCGTTGGCTGCCGGCGAGCACGTGACCTCCCTGTGCGCGCGCATCCGTGACAGCGATGAGGAATTGAGGAAAGACGGTCGTGACTATATATATTAATACTAATAATATAATAATAATTATTATTATTATTATCATTAGATAATGATAATTATCATAATGATGATGCGCGCGCATCCGTGACATGACGGTGGAAAGACGGTCGTGACTATATATGTTGATGATAATAATAATAATAATAATATAATAATAATTATTATTATTATTATCATTAGATAATGATGATGATCATAATGATGATGCGCGCGCATCCGTGACATGATTGACGGTGGAAAGACGGTCGTGACTATATATGTTGATAATAATAATAATAATAATATAATAATAATTATTATTATTATTATCATTAGATAATGATAATGATCATAATGATGATGCGCGCGCATCCGTGACATGACGGTGGAAAGACGGTCGTGACTATATATGTTGATAATAAAATAATAATAATAATATAATAATAAATATTATTATTATTATCATTAGATAATGATAATGATCATAATGATGATGCGCGCGCATCCGTGACATGAGGAATTGAGGAAAGACGGTCGTGAGAGACTATATATGTTGATAATAATAATAATAATGCAATAATAATAATAATTATTATTATCATTAGATAATGATAATGATCATAATGATTATGCGCGCGCATCCGTGACATGAGGAATTGAGGACAGCGATGAGGAAAGACGGTCGTGACTATATATGTTGACGAATGACCCGGGCAACGCCCGTGTTTTACCCGATTGAATGTTTTTATTCAAATACTATTTGTTACAATTATAAATTGGAGCCGTGGATGTCACTCTTGTGAAACGTCCCACTCCAAACTTTACATGTACATTAGGTCAGCTGGTATTACCCCTCATTTTCACCGCTAGAGGCGCGAGCGAAACTACTTTTTGTAAATATACATAATTATAAAGATAGAAGCTTCTATAGAAGATAATGATCATAATGATGATGCGCGCGCATTCGTGCCATGAGGAATTGAGGAATTGATTGAGGAAAGACGGTCGTGACTATATATGTTGATAATAATAATAATAATAATATATTAATAATTATTATTATTATTATCATTAGATAATGATAATGATCATAATGATGATGCGCGCGCATCCGTGACATGAGGAATTGAGGAAAGACGGTCGTGACTATATATGTTGATATTAAAAACAAAGTAGACATATCCTGACCAGGAGCACATGTGCTTTACAGAAAGCAGAGAGCTATCTGGTGGAACAGAAATCAACTAAACATTGATTTAGCCTGTTCCCTGATATTTGGCCAACCAGAAGAACAGTGAACACAAGTTTGCTCGAGCACGTAGAGAACAGTATTCACTCCAACCTTGGAATAAAATCTATGTCAATTATCACTACACATCTCAGGAGAATAGCTGCATCCCCAAACACTCTCATTGCGATCCAACCCAAAATAAAATTGGGTGGCTCCGCCTCTACAATCCTCACAGGGCATGGCGCTGTTAAAGTGATGCAGCAAAAATATATAAAGACGCTCACATTGCTACCAGGAAGGTCAAACTGTCTACCTCCTTCTCTTCGGATGTCGCGTATATCACCTTCAAAAAGGTTTCAACAGCCTTTCTTCTAGGAATAAGCATATTTGTCCCTGAAGACAAACCCGGATAGTTGGCGACTTTAATACGCTCCAGGGATCCGGTTACCTCATGGGAGAGGTTATTTTAAAAGCCTATAGGTATTCAAGACGCACCGCTCTCTTTTTCTTACTTCGTTGAGTCCCACAAGGAGAATCTTTAAGCCCTTTCCTCTTCAATCCCATTGAAAGAGCAAATTAGTCGGCATCGCAGATGATTCCACACTAATTGTGCAGGTAGCACCAAGGCTTACTAAATGTCAAGATGACGATTATTTGACAAATTTTCGCAATGGAATCGTGGACTTTGAATGATGGAAAATCCTTTTAAGAAACAAGCATGCATGTTTCACAAAAAAAAGACAAGATGGCCAAACAAGGACATCATCCGACTTCTTGACCAGCCCATTGCAATTAACAAAACCATACAAAATTTTGGCATCACTTTTAATTCTAAGAGGAAATATATTAAGCATCTCAATAACAGTATATTAGAATGTCGTGGATAATCCCAAGGCTCACTGGTACCAAAAAAAAAAAGGAGAATTTGGATCATCCTTCAGTTCCAGACACAAAATTCACAAGAGAGTCGTTCTCCCAACGCTACTGTATGACTCTAGTGTTTGGCGAGGTCTTGCATGAGAAAATGATGGGACTCGAAAGAATCGAAGTCTTCACTACAAATGTGTGAAAGAAAAATTGAGCGGCGGTCCATGCACACCGACAATATCAGCTATTTCATTGACTATTTAATTTTGTAGTTAGAAAATTTGTTACTAATATTGCTGCGTCATGATTGACAATATAAAGATTATTTACAATAATTATAATAAAATAAGTGAAAATAAAGTAACTAAAAAAGATGCAGCCTCTTGTAATCAAATCAACGATCGGCCCAGCTGGCGAAAAGGTCAGTATAATCGAAACCAACATACTTTAGAAAATTCTTGAAAGATGTGGCATCGAGTACAAAGTAGAAGAAACTCCTTCAACAAAAAAACGAACCGCGAATCCCCATCAGATTCAACATCACGTAGCCAAAAGACACCGAGAATGGAAGTTGGTCACAGCATAATGAAAACGATGTCTCCATGAACGAGGTAACTGATGTCCCTCAAAAAACGTCCGCAGCTACCCCTCCTCAGGTTAACGAAGAAAACATTGATGAAGATGGTTCTTGGACAACAGTTACACATGCAAAAAAGCCAAGAATACCACTTGTAATAGCGGAAAATGTAACAGACTGGAAGTTGCTCTGCCAAGAGTTGAAAGACCTGTGCATAGATAAATTCCAATGCACGATCTCAGGAAATAAGCACATTATCAAGGCCAAAAATATTTCAGACTTCAAAATAATCAGGGAATACGTTTAAAAAAAAACAATGGCGGCTACTCTTATAGACTCCAAGAAGAAACACCGCTCAAAGTGGTATTAAAGGGCGTGACAACAGCCTACAAGACTGAAGATATAGCAATAGAACTTGCAACAATGGACTTTACTGAGACCTCTGTGAAGAGACTTCATAGACAATCAACTAAAAGGCCAATGAATTTAGTACTGGTAGATTTACCGAAAAATGAACATAACAAGAAAATCTACGGAATAACTGAACTTCTCTATCAGAAAATTGCAGTAGATTCTTTCAGAACAACAAACCGTGTGACTCAATGCTTCAACTGCCAGGGTTTCGGGCACGGTCAACTTAACTGCTTCCTGAAACCAAAATGCGTCAAGTGTGCCGAGGAGCACCATTCGAAGGAATTCCCAAGAAAGTCAAGACAACTTCCCCCAAAGTGTGCAAACTGCGAAGAAGCGCACACAGCCAATTACCGCGGATGCCCTAAGTTTCCAAGACTACATCAGCAACAGCCAAGATACCCTGGTCAGTACAAACCTAAAAACCCAATTCCGATTTCAAAAAGATCTGAAACACTGCCGAAAATTGTAGAACAACAAAACCAAACAATGCTGAGGTTGTGACAAGAAAAACTTCTCGTTCTGAAACTAAGGACCTGTGTGAAAAATTTATGCACGTAATCAAAACATACCTACAATGAATTGCAAATTACCTTTAAAAATTATTGCTTGGAATTGTAACGGAATCAGATCAAAAAAAAGAAGAATTATTTCACTTTTTAGATGATAACTCAATTGACATTGCTCTGCTCAGTGAAACTCACCTTAAACCCTGAATTGATCTAAAGTTCAGGAACTATCAAACCATTAGAACTGACCGAATTACAGGAAAGGGTGGGTGAACAGCCATCATTATAAAATCCTTTTTTAAATATAAAAATATGCTGATTCATACTTCAAACTTGGAAAATACTTCAATTTTGATAAAACCAGATGGAAAAACACCCTCTTGCAAATCTCAGCAATTTATAAGAACCCTGATGCACCATTATTGGAACAAGATTTGAACCAACTGATAAAGCACAACCACGCTATAATCGTTGCAGGAGACTGGAACTCCAAACACCCTCTTTGGGGATCAAGGACTTCCAATAACAGTGGAAACGTGCTGCACAATTTCTCTGAAAGAGAAAGCCTCGACATTGTCGCACCTTCATCACCCACGCATTACAGTCCACTCGGCATTTCCGATTTCCTAGACTTCGCTGTTTTTAAAAACATTCCCTGGACCCCAAAGGCCAGAACCACCGACGATTTATCATCTGACCATCTCCCTGTAATCTATGAATTGAATTGTTCAAAGGATGAATTCCCAACCCAGCTCAGCCAAGTAACTAATTGGGTTCATTTTCAACAAGATCTAATCTCCACTACGCCCCCCAGACTCCCCTTGAAAACTGAAGTAGACATTGATTCAGCAGTTGGAATTTTAAACGAGAAAATTAATAATAGCTACTCGGAAAACACCATAGCCTCATCTTCCAAATTAATAAAGAACCCAAAAACCAAAGCCTTAATAAGGGAGAAAAATGAAGCTCGAAAAAGATGGCAATCAACCTGGGATCCAGCTCATAGAGCTACTTACCTCAATCTCATGGAAAGGTAAACCATGCCCTTGAAGCAGAGAAATCTGATAACTGGAATAGTTTTTTAAGCAAACTTGAATCGAGCCCAACAGACTTCTGGAAAAAAGCAAAACCCATTAGGAAAAAAACTGACAAAATCACTAGTTTAAATGCAAATGGAAAAACCTTGCTGACCTACAAAGAAATTGGAAATGATCTTTCAGAGCATTTTTCTAAACACTTTTCCAAGGCGGAGGATGAGGTTCCGTCTTACCTAACAGATAACACTTGCCATCATCCCCAAGAGAATATACTATCAATGACAACGCCAAATGAAGTCAAGGAAGTGATTAAAAACCTAGGTAATCACAAAGCCCCAGGCCACGACAATATTACGCCGCAAATGACTAAAAACCTCCCCATCAAATGGATAGTTTTCCTCGCTGGGATCTTCAATGCTGCATTACACCTGTGCTACTTCCCGGAGACATGGAAACATGCCATTATCATAACCATTCCAAAAAAATCACCTGTCAAATCACCTTAAGATCTCAGACCAATCATCCTTCTCTCTACCATCGGTAAGGTATACGAGAGAATTGTTCTTCGCAGATTGCAGACACACACATACATGGATTCTATTAACTTTATCATTCCTCTACAATTTGGATTCAGAAAAGGACACTCCACAACCCTCCAGCTAATCACAGTAATAGACTAAATCTAAATAAGAAAGTCCCACAAGGAGGCAGTAAGTGCTGTTTTTCTAGACCTTACTAAAGCCTTTGATAAAGTATGGCATGATGGCTTGATAGCAAAATTAACAAAAATTCAATTTCCAAGGGATTTTATCAAATTTTCGAAAAACGATCTCCAGGACAGGACCTTTTCAATTAAGCAAGGGAATTAAATAACCACGGTAAAACCAATCCAGATTGGAGTCCCTCAAGGCTCTATCCTTGGACCCTACCTATTCAACATCTACATCAACGATTTCCCTCCACATCCAAAATGTCAAATAAAACTTTTCGCAGATGATGAAGAAATTTTAGCAAACTCCAAATCAACAGGAATGATAACTACACAACTCCAAAATTACACAAACAGTATAACCAAATGGTACAATGATTGGAAATTAGACATCAACCCGAAAAAGTCTCAGGCAATATTTTTTCCTCCACTAGACAATAAAAAATTCAAGCTACAATCCATCCTAAAGGTAAACCAGAGCCCTATTAACTGGACTGACAGCGTTAAATATCTTGGAGTTACCTTAGACTCCAAGTTGAAATTCAACATGCATGTCAAAAATATCATAAAGAAAGCAAAAATCGCAAAAACAACATTATCAAGCCTGTTCAACTATAGAAGCAAATTGACTACAAAACAAAAGTTTACTATCTACAGAAGTTGTATACTCCCGATAGTAACATACGAACTCCCAGTTTGGTGCAAATATATTACAACCACAGACAAAAATAGGATAAACGCATTTATGAGAATCTGCCTTCGGACAAGTATAGGAGCTCCATTCAACCCATCAAACAAGATACTGGAGGAGGACTTGGACGAACCCGATCTAGAAGATATGTGCCAAACTTCCGTTAAGAAATTATACCTTCAAATGCAAAATTCAAATAATCCAACCATACAAGATATTCTTCGAAATTAAGAGATATCAATCCCCGATTCCGACGACCCGGCCCTGACACTTAGTTAAGAGCTCATCGCCCAACAGCTACCCTCCTGCAAGGTCCGGGGAGGACCACCTCTACTCCACCAACTCGCCATGCGTAAATAGCCAGGACAAGGTGACTCACGAGCTGTGCTTGAAAGTAACACATGTAAATTGAGACGAAATAAAAAAATCTACAATTTAATTTGCATATTCATTATTATAAAACAACAACAAATTAAATTGACAATGTAAAAATATATTTCAACATTACGAGATTTTAACATTTAACACAAAAACGCTAGAATATTTTCTTTAAATATATATTAATATTGAAATGCCATGTTTTTTTTTTAACAACGCGCGCGTCATTGGAATATTATATTACTAAACCCTCAAATTATTTTTTTTATACTTGGAACACATTTTAGCATTTTTACAATTTATAAATGTAATTTCACCAGATGCCGGGAGAGGCGCTGCTTGCGGGTGAAAGTAGATATTTGCAAATAAAATTGCAACAAATATTTATTTCGAATCAAATTCAAACCAGAAACATTCCCAGTAGTATAGTAAATAACTTCCTAAAGTTTCACGGCGATTGGATAATCATACCTTTAAAAAAACATTCATCGTTTAAAGAAACTAACATTCATCGTGTAAACAAACTACGTGTAAAATTATTAACCAATCGATTTCATTTATCGTCGCGACCAGTGCTGCGCCCAAGCGGTAAAAGGCTGGAACTAACGCTTTTTGGTTTTACATTTTAAAAAAAAAGCACATTAACCTTTTTAGTTTTCAAAATAGCCTATATGTTAAACGAAATTTTAAGCAACCTACATGCGAAATTTAATAATGATTCATTCTGTAGCTTTTGTGCAACGCGATAACAAACATCGATTTTGGATTTCATTTTTATAGATATACTAGCGGATGTGTACCCGGCTTCGCCCGGGTTTTATCCGAATGAATGTTTGCCAAAGAATATTACTGATAATAATTTCCGTAACACAGAATATTATGATAATAATGATAATAATATTCATTACATTATATATATTTATATAATACTAGCGGATGTACCCGGCTTCGCCCGGGTTTTACCCGAGTAAAGGTTTGTCTAATGAACATTTGTTAAAACAATTCTCTATAAACTTATAAATAAAAATAATAGATATATTTTGATAATTTGAAACTCGTAAATTTAAATCTCTCGATAAAGTGAACATTTTTTCCCGGTCCCTGTGTGCCGTGTCATCCTGAATTTTGTCTTTCCTAATTTGCTACATTACAAAATCATCGTTTTATCTAGTGAACATTTTTTCCCGGTCCCTTGAAAAATACTCGATAAGTTGAATAAAATCAATATTAATTGGTTCCCTCGGTAATTGGTAGTTAAAGGAATATTATATTTGCCTTGGAATTGTATCATTATTCTTGTCTCAAATAAATTGCCGTGTCGATAAATGATAAAACTAACTTTGACTTGTGCGCAAATTTCCCACGCTCTACGGGCGGAGATCAGAGCTTGGTTAAGTGGATTCGTCAGTGTAGAGGACAAAACGTTCCGTCGGCGGTTTCATGTTCAAGTCTTTCGCGCAGTCTCTTGGGATTAAAGGATTTGCTTCAAGCGAGGGGTGGTTCTCAAATTATATATAAAAAAAAACGACACCGGATATAATTTTAAAAAATCTGCGGAGAGAGCGCCAGCGTGGATACTTCCATTTGTTCGCAAAGGATTGACGACCTAAACCAACTTTTGAATGGCTATGACCTATGGTTATCGTCTGATTTCTACTAATTCGTATCAAGGAAATTCAAAGGGAAAACAGGAAACTTTTATCAAGTTGGTATGCTTACAGGACGAAGCTTCTATATAAGATATTTAATTTTTAGTATCGCATTTATATTTATTTGAATTTATATTTAAACGATACTCATTATTTCTTTTTATATATCGTATATATCGTATTGCACAATTATTTAAACTTTTTTAAATAAAGTACAATAGTTAAAATAAAATATGTTTCTTATACCATCTAAAATTAGAAAATAAACTTTTAAATCGGTAACCTCAAGGAGATAGCTATTATAAAGCACTAATATTTGAATTAGGTTTACTTAATATATTAGCCCTGAAGACCCAAGGTCATCAGGCGTGGAGCAGACTTCCTGCCTAAGCCTATCTCCGTCGCAATGGTGGCGCTGCTTGCGAGTTAAATCTACAAATTTGCAAATAACTCTAAAGATATTCAAGAATTTTTTTTTTTCAGAAACCTTCCCAGAACTAAACTAACTAACTTCCCAAAGTTTCATGGTGTTCCAATGAGTGGTTTGGTCAGGCATAATGGACACACACATACATACATTTATTTATATATATATATATATATATACTAGCGGACGTACCCGGGTTTTACCCGAGTAAAGGTTTGTCTAACGAATCTCTCGATAAAGTGAACATTTTTTCCCGGTCCCTTGAAAAATACTCGATAAGTTGAATAAAATCAATATTAATTGGTTCCCTCGGTAATTGGAAGTTAAAGGAATAGTATCTTGCCTATGAATTGTATCATTATTCTTGTCTCAGATAAATTGCCGTGTCATCCTGAATTTTGTCTTTCCTAATTTTCCTCAATACAAAATCATCGTATCATCATGATAATATTTAGAGCAGATTGTTGAATTATAACAGATAAATTAGAATATTTATCTTGATTATTTTTAGGCGAAAAGTTATTTCAAAAATTTTATTTGCTAGAAACCTTCCCAGTACTATATTAAATAACTTCCCAAAGTTTCATGGCGTTTCAATGAGTGGTTTGGTCAGGCATAAAGGACAGACAGACCACACACACACACACACATACATTCATTTATATTTATATAGAAGAGAAGATAATAATAATGAAAAGTAGTTTTTTCCCAAGAGAACCTGATGGTGTTTCTAGTGTAACTTATCATGCTGAACTCAAAAACTAATCAGAAATTTCCCATCACCCATGGTTTTTGAGTGAAAGCCGTTTTTTAATATCGAGATAAATACAGTAAAAATGCAATGTTACGAATCATTTTGCATAAACCTTAATACTTTACACTGGTTTATCAAATACATATTTTTATCTGTTCCAAAAGAAACAGCATCTTATCAAAATATACCTATATGTGCTGATTCCAAATATACCATTATTTTTTCTATTTTATAAGATTTCTGGGAGAGATATACTTGAAATTAGGAATATTTTAATATAAAGGCCTATATGAACGAAATATATTTATTTTATTGAAAAATAGTGACAGTGGATTTTCTTATATACTTTGCTTGTGGTACATCCCTCTTGAGTGTCCAGCAGTAGTCAGCAAGCATACCGGGACTCCATTTATCTTGGCACCGCTTCTCCATGCTTAATATATCTTGATGAAACCTCTCACCATGCTCATGAAAACTGCACCAAGATTGCCTGGAAATAAATCTAGATGTAAATGCAGGAATTGGATCTGGAGAGACATGTTACATCCCAGTGCTTTGTAGGAAAGTAAGAGTTCATTAACAAGTCAACTGTAGTTTTCGGCCTTTAAATTTTCCAAAAGGTTCTTACACACGTATCTAAAAGAATTCATTGCTGCTGCTTCAACTTCATTTAAGCTATCTTCAAAATCCCCATCCTGCAGCAATTCTCGAATATGAGGTCCAACAAAAATGCCTTCTTTGATTTTTGCATCATTTTTGCTAGGGAATTTAGCTTCAAATAGGCAAATTCTGCAGCATTTGGATTCATTGCCTTGAAAAGGATTTTTATTAATCCCAGTTTAATATGTAGTGGTGGTAGGTATATATTTATTTTCAGATTTGACCGATAGAAAATGTGCAATATTTTAAAGTCCTGGCGTAAGGATTTTACGGTTTGGTAAGTTCTTCTTGATATAATGCCTTTCATTGTCTCTACTATCCAACTCACACAGAAAACAACAAATTTGTATATCCAAGCTGTAAACCAAGCAAGAGAGCAATGAATTTCATGTCACCACAAATTTTCCAGCTGTATCTGTCGTAGTCTACCTTTATCAAAAGCAGGTTCATGCTTTCGTAACTATCTTTCATGTTGAATTTTTGTGCTATTGTCACCGATGGGAATCTATTAACGTTGTAAACAAGAACAGCTTTCACACTAACTTTAGAGGAATCAATTAATAAGCGCCCCTCTTCTGTATATTATGTTCATGACTAAGCGCATCCATTAGACTAGCAACATCATTGCAGTACACTAAGTCATTTCCTTGGGAAAAGAAATTTGATAATTGCTGCAGCATGGGAATTTGGAAGAGAGCTTAAATTAAGTTGAAGCAGCAGCATGGAATTCTTTTAGAAACGTTTATAAGATCCTTTTGGGAAACGTAAAGGCCGAAAACTACAGTGACTTAGTTAATGAACTCTTACTTTCCTACAAGGCACTGGGATGTAACATGTCTCTCCAGATCCATTTCCTGCATTCACATCTAGATTTATTTCCATACAATCTTGGTGCAGTTAGCGATGAGCATGGTGAGAGGTCTCATCATGATATATCAGGCATGGAGAAGCGGTACCAAGTATGCTTGCTGACTACTGCTGGGCACTCAAGAAGGATATACCACAAGCAAAGTATCACCCATTGTTTTTGCGTGACAGCCTTTTTTAGTATCGAGATAAATACAGCAAAAATGCAAACAATGTTAAGTAAGCATTTTGCATAAACCTTATTACTTTACACTGGTTTATCAAAAACATATTTTCTTAGTCCCAAAAGAAACAGCATCTTATCTAAATGTAACCATATGTGCTGATTCCAAATATACCATTAGTCTTTTTTCTATTTTATAAGATTTCTGAGAGTCATCTACTTGAAATTTGGAAATATTTTCGATATATAGGCCTATCTAAACAAAATAAATTTAATTTAAAAATAGTGACAGTGGATTTTCTTCTATACTTTGCTTGTGGTATAAGAAAATCCACTGTCACTATTTTTAAATTAAATTTATTTTGTTTAGATAGGCCTATATATCGAAAATATTTCCAAATTTCAAGTAGATGACTCTCAGAAATCTTATAAAATAGAAAAAAGACTAATGGTATATTTGGAATCAGCACATATGGTTACATTTAGATAAGATGCTGTTTCTTTTGGGACTAAGAAAATATGTTTTTGATAAACCAGTGTAAAGTAATAAGGTTTATGCAAAATGCTTACTTAACATTGTTTGCATTTTTGCTGTATTTATCTCGATACTAAAAAAGGCTGTCACGCAAAAACAATGGGTGATGAAAAATTTCGGATTAGATTTTTGAGTTCAGCATGATGAGTTGCACTAGAAACATCATGAGGTTCTCTTTGGCAAAAATGTTGAACAGTGTAATTAACCCAATTCCATTTGTGAGGAATAGAGAAATGGTTACTCTAAGTCCATAATATCAATATTTGCAAGTGCAGGTTTTAAAATTACATTGAAAACAAACATATTTAAATATATTTTTATTGAAATAAGACTATAAAATACACGAATATATCAATAGGAATACATTTTATTTATATTATATTTTAGATATTTAATTGAAGAATTCAAGATAGATTTTCTAAGTCAGGGTTGATATTGATAGGGTTTCGTTCTGGAATCCCAAAATCGTTCTCTTGTTGCGCTTAAGTATTGGATTGTTCAAGGTCTTGTATATTTGTTTGTTTGCTGTTCATATCAGGATAAGGAACAATGGTAACTTGATCGGGCGGGGATATGACGAGCTCTTTGTAGACTCTCTGGCAGTACTGGCGCTTGTTTATCGATACATAAGCCGATGTGTTGTCTATTAGGTTCACATAGGTACTTCCATAGCTTGAAAATATTCCTTTAATCTTTTCTACCGTCCATTCATTCGGAAATGTAACATAGAAAACATTATCTCTGGGCGGTATTATTTGTTTCGCTGCGAAATCCAAGAAGATCAAATCGCTAAACATCACAAAAGTCTTGTCTAAATATTGTACTAGGACCATCGATTCTGAGGAAATAGTTTCGGAAATATTTTGTTTCTGGCACATATATTGGTGAAGTCCAATTAACGCAGTCCCTGTGATAAAAGCGTCATATCCAGCCTCGTGAAGAGCGCTTTTATTCAAACTGTATCCTTCGAAACCAAGAGAAGCCTTGACATTTTTAAGGGTGAATGGGTCGTTTTGAAGACGTTTTACGAGTTCTGGAAGGGCTGTATTTCCGATCGTTGTCTCGAAGGGTTCTGATGAGGATATTACCTTGGTATCAACAAAAGAACTCAAAGTAGTTCGAACTAGAGTTTGGAAATCTCTGTAAGACTGAGGAAGAGGGGAAACAAACTGACGAACAGTATGGAGGATGTCTAGCAACATATTGTGGCCCACAACCAATTTTCGTGAATTTGTAATCATTTCAATCACTTTGGAAAAGCCTCTGGTATCCTCTAGCGCTTTTAATTTGGCTTGTAATTTCCCCTGCTTATCCTTAAGACTTTTTAAGTTGTAATTTTGATTTTTATTATTTTTTTGGATGCTTAAAACCTTATTTTCATTATCAGGTAAATTATCAATTTTCACTTTCAGACCTTCAGAATAATACTTGGTTCCAATTACTGTACGAACAATGTTGCAAAGGTAACTGTTCATCGGTTCAAAAAGTAGACTTTTTTGGTTTTCCAATTTTAAGAACTCATCAATCTTATTGTTAATGTTCTCAACAAACTCTTCATTTCCTTCAAGGATGGAATTATATTTTGAAAGATATCTTGAATTCATTTTAGAATCCTTTTCCTGGTCAAAATTGTGAATATCGGTTTTCTGTTTGTTGAAGCAAACGTTATCAAGGTAAGTGATGCCTTCTCGGCGAAGTTTCTTAAAATCAAATCCATTGGATTCCAGGAACTTAATGCTTGATTGCTGATATTTAAATGAGGGATCAGATTCGTGGCGAGGGTATATGTAGAAGTTGAAAGCTTTATATTCATAGCAGCCTGTTTCTTTGTTCATCTTGAAGGCACACAGTCCATACTGAATCAAAATATAGTCATAGTCTTTTAAGAACCTTTGATATCTTTCTTCTGGCGTATCATAGTAATTCAAAATAGTTTTTGTTGTAACACCAGTGAATTCTCCATCGATGCTTATAAAGTCCGCGGTTTTAATAGCTTCTTGGATTATCGGTAATGTTTCATTGAAATTATTTTTCGTAACCTTCATCTTATTAAGTTAATATATATATTTTTAATAGGTATTATATTCATTTTACAATTTTATTTATTAGTTCCAAACTACCTTCATAGAGCACAATGTAGAAAATTTTGAAAAAGGTTTTTCATCTTTTTGAAAACTTTTATAAAATCAAAATAACAGATTTGAATAAAAATTTATTAAAATATTTTTTCAAAAATATTTAAAATATAAATTTAATATTTGAATAATAAATTTTAATGTGCACCTACTTCTTATTCAATTTAAAAATATCTTTTGTGATTTGGAAAATGTTGATAAATCATCATTGATAATATAACCCTTCATAAAATATATTTTCTTATATCAGTAGTATTATATATCTATAAAATATATCTTTATACGAAAAAGAGGAAAAACTCTCTCTTTAATTATGCATCAAGAGGTGCATTATGCTTATCACCCTAGTAAAAAAACCTCATAAGTGGCAATAGGAAATGAGCCAGAGCATCAGTGATGACAAATTTAGACAAAAGCCAACCTGTATACCATGATTTCGGATTATATCCTATGAGAGTATTATAAAATCTGTCGAATTCACCAAAAAGTTATTTGAATTTTATATAACTTTTTGAAATCTGCATGTACACTAGAATATATAAATATTATATTATCTAAAATGCAATTATTTGATCTTTTAAAACATATATGTGATATCTTGGGACCTCTGGGAACAGTGTTACCTGTGCTAGACGAACCTCGATGTCAACTCTACCGTGCAGTCGTGGTGGAAGGCGACACAGCTGGGCCAAAGGTTAAATAAGCAAACAGAGATTCCACTAAGAAGCGTCTGACGTCAAGAAGGAATGGGATGAGGAGAATTCTGGCAGAAAAGGGTTTACCTTTTATCGGAGCGTCCGGTGCACTGGGACTGGAACGACGACTAACTAAGGACTGATTAACTGAGGATCGGGACCTCCTTTTATAGCTGAGCCTGTCCGAACAGGTCGCTGCCCTTTTCTGACGTAAACAGGGGGGGGGGGAAGTTTTATTATCCAGGAGGGCCACGACCTCGTAAAAGTTGGACTGTGTTTGCTAGGCCTTCTTTTCTATTCTCACCTAAGCCTGATTAGTTTTAACCTTAATTTTCTCCGGTTAGTCTCCATTCCTTCTATCCGTACAATTGCTGTACTTTATTAGATTCTTACGCGGTACAGATTGATGTTAGTTGAGGCTTTCTATTTGCAGTAAATAAGAGGTTATATACAGTCACGTGGTGGAACATGTGGTAGTAGATATCTGGACTATTTACAACAATTCCATTGTCTTAAATCATCACAGATGGCCCCGGATGTGAGAGGGTTCATATGGAGGGATTTAAGAGAGCGGAATAGGAAGACTGTTATTAAGGAAGTAATTTTTTAAAAATTAATTGAAATGAGTTGGTATATAACATGGGGTTGATTTCTGTATATCCATAAGAGATAATATAGCATAAACAACTAATACTAAACATACAATTAAAACAAAAATAGGAATAAAAGAACTAATAGAGAACATATAATGATGATAGGTAAAAATATAAATGATTGGATGGAAAAATCATGATCTCTTCGTGATGGGCGTTAGAAAGGGTTGAGGGGTTAGTTATTACTAGGTTGAGGTAATGTCACCTTGACTCAAGTCCCAAACAATTTAATGTGCACGGCGCGGAAAACCTAGGCCATGTTTCACATGTAAATTTAAGGACCAAATAAAGTTACAGTACCACAATCGAATAGTAAGATAAGGGTGATTGTTATGGGTTTTAATAATTAGTCGTTTAGACGTACGTATGCTGGATAAATGAGGGCGAAGATCAGTGACCAGAAATCAAAGTTTTAATTGGAGTCGTCAGGGGCTAAGCGAGAAAAAGAGTAAAATAAAAAAGATGTGCCAGCGTGTGGCATGAGAGTGCCCTGGAATTTATAAAAAAAAAATACAATTTGCACGTGTCCAAGCCAGAAGTTGGGTTAGGTAAATCTGGGGGACGGTGTGTCAATATTGTTAATTATGAAATCAAAGTAGGTCAAGTCTAGCCAGCGAAGGAGTTAGAAGTTCCTACGTAAAAGGAATGTTAGTATTTATTAAGAAGTAACCTTTAAAGTGGTTGATTAAGAGGTTATTGAAGATTGCCCTGTTTTTAGATCATGATTTTTAGTTTGATTATAAAAGAATATATAATTGAGATATGAAGTTGCGAAATTAAGGCTTTGCATATAGCGTTCAAAGATTTGAAAAATCGAAAATAGAATTGCGAAGTTAAATGCAAAGTAATATTTTTTTTTAAGTAAAAATAGTGATGACATAATAAAAATATTAACACACTATTCCAGCATATAAGGGGTAATAGAAAGTTAAAATTTTAAATGAAAATATAAAATGACAAATGAAAATTAGTGATATAAATATGAAATATAAACTTGAGATTATTAGATATGAAAGATAAAATATAAAGTTGATTATAAAATAGAGTCATAAAGCAAAAGTAAATAAGCTTTGGTAAAGAAAAATAAAATAAAATGACAATAATATAAACTGATTGGTTGACGTAAATAAAAAAAACAATTATAAGAGCTATATAATGATTATATACAAGATATTAAAATGAAAATTAAAAAAATGTTCATCGAGAAAGAAGAGCAAGTAAGATTATACATAGAAATTATATATCGGGAATGAAGGTAAAGTTGTAGGCCAAATGTATGTTCCTGTTTTTTAGGATGGGTAGAGAGAGCTTTAAATTGTCCTCGATTGATATCTTTGGTCTTGTTGGCCTAAGTTGTTCTAACTTATCGAATTTTTTTTATGTTTGACGCGACTCGTGGATCACATTGTTTCCAATTGTGAAACTCACTGAGTCCTAATCTTGTCGATTTTTTGTTCCCTGTGCCACGTTTAGGTGAAAACGTGATTCTTCCTAAAGCAGCATTTATTCTGTGTGTGCAGGAAACACGGCCATCTATTCTAACTGATCAAGGGTTGTTGTTTTTTTTGTTTATTTTTTTTAACATGTGTGGGTGTTTGTGATTTTTGTAGGTAAAATGTTGTCCTTGGTTCTAAGTGTCGATGTTAAGTGGACAAGTTAATCGAGGGCGAGATAATCTAGACCTGGTGACTTGGTTTTGGGTCATTACTAAAAAAAAATAGATATTTTAATTCATTGGGGACAGTAGGCGGGATTATTTATTGAATTAATTAGTTATTCTTTTAGTGGACTGATTTGTTAGTAAATGTAAAATAACGTGTTAAGCAAGTTATTAGTAGCTAAACGGGATATCGGAGTAGAATAATGAGTTAGGGATTAGAACGATATATAGTAAAAGGCACGCACTAATATTTTATTTAATAGGTGGTGAAAGTTCATTAGAGAACACGGGGTGGCGATGGGCCGTCAAGAACATGTCGGCTGTTTGTTTGCTCGTGTCCAGCGGAAAAGGGGGGATATTTTGATCGTATCTCAGAACTGGAGGAGGGTGGCTATCTAGGTAAGAGGGGCCTTGCGGGGGACAGCTTGCTTAATTAATTTGGTCCAAGATGTCTTCGGGTTTTCGAGATATAGCTTTCTAGTGATTGTGGCGTTCAATCGTTCTATCAATCCGTTAGCTTGAGGATTGTTACTGGTGGTACGTAGTGGTTGTATACCACGAGATAGCAGACATTTGCGGAATTTTTCGGAGGTGAATGCGGGCGCTCTATCCGAAAGTAGACGTTTTGGAGACCCTTGTTGTAGTACCTTTTTTAGGGTTTAGATGTACTTTAAGGTGCTGGTAGATCTCGTTGGAATGCTTAAGCGTATCTGGTCAAGTGATCCACTATAACATGGAGATACGTCTTGGAGTGTCCGTATTTCGAAAATTCGAATATTGTATCTATTGATATTAAATCAAAGGGTTGCTGTGTTTCGATGTTGTTGCGGACTTAGTAAAAATGTTATTCAGTGATATCAGGTTAGAAGTGAGTGAAAGGGAGACTTTCGACGTGGACACGCTTTGAGGTGAGAAGTGTCACAGGCGTGGTGAAGGCGTCTTTGGCCGGAAAAGTGAAAGAGTTTTGTGGTGTGGCTCTGTGACACGAAGTGAAAAAATTGTTAATGAAAAGGTGTCACGTGAAGTCTTTGTTTTGTACAAAATCTAACCTGTTTCACCATGAATAACAAATTTACTAAAGTCATGGGTGCTGGTTGTACGAACATATTTCGAGAATTTTTATATTGTTAGTGGATATGGCACGTTTAATGTGATTTTTTTGTGTGTGTTTAGTGGGGCGACGTTATGGAGCTTGTGTGGCTCGAAATTGGATTTGGGTATTAAGTCGCGCATTAAAAATTGTTGTCAATTGGAAAAGGTGATGTGAGAGGGTGTTCTTTATTTTGTTGAGAGTGATTTGTCGATGATTAAATATGCATGTACAAGGAAGGTACGAGGGAGTGTAGCTATGTTAGAATTTAAAGATTGGAATAGTTTTGGAAGGCTGTGACTTAGGTTACTTCTGTCCAAAGCTATGAAAGAAAAGGACATAGTGGCGTTGAAAATGGGATTAGGAACATTACAATGAAGCCAAATAAGAGCATTGGAGTTCACCACGTGTGAGCAACCCGTTTCAGGAGGGGAAAATTTAGTAAATGGGAAAGTTGTATTAACCTGTCCATGAAACACGTGTTGCTTGCACTAGGTGAATTTGTACAAGGTAGTTGGAAGAGGTACATTATCTTGATACAGGAGTAGCTGAGGACAGTTTATAATTAGTAGAAATATTTTTATGGATTTAAGGAATAAAATGCCAAAAGGCAAAGGTGTATCGATGATATGGAATTTTAGATTCCGCGTTATGTTACTTATTTTTAAGATCAAAAAGATATAATCTATGGTGAAAATATTGTTAGCTATGGCATTAATAGTTAAGTTAAATGGATGGACAGGTATTTTTCTTTTACAAACTGATTTATATTATTTTAAAAGTATTCTGCCTAATTATAGCGATAGATGCTCCTGTATCAAGTAGTAGAGGTAGGTTTACATTATTGGACAGTTCAGCTCGAACGAGCAATTGTTCAACAAAAATTATAGAAGGAGGACCCTACTGTTGTGCTGTCTTGTATGTCGGAACAGTCCTGGTCTTGTGCCATGGTTGGAGGTTCCTTGGGACAGTTAAGAGTTCACTGCTTGCGCTGGGCTCGTGGTTTAGAGGTGGTCGGGGGAGCAGGTAACATACGCTCCGTGTTGGTAACTCGGAGGGGTGCTTGCAGGAGGTTTGCTGGCTTTCTCAGTCTTGTAGAGTATTGTAGTTGGGCCCGATCTGCTTGGGCGTCGTAGTTGGTGAAGAAGCTCTGCGCCTCGTACGAACCATCGTAGCGCGGTAGTTCCACCTCTCGCGATAGTCTGGTCACGGCAGAAAGCTGATGTATAGCGTCCTGGTCAAACTTCCCAGGGAATCTGATACCGCCGGCGGGGGCGTGGCGTCTTCCTGGCTGGGAGCGATTTCCTGCGTCCTACCGAGGGTGTTTTCCATCTTTGGAAAAGTGGTGTTTTCGCCACTTTCGTAGTCTGGATCGGACTCCATGGGCTCCTTTGAATCCTCCTCGCTTCCCTGTTCCATCTTTCTGTACAGACAGTGGTCTACTTGCTTACTTGTACTTTGGCGTCCACAATCCTGTCGGCTCTTCGGACGGGGGAGTCTGTGATATCTTGAGACCTCTGGGAACAGTGTTACCTGATGCTAGACGAACCTCAATGTCAACTCTACCGTGCAGTCGTGGTGGAAGGCGACACAGCTGGGCCAAAAGTTAAATAAGCAAACAGAGATTCCACTAAGAAGCGTCTGACGTCAAGAAGGAATGGGATGAGGAGAATTCTGGCAAAAAAGGGTTAACCTTTTATCGGAGCGTCCGGTGCACTGGGACTGGAACGACGACTAACTAAGGACTAACTAACTGAGGATCGGGACCTCCTTTTATAGCTGAGCGGGTCCGAACAGGTCGCTGCCCTTTTCTGACGTAAACAGGGGGGGAAAGTTTTATTATCCAGGAGGGCCACGACCTCGTAAAAGTTGGACTGTGTTTGCTAGGCCTTCTTTTCTATTCTCACCTAAGTCTGATTAGTTTTAACCTTAATTTTCTCCGGTTAGTCTCCATTCCTTCTATATGTACAGTTGCTATACTTTATTAGATTCTTACGCGGTACAGATCGATGTTAGTTGAGGCTTTCTATTTGCAGTAAATAAGAAGTTATATACAGTCACGTGGTGGAACATATGGTAGTAGATATCTGGACTATTTACAACAATTCCATGGTCTTATATCATCACATATATATTTTTTTCATTCATTGACTGTTCTACATTTTTTTACTATAGATTTAGAACATAACATTGTTTTAAATATGTATAGTTAACCTACCTTTTTTTTTTAATTCACGAATATAGAATTAATTTTATAAATTATATATTACTCTCTCTGTGAAAAATAATTTTATGTGTCTTCTTCTTCTTTCTTATCTCCACTCAATCATAATAAGGTATCAAGCTTGTAAAGCTTGATAATTTTTTTGTGTAATTTGTTTCAAGTAATTCAAGATTAAACCTACTTGATAAGTAAATAATTATTTTTCCTTTCTCACGACTGCACCTTCAATTCTCTTTTTCAACAACAAAACAAAATTATATAATAAGTTTTATATCACAAAAGGCTGGCTGTTTTCTAATTGGCTGACTGACCTTGAGGATTCTGGAAAGATCTACTCCGAGATATAGGGGGATGAGGAGCTCGTGCCGGGGAGAAAGAATGAAGCTACGTGGTCTGATCCAAGCATGCGCGAGCTGCTGTCTCAAGAGGTCAGATTGCTGCTTATCGCAAAGGCTGGTGTACTTCGTAGAAGATTCTAGTAGGTTATAAATTAGTTCTGTCTTCTGTTCTGTTTATGTTTTCCTTATCTGTGCTGCAGTTGGTGAGTTTGCGACTGCTGTATTTTTTATTGTTTTCTTTTGCATTATTCTGTAATTCATTTAGTGATTAGGCTCAAATAAAGTCCTAAAGATCCTTTTTACAAACGGAAGATGTTATTTTGTCAAGGAAAACGTAATAAAAATATATATATTATTACGTATTTCCTTGATTAAAAAACATCTTCCGTGTGTAAAAAGGATCTTTAGGACTTTATTTGGTTGTAAATTTGTATTATATATGTATATGGTAATTTAAACGAACGACCCCATATTGTATACACTAGCGGACACACACGGCTTCGCCCGGGTTTTACCTGTGTAAAGGTTTGTCTAACGAACATTTGTTAAAACAATTCTCTATAAACTTATTTAAAAAAAATAATCTATATATATATAAATGAATGTATGTGTGTGTGTGTGTGTGGTCTGTTTGTCCTAAAGGCCTGACCAAACCACTCATTGGAACGCCATGAAACTTTGGGAAGTTATTTAGTATAGTACTGGGAAGGTTTCTAGCAAATAAAATTTTTGAAATAACTTTTCGCTTTAAAATAATCAAGATAAATATTCTAATTTATCTGTTATAATTTAACAATCTGCTCTAAATATTATCATGATGATACGATTATTTTGTAATGTAGAAATTAGGAAAGACAAAATTCAGGATGACACGGCAATTTATTTGAGACAACAATAATGATACAATTCCAAGGCAAGATACTATTCCTTTAACTTCCAATTACCGAGGGAACCAATTAATATTGACTTTATTCAACTCATCGAGTATTTTTCAAGAGACCGGGAAAAAATGTTCACTTTATTGAGAGATTCGTTAGACAAACCTTTACTCGGGTAAAACCCGGGCGAAGCCGGGTACGTCCATACAAGAATAATGATACAATTCCAAGGCAAGATACTATTCCTTTAACTTCCAATTACCGAGAGAACCAATTAATATTGATTTTATTCAACTTATCGAGTATTTTTCAAGGGACCGGGAAAAAATGTTCACTTTATCGAGAGATTCGTTAGACAAACCTTTACTCGGGTAAAACCCGGGCGAAGCAGGGTACGTCCGCTAGTAATAGATATATTTTGATAATTTGAAACTCGTAAATTTGAATCTCTCGAGGAGTGAACATTTTTCTCAGTCCCTTGAAAAATACTCGATAAGTTGAATAAAATCAATATTAATTGTTTCCCTCGGTAATTGGAAGTAAAAGGAATAGTATCTTGCCTTGGGATTGTATCATTATTCTTGTCTCAAATAAATTGCCGTGTCATCCTGAATTTTGTCTTTCCTAATTTTCTACATTACAAAATCATCGTTTTATCTAGTGAACATTTTTTCCCGGTCCCTTGAAAAATACTCGATAACTAACTTTGACTTGTGCGCAATTAATAGGTAGAAAATCTTACTTTTGATAAATAATCTTTAAGATAATAAACTTAGTGATAATAAAACTTATAGATAAAAAACTAGTTATCATCGTCGCAATGGGGGCGCTGCTTTCGAGTTAAATCTACAAATCTGCAAATAACTCTAATGATATTCAAGAAATTATTTTTCAGAAAACTTCCCAGTACTATACTAAATAACTTCCCAAAGTTTCATGGCGTTCCAATGAGTGGTTTGGTCAGGCATAAAGGACAGACACACACACATACATTCATTTATATATATATATACTAGACGAATGGCCCGGGCAACGCCCGGGTTTTACCCGAGTGCGTATATATTTTAAAAATGTTTTAATTAAAATACTATTCGTTACAATTATAAATTGGCGCCGGAAATTGGATGTCTCTCTTGTGAAACGTCCCGCCCCAAACTGTGTGTGTCTTGAAAATATAAAAATAAGAGTGTGAACGGAAAAATATGTCCAGGGTAGCCTAGGTAAGCCCGGTAAGCGGAAGGTCGTGGGTTCGATTCCCATCCCTTGACACTTTTTTTATTTTATCCATTCTGACCAAAATCTATCCGTGAACTTCACACAGTGAACTTCACACAGAGAGAATAAGGCAATTATATAAGTAGATAATCCAAATTGTGCCTTATCGCACACTATTTTTTTATTTGGCCTTATTACCATGTGTTTATAATCTATGACGTAATGCCGGCGGCGCGCGCCCGTTGGCTGCCGGCGAGCATGTGACCTCCCTGTGCGCGCGCATCCGTGACAGAACCGGCCCATGACGGTCGTGACTATATATATATGGACTAGACGAATGGCCCGGGCAACGCCCGGGTTTTACCCGAGTGCGTATATATTTTAAAAATGTTTTAATTAAAATACTATTCGTTACAATTATAAATTGGCGCCGTGGATGTCTCTCTTGTGAAACGTCCCGCCCCAAACTGTGTGTGTCTTGAAAATATAAAAATAAAAATGTGAACGGAAAAATATGTCCAGGGTAGCCTAGTGGTCATGGCATCTGCCCGGTAAGCGGAAGGTCGTGGGTTCGATTCCCATCCCTTGACACTTTTTTTATTTTATCCATTCTGACCAAAATCTATCCGTGAACTTCACACAGTGAACTTCACACAGAGAGAATAAGGTAATTATATAAGTAGATAATCCAAATTGTGCCTTATCACACACTATTTTTTTATTTGGCCTTATTACCTTGTGTTTATAATCTATGACGTAATGCCGGCGGCTCGCGCCCGTTGGCTGCCGGCGAGCACGTGACCTCCCTGTGCGCGCGCATCCGTGACAGAGCCGGCCGGCCCATGACGGTCGTGACTATATATGTTGATGGATGGATAATAATAATAATATATATATATAATAATAATGATAATGATCATAATGATGATGCGCGCGCACCCGTGACAGAACCGGCCGGCCCATGACGGTCGTGACTATATATGTTGATAATAATAATAATAATATAATATAAATAATAATAATTATTATTATTATTATTATCATTAGATAATGATCATGATCATAATGATGATGCGCGCGCACCCGTGACAGAACCCATGACGGTCGTGACTATATATGTTGATAATATAAATGAGTTTTAAAAATTGTAAAAAAAAAATGCATCGGCCGGGAATCGAACCCGGGCCGCCCGCGTGGCAGGCGAGCATTCTACCACTGAACCACCAATGCTTTAAAAAATGGCCATATTTAGGTATTCATTCCATTCCGGATTAGTCCGGGTAAAAAAAAGTTCTTCAATTGAAAAAAAGAAATAGCCAAAAATACTAATCAAAATGCAGCCGAAATTTTTCCTCAGGTTTATAAAAAGCGACATGCAAAATTTGGTACCAATTGGTTCAGTAGTTTTTGAGTTTATCGCGAAACAGACAGACAGACAGAAATTGACTTTTATATTGAGACGTTACAGAAACAATTTTCAATTGTACATAATACATGTTATTTTAATTTTTCATGTGTTTATTTTCATTTTTATTTTCCATTCATTAAAAGTCAATGATGTACATACTAAATTAGTAAAAACTCAATAAAAACGATATGTAAAAATACACATAAACAAATGGCTTGTAAAAGAAAGCGGCAATAAAATGAGTTTAGGTAAAATATCTATTTCATTAACAAACATTTCACTTTTAAAATAATAAACTTTAAAATTAAAGTTTTACAAAACTAAAATTAGCGTTTTAAAAATAAAAACGTGGCATTTGGCGCAGTCGAAAAGGATACAAAAAAAAAAAAATGGCGGAAAATCCAAACAACCGGTTGCAAAAGTTCAACGGCTCGAAGTCGGCAATTAGGCCTGAGTCATGGATCAAATTATATGATTTTGAAAATAATTCTTTAAAAGAAGATGAAAAAATCAAAAATCTTATGTACTACTTGACAGATTCAGCCCTTGAATGGTATGCAGACGAGATTATTTCAAATCCTGCAATAAAAAGATGGGAAGTTGTAAAGGAAAAGTTGATTCAAAGATTTGGTTCATACAACGCAAATCCAATTGTCTCAGCATCACATCGAAGATTAAAACGAGAAGAATCAATAGAAAATTATTTTCAAGATAAAATTCGCCTGTTAAATCAAACCCATCTAACGAAGGAGGAAAAAATTAATTTATTAACAGACGGACTTCCAAATGATTGGAAAGATTTAATTGTGGCTGCACAGCCAACTGACGCCACAAAATGGTTCCATATCGCAGCTTCAATTGAACAAAATAGGGCTTCAATTCAGTTTAAGCCTAAAAACAAAATACATCTCGCGACAAAAAATAATGATAATAGAAAAAATGTTTGCCCATTCTGGTGTCCAATATGTTCGAAAAAGGGAATAAAAATTAAACATTGGGTCACAGATTGTGAGGATTATGATCCTAATTATAAAAAGGATAGGCCTAATCAAAACACTTCAGTGAAACAAGTATGCGGAGCCCCGGAATTGTTGAATGTAAGTACTTTGACAAATACCCCTACACAAGGAGCTTTCAAGCTTATCAACATAAGTGTTGAAGTAAATGGAATTCCTGCGCAAGCATTTGTGGATACTGGTGCAACAGTATCAATAATCAATTGGCGATTGTTCAAGCGAACCCGTCTTCAACTTCAACCAAATTCAGACATTCACATCAGCCAAGCGGATGGTGTTACCAGGACATGTGGAAGCCTTCAGACCAAGGTAAGAATAGATAAACTAATTAAACCTGTAACTCTCCATGTAATGAAGAACTTTAAATATCCACTCTTGATCGGATTAGATGTTGCATCTCTTTTTAATCTTTTAATAGATGTTAGAGACAAAACAATTTACACCAAATTTGATGGATTACAAAATCCAATTCTTGTAAATCATCTAGAAGAGATAAGAGAACATGAATTAAAAGAATTACTTGAACACAATAGGAATGTATTTTCTCAGCATGCTATTGATTTGGGAAAAGTAGCTATACAACATAAGATCATCACGAAAAGTGAACAACCAATTTCTCTTAGACCCTATCGTCGTCCTCTGAAAGAGTATGAAGAGATAGCTGAACAAGTTAAAGAACTTCTCGAACACAAGTTAATAAGAATTTCAGATTCTCCTTGGGCATTTCCTGTTGTTATGGTTCCCAAGAAGGATGGAAATAAAAGGATGTGCATTGATTACAGACGTCTTAATGAGATCACACTGGATGACAGGCAACCCCTACCTCACATACAGGACATGTTTGATCGATTGCATGGATCCAGATTCTTCTCTACCCTTGATGTTGCATGGGGTTATTGGCAGATCGAAATGGACCCGCAATCTATTCAAAAAACTGCATTCGTCACAAACGATGGTCATTATGAGTTTTTAGTGATGCCCTTTGGTTTAAAAAATGCTGCTTCAACGTTTCAAAGGATAATCCAACATATTCTAGGTGAATTATTATGGAAAGGAACTTGCTCTTTCCAAGATGACATATTGGTGTACACGAAAACATGGCAAGAGCACATAGAGCTTCTTAGTAAAGTTTTTGACAAATTAAGACAGTACAACATGAAATTAAAATTGTCGAAATGTATTTTTGGAAGAACTGAAGTAAAATACCTCGGACATATCATCAGTCACAATCAATTAAAACCTGATCCAGGAAAAGTAAAATCTATTCAAGACTTTCCAAGACCTGATACTGTAAAGAAAGTTCGTCAGTTCATGGGATTGGCAAATGATTACAGAAAATTTGTGAGGGACTTTTCTAAAATTTCATTCCCCTTGGTTCGACTCACTCGGAAGAATCAGCCCTTCATCTGGAATGAGGAAGTAGAGGAGTCATTCGCTAAACTTAAAATGGCACTATCTACAAAACCTGTCCTTGCTATTTACAACCCGGACTACCCCTCTAAAGTTTATACAGATGCCTCCAAATATGGAATTGGAGCAATCCTAACACAAATTGGTCCAGACAATGAGGAACATGTAATTGCTTATTACTCCAAAACACTGCAACCACACCAAGAGAATTATTCTGCTTATGAGATGGAATGCCTAGCCGTAATACAAGCAACTGATCACTTTCATGTATACATAGAAAACCAACCATTTGAAATCATCACTGATCATGCGGCGCTCCAAAGGCTTTTCACCATGAAGAAACCAAAACCTAAGTATTTTAGATGGATTCTTAGTTTATCCTCGAAATCATGTAACATCGTTCATCGTTCTGGAAAGCAACAAACTCATGTTGACGCCTTATCAAGACTCCCAGTTGTTAACATTGCAACTCAAGAACTTCAAGAACACCAACAAAATTCAGATTTGAGTTTCTTGAAAAATTCCCACGCTCACGACGGTGTGGTAATGATCAAACAAAAAGGAGTTTTTAAAGCAGTTGTCCCAAACTCGCTTACCAAAAAAATATTGGAAGAATATCACGATTCATTAAGTCACCCATCAATAACCAAAACATGCAAACTTATAACTCAATGTTATTGGTGGAAAGGAATAACAACTGATATCAAGAATTATGTTCGATCTTGTAAATCTTGTCAACTAGTGAAGGTCAGACATGAACCAACTTTAGGAGAAATGATCACTCCAACGTCAAATATCCAACCATTACAAATGATCGGTTGTGACACTATTGTACTGGGAACAGCAGCAGCTAACACAAAGCATAAATTCATTCAAGTTTTTGTTGATCACGCAACTCGTTATCTATGGGCATATCCCACAATAACAAACACTGCTCAAGCTGTCACTCAATGTCTTGATAAGATAATCAAATCTGTTAATTCGATCAATACTATCTTAACAGACAATGGCAAAAATTTTATATCAAAAGAGTTCAACAAATTTCTTTCTTTACAAGGAATTAAACACACATATACTTCGCCTTATCATCCTCAGTGCAATGGCATTTGTGAGAAATTAAATGATACGATAATGACAAAACTGAGAATAGCTGTTCTAGAGAAACCTAGATGTAAATGGAGCTCATTGTTACCGCAAGTTGTCAAAAATTATAATTCCACACCACATGACGTGACTGGTTTTTCACCGCTTTTCTTAATGTATGGAATCGGTAATGTACCCGAATTTGCCGACCAAACTCCAATTACAATTGAAGAAGCCAGGAAGAAAGCTAGCCTGCGGACAGAACAAATTAGAAGTAAGTGGAAGATTAAACACGATAGCCATCACCCCAAGTATGTCTTTAAAGAAGGAGACTTAGTCATAAGAAAAATTGCCTTCAACGACCCTCGTCTCATCAAGACATCACCAAAATATGAAGGACCATTTGTCATTCAAAAAAAGATATCTGATGTAACCTACGATATCTCTCTGAAAGACCAAAAGCAAGCAAGACGCGTTCACATATCTCAACTTCGACCATTTATTACCCGAGAATAAATGCTTCAAGAAGGGGAATATGAGACGTTACAGAAACAATTTTCAATTGTACATAATACATGTTATTTTAATTTTTCATGTGTTTATTTTCATTTTTATTTTCCATTCATTAAAAGTCAATGATGTACATACTAAATTAGTAAAAACTCAATAAAAACGATATGTAAAAATACACATAAACAAATGGCTTGTAAAAGAAAGCGGCAATAAAATGAGTTTAGGTAAAATATCTATTTCATTAACAAACATTTCACTTTTAAAATAATAAACTTTAAAATTAAAGTTTTACAAAACTAAAATTAGCGTTTTAAAAATAAAAACGTGGCAATATATATATATAGAGATATAGAGATTTACTCTTCATTTTTGGCTTTTTATCTTACATTCATTCTTCATTGTTGGCTTTTTATATTACATTCACTCTTCATTGTTGGCTTTTTATCTTACATTCACTCTGTTGGCTTTTTATATTACATTTACTCTTCATTGTTGGCTTTTTATCTTACATTCACTCTTCATTGTTGGCTTTTTATATTATATTTACTATTCATTGTTGGCTTTTTATCTTACATTCATTCTTCATTGTTGGCTTTTTATATTACATTAACTCTTCATTGTTGGCTTTTTATTTTACATTCACTCTTCATTGTTGGCTTTTTATCTTACATTCATTCTTCATTGTTGGCTTTTTATATTACATTCACTCTTCATTGTTGGCTTTTTATCTTACATTCACTCTGTTGGCTTTTTATATTACATTTACTCTTCATTGTTGGCTTTTTATCTTACATTCACTCTTCATTGTTGGCTTTTTATATTATATTTACTCTTCTTTGTTGGCTTTTTATCTTACATTCATTCTTCATTGTTGCCTTTTTATATTACATTTACTCTTCATTGTTGGCTTTTTATCTTACATTCACTTTTCATTGTTGGCTTTTTATCTTACATTCATTCTTCATTGTTGGCTTTTTATATTACATTCACCCTTCATTGTTGGCTTTTTATCTTACATTCATTCTTCATTGTTGGCTTTTTATATTACATTCACTCTTCATTGTTGGCTTTTTATCTTACATTCACTTTGTTGGCTTTTTATATTACATTTACTCTTCATTGTTGGCTTTTTATCTTACATTCACTCTTCATTGTTGGCTTTTTATATTATATTTACTCTTCATTGTTGGCTTTTTATCTTACATTCATTCTTCATTGTTGGCTTTTTATATTATATTTACTCCTCATTGTTGGCTTTTTATCTTACATTCATTCTTCATTGTTGGCTTTTTATATTACATTTACTATTCATTGTTGGCTTTTTATCTTACATTCACTCTTCATTGTTGGCTTTTTATCTTACATTCATTCTTCATTGTTGGCTTTTTATATTACATTCACTCTTCATTGTTGGCTTTTTATCTTACATTCATTCTTCATTGTTGGCTTTTTATATTACATTCACTCTTCATTGTTGGCTTTTTATATCATATACGAATGACCCGGGCAACGCCCGGGTTTTACCCGATTAAATGCTTTTATTCAAATACTATTCGTTACAATTATAAATTGGCGCCGTGGATGTCATTCTTGTATAATATATAAATGAGTTTTAAAAATTGTAAAAAAAAAAAATGCATCAGCCGGGAATCGAACCCGGGCCGCCCGCGTGGCAGGCGAGCATTCTACCACTGAACCACCGATGGTTATGAAAAATCCCATCCGTGAGCTTCAAACAGACAAACAGACAGAATAAGGCAAATATATAAGTAGATATATGTTTATAATAATAATATAATAATAAGGATCATAATGATGATGCGCGCGCATCCGTGACATGACGGTCGTGACTATATATGTTGATGATGGAAAATATTAATAATATAATAATAATAATAATTATTATTATTATCATTAGATAATGATAATGATCATAATGATGATGCGCGCGCATCCGTGACAGAACCGGCCGGCCGGCCAGCCAGCCGGCCCATGACGGTCGTGACTATATATATGTTGATAGGGATGGATAATAATAATAATATAATAATAATAATAATTATTATTATTATTATTATCATTAGATAATGATAATGATCATAATGATGATGCGCGCGTATCCGTGACAGAACCGGCCGGCCGGCCGGCCAGCCGGCCCATGACGGTCGTGACTATATATGTTGATATATATATATATATATATATATATAGATAACAAGATTTTCATGTTGTATAATAGAAACACATCTGTAAATGATTATACGCATTATTGACATGTGTCATTACATCATCATATGTAATGTACTTTGTACAAACTGAGGATAAATAAATAAAACTCTGTAATAGATTAAGAGTTGAGCTAAAGCAAATGGTCAAAAACGTCTAAAATCGAGATAGATTTAGAAGTTCAACAACGTCTAAAGATAGATTGGAAACTGTCAGGATGGCGCCAGTTTAGAATAATTGCCAGACGATCCACGCTCTTCACACACACACACACATCTGCTGAAATGCAATACTCCCTTTATCAGAAAAGATATAAAAGGCCTCCGTCCTAGCCAAAAATATAGTCACTTGGCCATCAGCGCGAGCCCTCGTCGGTTGTCACCAAGGTCCTCCTCATCCACCATGTAGACCAGTAAGAACTCTTCTATCTCCATCTTTCGCTACTAGCTCAACTTTTATCTGTTCACGAAACTTTCTTGGTACAACTGTGTCTTCTTTTTTTTGTGTGGACATTCCCAAGCTTTCCACTCTGCCTCGACCACGACTGCCTGTACTTTGTGAGAACTGTTAAAGGTCTTCCAAGGTGCAGAGAGGTACTGGAAAACTCCCCTTCCTGACAGTTTCTCTCGGTCAACACAGTATAGCGAGAGTCGACAGGATTCTACAAAAGTCAATAGGACCCCATCACATAGTTTAAGTCGACTGGATACCTCATCACATATTTAGTCGACAGGATAACCAAAACGAAGAATGACATAACTAAGAAGCCTGTCCAGATAGAAGCGAGAAAGAGCGAAGATGGAGGAACAAACCGGCCATTCCAACGAAACGACCAAGCAATCTCTCCCCAAAAAGAGATATTTACGGAAGACATGCCGTCCCAAGGGACCTCCGCAGACCCGCTAACACAGATCGCCAACGCCGGAAGCAAGCTGTCTGACCACCCCAACGACACAGTCGAAATTCCCACAAGTCATGGGATTCGAGGAGCAGAATGACGCAAACCCAGTGAGAGGTTTATTACCTTCGACCTGACATCGTCGAGACAATGCTCAAGGCGACAAGCCGCCATCAACTTTACAGAAGCTACAAGCTTCTACGAGCCCTACATGGAGCGCTTTCCACGTCAGCAGGAAAACAACCAGATACCAAGTTTCCTGACTGAACAATCATAACACAATTGTAAGACGATCCACGCTCTTCACACACACACACACATCTGCTGAAATGCAATACTCCCTTTATCAGAAAAGATATAAAAGGCCTCCGTCCTAGCCAAAAATATAGTCACTTGGCCATCAGCGCGAGCCCTCGTCGGTTGTCACCAAGGTCCTCCTCATCCACCATGTAGACCAGTAAGAACTCTTCTATCTCCATCTTTCGCTACTAGCTCAACTTTTATCTGTTCATCTGTTATTTTTATTCAATCTATATATATAAAATTGAATGTCTGTGTGTGTGTCTGTGTGTGTGTCTCTGTGTGTGTGTGTCCTCTATGGATTCAAAAACCATACATCCAATCGCCGTGAAATTTTGGGATATTATTAGGTGTATCCCCGGAAAGGTTTACGAAAAATAATTTCTTGAATATCTTTAATATCCTTAGAGTTATTTGCAGATTTGTAGCTTTAACTCCCAAGCAACGCCACCTTAGGCTTAGGTCTGCCCCCCGTCCGGCCGCCGGCCATTGGACAGTCCAAGTTCCCACCGACCAATCAGAGGGATCAAGATCCCCCCCCTCCCCCCACCCCCGTCCGGCCGCCGGCCAATCAGAGGGATCAAGAGGTCCTGGCGCTGGAGGGGCGGGTAACCTCCGGGAACTACGTCCATCTTCCAGAAACGACCATGATTCTATTCAACTTATCGAGTAATTTTCAAGGGACCGGGAAAATATGTAGTAAAACGATGATTTTGTAATGTAGAAAATTAGGAAAGACAAAATTCAGGAATGACACGGCACACAGGGACCGGGAAAAAATAATCACTTTATCGAGAGATTCACGACCATGATTTTATTCAACTTATCGAATATCTTTCAAGGGACCGGGAAAAAATGTTCACTAGATAAAACGACGATTTTGTAATGTAGAAAATTATGGAAGACAAAATTCAGGATGACACGGCACACAGGGACCGGGAAAAAATGTTCACTTTATCGAGAGATTCAAATTTACGAGTTTCAAATTATCAAAATATATCTTTTTCTTTATAAGTTTGTAGAGAATTGTTTTAACAAATGTTCGTTAGACAAACATTCACTCGGGTAAAACCCGGGCGAAGCTGGGCACATCCGCTAGTTTTCAAATATTTTACACTCTCATTTTTATCAATTTTTACTTTATTTTTAAATTAAATTATACATTTATAAATTACTAGACGAATGGCCCGGGCAACGCCCGGGTTTTACCCGAGTGCGCATATATTTTAAAAACGTTTTAATTCAAATATTATTCGTTACAATTATAAATTGGCGCCATGGATGTCACTCTTGTGAAACGTCCCGTTCAAACTGTGTGTTTTTAAAATGTTTTAATTAAAATACTATTCGTTACAATTATAAATTGGCGCCGTGGATGTCTCTCTTGTGAAACGTCCCGCCCCAAACTGTGTGTGTCTTGAAAATATAAAAATAAAAATGTGAATTTTCATAAATATTTCATCATGTCGATTTTCTTTTTGCATTTCACCTACTAAATCGATAGAGATAATTACATTTGCAACATGAACTTAGGTATATTGACTAAATAGAAAACTGCATAGTAATAAAGATCATTTTTAAAGGCACCATATCGTTTTTTTTTTCAATAAAATCGAAACAAAAATTAACGATAAATAACGACAATTGCCTTAAAAAGAAATTGCCTTAAAAAAAAGAAACATTCGCGGTGTTTATGTCTTGCATTCGTTTATACAATTATTATATACGAATGACCCGGGCAACGCCCGGGTTTTACCCGATTAAATGCTTTTATTCAAATACTATTCGTTACAATTATAAATTGGCGCCGTGGATGTCATTCTTGTATAATATATAAATGAGTTTTAAAAATTGTAAAAAAAAAGAAAAAAATGCATCGGCCGGGAATCGAACCCGGGCCGCCCGCGTGGCAGGCGAGCATTCTACCACTGAACCACCGATGGTTATGAAAAATCCCATCCGTGAGCTTCAAACAGACAAACAGACAAACAGATAAAATAAGGCAAATATATAAGTAGATACATTATAAATTATACATTACTTGCAATTTTACTTTAAAAATTCGCCAATCACACACTTTTATTAATTTACTGATCTTACATGTCGTTTCTAAATTTACCTAAAATAACGTTATCCAAATCTACAACTTGAAAAAAAAATTCGCCCATCACGCATTTTTACCAATTTACTAATCCTACATGCCTTTCTTAAATTCAACTAAAATGGCTTTCTCCAAATCTACAACTTAAAAAATAAAAATAATAAGAATCATTATTAATATTACTCATAAAAAAACATTATTTTTATATTTAAAAAAATCTCATCATATCATAATTCAAAACTTATTTTTGTTTTTCTTAATAACATTTTCATAGCAAAGTCAATAAAGTTATTAATCAAACTCTTTGATACAATAGTGAGAGCTGTCCTGATGTATGCCGCTCCATTGTGGGCAACAGAGCATAAAGACTTACTGGACAGTATACAAGACATATTTATCCGTAGGTTCCTGAATCTGCCCAGATACACTCCGGGCTACATAATCAGATTAGAAATCGGTTGTATCTCATTGAGTGTAACAGCTTTAAAATTAACCCTGAAGTATTGGCTGCGGGTGTTGAATATGAGCAGTGACAGATTGCCGCGTATATGTTTTATTAGAACACAAGAACTGTCAAATGCTTCGGGCACACCCATCGGTTTCATTAAAAAGCTCACCAATCTGCTTAACAATAATGGATCCCCTGCACTTGTTTCCTGTGATGATCCTGAAACGCTGAGGAGCGCGATTACAGGGCTCTTAAAAACAGCGGCAGACCAATCTATACAAAACGACCTTACAAGAATGGATAAATCTAAGCTATACTCTCACTACAAAGACATTCACATATCTTTCATGACGGAGGGATACCTTTTAGGGGATTTTCCTTTCCCGGTTGTAAGACTACTCGCACAAGTTAGAATAATTTCAAGTTTTTTTAGAGAAAACCACACCAAAATGCTCTGCTGTGAGGACCCGATTTGTACCTTCTGTAATTCAAAACTATAAAATGAAATCACTCACTATATTTTTGATTGCTCTGCTCTGAAAGAAGAACCCTTATGCTCAAAACTGGGCAACTCTATGCTTCACTTCCATCAATAATTTACAATATGACCCCGAATAAGTATATTGCTACGGCGTTTTATGGTTTCCACAAGTCCCTATCTCAGAAGAAGGCCAAGTGACACTCACTCTTCATTTTCTTACTGCTACTCTTTTTGTGTTGTTTTTCCTGCTTCCCTCTTTCTCTTTCTTGTTTTTTTTTTCTTTTTTTTTTCTTTTTCTTCTGTCTATATCGTTGTTTCCTTTGTCTCACTGCTTTGTTCTTATGCATACCTCTGGTGAATCCTGTATAGGGTCAGTGACCCTAAATAAAGGCTTTTTGTTGTTGTTGTAATATCATTTTCATACCAAAATATACCAATTTCTCAATCAAATACTTAAACATTTTCGAAAATAATTGTCAAATTCACCATTTTAAGTAAACGCCCCAATATAAACAATATAAACGCCCCAATTAAAATGATTTGTCACCCTCACGACATTGCCCTTTTACAAGGATCATTTTTGCGCTACCATAATCAACGATAAAAATCCAAATTTTAAATATAAATCAACATAGGTGTAACGCATTTTTCAATTTCAGAATTTTTTTATGATTTCTCTCCTGAGAGAAAATATCTTCAAAATCACAACTAGGAAAAACAACTATCTTTCCCAAAACAAGTTTAAAATAAAATCCCGTCAACTACCACGCCAGTAGCTAAATTAGGTCACCGCCCGCCAAACTTATTAACAACGTTTTATTCTAACATAGATACACTCCCTCGTCTCTTCATTTAAAGGTATAATTAATCAACCACATCTCTCTCCACAAAATCTACAACACCCTCATACATCACTTTCTCCAATTGGCATCAATTATCCATTGTATTCGAGCCACATAAGCTCCATAACGTCGCCCCACTAAACACTCAAAATATTTCACATTAAACGTGCCATATTCACTAACAATTTAATTTTCTCGATACATGTTCGTACAACCACCACCCATGACTAGGAAATTTGTTATTCATATTGAAAAAGGTAAGATTCTGTCCCAAACAATGACTTCACATTACACCTTTCCTTTCAATTCACTTCACAAGTGTCACAGCGGCACACAACAAAACTTTTCTCACTCAACAGGCCACAAAGACGCCTTCACGCCTGTGACCAGTGTTGGGCAATTAATTAATTGTTAATTGTACTTTTCTAATTAAAAATTAATTAATTGTTAATTGCACTTCAATTTAATTGAAAAATGATTTTTTAATGCCCAACACTGCATTTCAGTACCACTCTCTTCTCGAACATGCTGTCCGACAATTTGTGACTCTTTGGCAGATTTGTCATTGTCGCAAAAGAAAAAGGCGTTCAACTGCAGCTGACGATGGTAAAGGTGTGTTGTATTTAATAAAAACACTTTTTATCTCAGGCAGTGTTGGGCAAATATTAATTAAAATGATTTATTAAAGATTAACAATTGATTAATTGTTAATTGTAATTTTCAACAGTGCATTGTTAATTGCACTTCAATTTAATTGAAAAATAATTTTTTAATGCCCAACACTGCCTGTGACACATCTCACCTCAAAGAGTGTCCACGTCGAAAGTCGCACCTTTCACATATATCTAATCTAAAATAACTGAATAACATTTTTACTGAGTCCTCAACAACTTCGAAACACAACAACTACGAACATCGAGAAAACCATATCTTTCAATTATAACAGAAAATTGCCAACCTCAACAAAAGAAGAAAGTCAGTTTCAAGTAAATGACAAAAATAACAAACATCCCGCACGAGTGACCCCCCAGTAATAGGATCCCTGAATCTATTTCAGTTACAATTCCCCCTCCAACGTCCTTCTCCCCTCACAAAGCTATCATCTTGACCGCTATTTTCATGATCGCCATTTTTTAAAACACGTTTCACACTAATCATTTAGATTTCCTCGATAATCTCACAAACTCCTTAACCACACCACACATATCAAACATTTTACATGTTAATGGAGATCACAATACATAACATATTAGTAACCAATAAATTGCGCTGCTGAATTTTCTATTTATACACAACCAACACAGCGCATCACAATTTATTAATGGTACAATACAATTAATTTTACATTCATATTTCACTGTGCTTCTTAAAACCCAGCGTTTAAACAATTTCTAGAGAGCTACAAGCATATATCCTATCATTCTGACAATTAATATTTTTATCGACAGTTAAAAATTTCTCGTCTGTGAAAAGGATTCTATCATGCCACCGACCATAATGCCGCGCCAACAACATTTTTGATCTAACTCTTCTAATATCTCTAAGAGCAGGGGTTATCAAATGACTTGTGCGTCGTTTGAAAGCTCTGAGTCCAAGGTCTTCGTTGATTATCCTGTAAAGGGTTCTTGAAGCTAAATTCATCTGCTTTGCGAAGTTCTTTTGTTTGCGGCGTGGATTTCGATGAAATCTTTCGCGAATGGCTTTTATAGCTGCTTGCGTTCATTGCACGCGCGGTCGACAAGATCTTTCAAGGTCATTAATAGTGCCAGCCTTGTTGAACCTTTCAATGGTTCGATAAACAAATTGACGCGTAATATTCAAATTTTGTAAAAGTTTAAAAATGGATGAAGGACTTTGGCCTACCTTGTTTAAGGCTATTACAGCTATAGATTCCGATTTTTTTTCTAAACACGTGTGTACGAGATATTCAAATAACAACTACTGTTACGATGTACTAGAGCGCCATCTGTTATCAAATTATAAAACTATTTTAGAGGCGTAATATTCTTTTTTTTTTTTTTGAATAAAGCAATTTCTACTGTCCTTACTGCGATGGAAAAATTAAAGGGAGGGCCTGGCTCATCAGTGGTGAACCCTCCCAGCGGTTTCGCCAGTTTAATCTACCATACCGCTGTTATATACAGCGGTATGGTAGATTAAACTGGCGAAACCGCTGGGAGGGTTCACCACTGATGAGCCAGGCCCTCCCTTTAATTTTTCCATCGCAGTAAGGACAGTAGAAATTGCTTTATTTAAAAAAAAAAAAGAATATTACGCCTCTAAAATAGTTTTATAATTTACCAACTACTGTATTTTGAATACTTCACGCGCTCAAATTAAATTTTTTATCACTGATTTGGTTTTGTAACAATATTCTGTACGCTCCAGGAACCTGGGTTACTTAAATAAAAAATAACAATATTTATGGCTAGACTAAGTATAAATGAGTTTTAAAAATTGTAAAAAAAAAATGCATCGGCCGGGAATCGAACCCGGGGCGCCCACGTGGCAGGCGAGCATTCTACCACTGAACCAAAAGCAAACGGTGACTGAATTGATTAAGAAAGAATTGATTATGACGCTGATAATTGTATATTATTTATTTAAGTAACCCAGGTTCCTGGAGCGTACAGAAGTCGCTAATTGTATATATTTATATATATGTAATAAGAGATCTTGTCGACTCACTGTAATAATTTGTTGAGTTTGATGTCGACTACTGAAATAAGTTGAAGTTCTGGTAAGCCTTGTGTAGAGTTTTCCAGTACCTATCTGCACCTTGGAAGACCTTTAAAAGTTCTCACAAAATACAGGCAGTCGTGGTCGAGGCAGAGTGGAAAGTTTGGGGATGTCCACACAAAAAACGAAGACACAGTTGCACTAAGAAAGTTCCGTAAACAGATAAAAGTTGAGCTAGGAGCGAAAGATGGATATAGAAGTTTCTTACTAGTCTACATGGTGAATGAGGAGGACCTTGGTGACAACCGACGAGAGCTCGCGCTAAGGGTGAACTAAACTGTCAAGTGACTGTAAAGTGATTGTATTTATAGGTTAAAGACGGGGGGCCTTATGTGACAGGGGGCCGTTTCTGAGAAAAGGGGGCCTTTACTTGTCACCTGGTGTGAGAGGGGGCCCTGCATTCCACAGCTGTGAACAGTTTGGGTGGTCTTGTTGTGGGAATTCTAAATCCATCTCGACCTTGACGTTATGACTTCCATCTCTTGCTTAGCTCAACTCTTAAATCTATTACAGATTTGTATTTATTTATTTATCCACTTTGTACAAATTACATTACATATGATGATGTAAAGACACATGTCAATAATACGTAAAATCATTAACAGCTGTGTTCTATTATACAACATTAAAATCTTGTTATAAGTTATTTACAATATGGGTTTGTTGGCTTAAATTACCATATATATATATTATTACGTTGTTCCTTGACAAAAGAACATCTTCCGTGTGTAAAAGGGATCTTTAGGACTTTATTTAAGCCTAACCAATAAATGAATTACAGAAAAATGCAAAAGAAAACAACGAAAAAATGCAGCAGTCGCAAACTCACCAAATGCAGCACAGATAAGGAAAACAGAAACAGAACAGGAAACGGAAGTTATTATAACCTTCTAGAATTTTCTACGAAGTACACTAGCATTTGGGATAAGCAGTAATCTGACCTCTTGAGAGACAGCAGCTCGCGCATGCTTGGATCACACCACGTAACTTCGTTCCTCCTCCCCAGAACGAGCTCCTCATCCCTATATATCTCGGAGTAGATCTTTCCAGAATCCTCAAGGTCAGTCAGCCAATTAGAAAACAGCCAGCCTTTTGTAATATAAAATTTATTATATAATTTTGTTTTGTTGTTGAAAAAGAGAATTGAAGGTGCAGTCGTGAGAAAGGAAGGATAATTATTTACTTATCAAGTAGATTTTATTTTGAATTACTTGAAACAAATTACACATAAAATTATTTTTCACATTAATATATCTTCTTCTTCTATTTATATAAAAATCAATGTTTGTATGTTTGTTTGTTTATATGTTTGTTTGTTTGTATGTCCGGTATAAAAATTCGCAGTAGTTCACTAATTCAAGCCAAAATTTTCATACATAGGTAAAAAAAATACGGGAAAGACGATAGGCTATTTTAAAAAATATATAAATCAATTATTAAAACTATATATTCAAATTATTCTACTTAGCTCACGAACAGTGCCCTCTATCAAAGATTAGATTAAATTATGCTGATGCAAACAAATAAATAATGCTAATAACAAATAATTATAAAAAAATCTTATCTAAATATATATCACTCGGGTAGGTATGCACACGGGGCAATCCCGGAGCGAAGCCCGGGTCACCCGTCTAGTAATTTATAAAATGAATTCTATATTCGTGAATTTAAAAAAAGATAGGTTAACTATACATATTTACAACAATATTCAAAGTGTTATGTTCTAAATCTATAGTAAAAAAAAAATGTAGAACAGTCAATGAATGAAAAAAAAATGGTTTCAAAAGATAAAATACGAGTAATTACATTTTAGATTATATAATACATTTATATATTCTAGTGCACATGCAGATTTCAAAAAGTTATATAAAATTCAAATAACCTTTTGGTGAATTTGACAGATTTTATAATCCTCTCGTAGGATATAATCCGAAATCATGGTATACAGGTTAGCTTTTGTCTAAGTTTGTCATCACTGATGCTCTGGCTCATTTCCTATTGCCACTTATGAGGTTTTTTTACTAGGGTGATAAGCATAATGCACCTCTTGATGCATAATTAAAGGGAGAGTTTATCCTCTTTTTCGGTATCAACATATATAGTCACGACCGTCTTTCCTCCTCAATTCCTCATGTCACGGATGCGCGCGCATCATCATTATGATCATTATCATTATCTAATGATAATAATAATAATTATTATTATTATATTATTATTATTATTATTATTATCAACATATATAGTCACGACCGTCTTTCCTCAATTCCTCATCGGCCGCTGTCACGGATGCGCGCGAACAGGGAGGTCACGTGCTCGCCGGCAGCCAACGGGCGCGCGCCGCCGGCATTACGTCATAGATTATAAACACAAGGTAATAAGGCCAAATAAAAAAATAGTGTGTGATAAGGCACAATTTGGATTATCTACTTATATAATTGCCTTATTCTGTCTGTGTGAAGTTCACTGTGTGAAGTTCACGGATAGATTTTGGTCAGAATGGATAAAATAAAAAAAGTGTCAAGGGATGGGAATCGAACCCACGACCTTCCGCTTACCGGGCAGATGCCATGACCACTAGGCTACCCTGGACATATTTTTCCGTTCACATTTTTATTTTTATATTTTCAAGACACACACAGTTTGGGGCGGGACGTTTCCCAAAAGAGACATCCACGGCGCCAATTTATAATTGTAACGAATAGTATTTTAATTAAAACATTTTTAGAATATATACGCACCCGGGTAAAACCCGGGCGTTGCCCGGGCCATTCGTCTAGTTAATATATATAGTCACGACCGTCTTTCCTCAATTCCTCATGTCACGGATGCGCGCGCATCATCATTATGATCATTATCTTCTATAGAAGCTTCTATCTTTATAATTATGTATATTTACAAAAAGTCAATTCGCTCGCGCCTCTAGCAGTGAAAATGAGGGGTAATACGAGCTGACCTAATGTACATGTAAAGTTTGGAGCGGAACGTTTCACAAGAGTGACATCCACGGCTCTTATTTATAATTGTAACAAATAGTATTGGAATAAAAACATTCAATCGGGTAAAACACGGGCGTTGCCCGGGTCATTCGTCTAGTAAAGATATATTTTATAGATATATAATACTACTGATATAAGAAAATTTATTTTATGTAGGGTTATATTATCAATGATGATTTATCAACATTTTCCAAATCACAAAAAGATAATTTTTAATTAAATAAAAAGTAGGTGCACACTAAAATTTATTTTTTAAATATTAAATTTTTATTTTAAATATTTTTGAACCAATATTTTGATAAATTTATATTCAAATCTGTTATTTTTATTTTATAAAAGTTTTCAATAAGATGAAAAACTTTTTTCAAAAATTTCTACATTGTGCTCTATGAAAATAGTTTGGAACTAATAAATAAAATTGTAAAATAAATATAATACCTATTAAAAATATATATATTAACTTGATAAGATGAAGGTTACGAAAGATAATTTCAATGAAACATTACCGATAATCCAAGAAGCTATTGAAACCGCGGACTTTATAAGCATCGATGGAGAATTCACTGGTGTTACAACAAAAACTCCATTGAATTACTATGATACGCCAGAAGAAAGATATCAAAGGTTCTTAAAAGACTATAACTATATTTTGATTCAGTATGGACTGTGTGCCTTCAAGATGAACAAAGAAACAGGCTGCTATGAATATAAAGCTTTCAACTTCTACATATACCCTCGCCACGGTTCTGATCCCTCATTTATATCTCAGCAATCAAGCATTAAGTTCTTGGAATCCAATGGATTTGATTTTAAGAAACTTCGCCGAGAAGGCATCACTTACCTTGATAACGTTTGCTTCAACGCACAGAAAACCGATATTCACAATTTTGACCAGGAAAAGGATTCTAAAATGAATTCAAGATATCTATCAAAATATAATTCCATCCTTGAAGGAAATGAAGAGTTTGTTGAAAACATTAACAGTAAGATTGATGAGTTCTTAAAATTGGAAAACCAAAAAAGTCTACCTTTTGAACCGATGAACAGTTACTTTTGCAACATTGTTCGTACCGTAATTGGAACCAAGTATTATTCTGAAGGTCTGAAAGTGAAAATTGATAATCTACCAAATAGTGAAAATAAGGTTTTAAGCATCCAAAAAAATAATAAAAATCAAAATTACAACTTAAAAAGTCTTAAGGATAAGCAGGGGAAATTACAAGCCAAATTAAAAGCGCTAGAGGATACCAGAGGCTTCTCCAAAGTGATTGAAATGATTACAAATTCACGAAAATTGGTTGTAGGCCACAATATGTTGCTAGACATCCTCCATACTGTTCGTCAGTTTGTTTCCCCTCTTCCTCAGTCTTACAGAGATTTCCAAACTCTAGTTCGAACTACTTTGAGTTCTTTTGTTGATACCAAGGTAATATCCTCATCAGAACCCTTCGAGACAACGATCAGAAATACAGCCCTTCCAGAACTCGTAAAACGTCTTCAAAGCGACCGATTCACCCTTAAAAATGTCAAGGCTTCTCTTGGTTTCGAAGGATACAGTTTGAATAAAAGCGCTCTTCACGAGGCTGGATATGATGCTTTTATCACAGGGACTGCGTTAATTGGACTTCACCAATATATGTGCCAGAAACATAATATTTCCGAAACCATTTCCTCAGGATCGATTATCCTAGAACAATATTTAGACAAGACCTCTGTGATGTTTAGCGATTTGATCTTCTTGGATTTCGCAGCGGTGCAAATAATACCGCCCAGAGATAATGTTTTCCATGTTACATTCCCGGATGGGTGGACGGTAGAAATGATTAAACGTATATTCTTAAGCTATGAAAATATCCATGTGAACCTAATAGACAACACATCGGCTTATGTATCGATAAACAAGCGCCAGTACTGCCAGAGAGTCTACAAAGAGCTCGTCATATCCCCGCCCGATCAAGTTACCATTGTTCCTTATCCTGATATGAACAGCAAACAAACAAATATACAAGACCTTGAACATTCCAATACTTAAGCGCAACAAGAGAACGATTTTGGGATTCCAGAACGAAACCCTATCAATATCAACCCTGACTTAGAAAATCTATCTTGAATTCTTCAATTAAATATCTAAAATATAATATAAATAAAATGTATTCCTATTGATATATTCGTGTATTTTATAGCCTTATTTCAATAAAAATATATTTAAATATGTTTGTTTTCAATGTAATTTTAAAACCTGCACTTGCAAATATTGATATTATGGACTTAGAGTAACCATTTCTCTATTCCTCACAAATGAAATTGAGTTAATTACACTGTTCAACATTTTTGCCCAAGAGAACCTCATGGTGTTTCTAGTGTAACTTATCATGCTGAACTCAAATATCTAATCCGAAATTTTCCATCACCCATTGTTTTTGCGTGACAGCCTTTTTTAATATTGAGATAAATACAGCAAAAATGCAAAAAGAAATATTATGTAAGAATTTTGCAAAAACCTTATTACTTTACACTGGGTTGACAAAAACCTATTTTCTTAGTCCCAAAAGAAATAGAATCTTATCTAAATGTAACTATATGTACCGATTCCAAATACACCATTAGTTTTTTTTTCTAAGATTTCTGAGAGATATCTATTTGAAATTTGGAAATATTTTCAATATATTGGCCTATATGAACAAAATATATATTTCTTTATTGAAAAGTAGTGACAGTGGATTTTATTCTATACTTTGCTTTTGGTAAATCCCTCTTGGGTATCCAGCAGTAGTCAGCAAGCATACCGATACACCATTTACCTTGGTACCGCCTCTCCATGCTTGATATATCTTGATGAAACCTCGCACCATGCTCAACGCTAACTGCACCAAGATTGTCTGGAAATAAATCTAGATGTGAATGCAGGAAATGCATCTGGAGAGACATGTTACATCACAGTGCTTTGTAGGAAAGTAAGAGTTCATTAACCAAATCGCTGTAGTTTTCGGCCTTTAAATTTTCCAAAAAGTTCTTACAAACGTATCTAAAAGTATTCCATGTTGCTGCTTCAACTTAAATTAAGCTCTCTTCCAAATTCCCATGCTGCAGCAATTATCAAATTTATTTTCCCAAGGAAATGACTTAGTGTACTGCAATGATGTTGTTATTCTAATGAATGCGCTTAGTCATGAACATAATACAGAAGAGGGGCGCTTATTCATTGATTCCTCTAAAGTTAGTTTGAAAGCTGTTCTTGTTCACAACGTTAATAAGTTCCCATCGGTGTCAATAGCACAAAAATTCAACATGAAAGATAGTTACGAAAGCAACAACAACAACAAAAGCCTTTATTGAGGACCTCTCGTCCTATAAAGGATTCGCCAGTTTACAGAGTAAGTGAAGAGAAGAGTATAGTTACGAAAGCATGAAACTGCTTTTGATAAAGGTAGACTACGACAGATACAGCTGGAAAATTTGTGGTGACATGAAATTCATTGCTCTCTTGCTTGATTTACAGCTTGGATATACAAAATGTGTTGTTTTCTGTGTTAGTGGGATAGTAGAAACAATGAAAGGCATTATATCAAGAAGAACCGACCAAACCGTAAAACCCTTACGCCAGGACTTTAAAATATTGCACATTTTCTATTGGTCAAATCTGAAAATAAATATATACCTACCACCAATACATATTAAACTGGGATTAATGAAAATCATTTTCAAGGCAATAATTCCAAATTCTGCAGGATTTGCCTACTTGAAGCAAAATTCCCTAGCAAAAGTGATTCGAAAATCAAAGGAGGCATTTTTGTTGGACCTCATATTCGAGAATTGCTGCAGGATGGGAATTTTGAAGATAGCTTAAATGAAGTTGAAGCAGCAGCATGGAATTCTTTTAGAAACGTTTGTAAGAACTTTTGGGAAATGTAAAGGCCGAAAACTACAGTGACTTAGTTAATGAACTCTTACCTTCCTACAAAGCACTGGGATGTGACATGTCTCTCCAGATCCATTTCCTGTATTCACATCTAGATTTATTTCCAGACAATCTTGGTGCAGTTTTCCATGAGCATGGTGAGAGGTTTCATCAAGATGTATCAAGCATGGAGAAGCGGTGCCAAGATAAATGGAGTCCAGGTATGCTTGCTGACTACTGCTGGACACTCAAGAAGAATGTACCACAAGCAAAGTATAGAAGAAAATCCACTGTCACTATTTTTCAATAAAATAAATATATTTCGTTCATGTAGGCCTATATATTAAAATATTCCTAATTTCAAGTAGATGTCTCCCAGAAATCTTATAAAATAGAAAAAATAATGGTATATTTGGAATCATCACAAATAGATACATTTAGATATGATGCTGTTTCTTTTGGAACAGAGAAAAATATGTTTTTGATAAACCAGTGTAAAGTAATAAGGTTTATGCAAAATGATTCGTAACATTGTTTGCATTTTTACTGTATTTATCCCGATATTAAAAAACGGCTGTCACTCAAAAACCATTGGTGATGGAAAATTTCTGATTAGTTATTTGAGTTCAGCATGATAAGTTACACTAGAAACACCATCAGGTTCTCTTGGGCAAAAAAAAAATCTAATTTTTATTATTATATAATATACTAGCCGAATGACCCGGGCAACGCCCGGGTTTTACCCGATTAAATGTTTTTATTCAAATAATATTCGTTACAATTATAAATTGGCACCTTGGATGTCACTTTAGTGAAACGTCCCGCTTCAAACTTTGTGTCTGAGAAGCGATATTTTTATAGAAAGATGATCTGGCTTTTGTTTTCTGCTCGAATGAATGTTTTTCTGTTAGAATTTTGTTCCTGCGTACAAAATAATTAACTGGTTTCACCCGTGGTCTCTGCTTTTTGGAATTTTTCCCGATATAATTATGTATCTAATAATCAAACATGATACAGCAATATCGTCATCATCATTTTCTGACTAAAAATATATAGTTTTAATAATTGATTTATATATTTTTTAAAATAGCCTATCGTCTTCCTCGTATTCTTTTACCTATGTATGGAAATTTTGGTTTGAATTAGTGAACTACTGCGAATTTGTATACCGGACATACAAACCAACAAACAAACAAACAGACAAACATACAAACATTCATTTTTATATATATAGATATAATAATTATTAATCCGGTTTCTTGTTCATATCAAACACGGTGAATTCATCATGAGTTGGGCTTTTAAATTTTTAATATCAATGCTGTTGGATATAATTTTTGTTTCTTTCTATCGATTTTCAATTCAGTAATAGATATTCACCTTTGCTGTCCACTCTTGGAAGAATGTTTGAATATATAGCATTGACCTTGATTCATCCTGCCTTTATCGCCTTGAATAATCATACATGTATATTGCCTAGAAATTTTATTTTCCTCCTTTACAAGATACAAACAAAAAGGTAATAAAGAAACTCTTTCCTCATCAAGTATTTCGTTCTTAAAACAAAAATGTCTATAAACCAATATCAATGGCCTTATTTCAAGGCTGGTTACAGCCAATTACAGTAGAACCTCCAGGAAAGGAGATTCGCGCTAGAGGATACCTCTCTAAAGAATAGTTTTCATTCAGAAACCCACTGGCAAGAGGACACCTTTCTAAAAAGGACACTTTGGCTCTAAATTAGGTGTCCTTTACAGGGAAGTTCTACTGTACCTTGTAATTCTCAGTTGTAACCTTCTTAAGACTTGACTTTTGATGATGCTCAGGATGATCTATTTATGTGCTTTACATGGACCTCCATATAAATATAAAAGTTTATATATGAAAAAATACGCAGTATATTTTTATAATAACTTTTTTTATTTTATTGTTAAACTTTTAAACTATTCATGGCCAAATTATTCCATCTTAAGAGATATCTATCAAACATTTTGATTGAATTTTTCTCAGTTTTTTATATTTTCTAAACATTTTTTATAATGTGTGATCTATAAATAAGCAATAAAAAAGTTATACTTCAGGATATATGAGGGTTTTTTGGTTATATTTTAAAAAATCTCTCATGAGAGACTATATTATACTTGGGATTATTCACGATCTATATGTTTTTCCATATATATACTTAGTCGTATGCTTCGTTCAACGAACAGTTTAGAACGATAGATCGTCTTGAATCGTATCGAGGTTTCAACTTAATAAAGATTTTTAAAAATTATTATCCCTAGTACACGTGGTATAGGCCATGATAATCATGGTGGGTAGATGTTTGCGACTAATATTACTGTAAGTGCACCACATGTGAAAAGCATTACGACTAAAACTTTTAAATCAGAAAATTCCCTATTCGGGAATCGAACCCAGGTCGTAGCGGTTGAAACCCAATCTTGATAAAGCAAAATTATATAAATCATATGATTCATTTCCAATATATTTCGATTTCAACTTACTGTAAATTTGCGTAACAAAACTCCTTTGCAATTAGATTCCTTAGATTCCACTAATATTTACCTCTTAACTCAATATATTCGATCTATGGAACCTCGTATTTCTTTTAATCAATATATCTTAAACTCAAATGCATTTTAACTAAGGGTATATTGTGTGTCTAAATAATTTCTATACCTATAAAGGCTACCTAAGTTTTCAAAGTCGCCTCTATAAAATACAACCACAATATACACTGATGGATCGCGGTGCCCAATGGTGAAGGTGCCGCAGTTTTTCTGCCACATTCCTACCCTAAAACACAATTAAAGGTTTACAATCATTACATCCCTTATATGCAAATTTACTTGCTATTATCTAATCTTCCATAGTTTTATAGCTTATGCCAAGATAACTAACAGCAATTGCTTATAATTTTCTTGCAATCTTCTACGCCATTTGTAACCCAGAAATTCCGAAAACCTCACTCATAGCAGATATAGTTCGCCAACTTGTCTATCTAAATGAAAAACACTGATAATTCGGAGGCCACAGGGTATATAAGGCAATGAGCAAGCGGATCAATTTTCTATGGCAGAAGCTCATTCCAACCTGCCTCTATCTTATTCCACTTTATCTAAAAAGTTTGCTCGAGCACGTAGAGAATAGTATTCACTCCAACCTTGGAACAAAATCTATGTCAATTATCGCTACACATCTCAGGAGAATAGCTGCATCCCTAAACACTCTCATTGCGATCCAACCCAAAATAAAATTGGGTGGCACCGCCTCTATAATCCTCACAGGGCATGGCGCTGTTAAAGCCGATGCAGCAAAAATATATAAAGACGCTCACATTGCTACCAGGAAGGCCAAACTGTCTACCTCCTTCTCTTCAGATGACGCGCCTATCACCTTAAAAAAGGTTTCAACAGCCTTTCTTCCAGGAATAAGCATATCTGCCCCTGAAGACAACCCCGGATAGTTGGCGACTTTAATACGCTCCAGGGATCCGGGTTACCTCATGGGAGAGGTTATATAAAAACCTATAGCGTATTCAAGACGCACCGCTCTCTTTTTCTTACTTCGTGGAGTCCCACAAGGAGAATCTTTAAGCCCTTTCCTCCTCAATCCCATTGAAGAGCGAATTAGTCGGCTTCGCAGATGATTCCACACTAACTGTGCAGGTAGCACCAAGGCTTACTAAATGTCAAGTTGACGATTATTTGACAAATTTTTGCAATAGAATCGCGGACTTTGAATGATGGTAAATCCTTTTAAGAAACAAGCATGCATGTTTCACAAAAAAAAAAAAAAGACAAGATGCCCAAACAAGGACATCATCCGACTTCTTGACCAGCCCATTTCAATTAACAAAAACCATCAAAATCCTTGGTATCACCTTTAATTCCAAGAAATAATATATTAAACATCTCAATAACAGTATATTAGAATATTGTGGATAATTCCAAGGCTCATTTGCACACAAAAAAAGGGGAATTCGGATCACTCTTCAGTTCCGGACACAAAATTCACAAGAGACTCGTTCTCTAAGCGCTACTGTATGATTCTAGTGTTTGGCGAAGACGTGCATACGAATATGATGGAGCTCGAAAGAATCGAAGTCTTCACTACAAATATGTGAAAGTAATAATGAGAGGCGGTCCATGCACACCGACAATACCAGCTATTTCATTTCGTAGTTAGACAATTTGATACTAATATTGCTGCATCATGATTAACAATATTGTCAAGTAACTCTGCAACTCCGGTCACAAGAAGCTCCATGGGACACCTGTCAATCATCCCTGGACTGGTGTGAGGGGTTCTCGGAATCTTATCGGCAAATAAGGAAAACGGAACGCCTCGGTGGCTGAACACTCTTTTTATTATTTTTTTTTTACCTTGGGATAAGTTGTTATCTGACTCCCTGTCTCTCTCTCCCTATAAATACCTATTGTATATAATTTTATTGGAGAACTAAAAGGTAAATACCCTTTAAAATAAATTAATTATTCCCAAATTTGCCCTTGCTTTTTTTTTTCTCCTCGACAATATAATGCTTTCTTACAATAATTATAATAGAACATTAGCCCATTCTACGGACAGGTCTAGAATGACAGCCTGTTTTAAGGCTCTTTTTAATGTTTTATTTTAGTAAAGCTGAAAGGAAGTAATTGTGAGAGTATATATATTGTTTAATATATTTATAACTCTACTTAAAAAAAAAAACATTGCGAACTCGGATTATCAGAAAATAATGTTTCTCATAAAGCTGTATCTATTCTCACAATATACAGTTAAAACTGTCTATAGCGCCGACTCTGAATAGCGCCTTCCTCTTTCTAGCGCCCGATTTTAAACATTATAATGTGAACATTTTACATTAAAAGTGACCTGTCTATAGCATCCCCTCTCTATAGCACCCTGTTTTGGTGAGTCCCAAGAGAGGGCGCTATAGATAGGTTTAATAGGTATATGTATATATGCAATGACATCTACAAACTACAGCCTGCTTTTTATGCAAGTAGCGTAAAAACGTTTCATATAAATTTTACTATTTCAGTTGCTACTTGCTCACTCGCGATGTTACTGTTCGATTATTTGAGATATATTTAGAGATATCTTATTTTAAATGAAATAGAACCATGATCTATTTGATAAAAATATGCGAAACTAACAGAATGAACAGGGTTTGCAACGTCAAGGTTTTATTATATATATATATACAGTATTCTTTTTATTATAAATACATATATAATTTAAAAATACTGATGTAAATTGAATAATATTCGTTACAATTATATATTTTACCCTACTTCTCCCGAGTTCTTCTTGAGTGGATTTTTTCCTAATGAATAATGTTTCAAAAAATATTTATAATTTATCATGATTATTATCTTTCAAGCTTCTATTGTAAAATAAATTGAAAATATAATTTTGTTTTGAGAATAGAGCAATCTATAAATAAATCTTCAAATAAAAAAGCATATATTGGATCAAAATATCATTTATTTTACCAATATTTGTTGACACACATTAAAATGTTTTAATACCTTGATAAAAGTTTATGTTCAGCCAACTGAAATATTGTTAAAATGAATGATATATTGATCCAATATATATTCCTTTTTATTTAAAGATATAATTGTGTGTGTTGAAATGACTTAAAAATGATGATGATAAAAATAATGATGAAATATTGATTGGAAAATTATCAAGACTACTGTTAAGAGGTTTAATTATATGATATAGTGACGAGAATACCATTTGTTAAAACAATATTCATCTGGAAAATATTCAACCTGGAAGAAGCTGAACAAATCTGGATCATTCAGATAGTATATAAAATTTATAATGATTTTATAATTTCTTAATTATTTAATTTTTGGCTTTGAATAATTTTTCTGTTAATTTATATATTTAACTATGGGAATATAAAGTGCCATCTATTGACTGTCTATGCAACCAAGCGGATTCAGGTCGGTGACAATGTAACATTTTATAGATATACTAGCGATGTACCCGGCTTCGCCCGGGTTTTACCCGAGTGACAGTTTGGTGAAAATATTTTCGAAAAAACATCCACTTTTACTCAATATATTCTTATATAGATAAATTAAGGTTTTTGTTTCTTTTCTCCACAAAACTACTGAATAAAACTTTGAAATATTTTTTGCTTGTTGATAACTAAATATATAGAACATTATATAAGATAATCAAAAAGACTAAAATTATATTTATTTATTAACAGTTGCAAAGAAAACACGCTATATCCGATCTGGATAATTGCACTTGAAACTATTTACAACTAGCGGATGTACCCGGCTTCGCCCGGGTTTTACCCGAGTAAAGGTTTGTCTAACGAACATTTTTCAAAACAATTCTCTATAAACTTATAAAAAAAAATAATAGATATATTTTGATAATTTGAAACTCGTAAATTTGAATCTCTCGATAAAGTGAACATTTTTTCCCGATCCCTTGAAAAATACTCGATAAGTTGAAAAAAATCAATATTAATTGGTTCCCATGGTAATTGGAAGTTAAAGGAATAGTATCTTGCCTTGGAATTGTATCATTATTCTTGTCCTAAATAAATTGCCGTGTCATCCTGAATTTTGTCTTTCCTAATTTTCTACATTACAAAATCATCGTATCATCATGATAATATTTAGAGCAGATTGTTGAATTATAACAGATAAATTAGAATATTTAGGCAAAATAATTTAGAATTTTTAGGCGAAAAGTTATTTCAAATATTTTATTTGCTCGAAACCTTCCCAGTACTATACTAAATAACTTCCAAAAGTTTCATGGCGTTCCAATGAGTGGTTTGGTCAGGCATAAAGGACAGACACACACACATACATTCATTTATATATATATATATATAGATTGCTTAATGAAATAACTGAAACTAACTGTTTAAAAATTTAATGTTTTTTTAATTTTAAAGTACTTTCTTTGATGTGTGAATTTTTTCAATTTATACACCTAAAACTATCTATAGCGCCCCCTCAAAATAGCGCTTACCTCTCTTTAGCGCCGAATTTTAAATACGTAGTACGATGCGATTTACAATAAAAGTGTCTTGTCTATAGCGCGCACCCCCTCTCTATAGGACCCTAATATGGTGAGTCCCAAGAAGGGTAGCTATAGACAGGTTTAACTGTATGTTTAATTATCTTTAAAAAATAATTCCCACTATTTCGACTGCGTTGATAAAAATATTAGAAGTGAATGTATCATCGATGTTAAATATATAAAGGTTTCTTCATTCACAAATTTCCAAAGGCAGTAGTAATTGTTTTTGCTGCACCGTGGCGGCGGACGGTTGGCTTCGGCCACCCTGGAGCTGACGTCACTTCCTGTTGATGTAACCTGCGGCGTCGCCACGCCATACTCTTTCTCCATGTTTACTATTTAATCTATATATAATCCCTTTACCTTGTAGTTAATTAAATAATAATTAACGTTGAGCGCTGTGTGTAATCAATTGGAATACAACAGTTTTTAAATGAGAAAAATAGCGACAGTTTTAAATAAGAGATAAACATTTGAAACTTGTCTGGTCAAACCACAGTTTGCCCTCTTGGGACTCACCAAAATAGGGTGCTATAGAGAAAGAGTGCTATAGACAGGTCACCTTTAATGTAAATCGCATTGTACTAGGTATTTAAAATAGGGCGCTATAGAGAGGGAGGCGCTATTCAAAGGGGGCGCTATAGACAGGTTCCTGGAGCGCAGAGCGCCGACTACCCGTAATTTTAAATAATAATATTTTGAAAATAAATTATTAAATATATTTTTATATCTGTTTTGGATTTCATTATTTAAATTGATTAAATTCAATTTTAGTTTTCAACCCCATGTGCTTTAACAAATTTAGGAACCTGAGTTATAAATATCAAAGCAAGAAGTATTTAACAAAAAAAAATAAAATAATAATTTTGAAATATATTTTAAAAATCAATAAGAATATTCACTTGATAAGATGGAGGTTACAAAAGATAATTTCAAAGAAACATTACCAATAATCAAAGAAGCTATTGATACCGCGGACTTTTTAAGCATCGATGGAGAATTAACTGGTGTTACAACAAAAACTCCATTGAATTACTATGATTCCCCGGAAGAAAGGTATCAAAAGTTCTCAAAAGACTATGACTATATTTTGATTCAGTATGGACTGTGTGCCTTCAAGATGAACAAAGAAACAGGATGCTATGAATATAAAGCTTTCAACTTCTACGTATTCCCTCGCCACGAATCTAATTCACCATTTGTATGTCAAGAATCAAGCATTGATTTCCTGACTTCAAATGGATTTGATTTCAAGAAACTTCGCCAAGAAGGCATCACTTACCTTGATAACGTTTGCTTCAACAAACTGAAAACCAACCTTCAGAAGACGCATCTTAACCAGGAAAGAAATTTTAGAATGAATTCAGGATGTGTTTCAGCAGATAACTCGATTCTTAAAGGAAACGAAGAATTTGTTGAAAAAATGTGCAGTAAGATTGATGATTTCTTGAAATTAGAAAACCAAAAGAGTTTATTTATTGAACCTATGAACAGTTACTTTCGCAAGATTGTCTATACCATAATTGGAACCAAGTATTCTTGTGACGGACTGAAGGTGAGACCTCATACTTTTCCTAACAGTAAGGACATGTTTTTGAGCATCAATAAAAATGAAGAAAAACCAAATTACTACTCACAAGTGCTTAAGGCCAGACAGAAGTTGGAGATACAATCACTAGAGGATACCAGAGGCTTCTCCAAAGTGATTGAAATTATTACAAATTCACGAAAATTAGTTGTAGGTCACAATATGTTGCTAGACATCCTCCATACTGTTCGTCAGTTTGTTTCCCCTCTTCCTCAGTCTTACAAAGATTTCCAAACTCTAGTTGGAAATACTTTGAGTACTTTTGTTGATACCAAGTTGATATCCTCATCAGAACTCTTCGTGACAACGATCGGAAATACAGCCCTTCCAGAACTTGTAAAACGTCTTGAAAAAGATCCATTCACCCTTAAAAATGTCAAAGCTTCTCCTGGTTTCGAAGGATACAGTTTGGATAAAAGCGCTCTTCACGAGGCTGGATATGACGCTTTTATCACAGGGACTGCGTTAATTGGACTTCACCAATATATGTGCCGGAAACAAAATATTTCCGAAACCATTTCCACAGAGTCAAAAGTCCTAGTACAATATTTAAACAAGACTTTTGTGACGTTTAGCGATATGACCTTCTTGGATTTCGCAGCGGAACAAAAAATACCGTCCAGAAATAATGTTTTCCATGTTACATTCCCGGATGGGTTGAAGGTAGAAATTATTAAACGTATATTCTCAAGCTATGGAAATACCCGTGTGAACCTAATTGATAACACATCGGCATATGTAACGATAAACAAGCGCCTAAATTTCCAAAGAGTCTATCAAGAACTCGTCGGATCCCGGCCCGATCAAGTTACCATTGTTCCTTATTCTGAAATGAACAGAAACCAGACAACAAACTCTATACAACAACGTGAACAATCCAATTCATCAATTCCTCTGCACACCCAAAAAACGGTTTTAGATACCAGAATGGAACCATTAATGAGATCGATGTATTATTGAACTCTAAATTATCTAATATATATATCTCGAAGTAATATAATTAATAAACATAATATTGAGAGAAAAATTCTATCATTAAGCAATTTGATTCATAAGAATGAAAATAAAAGCTAATATATAAAAATTAATGTGATATAATACACTTGTGTATATATAGCAAATTATTAGTTATTTTGTCGTGTCTTACTAATTTTACCTTTTCTCTAAATATGATTGTTTGTTTATAATGTTTGAAATTTTCTTCAAGTAATCGAAAATAAACACTACTTGATAGTAAATAATTATTTTTCACGGCTGCACTTTCTATTCTCCATTTTACTACTAAAATTTATTTATATCATATATAATCAATCTAAGTTACTCAGGCCTTCAAAATATCTCTTCAATCACTTGATTTTCAGTTAGAAAAAAATATTTTTGGTTTTACTGACTGTAGAAGTCCAAGATATTAATATTGATAGGCAAATTTATTACTAGATTTATAATTCATTTTATTTATTTATTTATTTTTTTAATTTATTTTATTTATATTTTTTATTTATTTATTGTTACAAAAGCACGAAGTCCAAAGGACTATTGTGCTGTGCTAGTATTATTTACATATATATGATTAAATATTTACACGATGGATTAGTATTGTTTTGTAAATTATTGTACAAATAGTTCTAAACTTAACAAAGTTCTCATAAGATAGAGTATATACACAAAGAGAATTTGGTAATGTTTCAAAGTATCTACATACAATTTGGTTAGTCAGAGGGCAAGATAAAAGAAGATGCTCTGGTGATTCAATATCTAAGCGGCATTCACATGTTGGATCATTGATAGCATTCAGTTTGAATAGGAAGCTTAAGAAGGGTCCTTTGCCAGTTAAGAATAAAGTAGTGAATTTATCAGAAGAAATGAAATTTGGGACAGCAATTGGAAAGAATTTCTTGAACAGTTCATTAGATTGAGAAAGATAAAACTTAAATTTTAGATCCAGATATTGTTTGTTTAATTCTTTTTGAATGTTCGATCTGTGAGAGAATTTGTCATATTATACTTTGTTTGTAATAATTCAAGATAATCGGACAGTAAAGGGGTTTTCGCTAGTATATGTGTGATGTAAGAAGATGAAGTCCTATAAGAATGAATGCATCTAATAAGAATTTGATATTGTATAGAATTCAACTTGGATCTTTTTGCTGCAGTGATAAAAGGAAACCAAATATTTGATGCATAGCTTATTGTAGAGCGTATCATGGCTTTATATAAGATCAATCTACGTCGAGTTCGATGCCCCAAGTACGTGCACATAATGAGAATAATATATTCTTAAGTTTCGTAGCTTTCATAATTATATTGTCAACATGTGTTCCAAAATTAATCTTATTCCTTTGTCTATGATTTTTAAAAATAACTCCCAAAATTTTAACAGTTTCTGATGGTTGAATTATGATTCATAGAAAAGTGGCCGTTTGTTTTCTTAGTTATCAGATGCTGAGTAGATGAAGAGGAGATGATCCACTGTTTGATCTTCATTCAATCAGTTTAGGTAAATTGATTTCTTCCAAAATTTCGCAGAGTATACTTGTACGTGGCCATGGTCGGTTAGAATGATGGTTGAAGTGCATTCATGTTTGATTCTTGGAGTCATGTAGATCAAAATACTTGGCGTAAATCTTCTGAAATTCTGGTTGTATAATCCATGATGTATAGGTCCAAAGATTCGTATTTATTCGAGTTCTTTTACTGGGAGCAACGCTTAATGGAAAGATTTTGAAATACATTGTACAAGTTTGAATGTGCAGAGGGCTTGGATTCTATGATCTGTTAGTTCATGTCTTAGAATACCGTTGTGACCTTTAACACAGCAGAGTTGAACATTGGGTGTAGAGTGCGGTGGACTACATATGACAGAAAGAGTCACTCTATTGTATTAGGTCACAATCCTTGCTCAATGTGGCGCTCTTCATTCTCGAAGCACCGCCTGCAGACGATATATGACAGAATGGACAGCATTAAATAATATTTCTGTTGAAATTGATAAAACGCGTGCCATCTGATAGAAGCCTTCAACATGGCCAATGTGGTAGGCCGTCATCATCGATAAACAGGCGACTTAATGTACCCCCATAACCAAATTCGCAAGGCACCAAGACTGGTGATTTTGAAGGACACGGGTATATAAAGTGGCGACTTATCACACGATTTTAACCGAACGTATCCTTCAGCAATTGTTTGGAACCACAGGATGTATGAGGAGGTACTCCATTATGCATGAATGTTATTTCGCTTAGTGCTTGTCTGTCCTGCAATATGGGAATTCCCTTTTCTCTCAAAAGTTGTACATAACGTTCACCAGTTACAAAAACGGTTTCAAAGTTCTACCATTGATTTTTCAGAGAAAAATGGCCCAATAATAAAAGAAGATGTGAACCCACACAAATCTGTAACTCTGGGCTGATAAAGTGGCATTTCTGTAAAATTCCTAGGGTTTTCTGTTGCCCAAATGCGGCTGTTTGAGTGTTAACTTCTCCGTTTAGAGAAAAGTGAGCTTCATCTGTCCACCGAACATTCGACAGCCAGTTTTCTTCAATATCAATCTGCCAGAAAACCCATTCAGCGAATTCTTGACGCTTCTCAAAATCGCCAATTTTCAGTTTGTGATATCTTTGAATTTTGTATGGGTATTCTTAATGTGCTCTCCAAACTGTTCCATACGAAATCCCCGTTTGTCGAGAAACTTGTCGAGCACTTACTTCTCCATAAGTGGATAACGTTTCAATAGCTTCAACATTCTGCGAAACCGTAATAGCCACTGACTTGCATGTCGATGGTCTTCAATTCCGAGGTTTTGCTTCCAGAGAGATCCAGTCTTCGCAAAATTTTTAATCAATCGCCTTTGAGAGTAACACCTCATGGGTCCTTTAACGCTTCAAATACCTTTAAAGGTACGAAACGCTCGTAAAGCTTCAATGGCAGATTCTGTATTGCAATAAAAAAAAAATTCTAAAATGTGCTTTATTTTTAGTGACGGCATTCCAGAGTAAAATAGATTATCAGAGATAGATACATTTTTTTTTCAAATGAATTAAAATAAATATAATCGCGATACTGATAGAGAGTTGAATTAAAAAAAATAGAAATTTATTATCTTCGAAATTTGAATAGCTGAGAACATTCCAGCAAACCGCGTCTAAAATATCAATTTATTTTGCTACATGTTTTAATTTGCATATACCTATTTTAAAAATAGTCAACCAATTCTTCTACTTTTGGTGAAATGGTGTTTTATTAATTTATCATATTATATTTTCTCAGGGTTCTTTCCTGGTATTTAAAAAGTAAAAATACATGTCGATCAGTTATATTTTTTAATTATCAAACAATTCGGCCGCTGAATCTGATTCTGGTAGAGTGCCATCTTACGAACAAAATTGTAACTAAATTTGCCATTTGTTATTCCATTTGTTATTTGCCATAAAAATTCCCATTGCATCCTGAGAACAATGGTGCTTACCACATTACTCTAGCGCAAATATTCGCGCGAGTTATTAATTTTTAAAGTTGTGCAAGACTTTTGGATCACCCTGTATAAACCAATTAAAAAGGTTCCAAATAATTGAATTCTCATCTTGAGTGAGCAAATTGATTTTTAAAATGATGAAAGATTAGATTTACATAATACATTTCAATATGACTTGAATAAAAATTAGGTTACAAGGATGGTTCAAATTCACACATTAATAGGTACCGCTCAGCAAGAGCAACCTAGTTCATGATAATTGAAACAGTGAATAATATGTGAAGGTTATTCACATATTAAACAAATTTTAACGCGGGATTCAATCCCGGTTCATTGCTGTCGGGAATCGAGCGTGTTACCGTCTCATCCACCGACTTTTTATGGTTAAAAGGATGTTTGCCCGAAAACTAGAGAAATAAAAAATAGCTAAAAGAAACCTATCCCTGGATTTCTTGGTGATTTTGTTAAATTGTAAGAGATGGGATAAACCTGTATTATGAATCAGGTGTATCTTTTTCGATTTTATTAGAATAATACATATTATGCAATCGATGTGATTCTCCTGTACACCTATCCCCCGTTTTACACGGTACTTGTTTTACACGTTTTCGCTTTTACACGGTTTTCCAAATAAGTTTTTGTTTTTATCGCACTATATTAAATGCTGCCGTGATTGAACACATGCGCTGTGTACACATCTCACGAGGAATCCCGATCTTTATGTGCTGACTACATATTTTAACCTGTCAAGGCATTATTATTGCAACTATCTCCCGATTTACACGTTAATCTCAGGAACGTATCTACCTTGTAAATCGGGGGATAGGTGTATATGAATTGAATAAGACTACAGGATTCTGTAGATGATTCATTAATGCTCAATTTCGTACCCATGTAGAAGGACGGCAATGCCTGAAGCTTGATATTACAATAAAAATGAAAGGAAATTTATCTCCAGAAATCTGTCGACCTATATTTAATACATAATCTACTTATATATTTGCCTTATTCTGTCTGTTTGTCTGTCTGAAGCTCACGGATGGGATTTTTCATAACCATCGGTGGTTCAGTGGTAGAATGCTCGCCTGCCACGCGGGCGGCCCGGGTTCGATTCCCGGCCGATGCATTTTTTTTTTTTTTTTACAATTTTTAAAACTCATTTATATATTATACAAGAATGACATCCACGGGGCCAATTTATAATTGTAACGAATAGTATTTGAATAAAAGCATTTAATCGGGTAAAACCCGGGCGTTGCCCGGGTCATTCGTATCTACTTATATATTTGCCTTATTCTGTCTGTTTGTTTGTCTGAAGCTCACGGATGGGAATTTTCATAACCATCGGTGGTTCAGTGGTAGAATGCTCGCCTGCCACGCGGGCGGCCCGGGTTCGATTCCCGGCCGATGCATTTTTTTTTTTTTTTTTACAATTTTTAAAACTCATTTATATATTATACAAGAATGACATCCACGGCGCCAATTTATAATTGTAACGAATAGTATTTGAATAAAAGCATTTAATCGGGTAAAACCCGGGCGTTGCCCAGGTCATTTGTATATAATAATTGTATAAACGAATGCAAGACAAAATCACCGCGAATGTTTCTTTTTTTTTTTAAGGCAATTTCTTTTTAAGGCAATTATCGTTATTTATCGTTAATTTTTGTTTCGATTTTATTGAAAAAAAAAACGATATGGTGCCTTTAAAAATGATCTTTATTACTATGCAGTTTTCTATTTAGTCAATATACCTAAGTTCATGTTGCAAATGTAATTATCTCTATCGATTTAGTAGGTGAAATGCAAAAAAAAAATCGACATGATGAAATCTTTATGAAAATTCACATTTTTATTTTTATATTTTCAAGACACACACAGTTTGGGGCGGGACGTTTCACAAGAGAGACATCCACGGCGCCAATTTATAATTGTAACGAATAGTATTTTAATTAAAACATTTTAAAAACACACAGTTTGGAACGGGACGTTTCACAAGAGTGACATCCATGGCGCCAATTTATAATTGTAACGAATAGTATTTGAATTAAAACGTTTTTAAAATATATACGCACTCGGGTAAAACCCGGGCGTTGCCCGGGCCATTCGTCTAGTTATATATAATTGCTTAATGAAATAACTGAAACTAACTGTTTAAAATATTTAATGTTTTTGTTAATTAAAGCGCTTTCTTTGATGTGTGAATTTTTTGAAATTATACACCTAAAACTATCTATAGCGCCTACCTCTCTTTAGCGCCTGATTTTAAATACGTGGTACGATGCCATTTACATTAAAAGTGACCTGTCTATAGCACCCCCTCTATATAGGACCCTATTTTGGTGAGTCCCAAGAGGGGGCACTATAGACAGGTTTAACAGTATATTTAATTCTCTTTAAAAAATAATTCCCACTATTTTGACTGCGTTGATAAAAATATTAGAAGTGAATGTATCATCGATGTTAAATATATAAAGGTTTCTTCATTCAACAATTTCCAATGGCAGTAGTAATTGTTTTTAATTGAGAAAATAGCGCCAGTTTTAAATAAGAGATATACAGTTAAACTTTGTGTGGTCAAACCACAGTTTGCCCTCTTGGGATTCACCAAAATAGGATGCTATAGACAGGTCACCTTCAATCTAAATCGCATCGTACTATGTATTTAAAATCGGGCGCTATAGGGAGGGAGGCGCTATACAGAGGGGACGCTATAGACAGGTTCCTGGAGCGCAGAGCGCCAACTACCCGGCATTTTAAATAATAATATTTTTAATATAAATTTTTTAATATATTTTAAAATCTGTTTTGGATTTCATTATTTGAATTGAATAAATTCATTTTTAATTATCAACCCCATGTGCTTTAACAAAGTTAGGAACCTGAGTTATAAATATCAAAGCAAGAAGTATTTAACAAAAAAAAAAGAAAATAATAATTTTGAAATATATTTTAAAATTCAATAAGAATATTTAATTGATAAGATGGAGGTTACAAAAGATAATTTCAAAGAAACATTACCAATAATCCAAGAAGCTATTGACACCGCGGACTTTTTAAGCATCGATGGAGAATTAACTGGTGTTACAACAAAAACCCCATTGAATTACTATGATTCCCCAGAAGAAAGGTACAAAAAGTTCTCAAAAGAATATGACTATATTTTGATTCAGTATGGACTGTGTGCCTTCAAGATGAACAAAGAAACAGGATGCTATGAATATAAAGCTTTCAACTTCTACGTATTCCCTCGCCACGAATCTAATTCATCATTTGTATCTCAGGAATCAAGCATTGATTTCCTGACTTCAAATGGATTTGATTTCAAGAAACTTCGCCAAGAAGGCATCACTTACCTTGATAACGTTTGCTTCAACAAACTGAAAACCAACCTTCAGAAGACGCATCTTAACCAGGAAAGAAATTTTAGAATGAATTCAGGATGTGTTTCAGCAGATAACTCTATTCTTAAAGGAAACGAAGAATTTGTTGAAAAAATGTGCAGTAAGATTGATGATTTCTTGAAATTAGAAACCCAAAAGAGTTTATTTATTGAACCTATGAACAGTTACTTTCGCAAGATTGTCTATACTATAATTGGAACCAAGTATTCTTGTGACGGACTGAAGGTGAGACCTCATACTTTTCCTAACAGTAAGAACATGTTTTTGAGCATCAATAAAAATGAAGAAAAACCAAATTACTACTCACAAGTGCTTAAGGCCAGACAGAAGTTGGAGATACAATCACTAGAGGATACCAGAGGCTTCTCCAAAGTGATTGAAATGATTACAAATTCAGGAAAATTGGTTGTGGGCCACAATATGTTGCTAGACATCCTCCATACTGTTCGTCAGTTTGTTTCCCCTCTTCCTCAGTCTTACAAAGATTTCCAAACTCTAGTTGGAAATACTTTGAGTACTTTTGTTGATACCAAGTTGATATCCTCATCAGAACTCTTCGTGACAACGATCGGAAATACAGCCCTTCCAGAACTTGTAAAACGTCTTGAAAAAGATCCATTCACCCTTAAAAATGTCAAAGCTTCTCCTGGTTTCGAAGGATACAGTTTGGATAAAAGCGCTTTACACGAGGCTGGATATGACGCCTTTACAACAGGGACTGCGTTAATTGGACTTCACCAATATATGTGCCGGAAACAAAATATTTCCGAAACCATTTCCACAAAGTCAAAAGTCCTAGAACAATTTTTAAACAAGACTTTTGTGAGTTTTAGCGATATGACCTTCTTGGACTTCGCAGCGGAACAAATAATGCCGCCCAGAAATAATGTTTTCCATGTTACATTTCCGAATGAGTGGACGGTAGAAATGATTAAACGTATATTCTCAAGCTATGGAAATACCCGTGTGAACCTAATTGACAACACATCGGCATATGTAACGATAAACGAGCGCCTAAATTTCCAAAGAGTCTATCAAGAACTCGTCGGATCCCGGCCTGATCAAGTTACCATTGTTCCTTATTCTGAAATGAACAGAAACCAGACAACAAACTCTATACAAGAACGTGAACAATCCAATTCATCAATTCCTCTGCCCATCCAAAGAACGGTTTTGAGATACCAGAATGGAACCATTAATGAGATCGATGTATTATTGAACTCGAAATTATCTAATATATATCTCGAAGTAATATAATTAATAAACATAATATTAAAAGAAAAATTATATCATTAAGCCATTTGATTTATAAGAATGAAAATAAAAGCGAATATATAAAAATTAATGTGATTTAATATACTGTATATAGCAAATTATTAGTTATTTTGTCGTGTCTTACTAAATTTTACCTTTTCTCTAAATATGATCGTCTGTTTATAATTCGAAAATTTCTTCAAGTAATTAAAAATAAAATACTTGATAATAAATAATTATTTTTAACGACTGCACTTTCTATTCCCTATTTTAAAAATATATATATTCATCATTTTTTACTATTTTACTACAAAATTTTATTTATATCATATATAATCAATCTAAGTTACTCAGGCCTTCAAAATATCTCTTCAATCACTTGTGTTTTCAGTCAGAAAAAAAGTATTTTTGGTTTTATTTTCATTGACTGTAGAAGTCCAAGATATTAATAGTGTTAGGCAAATTTATTACTAGATTCATAATTCATAGAAAAGTGGCCGTCTTTTTTCTTAGTTATCAGAAAGCTGAGTAGATGAAGAGGAGATAATCCACTGTTTGATCTTCATTCTAGTAGTTGGGGTAAATCGATTTTCTTTCTAAATTTCGCGGAGTATACTTGTGCGTGGTTTTGCCGGATAGGATGGTGGTTGAAGTGCATTCATGTTAGATTCTTGAAGTCATGGAGTTCAAAATTCTTGGCGTATATCTTCTGAGATTGCTGGTTGTATAATTCATAATGTATAGGTCTATAGATCCGATTTTATCTGAGATTTTTCATTGTGAGCAACGCTTTATGGAAAGATTTTGAAATACAGTGTAAGTTAGAAGGTACAACGGGCTTGAATTCTTTGATATGCTAGTTTATTTCCCAGAATACCGCTGTGACCTTTGACACAGCAGAGTTGAAGATTGGGTGTATATGGGATAGACTGCATATAACAAAGAGTCAATTGGCAGTCTGAGGCAATTCGGAAATTTACCCGCTGGAAAATCTAGATAGCTTTAGTCGCGCCTAAAGAACCAGGATTATTCTTGTAATGTGGAATATTCGTGTTATAAGCCACTCATTACACTCCAGAAACAGCAGCGCCTATTTTCTTCATTTGAAGGCAATACATATCATATTCTATGCATTTTACCTGGTCACCACAATCAGTTTTATATAAAACTTTGATATTAATTATTTTTGTTTTGTAAGCTGCTTTAAGCGAGTATACCAAAGATGATACTTCTATGTGGTGTGGGATTATATCATCATTCGATCACAGATATTTAAAGGAAGCATGGAAATTATTCCATTCCCGTCTACATTTTTATAATATGCTGGTCTCTCTTTACATTACAGAAACAATTTATTTTGAAAGTAACTATACAATTTATATTCTCTAATCTATTCCATGCCCTTTCGGTCACCTAGAATTATAAAAATTTGTAAACTCATTGTTTGCAGTAATGAAACAGTCTATAAAATACCAGATTTCTACATGGTCTAGAGGTATATTAAGAACTAGTTCATTATGCTGTTCTTAGAACGATAACAAAAAAAAAAAGGATTCTCCGCTAGGAGGCGGCACGAATAGGCAGCACGCAACGTCGCTCTCGGTAAGTGAACTGTCTGACTAAAATATTTTCTCTATTTTTACTAAAGTGCAAACTCAATCTATCTGAAATGAAACATACATATCCAATATATCTTACCATCATAATTTTATGTCTATTAGACAAGAATTCTGAGCCAAATTTACATAATTTCAAGCCGGATACATACGGCGGCAAAAATATTTGCTTATCACGCGTGAATCTTTCACTCTCAAAATATTTCCGAAACTTTCACCTTATATGTGTAGTTTTAATGCTCTTAATATTAGCTGGCATTGAACAAAATCCAGGCCCTAAGATGTCCAAACAAACGACGTTGGAATCAAGCTTAGATAGGGATAAAGAGATCAAAGATCTGATAAATGCACTCACCAAAAGGCTGGATAGCTGGGGTGAGAGGTTGGAATCCCGTCTTTCGGCAATCGACGATAGAGTAGAAAATATAAATCAAAGACTGCAACAATTAGAGGAATCTTCTGCCGTTACAAAGGCAGCACTCTCTCAAAACTCCAAAAAAATAAAAGACTTAGAAGACCAGCTTGAATACTTGGATGCAAAGAGCAGAGAAAGGAACCTTATTTTTTACGGAATAGAACAAGATAATAACGAGGACTGCCGAGAACGGATACGGAAGGTTATCGAAGAAAATATGCATACAACGGAGAAGATAAACATCACGCGATGCCACCGATTATCCAGAAAACCTGGTGCACCGATCCTGATTGAAATCCCAGAACAGAACGATAGATCAACTCTATTCAAAGCTGCTTTCAATCTAAGAGGAACTAAGATATCACTATCGAAGGACTATAGCATGAAGATGAGAGAACAACGGCGCGTTTTGAATGTCAAAAGAGAGAACTCGTCGAAAAAGGTACTCTAGCTAAGCTAAGGGACAATAAATTAATAATTAATGGCATAGCATATAAGGTCTGTGATGGACAAATTGTATATGCCAATGGACATTCATTGTAGCAAGCAGATAGGAAACAATCACTTGTAAATAGTCAACCCAACGATACCTTTTCACTGACCTGCTGGCAGAGACTATCAATAGATCATCCAATCTTGCCGCCAAATAGGAAAACCCGAAATACATGTTCAGCTAATCATCGCAACTCAAATTACCCTACAAATAAACCTTTAAAAGCAAAAGGTAATCCCTTAAGGATCATATACTGGAACATAAATGGATTTTTTAGAATTTCTTCGGTCTTCTCTCTCTTCGATTACTTGAAACTGTTTGATATTTTTGCTGTAACTGAAACCTGGTGCCACTATTTACTTGACCTAGCTGTAGAAGATTTTGAGTTTTACCAATCACCAGCTGTTAAACCTTCGAATCGAGGGAGAAGCTCTGGAGGAATTCTTGTAGGAATTAGAAAAGAAATCCAAGGCTTAATCTACAAAGTTGAAATTGAGCCTAAATGGATCTCGTTTATATTTAAACTGGCTTCAATAGCAGACTCACCCCTAGTGTGTGCAATTTTTGTTTACTTACCCCCAAGCGAACTACAGCTAGAAAATCTAAAAAAATTGTTTTGCTATGTTGAAAATAAAATGCAACAAGGATTCGAAATAGTTTTAGGCGGTGATTTAAATATTCGCATTGGCTACTTGGGTGCTTTCCACAACTTGTTCCAGATCCCAGCTATGCTTTCCGTCTACCGTACCTCCAGAGATCCAACCGTGTCCCCCCTGGCTGAGACTCTTGTCGATTTCCTTGATGATAACTCCCTCACTATACTAAACGGAAGATCTATTAGTGATAAAAACGGATGCTATACTTTTATCTCACATCAGGGGTCTTCAGTTTTGAACTTATTCATGGTTTCTCCTGCACTACTGGAACTTGTTCTTGACCTAAGTATAGAAAGTTTGCCTTACTCCGATCATTTGCCACTTCTTCTAAAACTAAACGGATCAGACAATACAAAAGCGAAAAGCCTATCTCTAGAGCATATTCCTGTAAAAAAAATTACCTGGTCAATAAATAAAGCTTCGACATATGAACTTTGTCTCGATGACCTAAATGCTCTCCAACTACAGGAAGACGCCTCAATAGACCTATGTGCTGACACTCTTACTAGCAGGATTCAAACATCAATGATGAGAGCAGGAATGCTAACAAAGGGAAGAGCGGATAGTTCGCGGTCTAAGCCATGGTTTGAAGGAGAATGTTATACAGCAAAAACATATATGAAAAAAAAATCTTAAGTTATATTTGACTCTCAATACTCCTATTTATAAAGATTTGTTTATTACGAGTAAACGCAAATACTTATCATTGCTCAAATACAAAAAGAACAAATATTCTGATTCTGTTCAAGCTGCCCTTAGCAATGTTAGGGACTCTGCCGAATTTTGGAAAATAATTGCGTCCTTTAAGAAACGGAATAGCACAAAATGAAATATTGACATCTCAGAGTGGGAATCCTTTTATCAGGGTTTATTGTCGCCTCCTCAAAGAATTGTTGCTGATATACCTACTCTACTAATTCCTATTGACTCCGAGCTGGACGCCGAAATTTCACCTTTGGATATTGCGAGGGAAATCGCTAGCTTGAAAAACAATAAAGCAGCAGGTTACGATAGTATACCAAATGAAGCTATCAAAGCCCTACCTGAGAATGGTTTAATCCTTTTATCTAACTTACTAGAGGAATGGCCCGGGCAACGCCCGGGTTTTACCCGAGTGCGTATATATTTTAAAAATGTTTTAATTAAAATACTATTCGTTACAATTATAAATTGGCGCCGTGGATGTCTCTCTTATGAAACGTCCCGCCCCAAACTGTGTGTGTCTTGAAAATATAAAAATAAAAATGTGAACGGAAAAATATGTCCAGGGTAGCCTAGTGGTCATGGCATCTGCCCGGTAAGCGGAAGGTCGTGGGTTCGATTCCCATCCCTTGACACTTTTTTTATTTTATCCATTCTGACCAAAATCTATCCGTGAACTTCACACAGACAGAATAAGGCAATTATATAAGTAGATAGATAATAATAATAATTATTATTATCATTAGATAATGATCATAATGATGATGAGCGCGTTGATGACCAAAATCTATCCGTGAACTTCACACAGACAGAATAAGGCAATTATATAAGTAGATAATAATTATTATTATTATTATCTCTCTCATTAGATAATGATAATGATCATAATGATGATGAGCGCGTTGATGACCAAAATCTATCCGTGAACTTCAGACAGTGAACTTCACACAGACAGAATAAGGCAATTATATAAGTAGATAATAATTATTATTATTATTATCTCATTAGATAATGATAATGATCATAATGATGATGAGCGCGTTGATGACCAAAATCTATCCGTGAACTTCAGACAGTGAACTTCACACAGACAGAATAAGGCAATTATATAAGTAAGAAGATAATAATAATAATTTTTATTATCATTAGATAATGATAATGATCATAATGATGATGAGCGCGTTGATGACCAAAATCTATCCGTGAACTTCAGACAGTGAACTTCACACAGACAGAATAAGGCAATTATATTAAGTAGATAGAAGATAATAATAAGTATTATTATTATCATTAGATAATGATAATGATCATAATGATGATGAGCGCGTTGATGACCAAAATCTATCCGTGAACTTCAGACAGTGAACTTCACACAGACAGAATAAGGCAATTATATAAGTAGATAATAATAATTATTATTATTATCTCTCATTAGATAATGATAATGATCATAATGATGATGAGCGCGTTGATGACCAAAATCTATCCGTGAACTTCAGACAATGAACTTCACACAGACAGAATAAGGCAATTATATAAGTAGATAGAAGATAATAATAATAATTATTATTATCATTAGATAATGATAATGATCATAATGATGATGAGCGCGTTGATGACCAAAATCTATCCGTGAACTTCAGAGAGTGAACTTCACACAGACAGAATAAGGCAATTATATAAGTAGATAATAATTATTATTATTATCTCTCATTAGATAATGATAATGATCATAATGATGATGAGCGCGTTGATGACCAAAATCTATCCGTGAACTTCAGACAGTGAACTTCACACAGACAGAATAAGGCAATTATATAAGTAGATAGAAGATAATAATAAGTATTATTATTATCATTAGATAATGATAATGATCATAATGATGATGAGCGCGTTGATGACCAAAATCTATCCGTGAACTTCAGACAGTGTACTTCACACAGACAGAATAAGGCAATTATATAAGTAGATAGAAGATAATAATAATTATTATTATTATCATTAGATAATGATAATGATCATAATGATGATGAGCGCGTTGATGACCAAAATCTATCCGTGAACTTCAGACAGTGAACTTCACACAGACAGAATAAGGCAATTATATAAGTAGATTCAATAAAATATTAACTGAATCCCAAGTTCCTTCACAGTGGTCAAAAACCATAATCCAACCAATATTCAAAAATGGTGATCCGAATGCACCATCAAATTATAGGGGCATTGCGCTTATAAGCAACTTGTCAAAACTCTTTACATCCATATTAAAAAAATAGACTAAGTAATTGGATTGAGAATAGAAAACTCATAGCGGAAAACCAAGCAGGATTCAGAAGGGGTTACTCGTGCCAAGACCATATATTCACGCTTACATCACTAATCCAAATGACATTAAACCGCAAAAGAAGGAAACTTTATGCATTCTTTGTGGATCTTAAAAAAGCGTTTGATACAGTTCCAAATTTATTATTATGGAGAAAGCTTGCGCTTGTTGATTTAAGTGGGCGCGATTTATCAAACTCATACAGAACTACTATGCTCAAATGATGGCAGCGGTCAGATGGAACGGCTCTTTTACAGAATTCATCAAAATACAATCAGGTGTTCTTCAGCGTGAACCTCTTTCACCGTATTTATTTAATATTTTCATTAACGATCTGGTTGCTACACTGGATGATTCTGACCTGCCAGGTATATACTTACCGGGCCATGGAACTATACACCTCCTCCTGTTCGCGGATGATATAGTCCTCTTTGGTGAATCCAAGATAAATCTTCAAATAAAGATTAATCTAATAAAAAGATATTTTGAGTAAAATGGTTTAACTCTGAACCAATCCAAGTCTAAAATCGTAGTGTTTCGAAATGGAGGCCGCTTGGCCAGATCTGACGTTTGGTTTTGGGGCCAACAACCCTTGACAGTATCTTCAAAATATACATATCTTGGCTACCCCTTAACTACCAAGAATACAACTGCTTACGTGGCGCAGCACTTTAAAAGCAAAGCATTGGTTGCTACAAACGCAGTATGGAGAATACTATCTAAGTCAAGAACCAAATCGTTCGGAGCAGTGATGAAATTACTTGACTCCATAGTTTTATCCACGTTGTTATACTCGGCCCCCATGTGGGCGACAAATCAGATAGTAGTCGTAAACCAGATCCAGGATATTTTCCTACGGCGATTTCTTGACCTACCCAAATATACTCCGGGCTACATCTTGCGAACAGAAACCGGAAGGATGTCCCTTGATTTAAACATTACGAAATTGATTCTAAAGTTCTGGATACGGATTTTAAAAATGGACAGGACAAGATTACCCTATGTTTGCTTGTCCCAGCTCTGGAAAGTTTCAATTGTGGGAAAAGCGGGAAACAACTTTATTCATAACTTGAATAGTATCATTGACTCTAGGGGTTTTTCTTTTCTTAAGAACTGTGAAGATTATATGGTTGTGCGAGGAGAAATCCCTAGAATTATTCAAACCACAGTGGGCCAGCTACTCCAATTTGATCGAGCTAAGATACAATGCTCAACTCATTTTATTCACTACCAATTTCTAAGTAGCTCCTTTATGATGGAGGACTACTTACTATCAAACCTCCCTTTGAAAATTAAACGATTTATAGCCCGTTGAAGGATTCTATGGCTACTTTTCCGCGAGGATATCACGGGATTTTGGAACAGCGACCCTTTAAATTGCTACATCTGCAATGTTGGCATCCAAGACAATTTGGTCCACTATCTATTCCATTGCCCATTCCTACATGAAAAGAGACTGGAAATTCGCGAAATTTCGGAGCTAGATCACTACAATGAACAACATGTATATAAAATCTTTAATGCTCTCCTGCTGGATAAAGCATTTGTTTATAAATATTTTAAATTTTTCAAGGCGATTGATAAAATGAGAGAAGAGGTGCTCAACTCCACAGACAACGGCTGATTGCTCCCCCTCTCCTCTGGATTGCTTTTCCTCCTCACTCATGTACATATATAACCTTCAGGGGGATCCCCTTGTAAGACAATAGTGTCTTAATAAAAGTTTTTGTTGTTGTTGTTGATAAAATTTTGGTTACAAGGATATTCGCCCGAAAACTAGAGAAATAAAAAATGCTAAAAGAAACTTATCTCCAGATTTCTTGGTGATTTTGTTAAATTGTAAAGGTGGGGATGAACCTGTATTATGATAAAGTGTATTTTTTTAGATTTTATTAGAATAATACATATTATGCAATCGATGTGATTCTCCTGTACACCTATCCCCCGATTTACACGGTACTTGTTTTACACGTTTTCGCTTTTACACGGTTTTCCAAAAAGGTTTTTGTTTTTATCGCACTATACTAAATGCTGCTATGATTGAACACATGCGCTGTGTACACATCTCACGATGAATCCCGAGCTTATGTGCTGACTACATATTTTAACCTGTCAATGCATTATTATTGCAACTATCTCCCGATTTACACGTTAATCTCAGGAACGTATCTACCGTGTAAATCGGGGAATATGTGTATATGAATTGAATAAGACAACAGGTTTCTGAAGATGAATCATTATTGTTCAATTTCGTACCCATGTAGAAGGACGGCAATGACTGAAGCTTGATATTACAATAAAAATTAAAAGAACCTCATCTCCAGAAATCTGTCGACCTATATTTAATACATATTTATATATAATTACTTAATGAAATAACTGAAACTAACTGTTTAAAATATTTAATGTTTTTATTAATTAAAGCGCTTTCTTTGATGTGTGAATTTTTTGAAATTATACACCTAAAACTATCTATAGCGCCCCTCTAAATAGCGCCTACCTCTCTATAGCGCCCGATTTTATATACGTGGTACGATGCGATTTACATTAAAAGTGACCTGTCTATAGCACTCCCTCTCTAAAGGACCCTATTTTGGTGAGTTCCAAGAGGGGGCGCTATAGACAGGTTTAACGGTATATTTAATTCTCTTCAAAAAATAATTCCCACTATTTCGACTGCGTTGATAAAAATATTAGAAGTGAATGGATCATCGATGTTAAATATATAAAGGTTTCTTCATTCAACAATTTCCAATGGCAGTAGTAATTGTTTTTAATTGAGAAAAATAGCGCCAGTTTTAAATAAGAGATAAACAGTTGAACCTTGTGTGGTCAAACCACAGTTGTCCTCTTGGGACTCATCAAAATAGGGCGCTATAGAGAGGGAGGCGCTATTCAAAGGGGGCGCTATAGACAGGTTCCTGGAGCGCAGAGCGCCAACTACCCGGCATTTTAAATAATAATATTTTGAATTTAAAATATTAAATATATTTTTAAATCTGTTTTGGATTTCATTATTTGAATTGATTAAATTCAATTTTAGTTTTCAACCATGTGCTTTAACAAAGTTAGGAACCTGAGTTATAAATATCAAAGCAAGAAGTATTTAACAACATAAAAAAAAGAAAATAATAATTTTGAAATATATTTTAAAAATCAATAAGAATATTTACTTGATAAGATGGAGGTTACAAAAGATAATTTCAAAGAAACATTACCAATAATCCAAGAAGCTATTGACACCGCGGACTTTTTAAGCATCGATGGAGAATTCACTGGTGTTACAACAAAAACCCCATTGAATTACTATGATTCCCCAGAAGAAAGGTACAAAAAGTTCTCAAAAGACTATGACTATATTTTGATTCAGTACGGATTGTGTGCCTTCAAGATGAACAATGAAACAGGATGCTATGAATATAAAGCTTTCAACTTCTACGTATTCCCTCGCCACGAATCTAATTCATCATTTGTATCTCAGGAATCAAGCATTGATTTCCTGACTTCGAATGGATTTGATTTCAAGAAACTTCGCAAAGAAGGCATCACTTACCTTGATAACGTTTGTTTCAACAAACTGAAAACCAACCTTCAGAAGACGCATCTTAACCAGGAAAGAAATTTTAGAATGAATTCAGGATGTGTTTCAGCAGATAACTCTATTCTTAAAGGAAACGAAGAATTTGTTGAAAAATGTTGCAGTAAGATTGATGATTTCTTGAAATTAGAAAACCAAAAGAGTTTATTTATTGAACCTATGAACAGTTACTTTCGCAAGATTGTCTATACCATAATTGGAACCAAGTATTCTTGTGACGGACTGAAGGTGAGACCTCATACTTTTCCTAACAATAAGGACATGTTTTTGAGCATCAATAAAAATGAAGAAAAACCAAATTACTACTCACAAGTGCTTAAGGCCAGACAGAAGTTGGAGATACAATCACTAGAGGATACCAGAGGCTTCTCCAAAGTGATTGAAATGATTACAAATTCACGAAAATTAGTTGTAGGCCACAATATGTTGCTAGACATCCTCCATACTGTTCGTCAGTTTGTTTTTCCTCTTCCTCAGTCTTACAAAGATTTCCAAACTCTAGTTGGAAATACTTTGAGTACTTTTGTTGATACCAAGTTGATATCCTCATCAGAACTCTTCGTGACAACGATCGGAAATACAGCCCTTCCAGAACTTGTAAAACGTCTTGAAAAAGATCCATTCACCCTTAAAAATGTCAAAGCTTCTCCTGGTTTCGAAGGATACAGTTTGGATAAAAGCGCTCTTCACGAGGCTGGATATGACGCTTTTATCACAGGGACTGCGTTAATTGGACTTCACCAATATATGTGCCGGAAACAAAATATTTCCGAAACCATTTCCAAAGAGTCAAAAGTCCTAGTACAATATTTAAACAAGACTTTTGTGACGTTTAGCGATATGACCTTCTTGGATTTCGCAGCGGAACAAAAAATACCGTCCAGAAATAATGTTTTCCATGTTACATTCCCGGATGGGTTGAAGGTAGAAATTATTAAACGTATATTCTCAAGCTATCGAAGTACCCGTGTGAACCTAATTGACAACACATCGGCATATGTAACGATAAACAAACACCTAAATTTCCAAAGAGTCTATCAAGAACTCGTCGGATCCCGGCCTGATCAAGTTATCATTGTTCCTTATTCTGAAATGAACAGAAACCAGACAACAAACTCTATACAAAAACGTGAACAACCCAATTCATCAAATCCTCTTCACACTTAAAGAACTGTTTTTAAATACCAGAATGGAACCATCACTGAGATCGATGTATTAATGAACCCTAAATTATCTAATAAATATATCTCAAAGTAATTTAATTAATAAACATAATATTAAAAACTAATTTCAAAACAAATTCTATCATTAAGCAATTTGATTTATAAGAATGAAAATAAAAGCTAATATATAAAAATTAATGTGATATAATACACATGTGTATATATAGCAAATTATTAGTTATTTCGTCGTGTCTTACTAATTTTACCTCTTCTCTAAATATGATTGTTTATAATGTTTGAAATTTTCTTCAAGTAATTTAAAATAAAAACTACTTGATAGTAAATAATTATTTTTCACGGCTGCACTTTCTATTCTCCATTTTACTACTAAAATTTATTTATATCATGTATAATCAATCTAAGTTACTCAGGCCTTCAAAATATCTCTTCAATCACTTGATTTTCAGTAAGAAAAAAAAATATTTTTGGTTTTACTGACTGTAGAAATCCAAGATATTAATATTGGTAGGCAAATTTATTACTAGATTTATAATTCATAGAAAAGTGGCCGTTTGTTTTCTTAGTTATCAGAAGCTGAGTAGATGAAGAGGAGATGATCCACTGTTTGATCTTCATTCAATCAGTTTAGGTAAATTGATTTCTTCCAAAATTTCGCAGAGTATACTTGTACGTGGCCATGGTCGGTTAGAATGATGGTTGAAGTGCATTCATGTTTGATTCTTGGAGGCATGTAGATCAAAATACTTGGCGTAAATCTTCTGAAATTCTGGTTGTATAATCCATGATGTATAGGTCCAAGGATTCGTATTTATTCGAGTTCTTTTACTGGGAGAAACGCTCTATGGAAAGATTTTGAAATACAGTGTACAAGTTTGAATGTGCAGAGGGCTTGGATTCTATGATCTGTTAGTTCATGTCTTAGAATACCGTTGTGACCATTAACACAGCAGAGTTGAACATTGGGTGTAGAGTGCGGTGGACTACATATGACAGAAAGAGTCACTCTATTGTATTAGGTCACAATCCTTGCTCAATGTGGCGCCCTTCATTCTCGAAGCACCGCCTGCAGACGATATATGACAGAATGGACAGCATTAAATAATATTTCTGTTGAAATTGATAAAACGCGTGCCATCTGATAGAAGCCTTCAACATGGCCAATGTGGTAGGCCGTCATCGATAAACAGGCGACTTAATGTACCCCCATAACCAAAATCGCAAGGCACCAAGACTGGTGATTTTGAAGGACACGGGTATATAAAGTGGCGACTTATCAAACGATTTTAACCGAACGTATCCTTCAGCAATTGTTTAGAACCACAGGATGTATGAGGAGGTACTCCATTATGCATGAATGTTATTTCGCTTAGTGCTTGTCTGTCCTGCAATATGGGAATTCCCTTTTCTCTCAAAAGTTGTACATAACGTTCACCAGTTACAAAAACGGTTTTAAAGTTCTACCATTGATTTTTCAGAGAAAAATGGCCCAATAATAAAAGAAGATGTGAACCCACACAAATCTGTAACTCTGGGCTGATAAAGTGGCATTTCTGTAAAATTCCTAGGGTTTTCTGTTGCCCAAATGCGGCTGTTTGAGTGTTAACTTCTCCGTTTAGAGAAAAGTGAGCTTCATCTGTCCACCGAACATTCGACAGCCAGTATTCTCCAATATTAATCTGCCAGAAAACCCATTCAGCGAATTCTTGACGCTTCTCAAAATCGCCAATTTTCAGTTCGTGATATCTTTGAATTTTGTATGGGTATTCTTAATGTGCTCTCCAAACTGTTCCATACGAAATCCCCGTTTGTCGAGAAACTTGTCGAGCACTTACTTCTCCATAAGTGGATAACGTTTCAATAGCTTCAACATTCTGCGAAACCGTAATAGCCACTGACTTGCATGTCGATGGTCTTCAATTCCGAGGTTTTGCTTCCAGAGAGATCCAGTCTTCGCAAAATTTTTAATCATTCGCCTTAGAGAGTAACACCTCATGGGTCCTTTAACGCTTCAAATACCTTTAAAGGTACGAAACGCTCGTAAAGCTTCAATGGCAGATTCTGTATTGCAATAAAAAAATTCTAAAATGTGCTTTATTTTTAGTGACGGCATTTCAGAGTAAAATAGATTATCAGAGATAGATAATTTTTTTTCAAATGAATTATAATAAATATAATCGATACTGATATAGAGAGTTGAATTTAAAAAAATTAGAAATTTATTATCTTCGAAATTTGAATAGCTGAGAACATTCCAGCAAACCGCGTCTAAAATATCAATTTATTTTGCTACATGTTTTAATTTGCATATACCTATTTTAAAAATAGTCAACCAATTCTTCTACTTTTGGTGAAATGGTATTTTATTAATTTATCATTTTATATTATCAGGGTTCTTTCCTGGTATTTAAAAAGTAAAAATACATGTCGATCAGTTATATTTTTTAATTATCAAACAATTCGGCCGCTTAATCTGATTCTGGTAGAGTGCCATCTATCGAAAAAAATTGTAACTAAAATAAATTTCGAATTTTTCATTATTTGCCATAAAAATTCCCATTGCATCCTGAGAACAATGGTGCTTACCACATTACTCTAGCGCAAATATTCGCGCGAGTTTTTAATTTTTAAAGTTGTGCAAGACTTTTGGATCACCCTGTATAAACCAATTAAAAAGGTTCCAAATAATTGAATTCTCATCTTGAGTGAGCAAATTGATTTTAAAAATGAAGAAAGATTAGATTTACATAATACACTTCAATATGACTTGAATAAAAATTAGGTTACAAGGATGGTTCAAATTCACATTAATAGGTACCGCTCAGCAAGAGCAACCTAGTTCATGATAATTGAAACAGTGAATAATATGTGAAGGTTATTCACATATTGAACAAATTTTAACGCGGGATTCAATCCCGGTTCATTGCTGTCGGGAATCGAGCGTGTTACCGTCTCATCCACCGAATTTTTATGGTTAAAAGGATGTTTGCCCGAAAACTAGAGAAATAAAAAATAGCTAAAAGAAACCTATCCCTGGATTTCTTGGTGATTTTGTTAAATTGTAAAGGATGGGATAAACCTGTATTATGAATCGGGTGTATCTTTTTCGATATTATTAGAATAATACATATTTATACAATCTATGTGAATCTCTTATATATGAATTGAATAAGACAACAGGTTTCTGAAGATGAATCATTATTTTTCAATTTAGTACTCATGTAGAAGGACGGCAATGCCTGAAAGCTTGAGATTACAATTAAAAAATTAAAAGAACCTCATCTCCAGAAATCTGTCGATCTATATTTAATACATATTTATATATAATTACTTAATGAAATAACTGAAACTAACTGTTTAAAATATTTAATGTTTTTATTAATTAAAGCGCTTTCTTTGATGTGTGAATTCTTTGAAATTATACACCTAAAACTATCTTTAGCGCCCCTCTAAATAGCGCCTACCTCTCTATAGCGCCCGATTTTAAATACGTAGTACGATGCGATTTACATTGAAAGAGACCTGTCTTTAGCACGCCCTCTATATAGGACACTATTTTGGTGAGTCCCAAGAGGGGGCGCTATAGACAGGTTTAACGGTATATTTATTTCTCTTTAAAAAAATAATTCCCACTATTTCGATTGCGTTGATAAAAATATTAAGAGTGAATGTATAATCGATGTTAAATATATAAAGGTTTCTTCATTCACAAATTTCCAATGGCAGTAGTAATTGTTTTTAATTGAGAAAAATAGCGCCAGTTTTAAATAATAGATATACAGTTGAACTTTGTGTGGTCAAACCACAGTGTGCCCTCTTTGGACTCACCAAAATAGGGTGCTATAGAGAAAGGGTGCTATAGACAGGTCACCTTTAATGTAAATTCATTGTACTACGTATTTAAAATAGGGCGCTATAGAGAGGGAGGCGCTATTCAAAGGGGGCGCTATAGACAGGTTCCTGGAGCGCAGAGCGCCAACTACCCGGCATTTTAAATAAAAATATTTTGAATATAAATTATTAAATATATTTTTTAATCTGTTTTGGAATTTCATTATTTGAATTGAATAAATTCATTTTTAGTTTTCAACCCCATGTGCTTTAACAAAGTTAGGAACCTGAGTTATAAATATCAAAGCAAGAAGTATTTAACAAAAAAAAAAGAAAATAATAATTTTGAAATATATTTTAAAAATCAATAAGAATATTCACTTGGTAAGATGGAGGTTACAAAAGATAATTTCAAAGAAACATTACCAATAATCCAAGAAGCTATTGACACCGCGGACTTTTTAAGCATCGATGGAGAATTAACTGGTCTTACAACAAAAACCCCATTGAATTACTATGATTCCCCAGAAGAAAGGTACAAAAAGTTCTCAAAAGACTATGACTATATTTTGATTCAGTATGGACTGTGTGCCTTCAAGATGAACAAAGAAACAGGATGCTATGAATATAAAGCTTTCAACTTCTACGTATTCCCTCGCCACGAATCTAATTCATCATTTGGATGTCAGGAATCAAGCATTGATTTCCTGACTTCGAATGGATTTGATTTCAAGAAACTTCGCAAAGAAGGCATCACTTACCTTGATAACGTTTGTTTCAAAAAACTGAAAACCAACCTTCAGAAGACGCATCTTAACCAGGAAAGAAATTTTAGAATGAATTCAGGATGTGTTTCAGCAGATAACTCGATTCTTAAAGGAAACGAAGAATTTGTTGGAAAAATGTGCGGTAAGATTGATGATTTCTTGAAATTAGAAAACCAAAAGAGTTTATTTATTGAACCCATGAACAGTTATTTTCGCAAGATTGTCTATACCGTAATTGGAACCAAGTATTCTTGTGACGGACTGAAGGTGAGACCTCATACTTTTCCTAACAGTAAGAACATGTTTTTGAGCATTAATAAAAATGAAGAAACACCAAATTACTACTCACAAGTGCTTAAGGCCAGACAGAAGTTGGAGATACAATCACTAGAGGATACCAGAGGCTTCTCCAAAGTGATTGAAATGATTACAAATTCACGAAAATTAGTTGTAGGCCACAATATGTTGCTAGACATCCTCCATACTGTTCGTCAGTTTGTTTCCCCTCTTCCTCAGTCTTACAAAGATTTCCAAACTCTAGTTGGAAATACTTTGAGTTCTTTTGTTGATACCAAGTTGATATCCTCATCAGACCTCTTCGCGACAACGATCGGAAATACAGCCCTTCCAGAACTTGTAAAACGTCTTGAAAACGACCCATTCACCCTTAAAAATGTCAAAGCTTCTCCTGGTTTCGAAGGATACAGTTTGGATAAAAGCGCTCTTCACGAGGCTGGATATGACGCTTTTATCACAGGGACTGCGTTAATTGGACTTCACCAATATATGTGCCGGAAACAAAATATTTCCGAAACCATTTCCCCAAAGTCAAAAGTCCTAGAAAAATTTTTAAACAAGACTTTTGTGAGTTTTAGCGATATGACCTTCTTGGACTTCGCAGCGGAACAAATAATGCCGCCCAGAAATAATGTTTTCCATGTTACATTTCCGAATGAGTGGACGGTAGAAATGATTAAACGTATATTCTCAAGCTATGGAAATACCCGTGTGAACCTAATTGACAACACATCGGCATATGTAACGATAAACGAGCGCCTTAATGTCCAAAGAGTCTATCAAGAACTCGTCGGATCCCGGCCTGATCAAGTTACCATTGTTCCTTATTCTGAAATGAACAGAAACCAGACAACAAACTCTATACAAGAACGTGAACAATCCAATTCATCAATTCCTCTGCCCATCCAAAGAACGGTTTTGAGATACCAGAATGGAACCATTAATGAGATCGATGTATTATTGAACTCTAAATTATCTAATATATATCTCGAAGTAATATAATTAATAAACATAATATTAAAAGAAAAATTATATCATTAAGCCATTTGATTTATAAGAATGAAAATAAAAGCTAATATATAAAAATTAATGTGATCTAATATACTGTATAAAACAAATTATTAGTTATTTTGTCGTGTCTTACTAAATTTTACCTCTTCTCTAAATATGATAGTCTGTTTATTATTAGAAATTTTCTTCAAGTAATTAAAAATAAAAACTACTTGATAATAAATAATTATTTTTAACGACTGCACTTTCTATTCTCCATTTTACTACTAAAATTTATTTATATCATATATAATCAATCTAAGTTACTCAGGCCTTCAAAATATCTCTTCAATCACTTGATTTTCAGTTAGAAAAAAATATTTTTGGTTTTACTGACTGTAGAAGTCCAAGATATTAATATTGATAGGCAAATTTATTACTAGATTTATAATTCATAGAAAAGTGGCCGTTTGTTTTCTTAGTTATCAGATGCTGAGTAGATGAAGAGGAGATGATCCACTGTTTGATCTTCATTCAATCAGTTTAGGTAAATTGATTTCTTCCAAAATTTCGCAGAGTATACTTGTACGTGGCCATTGTCGGTTAGAATGATGGTTGAAGTGCATTCATGTTTGATTCTTGGAGGCATGTAGATCAAAATACTTGGCGTAAATCTTCTGAATTTCTGGTTGTATAATCCATGATGTATAGGTCCAAAGATTCGTATTTATTCGAGTTCTTTTACTGGGAGCAACGCTTTATGGAAAGATTTTGAAATACAGTGTACAAGTTTGAATGTGCAGAGGGCTTGGATTCTATGATCTGTTAGTTCATGTCTTAGAATACCGTTGTGACCATTAACACAGCAGAGTTGAACATTGGGTGTAGAGTGCGGTGGACTACATATGACAGAAAGAGTCACTCTATTGTATTAGGTCACAATCCTTGCTCAATGTGGCGCCCTTCATTCTCGAAGCACCGCCTGCAGACGATATATGACAGAATGGACAGCATTAAATAATATTTCTGTTGAAATTGATAAAACGCGTGCCATCTGATAGAAGCCTTCAACATGGCCAATGTGGTAGGCCGTCATCATCGATAAACAGGCGACTTAATGTACCCCCATAACCAAATTCGCAAGGCACCAAGACTGGTGATTTTGAAGGACACGGGTATATAAAGTGGCGACTTATCACACGATTTTAACCGAACGTATCCTTCAGCAATTGTTTGGAACCACAGGATGTATGAGGAGGTACTCCATTATGCATGAATGTTATTTCGCTTAGTGCTTGTCTGTCCTGCAATATGGGAATTCCCTTTTCTCTCAAAAGTTGTACATAACGTTCACCAGTTACAAAAACGGTTTTAAAGTTCTACCATTGATTTTTCAGAGAAAAATGGCCCAATAATAAAAGAAGATGTGAACCCACACAAATCTGTAACTCTGGGCTGATAAAGTGGCATTTCTGTAAAATTCCTAGGGTTTTCTGTTGCCCAAATGCGGCTGTTTGAGTGTTAACTTCTCCGTTTAGAGAAAAGTGAGCTTCATCTGTCCACCGAACATTCGACAGCCAGTTTTCTTCAATATCAATCTGCCAGAAAACCCATTCAGCGAATTCTTGACGCTTCTCAAAATCGCCAATTTTCAGTTCGTGATATCTTTGAATTTTGTATGGGTATTCTTAATGTGCTCTCCAAACTGTTCCATACGAAATCCCCGTTTGTCGAGAAACTTGTCGAGCACTTACTTCTCCATAAGTGGATAACGTTTCAATAGCTTCAACATTCTGCGAAACCGTAATAGCCACTGACTTGCATGTCGATGGTCTTCAATTCCGAGGTTTTGCTTCCAGAGAGATCCAGTCTTCGCAAAATTTTTAATCATTCGCCTTAGAGAGTAACACCTCATGGGTCCTTTAACGCTTCAAATACCTTTAAAGGTACGAAACGCTCGTAAAGCTTCAATGGCAGATTCTGTATTGCAATAAAAAAATTCTAAAATGTGCTTTATTTTTAGTGACGGAATTTCAGAGTAAAATAGATTATCAGAGATAGATAATTTTTTTTCAAATGAATTAAAATAAATATAATCGATACTGATAGAGATTTGAATTTAAAAAATTAGAAATTTATTATCTTCGAAATTTGAATAGCTGAGAACATTCCAGCAAACCGCGTCTAAAATATCAATTTATTTTGCTACATGTTTTAATTTGCATATACCTATTTTAAAAATAGTCAACCAATTCTTCTACTTTTGGTGAAATGGTGTTTTATTAATTTATCATTTTATATTATCAGGGTTCTTTCCTGGTATTTAAAAAGTAAAAATACATGTCGATCAGTTATATTTTTTAATTATCAAACAATTCGGCCGCTTAATCTGATTCTGGTAGAGTGCCATCTATCGAAAAAAATTGTAACTAAAATAAATTTCGAATTTTTCATTATTTGCCATAAAAATTCCCATTGCATCCTGAGAACAATGGTGCTTACCACATTACTCTAGCGCATATATTCGCGCGAGTTATTAATTTTTAAAGTTGTGCAAGACTTTTGGATCACCCTGTATAAACCAATTAAAAAGGTTCCAAATAATTGAATTCTCATCTTGAGTGAGCAAATTGATTTTAAAAATGAAGAAAGATTAGATTTACATAATACACTTCAATATGACTTGAATAAAAATTAGGTTGCAAGGATGGTTCAAATTCACATTAATAGGTACCGCTCAGCAAGAGCAACCTAGTTCATGATAATTGAAACAGTGAATAATATGTGAAGGTTATTCACATATTGAACAAATTTTAACGCGGGATTCAACCCCGGTTCATTGCTGTCGGGAATCGAGCGTGTTACCGTCTCATCCACCGAATTTTTATGGTTAAAAGGATGTTTGCCCGAAAACTAGAGAAATAAAAAATAGCTAAAAGAAACCTATCCCTGGATTTCTTGGTGATTTTGTTAAATTGTAAAGGATGGGATAAACCTGTATTATGAATCGGGTGTATCTTTTTCGATATTATTAGAATAATACATATTTATACAATCTATGTGAATCTCTTATATATGAATTGAATAAGACAACAGGTTTCTGAAGATGAATCATTATTTTTCAATTTAGTACTCATGTAGAAGGACGGCAATGCCTGAAAGCTTGAGATTACAATAAAAATTAAAAGAACCTCATCTCCAGAAATCTGTCGATCTATATTTAATACATATTTATATATAATTACTTAATGAAATAACTGAAACTAACTGTTTAAAATATTTAATGTTTTTATTAATTAAAGCGCTTTCTTTGATGTGTGAATTCTTTGAAATTATACACCTAAAACTATCTTTAGAGCCCCTCTAAATAGCGCCTACCTCTCTATAGCGCCCGATTTTAAATACGTAGTACGATGCGATTTACATTGAAAGAGACCTGTCTTTAGCACGCCCTCTATATAGGACACTATTTTGGTGAGTCCCAAGAGGGGGCGCTATAGACAGGTTTAACGGTATATTTATTTCTCTTTAAAAAAATAATTCCCACTATTTCGATTGCGTTGATAAAAATATTAAGAGTGAATGTATAATCGATGTTAAATATATAAAGGTTTCTTCATTCACAAATTTCCAATGGCAGTAGTAATTGTTTTTAATTGAGAAAAATAGCGCCAGTTTTAAATAATAGATATACAGTTGAACTTTGTGTGGTCAAACCACAGTGTGCCCTCTTTGGACTCACCAAAATAGGGTGCTATAGAGAAAGGGTGCTATAGACAGGTCACCTTTAATGTAAATTCATTGTACTACGTATTTAAAATAGGGCGCTATAGAGAGGGAGGCGCTATTCAAAGGGGGCGCTATAGACAGGTTCCTGGAGCGCAGAGCGCCAACTACCCGGCATTTTAAATAAAAATATTTTGAATATAAATTATTAAATATATTTTTTAATCTGTTTTGGAATTTCATTATTTGAATTGAATAAATTCATTTTTAGTTTTCAACCCCATGTGCTTTAACAAAGTTAGGAACCTGAGTTATAAATATCAAAGCAAGAAGTATTTAACAAAAAAAAAAAGAAAATAATAATTTTGAAATATATTTTAAAAATCAATAAGAATATTCACTTGGTAAGATGGAGGTTACAAAAGATAATTTGAAAGAAACATTACCAATAATCCAAGAAGCTATTGACACCGCGGACTTTTTAAGCATCGATGGAGAATTAACTGGTCTTACAACAAAAACCCCATTGAATTACTATGATTCCCCAGAAGAAAGGTACAAAAAGTTCTCAAAAGACTATGACTATATTTTGATTCAGTATGGACTGTGTGCCTTCAAGATGAACAAAGAAACAGGATGCTATGAATATAAAGCTTTCAACTTCTACGTATTCCCTCGCCACGAATCTAATTCATCATTTGGATGTCAGGAATCAAGCATTGATTTCCTGACTTCGAATGGATTTGATTTCAAGAAACTTCGCAAAGAAGGCATCACTTACCTTGATAACGTTTGTTTCAAAAAACTGAAAACCAACCTTCAGAAGACGCATCTTAACCAGGAAAGAAATTTTAGAATGAATTCAGGATGTGTTTCAGCAGATAACTCGATTCTTAAAGGAAACGAAGAATTTGTTGAAAAAATGTGCGGTAAGATTGATGATTTCTTGAAATTAGAAAACCAAAAGAGTTTATTTATTGAACCCATGAACAGTTATTTTCGCAAGATTGTCTATACCGTAATTGGAACCAAGTATTCTTGTGACGGACTGAAGGTGAGACCTCATACTTTTCCTAACAGTAAGAACATGTTTTTGAGCATTAATAAAAATGAAGAAACACCAAATTACTACTCACAAGTGCTTAAGGCCAGACAGAAGTTGGAGATACAATCACTAGAGGATACCAGAGGCTTCTCCAAAGTGATTGAATTGATTACAAATTCACGAAAATTAGTTGTAGGCCACAATATGTTGCTAGACATCCTCCATACTGTTCGTCAGTTTGTTTCCCCTCTTCCTCAGTCTTACAAAGATTTCCAAACTCTAGTTGGAAATACTTTGAGTTCTTTTGTTGATACCAAGTTGATATCCTCATCAGACCTCTTCGCGACAACGATCGGAAATACAGCCCTTCCAGAACTTGTAAAACGTCTTGAAAACGACCCATTCACCCTTAAAAATGTCAAAGCTTCTCCTGGTTTCGAAGGATACAGTTTGGATAAAAGCGCTTTACACGAGGCTGGATATGACGCCTTTACAACAGGGACTGCGTTAATTGGACTTCACCAATATATGTGCCGGAAACAAAATATTTCCGAAACCATTTCCCCAAAGTCAAAAGTCCTAGAAAAATTTTTAAACAAGACTTTTGTGAGTTTTAGCGATATGACCTTCTTGGACTTCGCAGCGGAACAAATAATGCCGCCCAGAAATAATGTTTTCCATGTTACATTTCCGAATGAGTGGACGGTAGAAATGATTAAACGTATATTCTCAAGCTATGGAAATACCCGTGTGAACCTAATTGACAACACATCGGCATATGTAACGATAAACGAGCGCCTTAATTTCCAAAGAGTCTATCAAGAACTCGTCGGATCCCGGCCTGATCAAGTTACCATTGTTCCTTATTCTGAAATGAACAGAAACCAGACAACAAACTCTATACAAGAACGTGAACAATCCTATTCATCAATTCCTCTGCCCATCCAAAGAACGGTTTTGAGATACCAGAATGGAACCATTAATGAGATCGATGTATTATTGAACTCTAAATTATCTAATATATATCTCGAAGTAATATAATTAATAAACATAATATTAAAAGAAAAATTATATCATTAAGCCATTTGATTTATAAGAATGAAAATAAAAGCTAATATATAAAAATTAATGTGATCTAATATACTGTATATAGCAAATTATTAGTTATTTTGTCGTGTCTTACTAAATTTTACCTCTTCTCTAAATATGATAGTCTGTTTATTATTAGAAATTTTCTTCAAGTAATTAAAAATAAAAACTACTTGATAATAAATAATTATTTTTAACGACTGCACTTTCTATTCTCCATTTGACTACAAAAATTTATTTATATCATATATAATCAATCTAAGTTACTCAGGCCTTCAAAATATCTCTTCAATCACTTGTGTTTCCAGTTAGGAAAAAGTATTTTTGGTTTTATTTACATTGACTGTAGAAGTACAATATATTAATAGTGTTAGGCAAATTTATTCCTAGATTTATAATTCATAGAAAAGTGGCCGTCTGTTTTCTTAGTTATCAGAAAGCTGAGTAGATGAAGAGGAGATGATCCACTGTTTGATCTTCATTCTATCAGTTGGGGTAAATCGATTTTCGTTCAAAATTTCGCGGAGTATACTTGTGCGTGGTCTTGGCCGGTTAAGATGGTTTTTGAAGTGCATTCATGTTTGATTCTTGAAGGCGTGGAGATTAAAAATCTTGGCGAAAATCTTCTGAGATTGCTGGTTGTATAATCCATAATGTATAGGTCTATAGATCTGAGTTATTTCATTGTGAGCAACGCTTTATGGAAAAATATTGAAATACAGTGTAAGTTAGAAGGTGCAGCGGGCTTGAATTCTTTGATATGCTAGTTCATTTCCCAGAATACCGCTGTGACCTTTGGCACAGCAGAGTTGAACATTGGGTGTATATGGAATGGACTGCATATGACAAAGAGTCAATTGGCAATCTGAGGTAATTCGGAAATTCACACGCGGAAAAATATAGATAGCTTTAGTCGCCTAACGAACCAGAATTCTTCTTGTAATGTGAAATATTTGTGATATAAGCCGCTCAATACACTACAGAAACAGCAGACACTATTTTCTTCATTTGAAGGGAATATACAAATATATCATATTCTATGCATTTTACCTGGAAACCACAATCAGTTGTATATATATATTTTTTTTTTGCTTTGTAAGCTGTTTTAAGCGAGTATACCAAAGATGATACTTCTATGTGGTGTGGGATTATATCAACAATCGATCACAGATATTTAAAGGAAGCGTGGAAATTATTCCATTCCCGTCTACATTTTTATAATATGCTGGTCTCTCTTTACATTACAGAAACAATTTATTTTGAAAGTAACTATACAATTTATATTCTCTAATCTATTCCATGCCCCCTTTCGGTCAACTAGAATTATAAAAATTTGTAAACTTTATTGTTTGCAGTAATGAAACAATCTATAAAATACCAGATTTCTACATGGTCTAGAGGTATATTAAGAACTAGTTCATTATGCTGTTCTTAGAACGATAGCCATTTTTAAACCTCTTTGTTAAATTTTATTTGTTATTATTTATATTAAATTATCATCATGCACACATTCATATTGTAAATAGACAAAAGAATTGCTATAAAGTATGAAATAAAAATAAACGATAGCAATACGTTTCTTTATAACGTATAACGTAGAAACGTATTGCTATCGTTTATTTTTATTTCACACATTCATATCGAAAATACCTATATAAAAGTCAAAACATTAATAAATATACAGTTAAACCTGTCTATAGCGCCCCCTCTTTCGAATCACCAAAATAGGGTGCTATAGACGGATCACTTTTAATGTTAAATCGCATCGTACTACGTATTTAAAATCGGGCGCTATTTAAAGGGGCGCTATAGACAGGTTTAACTGTATATGGGTGAAACTTGAAAAAGTAGGGTTTAGAAATTACTATCGTTCTAGATCCGCTCGTAGAACGGAATAATGATCTAGTTCTTAATATACATATAGACAAGGTCTAGTACTTTATAGGCTGTTTAATTGCTGCTAACAATTCAAGTTCACAAAGTTTCAGACTTCTAACTGACCGTCGTAGCATGAAATAGATTAGAGAATAAACATTGCATATTTCCTTTCTAATCAAGTTGTTTCTTTGGTGAACACCGGCTTCTCATGGCTTGTTGGATGTACAGACTTCAATATTCTACAAAGATACATCCCCCTAATTATTAGAACGGCAACCCATCAGTCCTTGCAGCTGGATTATGTAAGAATAAGAAAATCAGTACTCTACTCTCACTATAAATACTTTCATTCATCACCTACAATGGAATGCTATCTGAATGACATAATCCTCCTAACCTTAAAGAGAATCATTGTACAAGTAAGAAGCCTTTTTGTAGTACAGAGAATTAATCATGTTTCACTATTGAAAACTAAGACCATAAAATGCACCTTATGCAACGGTGAATTTAGTCTCGATTTTCCACACTACATGTTCTACTGTACGGCAATGGAAGAAGAAAGAGAAATTATTCGTCAAGAGACCGGCTATAATAGCAATTCGCCTTATGTTTTAATGGCAAAAGTCGTAAAATCCAGACCCTTTGCATTCGCTTTTTATAAATACTGGAAATCAGCTCAATCAAAATATTTAGCACAGACACCGGATCCAACTCGATAATTGGTCGAGGTCAATACCCAATATTTGTATATAACTACGATGCTAATTTGTTATTCATTTATTTTTTCCTACAGAGAGAATCCTGTATGGCACGTGTGCCCAATAAAGGATATTGTTGTTGTTGTTTCTTTGGTGTAAAAAGCGGCCATCACTCTATATAATTGCAGTCGTAATGGACTAATTTCCATGCTTCCCTTCAATTTTGTGATCGATTTTTGATATAATCAAAGACCACATAAAAATATTAATATTTTGATAAACTCGCTTAAAACAGCTTACAAAGAAAGTAGTAATTATTAAACTTCCAGATGACTGTGGTGGGCAGGTCTAAGACCAAATAAAAATTATATATTACTTTTTAAATGAAGAAAATAGGCGTAGCAGTTTCTGTAGCGTAATGAGCAGCTGATATTACGGATATTCAAACTTCCAAGAAGAAATTCTGCTTCTTAAGGCGACCATTATATAAATTTAATCACTCTGTGCATAGATTAAAATACAAGGTTTGATATATATGTAATTAGAAAAACCAATAACTAACTAATTTGCATATTTCATCTTTCTATTAAAAAAATGGCAAATATTTTGAGGAAGAAATGATAATGATACCTCCCTAGTAGAACCTCTTTTGAACGGAGACCTCTCTACAAAGGACAGTTTTCATTTACAAAATTGTCATTTTTACAATTTATCAACTCTCCTATAAGAGGACACTTCTCCCTAAAGGACAGTATGGCTCTGCAATTAGATGTCCTTTACAGAGAGGTTCTACTGTATAAAGGCATTTTTGGAACTAATGATTTATTGAGTAAAAACTGGGCGAAGACAAGTATATTTTCTATTTGAATTACCAAGGCAAAGCTTTTATTGAAATGCACTAAAAGGAAAGATAAAATAATAATTTGTCATTGAGCAATTTGATGTATAAGATTGAAAATAAAAGCGAATTATTCAAAAATCAATGTGATATATGTATCATGTTTTCTCCTGTAGGAGGTATTTCATGCCAGAAATTTAGAGATAGGAATTAAATATGTTTTCACCTTGGAGATATAATCAGCTAGAAAGGTAATTGCATCTATTCTATAGCCACACAATCAATATATTCATCAGAAGAATATTGATCACAAAAAGGAAAGGCACTTCTTACTTTAAGAACATTTACCCTCCCAAATACCTATCCTACAGCCTCAAAGTGGCGAGAGGGTGTAAACGGGTAGCACAGGACGTCGGGAGTTTAACTCCTGGTAGGGCCACCCTGTACCCGGCTAATGTATCAATTGTCTGTTCTCCATAGGAGCGGCTACACTCCATGTCAGGACACCAAAAGAAACAAAGTCACACTGAGTGGTACTTCCAGGTCTTCAGGCCAACAGCAGGTGCACTCCTCTTACCTTCTCCATAAGGTCTACATATGTGCCTACAACACATTAAAATAGACCCAAAAACCTTTTTATTGATAAGTTTAAAGAAAAAATATCCGAAAAGATATATAACCAAAAAAAGATGCGAAAGCAAAATTGTTCTATAATATCTGATTATGAAATCTAGTACGTTCTCGAATCAGTAATACAAAACGTTAATCAAATTTAGTATTTTAAAATTCGGTACGGTTAAAAATCTGGTAAATTAAGGAAAGGTATAACTAAAGAATGTATAACCAATACATTCGGAAGGTCTTTGCATCAATTACAAAGATAGGGCAATTTAGATGATAAGTTGGGCAAGTCAACAGGTGCTGAACTTGCTCTCTGGGCTAATTATGCTGAGAGAGAGAGAGAGGTATCAGATAAGTCCGTTAAATGTACTCATCCATTCTGGGAGCGATGCTATCTATAATTACACCGCTCGCACCAACACGCCATTCGTCTATCAACGGGCGAGAAGTAATTATCACACTTTTTACACCACCCCACTTTCAATTAAATTAATCCCTAGATAAGTTTCCTCCGTAAACATTTCTTTTTACATTCTTCAAGCATTGACGAGTTTCATTTTTTCTCTCACGTTTTGATCTTAATTTATTTGGAGATTCCGTGGTAGATTGGATTCTAACCTATCAAAATGATAGTTGAGTGAACAGCAATTATGTAAAAATATATTGACTTCATCTGAGATTATAGAAGAAACTAGCAAAAGGCATCTTTTTGCTTAATGCCTAATAACGAGATAAATTTAGAGATATCAAATGCGTTCTTTGACTTAATTTCATCACTAATATAAGATCACTAATATGTAATTTGAGACTATGTGATATAATATCAAATTAATGATCCATGCCTATTAAATATTCATCAACTTATTTTTGCGGTCTATTTTGATGGGAGAGGCGACCTTTGTCAATATCCTCCCGGCAAAATTTCCATCTAACTTTTTTTTTATTATTGTGGAAGTAAACATAACTACAGTTAAACCTGTCTATAGCGCCCCCCTCTTAGGATTCACCAAAATAGGGTGCTATAGACAGGTCACTTTTAATGTAAATCGCATCATACTACGTATTTAAAATCGGGCTCTATAGAGAGGAAGGCGCTATTTAGAGGGAGCGCTATAGACAGGTTTAACTGTATTTGCATATCCTATTACTAACTCTATGTAACAGGACTCCTGGAGCCACATTCAGTTATCGCCATATATATATCCCGGTTAGTCTTCAGATTTATTGTCCAATTATTGTTTTCGGTGGACATCCAACTGATTAGATGTCGCCAGGTCGGTTTATTTTAAGGACAAGTTCCTTAATATCTTTGCATCTAACGTGTTAACACCAAGGAAATTGCAATATTGGAATTTCTGAAGATGAAAATAGAACATCTGTAAAATAGGTAGTCCAACCATTTTGATATATTTTTTCTAAATAGAATAATTTATTTTTATCTTCATGTAGGTATCTTATTGTAGGTTTTTAAATATAGCCATATTACATTTCTAGTGTTATAACTACATTTGGTTTGAATATCATAAATTTTCAAATAATTTTGGCGACAGAGAGATAATAAAAGTCAGGCTAGACAGTCTATTTAAGACGCACCATTTAACCTATGTATCCCAAAAGTCTCATCGAACACATTGACGTGCGTTCAAATTTAAACGAACAAAGAGGTCCTGAGCCATTTGTATTTCACAATATGACGGGACGGTTGGACTAGATGCATCCTGCATGTCACTCGGGACAGATGATGTTAACAACGCTTTTACGGCCGGGCATTCACTTGATGAATATCTTTGCAATTGTGAGTTTCTGCATTGGAAACTCTTGAATCTTGGTTTGCCATCAAGACAATCCACTAATATCTCATCTATTAATCACAAAGAATTAATCACATATCTTCTAACTCTGAGGTTTTCTCTTTTTTTTTTAGTATTTAAATATACTTTTTTGCTCTTCAGATAGGTCTCTTATTGGAGGTTTTAAAAGTATATATGAAATGAGGTATAAAAAGATTTACATTCCTGGTCCTTCCTGGAGTTGGTCGTTTATAGGAGATCATATTAGATAAGAACAAGACAATTTTAATTTTACTAATTTGGTCTCAACAGGGTGACGATTATTCCTCTTGATAAGGAACCATAGAGATAGTTTCCATCATTCTTGGTACCAAATAGAAAGCCCCAAAAAACAGACCCTCCAATTAAACAGAAGGGAGTCGACACAGTTGGCCAGACGGAAATCTGCTCATCTGCGCCCTCTAGTCTATAAAGAGGGAGCCAAAATCTTCCCCATTTGCACTAGGTGCAAAACCGAAGAGGCCACTCCCCAACATATACTAAATTGTATTAGTAACGACCAAAGGATCCCTGTACAGAGAACCAAGAAGAGTTATTGAACTTCTTTATGAGCACGACCTCCAAGATCGTGTCTAATTTAGACTAATAAAAGAATAAGAAAAAAAAGACATTATTCCCATCTCAACACATCAGATTTATTATTTACGATATACTTTATATAATCAACTGTGCATTAAAGACGAAAGAAGACAGTAAAATTGAGATCAAATACCTAAAGAATATTTTATTTGGTTATAAATTTAATAGTGTTGCAAGTTTCTAATTTAGTTTAAAGCCCGGAACTCTATATATATCTTGCCTGCCTGAATAAGTAACGTTCCCAGTGAAACAAACCTTTTAAAAATTGAAATCTTAAAAGCCAGCGTTTTATCAAATATTTGAGGTGGCTATTTTTATATTGTACAGAAACTTGCCGAAAAAAATGAACTTTCCCTCCTCAATAAATTATTAGGAACTATTTATTATTAATAAAATGAGAGACCCAGAATAGCTACTTGGGTTGATAAACCTGTTTATCATTGGCTTTTATATTTCTGTAATGGTTAATTGTATATATATAACGTTTGGTATTTTTTTCTTATAGATTCTTATCATTTATATAATAGGCTATGATTTTATTTGGAAAATATAGCTACATCAATAATTTTTTTTTATTCAATCCCTTCAGTGATTCGCTGTCACTCTTCCCAGGGTAATGATAGCGTATAGGTGATCTTCTAATGATAAGGCACAATTTGTAATATAGATTATAAACACAAGATAATAAGACCAAATCCAAATAAATAAATAGTGTGTGACGTTTCGGTAACAAGGCTTTTACCGAGACGTCACACACTATTTATTTGGATTTGGTCTTATTACCTTATGTTTATGATCTTCTAATGAATGTTGGGTTATGTAGAAAAAAAAATATATTTTTTATTTTATAGAATGGTTTCACAGAGAGGTTATCGCTTAGAAAGGTTAATTGTCAATAGATAAGTCTCTTACGGATGGTCTTACGGTTATTTTGTCTCAATTTAAAATATTTATTAAGATCAAAGACTGATGTTTCTTCTCAATAAGTTTTCTCTAAAGTGATTGATCTTCGTCTTTATTCTGGTATTAGTTTGTTGCCATTGATTTATTTTATCCATTCAATGAAAATATTCATGGAATCAATAATGCGATGGTTTCCACACTACCTACAACATCCATATACCGAAGTTCTAATAGCTAGTTCAATTTTATGTAGAAATTTCTTCAATTTCAAATACAAGAGAGTGCCTTCAACTATATAAGAATATAAAATTGGATTCTGATTTAGATTTCACCATATGCCGTCACTATATGAATATATTGTCTGTGGGACACTCATTACTAATCTAACTATACCTCAATACACAAATATTCTATTAATTTCAAATATATATGTTATAATTTGTATAATATCCCAAGATGTATAATTTCTTTTCGCCAAAATAAGTATGTTAAACTGTAAATATGTTAAGCTTGTGTTTAAATGTAAATATGCAAATTCGTCATTCTATAAAAACTGTACAAAAATAAAAATGGCATACATCGCGGGCAAATGCTACGGCACGTCGCTGCTCACTTGGCTGGAACTAATTCTTAGGGATTGTAACCATAACGGTTGCAACTTCCATTCGATCACGACATATATATATATATTGACAAAAATTAAGGAAGTTGTTGTACCTTTTAGCATGTATATCGGGAGTCAGACAATAACTCTGAAAGATATTTGATACACAATGACCTTTATTGAAGACACACAAGTTAACCAAGTGTGAAAACAATTGCCTCTGTCTCTTTACAAAAAAAAAATAATTTAAAAAAATAGACGACAGGCGACATAAAAATATGAAACATCCTTTTGTCCATGAATGTGTTTTAATGAGAGAGTTTGACCTTTTTATATATCAATCCAACTGGAACAAATTTTCCATTATATACCTTGCTATTTACTATTAATTCTAATGACGAGCCAATATGAATAACCGGCCATTAGTGTATATTGAGGCAATATATATATATATAAAAACAGGTAGGACCGAACTATCTCCTGAACAAATATCCACTGATTGTATAGCTATGTGAAACAAGAAATGATACCTGCTCCCTGACATAAACAACAAAAAGAACTAACCTACAGGAGATATATTAATATATACAAATATGTGAAAAAACAATAGAAAAAAAGGTCAGGTTTCGATATTAAAAATAAAAAAGGCATATCCTGACCAGTAGCACATGTGCTTTTCAGAAGGCAGAGCGCCATCTGGTGGAACAGAAATCAACTAAACATTGATTTAGCTTGTTCCCTAATTTATACAATATATACTGATATGTGAATTGGTTAAGGAAAAAAATGATTTTATTATTCAAATATGAATATCCAAGGATAAATTTCTATATTACATTCGTTTAACTCTTACTCTTATAAACTCATTAAAAGTATAATAAAGAAAACTTATCCTCGGAGATTTATATTTGATTAATATAATTGATACAGAGGATTATAATTCTAAAATTATTTTATGGAATTGTATATAAATTTATTTATATTATATACAGTTAAACTTGTCTATAGCGCTTCCTCTCGGGACTCACCAAAATAGGGTGCTATAGACAGGTCACTTTTAATGTAAATCGCATCGTACAACGTATTTAAAATAGGGCGCTAATTTTATTTTTCATCAAATATTTGACTTTTTTACAACCTATTGTTAAGTAAAATTGTATTTTTCGATATTATATTTGACTTTTATAAACCTTAAGTCAAATATAATGACGAAAAATACAATTCCCATTAAAAATATCGATTATACATACTCTATTAACACATGGTAATTTTAAACTAATTAACTACATAAGTGAAGTACAATCAGATACTATAAGTAAGCGAAAAAAAAAGTTTTTCTCTGTGAGATAAATTTTACCAACTTGACAAGATAGAAAGAACAAGATTGGCGGACATGACAAATGTGTTGGGTGTTTGGTTGAAATTCATTAACAAAGAAAATATCAAGTAAATCCTTTTATAGAAAAAAAAAACATCCCATTTACTGTTAATTACTTAATAATGATCTAGGTATTGTACTTGGTGGAAATATTGCGATTTGATGGCAATCAGTAACTACTTCCAACTAATGTCTTTTCTATACCAACATCTCCTCCCCATATGTGGCTGTGAGTAATGTTATCTTGTTAGAAATTTCACCACATACAGAAATGGAAATAATGGAATTTGTTTCTATCAATAATCGTTCTGAGGTTTGAGGTCAAAAATTTATAATAAGCTCTTACATTAGATTTATTTGCTGATATTTTTGAAAGCAATACGTAGGGTGAAGTGTTGGTAAATTTATTTGTTGATATAAGGCCTTCCTTTCTGCATCAAGGGCTGTACAATTAAGCAGGTAATGGGGGAGTTCATCAGTAATGTCCCTGTCACACAGTGTGCATATTAGGTTTATGACCTCAAACTTCAGAACGATTATGGATAGAAACAAATTCCATTATACATGTACACTGTGTGACAAGGAAATTACTAATGAAATCCCCCATTACCTTCTTATTCGTACAGCCCTTGATGCAGAGAGGAAGGCCCTATATCAACAAATTAAATGTACCAACCTTTCACCCTACGTATTGCTTTCAAAAATATCATCAAATAAATCTGATGCAATAGCTTACTTTAAATTTTTGGATATCATTATGTAAGGACCAGCCAACAATTGAATGACTTTGAGACGAAGAGTAAAGCCAGTTCAATTTCTATTTCACTACCTATGTAAATAACACAAGATGATTATTACCTTACCCAATTGGGAGAATCTGTATGGGGTAAGTCCCTAATAAAGGTTTTTGTGTGTGTGTTTCTATCCATAATACTGCTTTCTTATATATACATATATATGAATAAAAGTAGAAATATATATGGGTGCTCTATTAACGATTGTACACTAGTTAGCATATAAATAAATTATTAAGGGAATTGATATTGTAACAAAGTATTTATATATATATTGACAGAGTTTGATTTTTCTGTTTATATTTTACTACTCTTCAAATTTCTCTCATTGTTTATATTTTGTTTATCATTCATAGTTTGTTCTTTTCTTAATTAAATTGCTGTGTCATCCTGAAATTGGTCTTTCCTAATCTTCCAAGTGGCATTTTGGTGTAGATGCTGGGTAAGTTAGGGAAGACAAACTGAAGATGGCCCAGAAGACCTAGAGGCCATGGGTGCTGAGATATACATTTTTAGAAACTGGCTCCAGGTTTCCACCGCCGTGTCAATGCCAAGACTTCCTTCCAAGATGACGATGTCCCTATAGACGATACGACGACAAAGCCTCTCTTCTCGTTACAAGAAAAAGGACGCAAAGGTACTAGGGACAAAATTCCATGACTTCAATAGAATCCTTGGCAGAAACACGTCTGATACATGTCAGAAACTACAATAATTGCTAGCTGTGGGTCACAGCTCCCAGGGAAGGAGCTATGTAACAAAGTATTTATTATTTTATTAGCAGAATTTTTTCTGTTTATATTTTGATATTTTGTTAACTTCCCTCATTGCTTATCTTTTGTTTATCATTCATAGTTTGTTCTTGTCTTAAATAAATTTCTGTGTCATCCCGAAGTTGGTCTTTCCTAATTTTCCTCGTGGCAATATCAATCAAAAGATCTTTAGGGTTAGAATAGATATGTAAAACATCTAAATACATATCAATTTTTAGACACTAATATATTTATATTAGTTTAAATAATTATCTCTCTCTCTCTCTCTCTCATAATTTGACTATCTTAAAATAAAAAACTTTCACAATTAATATACATATTTTATTTATATTGATTCTACTAATTATATATTTTCATCATTCGAAAGCCATCAAGCTTTATATGCATGTGTTTTTTTTATTTGATGCCTTCCAAGATGATATTTCGAATGCTCTACTCTCATAATTATACTCATAGGTGAAATTAAAGTAAGTGTAAAGTCTTTAATGTCGTCGGTCGTCTGTTTTTTTTTTTTTTTTTAAGGAGAAAGAGGACATTCTAGTTCACACTTGGTTATCTCGTGTATCTTCAATTAAGGCCACTGATATCTTCCAGAGCTATTGTCTGAATCCCGATGTACATGCTAAAAGGTTCAACTTCCTTAAGTTTTGTCCATGAGCGTATCTTTCAGAGTTATTGTCTGAATCCCGAAAAACATGTTAAAAGGTAAAACTTCCTTAAGTTTTGTCTATGAGTGTATCTTTCAGAGTTATTGTCTGAATCCCGATATACATGTTAAAAGGTACAACTTCCTTAAGTATTGCCCATGAGTGTTTATTTAGTTCATTGCAAAAAATTACTACAATATATTTTGGGTGCGCAAATAGTCTCAATGCTACCATTAAAAGATGACTTTATGTCTTAGAATAATATACAAATTGCATATTAGAAGAATAATAAAATAAGTTTTTTATCATCCTTTTTTTATATTATCCCTAGTAAACGTGGTAAAGACCATAATAATCATGTTGAATAGTAGTTAGCAACTGCTTTTATTACAAATGCATCACATGTCTACACTGGAAGAAAGCAGTTCGACTTTTCACTTATAATTGTGTTAAAGATATGTTCAGTTATTTGTATTTACTAGTGAGGAGAGACTTTTGAAAAAATTGAGGGGCATTGAAGCATTTTTTCTTAAAAAAAAAAAGTGTAATGTGGGATTCGATCCCGGGTCATTGTGTCGAAACCCGACAGTTTATACTAGTCATTCACCAATCCCTCGTAAGAAATAAGTGAAATGTATGAAAAGGAAGAATACAAGACTAACCTCCAATCTCTAAATTCCATGTTGAAGTTGTACTGAAAGTTGCTATAGCAATTGCCGTGTTTATAGGCCAGAGTCAGTCACGTGAGGTGAGAGAAATCAATATAGTGATATGAAGTAATTAGTTGGACATGCGGATAGTTACAATATACTATCAGATAAACTACCTATAGGGGTATCTCTCCTCATTTGCATATATCTCTGGTAACTATTGCCTTCAGCCATTTTACATACTTTCTTGTCATCTATACGATAATACACATACGTTTCATCATCAAATAAATCGACATATATTGGATCAAAATATCATTTATTTTGCCAAAATTCCAGTTGGATGAACGCCAACCTTTATCAAGGTATTATAACATATTAATGTGTGTCAACAACAAACTCAGCGCCACATAACGTCAATAGAATATTGGTAAAATAAATGATATTTTGATCCAATATATGCCTTTTTATTTAAAGATTTATTTATGGATTACTCTAATTTCAAAACGTTTAATCATATAAACAAATCATCTGTTTGGAATATTTTGAACCATATTATGCTTTTTTCATATCAAAATTATTTCCTAATGTATCAAATGCAATGAAAATATTATAAGTGCCTGAAAAATCGATAGTAAACTTTGTCAGCGGTTTCGTCAGTTTAATCTAGCAAATTGGACTTGTTCTCTAGGCCAACATAGGGTTAAATTTGTTAAAAATATACGAAATTTATCAATAATATATAGGAATTTGCAGACTATATGTGAAGAATAGCGCACAATAGAATATATACAGTTAAACCTGTCTAGAGCGCCCCCTCTAAATAGAGTCTTCCTCTCTATAGCGCCCGGTTTTAAATACGTAGTACGATGCGATTTACATTAAAAGTGACCTGTCTATAGCACCCCCTCTCTATGGCACTCTATTTTGGTGAGTCCCAAGTGGGGGCGTTATAGACAGGTTTAACAGTATATGTCTTTTAGATTAAACTGGCGAAGCTACTGAGACAGTTGAAAAGCTAGGTCTTCCCTATATTTTATTATTGCTGTATAGATGACAGAACATTATTTTGATATGCTAAAAATATACCTAAATAGAATTATTTCTTACCGTTTATTATATATACAGTTAAACCTGTCTATAGAGCCCCCTTTTTGAACTCACCAAAAAAGGATTCTATAGAGAGGGTGTGCTATAGACAGGTCACTTTTAATGTAAATAGCATCGTACTACGTATTTAAATCGGGCGCTATAAATAGGGAGGCTCTATTTAGAGGGGGCGCTATAGACAGGTTTAACTGTATTGGAGAAATTTAGTTATATATTTGCTATTATGACCGAAGTGTATCTTATTTAACGAACAAACTAGAATCTTCAGAGCCGAGTGTTTTTATATGGTTATATAGTTGCCCAGTACAAAATTATTGTTAATATATGCAAAACATACCGGAATATATATGTCGGGAAAAGAATATGTTAAACTTCTCTTCTGTATAGATTTCTATCTTTTGAAAATATGTAAATTTAATTCATTGTTAAAAAATATATTTGTCATATGTAAATACTTATATATGTATTCGTGACTAGAGATAAAGAGAGTTGTTGTAGTTCACTGACTCTCGCATTGTTGTTTGGCTTGTTCGAGAGGACGATCATAACCAGATACCTGCCCTAGAGACAACGGAATTCCGCAGTTTTTTTTTTCTTGGAGTCGCTCTTCCCTAAATAGAGATAGGTTGGTGTTCTTGCCCTCCCGGGACCTGAAATAAAGACTTTGGGCGTCTGGGCAAAATAGAGCCTGGGCACTGCGCCGCTGAACGCGACAATATACGTGAGCAGCTCCAGATGTCCATTAAGAAGACGATATATCCAGAAGCATACGAGGCCGCGCAGGACATCGCGGATCTCAGGAAGTGTATGAGGAAGCAGGACCTGTAAGTGTATGAGTTCGCAGGATGGTAACACTGAGAGTAACAGGAGATTCCCATTGTTGGACCATTGTTGTCCAGTTAAACAGTATCTTGTTTATTCTCCCACCCATAACGCTCTTTGGCTCATATATAGTGTTATTCTTTTCTGAGTATCACCCCCAATTGGCATACATATATATATTTGAAAATAGCTTGCCGCAGTGGGGGGCCCGAGTCCGACTTCCAAGTCGTTCCGCCAAGAGATCAACACCACAGAGGTCCGTACGTCTCTTGACCTCACGGACAATACAGCAGCTACTGGACTTGCCTCTCAGACTTTAATGACCGATATGTCCTCACTTCTTTTTTCTAGATTTAATTCATTTTGTCTCCTCTCTAATTGTAAATACGCTGCTGTATCACCTCATAAGCATAAATAAATAAATAAATTTGAAAATAGTACAAAAGTGGAATTGTACTGGGATAAGGTGGATAAAATAAGAAAAATGCATCTCCTTATTGTGTAACTGGAAGTAAAAATTAACAGAATACAATATAATATAATGCGGCTTGTGATTGTAACACGACATTTGAAAATTATCCCGCATGTGTTTCTTTTGAAAGAAAAATCAAAATGTATTTTAAGGAGAAATAACGATTTCATTTAACACTTTTATTTTTCCGTTTATCATTACTCTTCACGATTCATCCTTTCATACCTCATCCCTAAAGTTAGAAATAATCGTTATTTCTCCTCAAAATAAAATTTTAATTTTCGTTCAAAAGAAACATATGCAGGTTAATTTTCAAATGTCGATAAACATTTAGTTTATATTTAATACGATAGATGGGGCAAGCCATTAGAAACTTCCAGTTGCACGATAAGGAGATGCACTTTTCTTAATATACAAGTATATTTAAGTACAAATACAAGTATATACTGGTATGTAAATATATGTTGTGATGTGTTTTATCCTGTTGGATGAATGTCGTGATGAGTTGGTTAGATATTGTCGTTGTGGCCACAATGTTCAGAGTGGTTTCAGGCGTGAATAGGATTGCACAAAAGGACGAGACATGTTGGATGTCCCCACAGAGATAGCGAGAATGTGTGAAGCCGACGCCGGTCAAGGTAGGTCTGTCCAGAGGGGGGTCTATCAATCATCGTGTCTCAAAGCGGACTGTTTTTGAGCCAAAAGGGGCAAACCTGGTAACCCGATTTTGTTTTTCAGAGACCTTCCTCCTGTCTGGCGCCGGCTGTCATTCAATCGAATTTTATTATGTCGTTTTGGTAATACATGATGGCCAAACTGGCCAGTTGAATTTCGTTTTTACAGTTTTGGTTGTTATACTATAGCTATATTACATATTGGGATATAGGTATATATTGGAATATATTATAGCATATATATATAGTGCATACAGAGCCTTTTCATGTATGCTCCCAGAATATTTCTAAAACGAGGTTTTACACACTATGCATTATATTTTCTATTAACGTAAACCAATGGACATGTATACTCGTACTTCTATGCGCTCAACAATGTAGGGATTTAATAGAAGTTGTTTCATCACTTGTTCTATGTATAAATAGAATCATATATTAAACGGCAACTGTTGAAGGCCCCAAAGTTAGCCAAGCATTGTTCAATAAGAAAACGTATCCATTTAAATCGTATTAAATCGTTGATATTTTTTTTTATCTTTGATGACTTGTGTGATAAACTGGATTTTATTCTACAAATATGGTTTTTCTTTCAATAGATTGCTAAGAACAGGCTACGATGTAGTTTATTAATAAACGACAAAAAAAGAAAACTTACTTTAAATCCGACAAAGTTTAATATCTCACAGGGAAAGAGAATCTAAGGTGATGTATAACACACCGTTTTTCATTGAAGAAAGAATTGGCTCTCCGTAAAGCCTTACTTCAAACCCTTAGCTCTCTGTACCGACGACAATAATGCTTACAATATGGTCCTACAAAAAGATGAAGTTTGAAAGGTCTTCTATAAAAGAGAGCGTACGTCGCTCCATTTTAAAATAGCCATAAATAAAAATGATGGATGCATTAGCAAATTTTGTCAAGGAGGGAAACTTATTTGAGGGGCTCTACCACCAAGATTGATTGGTCGCTGGAGGAAAAAACTCGTCCGTTCAACAACAACAGGACTGGCGACGTCGAGGCGGGGTCGAAAGAATCAATGAGTTCATCGATAGAGGCGCCACCTGGACAGTCAGTTCTGATAATCAGATCTTCCTTCTGTGTGACTCCACTTTGTCTAAGGTCACATTGTGGCAGCTTCAATTCATCAGTTAATATTTCAACTCAAGTAATCAAGCCTCTTAGGGTCTGGTATAGATACAATTTTATCGAACTTCTCCAAATGAATACAGAACATAATGGTTTTCTCGAAACATATATATATTAAATGTGAGAAAAATAGTATAAAAGTGAAATTGTGCTGGTATAAAGTGAACAAATTAAGAAAAAGGCAAGAAAAATGAATGCCATCAATAACTTCTCGCTACACGATGTGAGACTCCACTTTGTCTAAGGCCACATTGTGGCAGCTTCAATTCATCAGTTAATATTTCAACTCAAGTCATCGAGCCTCTTAGGGTCTAGTATAGATACAATTTTATCGAACTTCTCCAAATGAATACAGAACATAATGATTTTCCCGAAACATATAAATTAATGTGAAAAATAGTACAAAAGTGTAATTGTGCTGTTATAAAGTGAACAAATTAAGAAAAAGGCAAGAAAAATGAATGCCATCAATAACTTCTCGCTACACGATATGGGACTCCACTTTGTCTAAGGTCACATTGTGGCAGCTTCAATTCATCAGTTAATATTTCAACTCAAGTCATTAAGCCTCTTAGGGTCTGGTATAGATACAATTTTATCGAACTTCTCCAAATGAATACAGAACATAATGATTTTCTCGAAACATATAAATTACATGTAAAAAATAGTTCAAAACTAAAATTATACTCGAATCAGATGAATAAATTAGGAAAAAGAGCATTTCCTGATTGTACAAATGAAATGGCGCAAGCCATCAGCAACTTTTAGTTACAAGATCAGGAGATTCTTTTTTCTTAATATAAATTAAAGTTGGAAAGAGAGCATTTCCTATGTTTCAAAACGCATCAAAACATGCATTTTATTAATCATCTATGCGTAAATTTCACAAATATAGATTACCGAATTTAGCACATTCCAGTTTCAGGATAATTCAGACATAATAACCTATATACCATGTGTTTATAGCTTCATATATATTAGGGATGATTAGAATTTATTGAATTTCAAAGGGAGCAGTCATGTACTCGACAAAAACTACGAAAAATAGGTTCGTTTTTGAAATGCTAGTGACTATCTGAAGCAGAAAAAAAAAGAAAATTTACTGACGACTATCTATGGCAGTGATTCTCAACCTTTTTGTTGCGGCATTATTTTAAAGATTTGAAAATTTGGCGGCACAATTTTAGAATTTCGCGGCACACTTTTGCTAACTTGAATGCAAGAAAATTCAAATTATGTATCAATATTTCTATGCAAAATATAAGTAATATACATCTCTAACATTCAATTTGCTAATTTCGTTATTTTAAAAAGTAAAAAAATGAAAAAGAAAAAAAGAAAAACCAATACAGACGTGAACATAATCATATGACTAAAATTCGGCGGCACATTTTTAGAATTTCGCGGCACACAAAATTACCGCGGCACATTGGTTGAGAATCACTGATCTATGGGATCAAATAACGCCTAATCCGAATTTTCTAAATTCTGCTGTTTTATGGCAAATTTATTGATCTGAATATATATGATTTGTGAGCAGAGAAGTTTAAGAAAATACATGGTTCCGATTTTCTCTATCTGATCGAATTTTCCAAAGCTGGTGTTGTAACTTTGTCACCGATCCGAGTTGGATAGGTGAAAACTTTATTTTTATCGGTGAAAAAGCTACAACACCAGCTTTGGCAAATTGAGAAGCGACCACCTGGAGACTATGACTTCGAGATAATTGCTTTCGTCAGTTAAGAAGAAACTTTGATTTCATGAGATTAAAATCTTTAGAAATTCCCATAAGGTGTTTATCTGGTGAATCTTACACTCATGGTCAAAATTTGAGGAAGTGTAAAGTCTTTGGTCGCCGGTCGTTTTTTTTTTTTTTTTTAAGGAGACGGAAGCAATTTTGTTCACAATTGGCTATCTCTTATATCTTCAATAAAGGCCACTGTCTATCAATTCTTTCAGAGTTATTGTCTGAATCCTGATACAACTTATATACAAGTTATACAACTTCCTTAAATTTTGTCCATGGGTGTTTATGTTTATATATATCTCTATATGCATGTGATTGATTCATTTAAGTGATGTTTAAGTATTCAAATAAATATCATATTCCATTTGGCAAGATATTCTTGGAACAATTTATCGAAATAGCTTCAAATCCATTGCAATAACATTTTCTATAAAAGGAGGCTTTTGGGGGATATATTCACCTGAATGGGTGTCGTCTAGTTCAAAATTCTGATTTTTGTTTACAATTTTTGCCCAGAAAACTTTATCTTGGAACGCAACAAGCCTCAATTACGACATCCCCTGAACAAAGCAAAAGTACGACATTCACATTTTTGTTATCAATAAAGATTTTGATGTACCCCCTAATCCACTAACAATGTAATTTTTTAAGTCTAAATAAATGTCGTTTTGTATTTGCAATATTTCATGATAGTAAACATTTTGTAGCGTATTAGGCAAATATTTGTATTTATAAATTGCAGATTTGTTATCAGTAAGTATAGACAAGGGTATGAGCTATATATAGAATTGATCGGTGGGGTAAAATATCTATAAACCTCAATTTGTGTTGATCAAATTTCTAAATATTAAAATGATATGGCTATACACATAAAATATACATAATATGAACACATATATATGATAACTCGACACATATGTAAATATGTATATATGTAAATAGAATAATATACTTATCACCGTAGTTTATACTTCTTCTATTTGATGACACGTAACTTACCTGAAAAAACAAAACACAATATAATTAGCATAGTCATCATATCATCATATAAACTACATGGTTTTTGAGAAGTTATTGATTCTTCTCTTTTGAAAATATAAGTAAACATAAGACAATAACAGGCCAGGCAATGCATATATTTACTATTTTTTCCAGGTAAACTATATTTGCTCAAGATATATTAATTGAGATAAATAATTCGGAATGTCATCTCAGTTTTTACTATAGTCAATCTATATATATATAAATGATTGTGTATCTCTCTGTACTCGATAGATTCAAAAACCTTACATCCAATCGCCGTGAAAATTTGTGAAATTATTAGGTATATCCCCAGGAAGGTTATTGAAATAATAAAAAAACTGAGTTGGGGCTCTAGCATTACTAGGATAAAGTTCACCATCAATAATCAAATATCATTCATTTAATGATGATATTTAATAATTGAAAATATATTGTTCAATTAAAATTCGTTTGCAATATTGTTCAATATCACAAGTGAAGAAGCATGTGTATTCTACCATCAACTATGTATATCTATGTTTGTTACATATGTTATATTCAAATGACATATATGTAGGGATAATTTTACTGTTAATTTTCATTCTGATGTATTAAATATATTTGATTATTAAAATATTATGTTTGAGTTATCAAAACTGCCTTTTTGTTCAAACACAGCAACGTGTGAACGGGTACAGCTAGGTGGAGCAGAGTATCAAACATAAAGTTATCCTGACAAGTATAGATTCAGTATGGATTGGATATTTTCTAGAATCGTTTTAAAAAATGTTTGTTATGCAAACCTTTACTCAGGTAAAAACCGGGCAAAGCCGGGTATATTCGCTAGTACTTCATAATTATTTATCAAAACACTATCTGAATATTATTGGTATATATTGTGAATTATATGCAGATATCATATATTAATGTGTACACACTTCTTTATAGACTTCTGTTTTTATTTGAACAGAATCAAGTTGAAAATTAGAAATCTCTCTCACTTTCTTTTTCCAAAATCGTTATCTCCTCAGTGATTTATCAACCTAGATTAACAATGTAATACACAACTGAGCATTCAATTTACTCTCTTTCGTGAAAATCATACTATATAGGTTTAGACAAAGACCTGGCATACACCTCGTGTCAAATAAAGACCAAGTAGAACTCTTAGCTCACTATAAAAATGTATTAACAATAAAAAAATACATATACTAACCACTCACATTAACAATTTAAATGGCAGAACGCCATCTAGTGGTACAAAAATCAACTAGACGTTGATTTAAGATTGTTACATAATATTTAACCAACCCATTTTCTTGATATATGATGGTGAGAGCGAAAAGCACAAGATACGCTCGAGGTTGGCTTTTCTTGATTTATTAATAAAATAGGTTAGCCAATTATTATGGAACAAGCCTGAATCAACGTTTAGTTTATTTTTGTTCTACTAGATGGCGCTCTGCCATCTATTATCAACATCTTACTTTTTAGTACTAATTTTATCACATATAAATGTATGTAAATCACTATTCAAGTAGAATTTTTTTTTTTTTAGAATTGACCAGAAACACTTCTTCGTAGCAAAATTCACAGATAAAAAAAAACAGGTTCTCTATTATATCTTCGAACAATTTCTACAAATATAAGGAACACTACAGAAGTCTTCAAGGTTATTAAATTCACACACACACACACACACAAGCCTTTATTAAGACACACAGGTCTTACAGAGGATTCTCCTTGGGGTTACAAAACGGAGAAACCTATGAAAGTGGGAAATAAAAAATGGGGAAAGATTATATACATTTGGTAAATATATACAGATTATAAGAAAGAATAAAAAATAAGAAGAATAAAAAAAAAATCAAAAAAAGAAAAAAAAATAAAAAAAATTTGGAAATATGGATGGGAGAAGTGGAGAGCGAAAAGAGGAAAGAAAACAGGTATTTACATATGAAGCAAGACCATTTAAGCTCTCACACAGCACAGGTGGGCCATGTATTTTTTAAGAAATCTTTAAGAGATTTCCCAGGAAATCCTCGTGTTCAGGGTTGTAAGGTAAACACCGTTTTATCATTGTTAACTTATCGTATCTGCCTAAACAAATAATTGGATGTTGGTTCTGTCTTTCTCATCGAACAGAAATTTTTGGTATGTTTGAATGTTCGGTTAAGTCTTTCTTTTTTACAGCATTTTTATGGAAGTTATATAGATTTAGAGCTACTGAACTATTGTCTATAAAGTTGGATAATAAAGAATATAATGGTGATATATATATTCTCTAGTTGGAGTTCGTTAGGAGGTAGATACGTGAAGGTTATACAAGTCAGCAATGAATCTATGCTTGGGTTCATTTTAAGTAACCGAAATCCAATTAGTTTTCTCTTCAACATTGTCCAGTATGTGTTTATTTTTGATATAAATTCCCACAATGATGTCTTCAGAGCTTCTTCCCTGACCCGAGATTTTTCTGGCAAGTGATTGGTAAACCTGGAAATTCTCGATCTCGAGTTTTAGATAAAATTGGCACTAAGTTTCCGTTATAGCAAATATTTCAGATTGTTTTAAATAATTAATGAAAGGGAAAACGTATAAATTGGAAAAATTCCAATACATAATATTTACATAATTGTGACCAAGTTTTAATAGTTGTTAAATCGAGTAGTTTAGTTTTCCATTCCTATTAGCTATATGTGATTGATGGTGATCTTTTCTTGCCTGTAAAAAGCGATATGATGTGATCCTTCCAGTTCCTTTCTGAGTGTTTGCTATATCTCAGTTCCTTCTGAACTCATGATCTTATCATTTATAACTTGGTAAACAGTACTTCCCACAATCAACTTGCTATCTCGAAGTCTAGATGAGATTCCTTTAGCCAAAAGTTCTTTTCTCTTATTAATCAACAGTCGACGCTGTTCTCTAACTTTTAAGGTGTAATCCTTATTTATGTAAATCCTTAATTGCTTAAGCTTGAATGCATTCCTAAATAGTTTTATTCTGTCTTCATATTTGGGTATTTCAACCAGTAGGGGTGCGCTCGGCCTTTTAGATAATCGATGACATTTAAGGATGTTAATATTCTCGGAGATTTGCATATTGTCCGTAATTATCTGTTTTATTTTTGCGAGAGATTCATCGCTTGTTTCATTTTCTTTCTTTTCGACTCCGTAAAAAATTAAATTACTTTCTCTCATTTTCATTTCCGTGAAATCTATTCTTTTCTCAATTTCTTGGATCCTTTCAGAATTCTTCGAGACAGATTTTACCGTGTTTTCCATAGTATTCTCCAGTTGTTGTATACGTCGATTTAATTTATCAACTCCTTGCTCTATAGAAAGTAATCTTGTCTCTAATTTATCCCCCCAGTTATCCATTTTATTTGAGATTGCACCAATCAATTGTCGAATATCACCTTCCATACATGACTCGAGCGTAGTTTGCCTAGTGGGCCTAGGTCCCGGGTTTTGCTCTATGCCAGATATCAGTTTATCCCCCCAGTTATCCATTTTATTTGAGATTGCACCAATCAATTGTCGAATATCACCTTCCTTACATGACTCGAGCGTAGTTTGCCTAGTGGGCCTAGGTCCCGGGTTTTGCTCTATGCCAGATATCAGTAATAACATCAAAATTATACATCTAAGCTTTGGCCTTCTGTACTGAATCTGAATCTTGAATTTCAGATTCTCAACATAACCCAGATCCACTGCCAAACTATAATTTGCACAATTTTCACACGAATCAAAATTTGCATAGATAAAAGTTGAGCGAGGCTTGTTTCGCTGTAAATTTAAATAAATTATGATAAGAATTACAATTGGCCTCATATTATGAAGATATAAATTTACCAATATCACCTCAATAAAAAAATAGCTCTTTTTTATAAAGTACGGCGAAAAAGCTTTAAAAATAAATTACCTAGCAGGAGCTGTCGTTTCACGCAACCTTTCCCTTTGGCCACCTGGCGGAGACTCAGGTTATTAAATTCTTACTTTATAAATAGTAGTTTCATACATTTCCGACATTTTACTTTTTTATTATTTTTCGTGAGTTTGTTCATACACATTTTCCTTCGAAAGTTTTTCCACTGTTTTTGTCTTTCCTGCAAGTTTTACGAAAGAAGTTATTCCCAGAACTTGCAGGGTAATACATAGGCCGTGGAAAAACACCTAAAGGAAAATAGTAGTTTTCTTTGAACGGGAGTTTATATTCTATGCAAGGCATTAATGACTTTATTGTTGTTCAGAAAATCAAATACAGTAGAACTTTCCTGTAAAGCACACCTAATTGAAAAGCCAAAGTGTCCTTTAAGGAGAGGTGTCCTTTTACCGGAGTGTCGCTAAATAGTAAAAATGGTAATTTTGGAAAATAAAAACTGTCTTTCATAGAAATGTCCTCTCATGGAGGTTCTACTGTATACATATTCTAACCCCATACTTTGTTTTCTCATCATTATGGTTACACTAAGCCTTTATTTAAAACCTTTTATCATATTCTTTCCTATTAGGGGACATGCATCATTTTAAAAATGACTACCTAAATACAATGGCATTGTTATAAAATTATATAGATACACAATACATTTATAAATAATATTTATTTGAAATACAACCACACAATGCAATATATAACTCAATTTTCAAAGTAAAATATCGAATATAAAAAAAAAGAAATAATATAAGAGGTTTAGCTACGAATCAAACAAAACTTACTGATATCTGTACAGAATCAGTATTAGATAAATCCAGAATATATACTAAGCTCATCATTTTAACATCATTTTCCTAGATGTGAAACACACATACACATACTCAAGTTACAGAAATTCTACGAAATTGTTCCTTTTTTAACCAAAAACGAAAATAAATTCACTATGTAAATTTAAAAGAATGAAATATTCTATGTAGATATGATCAGCCTTGTAGATAGATGTTTTTTGATGATTTAAGAAATATTGTTCTATTTTTGTGTGATGTTCAAACAAATATTGCCTCATTCTTCAGTTTCAGATTCTTCTATAGATTCTTCTTTCTCGCTTCCTTCATCTTTATTTTCCTCTTCTTCTGAATTTCTATTTTCATGTTGATGTTTTTCTACTAGCTTTGGCTTTTTCTTTTGTGGAGAATTTGTACCTCTTGATGATGAAGTTGATGCTGCCACATCTTCCTTTTTAGAATCTTTTTCACTATCTTCTATTTCATGTTTTTCTATAATTTCTTTTATGACATCTGCTAAGTCAACATTATCTTCACTTCTTGTTTCATCTTCTTTCGTAGAACAATCGATTTCTCTGTTATCTTTTGCGATGAGCATTTCTTCGACTTTTTCAGTAATTCCTTCTGAAGAATTGGTTGTAGAATCAGATATTTCTGAAGAACAATCAGAATATTTTCTCTTTTTAGCCATTGTATAGACTTTTGGAATGTCTACAGATTCGATCGTTGAAGATGAAGAAGGGCCGCTAGTTAATTCAACCTCTTTTAATGTATCATCTTTTTCTGGCTTTTCATTTTCATGTTTTTCACTTTTCTTTTCTTCTGGAAGAGCTACAGACTTGGCTATAGTTTCTTGAGAAGGTGTTCTTTTATTTTCATCTTCTTGATTACATTCCTCGTTTACTTCATACTCATGCTTTTCTAGAACTTCTTCATTCTCTTCTTCACGCATTTCTTCTTCATTCGTATCATTTATGTTTTCTGAATCGTTCTCAGAATCACTAACAATCGTATTAGTATCGTTTTCCTGTTGTTCTTCCAAAACTTTATTATCAACAATCTTTTCTTTATTATCATCTAAGTTCTTATTATCTTTATTATCAGACATCCTATTTTAACCTTTTCTTTCTTCGCTTCTAAGATATTTCTTTTTTTTTTTTTTAATCTTGTTTCTGTGTACTTTTTCTTTTATATTCCTTTTTACATATCACAAATTCTTACTTAATTTTTATATTTAATAATATTTGTTTATTTTAAAAGAATGTCTAATATTTTAATTTTGATTCAATATGTAAATTATTGTAATTATGATAACCTGGGTTGCTCTTTTTTAGCAGTACCTCATAAAGTTATTTTGGAAGTCAAAGGTTTAATCATTATTGAAAAGCCTGAATCATAAATTTTCGCTTTTCATATTTTCTTATTACCAATTTATTATATAACACATTTATGAATTAAGAATAAAAACAAATACCATCATCCTTAAATATATTAGATAGTAAAAAGGCAGATATCAATCCAATATATGTCTTCTTACTATCTAATGAATTAAGTATGGATTGCTCTATTTTCAGAACAATATATATGTGTGTGTGCATAAAAACGAAATGTGTCAAGTAAATATTTGTTGCACTTTTCTTCCACAAAATGACGTGCTATATGTCATTAAGAAAGTTTGCATATAGGTAACTGGAGGGATAAATTGATTTATTGGATATATCCAAAATCTATGTGAATTAATCTTAAATATAAACAAACTTCAATATTTTGTAGTTATATGAATGCTTATAACAATGAAATATTAAATTTTACTTATAATTTCTATGGCGACTAATACTATCAATAATGATAAATTGAATAATTAGCATTTTTTTACCTGATGTTCGTCGGACAAAATTTCATTTTGGAAGAAGGCGGTTAAAGTCACGGATCGCTCATTCAGATGAAAAAAAAAACTATAAAATATTTCTAAGAAAAAGTATAAAAGTGAAATTGTACTGGGATTAGGTTAATCCACCATCAAAAATGCATCTCCTGATGGTGCAAATAAAAGTTACTGAGAGCTTGCGCCATCTGTCGTGGTTGGCCTTTTTTATATTAATCAAGAAAGGGTATTAAGTCAAAAAAAATTTTTTTGAATAATCAAAAATCAACAATTAGTTTATTTTTATTCTGACATATATAGCGCAAACCATCAGCAAATTCAGTTACACCTTAAGGAGAGATGTCTTTTTTATTACTTTCTCAGTATGTGTCACTATTAAATATGACCGCGGGCTCTCTTTCATTCTCTTGCTCTTCAATGGGTAAAAGATTACCCTAAACGGGATGATCGTGGGAGGGAACAATCTGATTCCCGATTGTTGTATACCACGATTTAATATAAAAATAATAAAGATTAAAGTTTGATTTATTTGTAAAAATAAACATACATGTCTTAATGTCTTCATTCATAAAAAAGAATACATCAAGGTTTTGGGTTATTTATTTTACGATGTTTCAGGGATTCTTCGTAACCTTTCTCAGGGGATGCGGTACACTTGAAATTGTTTACTATAGTCGTCATTACGCCGATAATTCAAAGTTATCCTAAGTTGGAAGGTGATGGCGTCAGAGAGATGCAATGTTAACTAGAGAGTTAAATAGATTATATCTAGTTTACTAGTTCTTCTCTAGCTCTGTTTTTTGTTATAATTACACATTTAATTATTATCAAAATACTCACAAACACATAAGAGCAAAGATATATAAAGTGTATTATTTATCATATTTAATATAAACCTTTAAAGAATTGTTTTCAAATAAAATCTCTATATATACCATAGTAATGTATAAAATCTACTATTTGGACACTAAGAGATCAACTTAGATGAGACAACAAATGTTGGTTAAAGTACCTAAACACTTTTATTTTTCGATAAATATCAATCGGCAGAGAAACTTTGTGATCTATTGTAGATCATTCTCAATATTGCGACATCTTCTGAAGCTTGTTGAACGAAGCTTACACAGGAAATGTATCATCTCAAGAGCCAGCAAACTTCAGACAAAGAAATATTGGGGGCATTCGGTCAGAAAGTCTCCCCTCGTTCAAAAATCTAATGAAATTCCTTGGCGCCTTTGAAGAGAAATCGCTGCCAAAAGTAATTTTAAAATGTTTGAAGTCTTTTGACGGATTTATTTTGGAGCTTTGTTAAAAATATACTCCAGCGGCGAATCTCCCGTTTATTAATTCACATAGCTTTTGGAGCTCTGCACTTCCTGTGAACTTATTTAGCTTGTAGCGGTGGTTTTATTAGGTTTAGATAGGTTTATATATATACAGTAAAACCTCCATGAAATAAAACTATTACTAGAGGGCACCTCTCTACAAAGGACAGTTTTCATTGACAAAAATACCATTTTCAATAATAAGTAACTCTCACGTAAGTGGACCCTTCTCTCTAAAGGACACTTTGGTTCTCTGCATTTATGTGGCCATTACAGGGAGATTCTACTGTATATATATTGGGGTATTTATCTTAAAGATAAGTAATAATCAACCTTCCCCGCTCTATTTATCAATTACAGAGAATGGAATCTCTAAATATATTGATATTTAATTCGAATATTTATTAAAGAATAGTAAGAATAGTATTAACAACTAAAAATGGAAGCATCAAAGTGCGGATGTTTCTTTAAAACATAAAACAAACCTCTACTATCCCTACAGCGATGAAAGAGTATTGGGAGAGCTTGGCTCATCAGTGGTGAACCCTCCCAGAAGTTTCGTGAATTTAATCTACCAGACCGCTTGTTGTTGTTGTCGTGTCTAATGAAGAGCCTCATATGTCTCCGTGAAACTCTATCATAGCAGTCGCAATGTTCTCTATCATGGGTGTGTAAGAACCGCTTCTTAGAGCTATAAAACTGTATTGGACAATTCTGCACATTAAAATTCCAATGTTTTTATGATGAATATCTTAGTAAATCTGAGCAAACCACATTCAGAAAACGCTTTAAATATGTCCATATAGATATATATTCTTATATATATTTTTTACTAGTCTTTAAAAACATCAAGATATATTGGTTTAAAATGAGCCTCCTTAAGCCCCCTATTTTAAATAGGATAAGTCATAGTTCTATTATTTGAAGGGGGTCGGTGGAAGGGTTGTCTAATCCGTTGGTTGTCGACTACTAGGACCCAGGATCGAATCCCGCATTGGGCAATTTTTTCTAAATAAAAAAAAAAATCTCCAATGACCCCCGATTCTTGTAAAAGTCCAACTCCACCAGCGAGTGAAAGTAATCAAACAGGGCTCTGGCACATTTGTAAGTGTAAAAGTAAACTGCTTTTCACATGTGTAAACATGTGGTACACTTACAGTAAAAGCAGTCGCCAACTTTTACCCACCATGATTACCATGGTCTGTACCACGTGTACTAGTGATAATAATAAAAAAAATATTCATAGAAAAATAATTCTGAATAATTCAATTGTCATCGTGAGTGAGCAAATTGGAAAATATTCTGAAATCGCCAAATTTATATGAAAACTCTCTTTTATATAGTTAAAATAAAATTGAGTGTGTAGGTCTCATCATGTATACTGATAGAATGTTATATAGAATTAAATGAGACATATTATATCGATAATGATTTTTAAAATATTTTATTTCACATATATTAGGTAGAATTATCTAAATCTATTTGTAAAACATATAGTCTATCTAAGACCTCCTTTATTTCTATATTTATTGGGTTTAAACTTTAATAAAACGAAAGATTTGGCTGTTATTGTAGATCCATTGGTTGAATAGGCCATTAACTTATATTTTCTAATTTTTAATTGTTTTGAAATAGAATGAATTTTGTATATTTCATTTTCATATGACATTTTATCTTAAATAAAGTGATTAGAGAACGTGAAAATATACTTTTTATATTATCCCTAGTACACATGGTACAGGCCATGATAATCATGGTGGGTAGAAGTAGGCGACTGCTTTTACTGTAAGTGCACCACATGTCTACACATGTGAAAAGAAGTTCGACTTTGTACTTACAAATGTGCCAGAGCCTCGTTTGGTTACTTACACTCATTGGTGGGGTTGGACTTTTGCAAGAATCGGGTGCAAGTGGAGCATTTTTTTAAATTAGAAAAAAGTGCCCAATACGGGAATCGATCCCGGGTCGTAGTGTTCGAATTTCACCGAGCTCCAGAAAATATACTGAAATATAATGATGAAGAAGTACGCAAATATGTTATTGGAATAAAATGGAACGCTTCACGATTTTGCGTGCCATCCTTGCGCAGGGGACATTCTAATAATCTCTGTGCCGTTTCTAATTTAGTATATGTATCACAGCGAACAAGCGTGTATATAGCCAGAATAAAATGTGGAAAAGAATTTCAAAATTTTACCATAAAATTGTATATCGAGAAAATGAAACGTTAAAACAATGAACTGTGTATGATTGCAGCAAGTATTATAGATACAAAATTGAGAATTAATTTTCATACAAAAGAGCAAAGAACTGAAGATTTTCAGTTTAAATTACTTATTATTAAACTTTATTTTTAATTATACAGTGATGTGTGGCTCTTGTTCTTCAAATTTATAATATCAAATTTTAGCAGTGTGTCAGTTGTTAATGGATTTAATTTTCTACATTTTTAGGATAATATTAAAATTTTGCAAATTTTCAAATTTCATTTGTTATTCCTTTAAAAAATATATATATCTATTTCACATTGAGTAGTATAAGTACATATTTTAATAAAATGTTTCATAATTCTATTATTAAAAATATGACTCCCCCATACACACAATGGAAAAAAATATTCCGAATAAGTAAATTTTAAATATGAACTACTATATCTTAATATTCAGTTTTTCCCATTTGTTTAAAATAGGTAGAGTTCAAGACATTCATTATTGAAACATACAGTCTTACACACACTTTATTTTATCTCTATTAAGGTGTATTAAAACAACTTTAATAAAACTTAGAATTGACAATTATGAAAAAGTAAAACGAAAATTAAAATTATACCGCGAATGTTTCTTTTATAAAAATCGAAATTTATTTTCAAAGAGAAATAGCGACATTTCTCTTCATGTTTCACCTTTCCATACCTCATCCTCAAAGATAGAAATGTCGCTATTTCTCTTTGAAAATAAATTTCGATTTTTATAAAAGAAACATTCGCGGTATAATTTTAATTTTCGTTTTACAATCATCAGCCGCGTTATATTGTATTTTAAATTATGAAAAAGGCATCTCCTTATCGTGCAACTGGAAGTTGCCCCATCTATCGGAATAATTATCAACTATTCTCGTTGATTTTTAATTATTCCAGAATTGGCCAAATACCCATTCTTGATTAATCAAGAAAAGCTAACCACGGATTAGGATGACTGTCATTATAGACTCGTCGTGTTTGAATTGGTACTTTATAAATTTAATAATTTAAAAAATATCAAAATAATTAATTTGATAATGAACAAATAATAACCTTTGTACCTAGAATTCATAGTTTTATCTGAAAATCTATTATTTTATGCCTCAAAAAGTTAATCAGAGCCGAATTCCTAAGTTATTTCTTCGATTCCTTTTTTATGTGAAACTTTCCCTATCCAGAAGAGTTTATTTGTAAATTTATTTGCAGAAAATCCATGTCTATTCTTTCCTTAAAGCTTATATACATACCTCTCATTATATTCGCCATTAATAATTATTTGAAATTGTTTGTCAGCGATAGAAAGACACACACATAGACATTTTTTTCTGAGAGAAGTACCGAGCTTCATTACTCCTGATAAATACACTAATTTGTTCTTCAGAGGCTAAGGACCTTTTTAAAGTTTTCTCTTTGCATGAGAGTTATAAATGATCCAACATGTGAATGCTGTCTAGATGTTGAAATACCAAAGCATCTTTTGTTGGTTTGCTCTCTGACTAACCAAATTGTACTTGCTTACTTTGACATAATGCCAAATCATCTTTCTGTATATACACAATCTCATGAAAACTTTGGCAAGTTTAGAGGTTATATAAATTTATATATCACACACTATATACAAATTTAGAGATCACTACTAATTCATCGTGTAAATAATTAAAGATGGCGTCAGATTCTGACGTTTATTTTGACGGGAGAGGCGACCATTGCTTCCATGGATTAATTTCCTCCCGGCAAGTTTTCCATCTATGTTTTGCCAATAGACTTGGCCCAGCCACATTGCCAGCAAAACACCTCTTTGGTAGATTGTGAGGATTCCATTGGATCCCGTGTGGATCTAATGGAATAAAGTCCGCCCTAGACTGACGAGGGCCATTAGCCCGAAACCATGGTCTCTAGGTGGACGCTTATCAGTTTGCCAAAGTTGGTCTTGTGGCTTTGTCACCGACCCGATGCCGCTAGTTGCGGCGACGGTCAATAGATGGCGTCAGATTCTGACGTTTATTTTGACGGGAGAGGCGACCATTGCTTCCATATGTATATGTAAATAATTCTAATATAGCACAATAGTCTGATAGATTTCGTGCTTCTGTAATAATAAAATATAAAAAATAAATAAATAAAACAACACACATAGCCAAATATCGAACAGAATAAATATCTCTGGTAATAACGATAATAGAATATTTTAAAAGAAAGTTAGACTGTGTTGTTTTATATATATATATATATATATATATATATATATATATCGTTATACTTACATTTATAATTTGTAAGAAATATACATGGATAGTGTTTTTCTGAAAAGATAATAATGAACATATTGTCCAACTCTATAGATTGAATTAACCAACCGAATTGTACAGAATTTAGGAAATCGACGTGGGCGGAAGAAAAATCCAAATTGCCGATGTGTTTTTCCGGTCTTAAGGAAACTGGTAATCTAATTGGACCTTTTAGGACCTAGGCAAATCTTTACAAATCCAGTTTTCTCTAGGATTACGTTCAGAGCTGGCCTCACTGTCTTTTTCTATTCAACTTTCCAAACTCTGTCTTCATCTTGAAAGCAGTGTGTGTTATTGATGAATATTTTGAAATGATATATTTCATAAGATTTGAAATGGAGCAAGCGTTTTTACAAAACCCTACATATATAAACAATATATTGTATGATTCATTCAAACCTTCTATGAGAGATTACCTAAAAACATTATATTTCAACCAACAACAGCAGCTCTTTTTACCCCTCATGGAGACTTATCGACAAAACTTTGATTTGATATTTATGTCACTCTTCATAAATGGCTATCGCTTTGAGGGTTTGGTTTATGTCATAGGTAGTCATTTGATATTTTATAACAGTATTCTAGGCTTTCATATGAGGCGGAGTTACATATATCAATTATTCCTCCTATAACCCATATTATAATAGAAAACCTGAGACAATGGAACCTAATGGAGATCGTTTGAACGACTTGTGGAATAAGCGACAACAATTCCTCATATAAAGGAAGGTGTCGGGTTCCTAAAACCCGAAGGAATAGTCCAAGTCAATTAAGTAAAGTCATATAGCAATAATGTTAACTTGAGAAGTCTAAGGGGACGACCTAGGAAGATGCAACCAATAGTGACACACTATACCCGAGAGTGTCACGAGAGGATAGTGAAGATAAAGGAGGGCAAGAAAGTTAACTCTGAGTCCAAGACGATACCGTTTGTTAAAGAAGTTGAAGACGCATAGTTAGGATTTATAAACTAGACTTTAGAGGCGAGAGCTCAGGTCAACAATTATAGAAACTTAGAATTTGAATATCAACTGAGAGGTCATAGAAACAACAATGCGGGTCAACAATGATAGAAACACAAAAAATAATATAAACCGAGAGGTGAAAAGTTAGGTTCCAGATTAACAATGACAAACGCATTAATTGATAATATAAACAGGAGAATTCAGAAACGACAGTGCGAGTCAACATTGGTAGAGAAACCTAGAACGAGAATTTAAACTAAATAAGTCAGTAAAGACAGTGCGGGAAAAACAATGGTAGAAACATAGAATATAAAGTAGAGACAGTGCGGGATACAACAATGGTAGAAACATATAAAGTGGAGACAGTGCGGGTCAACAATGTAAGAAACATATAAAGTGGAGACAGTGCGGGTCAACAATGTAAGAAACATATAAAGTGGAGACAGTGCGGGACACAACAATCGGTAGAAACATATAAAGTGAAGACAGTGCGGGACAGCAAAGATAGAAACATATAAAGTGGAGACGGTGCGAGTCAAGAAAAGGAAGAAATCCAAGACGAGTGTCCGGGTCAACAATGGTAGAAACATATAAAGTGGAGACAGTGCGGGTCAACAATGGAAATAACATAGAATATAAAGTGGAGACAGTGCAGGTCAACAATGGTAGAAACAAATAAAGTGGAGCCAGTGCGGGTCAACAATGTAAGAAACATATAAAGTGGAGACAGTGCGGGTCAACAATGATAGAAACATATAAAGTGGAGACATTGCGGGTCAACAATGGTAGAAACATATAAAGTGGAGACAGTGCGGGTCAACAATGGTAGTAACATATAAAGTGGAGCCAGTGCGGGTCAACAATGTAAGAAACATATAAAGCGGAGACAGTTCGGGTCAACAATATAAGAAACATATAAAGTGGAGACAGTGCGGGTCAACAATGGTAGTAACATTTAAAGTGGAGACAGTGCGGGTCAACAATGGTAGAAAAAATAAAGTGGAGACAGTGCGGGTCAACAATGTAAGAAACATAAAGTGGAGAGAGTGCGGGTCAACAATGGTAGAAACAAATAAAGTGGAGCCAGTGCGGGTCAACAATGGTAGAAACAAATAAAGTGGAGCCAGTGCGGGTCAACAATGTAAGAAACATATAAAGTGGAGACAGTGCGGGTCAACTATGATAGAAACATATAAAGTGGAGACAGTTCGGGTCAACAATGGTAGTAACATATAAAGTGGAGACAGTGCGGGTCAACAATGGTAGTAACATATAAAGTGGAGACAGTGCGGGTCAACAATGGTAGTAACATATAAAGTGGAGACAGTGCGGGTCAACAATGGTAGTAACATATAAAGTGGAGACAGTGCGGGTCAACAATGGTAGTAACATATAAAGTGGAGACAGTGCGGGTCAACAATGGTAGTAACATATAAAGTGGAGACAGTGCGGGTCAACAATGGTAGTAACATATAAAGTGGAGACAGTGCGGGTCAAGAAAAAGGAAGAAATCCAAGACGAGAGTCCAGGTCAACAATGGTAGAAACATATAAAGTGGAGACAGTGCGGGACAACAATGGAAGAAACATATAAAGTGGAGACAGTGCGGGTCAACAATGGTAGAAACATATAAAGTGGAGACAGTGCGGGTCACAACAATGGTAGTAACATATAAAGTGGAGACAGTGCGGGTCAACAATGTAAGAAACATATAAAGTGGAGACAGTGCGGGTCAACAACTGTAGTAAGATATAAAGTGGAGACAGTGCGGGTCAACAATGGTAGTAACATATAAAGTGGAGACAGTGCGGGTCACAACAATGGTAGTAACATATAAAGTGGAGACAGTGCGGGTCAACAATGGTAGTAACATATAAAGTGGAGACAGTACGGGTCAACAATGGTAGTAACATATAAAGTGGAGACAGTGCGGGTCACAACAATGGAAGAAACATATAAAGTGGAGACAGTGCGGGTCAACAATGGTAGAAACATATAAAGTGGAGACAGTGCGGGTCACAACAATGGAAGAAACATATAAAGTGGAGACAGTGCGGGTCAACAATGGTAGTAACATATAAAGTGGAGACAGTGCGGGTCAACAATGGTAGTAACATATAAAGTGGAGACAGTGCGGGTCAACAATGGTAGTAACATATAAAGTGGAGACAGTGCGGGTCACAACAATGGAAGAAACATATAAAGTGGAGACAGTGCGGGTCAACAATGGTAGAAACATATAAAGTGGAGACAGTGCGGGTCACAACAATGGTAGTAACATATAAAGTGGAGACAGTGCGGGTCAACAATGTAAGAAACATATAAAGTGGAGACAGTGCGGGTCAACAACTGTAGTAAGATATAAAGTGGAGACAGTGCGGGTCAACAATGGTAGTAACATATAAAGTGGAGACAGTGCGGGTCACAACAATGGTAGTAACATATAAAGTGGAGACAGTGCGGGTCAACAATGGTAGTAACATATAAAGTGGAGACAGTACGGGTCAACAATGGTAGTAACATATAAAGTGGAGACAGTGCGGGTCACAACAATGGAAGAAACATATAAAGTGGAGACAGTGCGGGTCAACAATGGTAGAAACATATAAAGTGGAGACAGTGCGGGTCACAACAATGGAAGAAACATATAAAGTGGAGACAGTGCGGGTCAACAATGGTAGTAACATATAAAGTGGAGACAGTGCGGGTCAACAATGGTAGTAACATATAAAGTGGAGACAGTGCGGGTCAACAATGGTAGTAACATATAAAGTGGAGACAGTGCGGGTCACAACAATGGAAGAAACATATAAAGTGGAGACAGTGCGGGTCAACAATGGTAGAAACATATAAAGTGGAGACAGTGCGCGTCACAACAATGGTAGTAACATATAAAGTGGAGACAGTGCGGGTCAACAATGTAAGAAACATATAAAGTGGAGACAGTGCGGGTCAACAACTGTAGTAAGATATAAAGTGGAGACAGTGCGGGTCAACAATGGTAGTAACATATAAAGTGGAGACAGTGCGGGTCACAACAATGGTAGTAACATATAAAGTGGAGACAGTGCGGGTCAACAATGGTAGTAACATATAAAGTGGAGACAGTACGGGTCAACAATGGTAGTAACATATAAAATGGAGACAGTGCGGGTCAACAATGGTAGTAACATATAAAATGGAGACAGTGCGGGTCAACAATGATAGAAACATATAAAGTGGAGACAGTGCGGGTCAACAATGGTAGTAACATATAAAGTGGAGACAGTGCGGGACAACAATGGTAGTAACATATAAAGTGGAGACAGTGCGGGTCAACAATGTAAGAAACATAGAATATAGAGTGGAGACAGTGCGGGTCAACAATGGAAGAAACATATAAAGTGGAGACAGTGCGGGTCAACAATGGTAGTAACATATAAAGTGGAGACAGTGCGGGTCAACAATGGTAGTAACATATAAAGTGGAGACAGTGCGGGTCAACAATGTAAGAAACATAGAATATAGAGTGGAGACAGTGCGGGTCAACAATGGAAGAAACATATAAAGTGGAGACAGTGCGGGTCAACAATGGTAGTAACATATAAAGTGGAGACAGTGCGGGTCAACAATGGTAGTAACATATAAAGTGGAGACAGTGCGGGTCAAGAAAAAGGAAGAAATCCAAGACGAGAGTCCAGGTCGAGAGAAAGCGCCAGTAATCCAATCAAGTCGTTCCGACTTCTCCAAGAATATTGCTGGAGTTGATGTTCGCTCCGTTGTTCCCCGCCACATAAAGCCATATAGACCGTCAAATATAATAAGCCCTGTTTGTCTTCAGGCTTCTTTTATTGCCTACTTCCCTTTGTTTCAAGTTGTAGAACTTGTTGCACTGATTTAACAAAACATATTGTAAATTAACAATCAGGTAAAAATTTATATAAAGTTATAATAAAATCATTTGTTCAATATACGAGATATAAAAATATAGAGATGAATTTAAATTATTAAATTTAATTATTAAACTCTGTAGTTTTCTTTCAACGCTTATTACAATCTTATCTTAAATCGTGTTATTAATTGGAAAAAGATAACAATCGCACTAGATTGGGGTTCTTTTTTTACATATAGATGGAGCAATATCTTGATAGTATATGTATGCACCTCTACAGAACTCTAGGTTTATGTCCATAGGTTTACTAAACACCCCTAAGCTGCCTTCCATAGTAAATACAAGATATATTTAAAAAAAATCAAATACAATAGTAGAGCGGTCTGAAGATTAATTTGGTGAAAACGCTGAGAGGGTTCAATAACTTTTATCATTGTAATAAAGTACATTCTTCTTTACCGCTAGACAACAGACAATAAATAACGTTGTAGATCTATATCAATTTGTAAATAGTAGAGAAAATTATCATATGTTTAACTATTTTTGTAAATATATTTATAATTATCTTTCTAACCCCTGAAAGGTTCAGGTTCCTAAATATATATTATTTTTTCTCTCTTTATTATTTTTGATTACTTTTTCTTGTATAATTTTCTTGTATTTATAATTTTTCTGTTTAAAAAATGTAAATCGACGCAATTATCCCTAGCCGGGATATCGTGTATGTGTGTTGAAATAAAAATAAAAATTGTAATAAAGTCTGAAGAGATAATATTTGATGATACAAAAAGAGAAGCACATTGCTAAATGAAAAATACAAACAGGTTCTTCACAAAAAAAAAAGTGTACAATACGGGATTCGACCCTGGTTCATGGCTGTCAGAAACCGACATTGCTAAATGAAAAAATAGGAACAGGTTCTTCACAAAAAAAAAAAAGTGTACAATACGGGATTCGACCCTGGTTAATGGCTGTCAGAAACCGACATTGCTAAATGAAAAAATAGGAACAGGTTCTTCACAAAAAAAGTGTACAATACGGGATTCGACCCTGGTTCATGGCTGTCAGAAACCGACATTGCTAAATGAAAAAATAGGAACAGGTTCTTCACAAAAAAAAAAGTGTACAATACGGGATTCGACCCTGGTTAATGGCTGTCAGAAACCGACTGTTTATACTACCGTCCACTGATTTATCAATAGAATAACAATAATAATTGTAAACAATTTCAAATAAATGAAAATTAAATTCAAGAAATCAATATCTATGTTTTTAGGGGAGTTTTCCTACGGCGAATGTAGTCCATTAGAGCGTTAAAGTGCAATCTCAGCACCTAGGTATAACGCCAGGTTATAAAGCCATTAAACACCCGGTACAATCCTGTGAGGAATCTCAACAAGATGATGGAGTAACTAGTTTGGGATAACTCGCATAGTTCGACGGCTCCAAGTTGTTTCAAGCTGAATTACTCAACGTCCATAAATTGTTGTGTTGATGTACATCATATTTTATAAAGATATTTAAAACCTCGCAATAATTTTGTTTATTATCAAAACCGAGAGATTTTAAGCTTTAGTTCTTCAAAAGGTAACCTAAATATGAGAGACTTAGATTATATATAGTTATACCTCGAAAGTTCTGGCTTGTTGGTTTATTATCAAATTTGAGCTCTTGCTCTTCCATTGGCAAAATTAAATCTAAGAGTCTCAGTTTAGATAGAGTGAGACCTCGAAAGCTCCCTCGTCTTTAATTATGATCAAATTTGAGCGCTCTTGCTCTTCCACTGGCAAAATTAAATCAAAGAGTCTCAATTTAGATAGAGTGAGACCTCGAAAGCTCCCTCTACTTTAATTATGATAAAATATGAGCTCTTGCTCTTCCACTGGCAAAATTAAATCAAAGAGTCTCAGTTTAGATAGAGTGAGACCTCGAAAGCTCCCTCTACTTTAATTATGATCAAATTTGAGCTCTTGCTCTTCAACTTGAAATATTCAATCTAAAATTATTATATTTTCAGATAGAGCAAGAGCTGGTAAACTCTTTTGATAATAAAACAACTATTGCAAAGTTTTTTTAAAATCGCCTCTCAATATTATATATCATTTTTAATATTGAAATGTACACACATATTCTATTATTAAAATTTACTTATTAATAAAATTATATATTAAAAACCATATTAAAATATTTTTTCACATATCAATGAGGTTTAGTCTATAATTATATTACTTGGGGGGTCGGTGGAAGGCTGGTCTAAACCATTGGTTTTCGACCGCTACGACCCGGGTTCGATTCCCGCATTTGGCACTTTTCTCTGATTAAAAAAAATGCTTCAATGTCCCCCTATTCTTGCAAAATTGCAATCCCACCAGTGAGTGCAAGTAACCAAACGGATCTCTGGCACATTTATTTGTAAGTGCAAAGTCGAACTGCTTTTCACGAGTGTAGACATTTAGTGAACTTACAGTAAAAGCAGTCGACTTCTACCCACCATGATTATCATGGCCTGTACCACGTGTACTAAGAATAAGCAGAAAAAAAGAGGTTTGGTCTTTAATTATATTTCCTGAGAAAAATGACAATAATCAGAAAAGATATTTTTATCGAGAAGGTATTTGACTTTGTAAGAAAATATACAATTAATAATTTATAGAATAAAGTGGTTTCTAGATGTATGTTTTTATAGCTGACTTTCTCGAGAATTGAAAATATATATGCAAATAAAACTTCCCCAGCATAAATTAATTGAATATAATATGAAAAAAGGCATCTCCTTATCGTGATAGCTTGCGCCATCTATCGGAAAAAAAATCAATTATTCTCCTAGTCTCGTCCGTGATTAGCTTTTATTTATTAATCAAGAATGGATATTTGTCCAATTCTGGAATTATTAAAAATCAACGAGAATAGTTGATATTTATTCCGATAGATGGCGCAAGCCATCAGCAACTTTCAGTTGCACGATAAGGAGATGTATTTCTTTCCTTATTTTTTTCACCTTATACCAGTAGGATATCACATTTGTACTATTTTTTCTAATTGAATATATTTTTTATTATATTTTTTCGAGATCTAACGCCACAAAAATAAATCTTAACAATGAAACAATCATCAGACTCAAATTTCCCTGATATAGATGAGCTAAGAATTCCACGGGTTTTATCGGCACTATTTGTATTTCTGTTACTCTGATCCGTATTGAGGGTGTTTTGTACGGGTTTTACTTTTACAAATACGCGGTTAAACGATAAAAAAGAAAGTTTGCTTTGTGTGTGGGTTAAGAGAATTTATAATTTGAAATTGAATTTATTAAGCATTACATAACGTATTTGTTTCATGATGTATTATGATGCATTAATGGAAGGGCCTGGCTCATCAGTGGTGAACCCTTCCAACCGCTGGGAGGATTCACCACTGATGAGCCAGGCCCTCCCATTATTTTTGTTTTCATTGCAGTAAGTACAGTAGAAATTGTTTATTTTTAAAAAGAATCATACGCGTCTATAATATTTTAGAATTTTTATAGCGTATTTGGTATGTCGAGTATAAAATCATAATGCGCTATATCCTTTTATAATCGCTATATCCTTTTTTAATCGCTATATACTTTTAATCAATCTACAAAAAAAAACACTACACCTGACCGCACTGTCAACTGTTGATCACCTCTTTTTCAGATGACCATATCATTATTATATACAGCGATTTCAGACAATCATCTTTTTTAGTTTTAGCCCATTGGACACACACACACACAAAAGCCTTTATTAAGGACTTGCCCCATACAGATATTCCCAATTGGGTAAGGTAATAATCATCTTGTGTTATTTACATAGAAATTGAACTGGCTTTACTCTTCGTCCCAAAATCATTCACTTGTTGACGGGTCCTTACATAATGATGATCTAGAAAATTTATAGTACGCTATTTCCTTAGTTTTTTGCTGATATTTTTGAAAGCAATACGTATAGTGAAGTGTTGGTACATTTAATTTGTTGATATAAGGCCTTCCTCTCTGCATCAAGGGCTGTACAAATAAGCAGGTAATGGGGGAGTTCTTCAGTAATTTCCTTGTCACACAGTGTGCATATAAAGTTTTTGGCCTCAAACGTTAAAACGTGGTTTTTTGAAGACTGTAAATAGTATTCTCGATTGAGATATACATCGTTTGACTGGTAAAGGTAAATCATCGGTTAGGTAACATTGTGTTTCTATTGAGATATGGAAATATTTTTAATGTGGATGAAGTTTTGAATTTATTATTCTTGTGATTGGTCTTGTTGTATTGAATGATCTGACATTGTCCCAATAATCAAAGAAATATAACTTCGCAATATATTGTGATACGAGCATCCAAGAAGCTATGCGAAACCGGTGTTATTTAATGTATTTGTTAAACTCTTTGTAAATCCAATATTTTGTCTTGTAGAGGTATAAACATCCCACAAGTGAGCCTAACAGATTGAAGGTAAACTAGTAGTATCCATTTTTAACATTCTTAGCCATAATTTAGCACATTGGATACAGAAACATTAAGAAACTTTCCTAAAAAGACAAATCGGTCATGGTGATATCAGATCAGCTGGATATCCACCGCAACAATGAGACAATAAGTCTGAAGATCAACTTGGATAGTTGCCCACTTCTGTACGCTACAAGAATTCGGTAAACTTAAAACTGAAGATATTTCAGAAGGCTTGGAAATTTTGAAGTGAATCTTTCCAGCGATTTCATCAATTTAATCAGATCGCTGAACATTCCAATACAGATTCTCATTATCAATTTTAGCTACATCTCTCGATGGAAATTCCAACTATATTCTATAATCTGTTGCCACTAGACATGCATCGGACCTGAAGTCTGTTGTTGAGTTCTGTGCTGCCTGTAGTATAGGAACTCCATCTATGCTTCCTTTATTCTTAATTGCGACTTAGAGCGCTATGTCCCCCTAGGGACACTTGCACTTTAAAGATAAACAAAAATTTGAAAGAAAAGAAAGAAAGATATTTTAAATATGTACAGAATTAGTATGCAAGTTAGTTAGATGAGAAAATAAAAAAGGTATCAACACAATTGATATATGGGTATGCGATCCACTCGTGCTGTGCAAGACCAAAGCGAGAAACCATTTAAAGAGAATATTTATAACTGTAAATACATGACTACTTAAAATTATATATATTATTCCTGTAGAAGGCAGCTTACGCCCGAAAGCTCGAATTTATTTTTCAAATAAAGAAACTTATCCTTTTTGAATCTTTTCGTTATTATAACAATTGATATATGTACAATGGGTTGGTATGCAAAATTAGTTAAATGAAATCAAATTGTAAAGTATTGTGTGTATTCTAGCAAAGCAATTTACAGATTAAAAAAAGGTTTTAAGGATATTTTAGAATGAAAATATGCTAGATATTAGAGTTTTTTCAATTAAAACACTACTAAAAATAGTTAATTTCTAAATAAAAGCGTTCTAATAGAATTTAGTAGTTTTAATAAAATTCAAAATAAATCTATGTTTCCTTACTGCGGTTAATCAGTAAAAGACCGGTGGTCTTAATATAGCTGTATGTTTGATACTCTTAGCCGTTTGTTTTTATATTTATTCTTGAAAATGATTTCCGGAAATTCCTACTATTGTAAAGTCTTTATTATTCACGACACCTTCATATAATCAGAGATTGATTTGGTAAAACAACAAAATTGTCGATTACTTATCTAATTCAACCTCAATGTTGGATCAATCAAGATAGAAGAAAGGTAGTCTTCGTTTACCCTCTCCTTTACAAAGGGAAATAACGATTTATTAAATAGAGAGAGAGTCAATTTTCTTTCAATCCTAGAGACCAGAATTCAGAAACATTATATGAGCCACAACTTGTCGAATTGGGTAGCGCTTTTTATAAGGTAGCTGATTTGCATATTAAATTGTTACCTCTGCTTGCTATTGGTCTATATTCCTATTCGCATATTATCTAAAAGTCGCATATATTATTTCGTGATATATTTCACAAACCTTTTTATTTAACATTTAGGTTTCTTCCTTAATATTTGGAAAGAATTTTAGATCATTACAGTTTTCTCGCCGCATTTAGTTAAATATTTTATATCGCCCTGATAAAAGAGAAATATAAAAATGTTTTAAAAATAAGGTGCATCCCGAAGCTATACGAAATGTTTTCGATGAGAAGAGCGTTGGTCTCTATCAAGCCATCTATATATGGATTTTCTCTCACTTAGCTACTATAGAAATATATGTGTGTGTTTGTGATAGGGTGCGTATATGTGTTCAAGTATTTGAGGTGAAGGTCTTTCAAGAATTATTTATTATTTCGGATATTCATTCCAATTTTTATACATTTATTCCGATAAATGGCGCAAACTATTAGAAACGTTCAGTTATAAGATCAGAAGATGCCTTTTTTCTTAATTTATCCATATGATCCAAGCATAATTTCACTTTCGTACTATTTTTCACATAGAAAGGAAAATATGATCTCATGATTGATTGAAAGCTTTGAAAACCAGATAACCAATAAAATAATAGGAGCCCCATGGTTTTACCGGAGCAGTATTATTATAAGGAACCTCAAAATATAATATATAAACGATTTCATAATAAGACAAGCTTTTAACCTTTATGAAAAAGCAGAAAATCATGAAAACATAACGTTAGAAGAGAAGCTTGTAATTACAAACAAGAAGCAAAAGGAAAGAAACCCAAGCCAAGGTGACTTCTATATAAATTGAGAACAAACATAGACAAGTGGAAAACACGAAAAAACCATGTAGATAGAAAATATAAATGAAGATAACAACCCATCTTAGAAGAAATAACAATCAAAATTCAAGATTATGATGCATTAGCGCGCCATCTGTTATCAAAATCCGAAACTATTATAGACGCGTATGATTCTTTTGAAAAATAAACAATTTCTACTGTCCTTACTGCAATGGAAAAATTAATTGGAGGGCCTGACTCATCAGTGTTGAACCCTCCCAGCGAATTCGCCAGTTTAATCTACCATACCGCTGTTATATTGCATTTTTCGAACTTCCTTTTATAGTGATACTGTTGCTAGACTCTTCAAATGGGTTTTTAAAATTGACTATGGACATAAGCTTCGAGGACAGCAGAATTACAAACATTTATAAATATTTTGAAAATAGAGCAATTCATAATTAAATCTTTAATTAAAAAGGCATATATTGGATCAAAATATCATTTATTTTACCAATATTTCAGTTGGCTTAACGCCAACCTTTATCAAGGTTTTATAACATTTTAAAGCACTTTAAAATGTTATAACACCTTGATAAAGGTTGGCGACTTCGACATAAGGCTCTAACTTTGTAAATATTGCCACGTGGAAAATTAGGAAAGACAAACTGAATGATACCGCATTTTTTAAAAAACAAACTATGAATGAAATAAAAAAAAGATAAGCAATGAGTGAAGTTTACAGATTAGCAAAATATAAACATAAAAGATGACAATCAGTCAATAAATATAATAAATATTTTGCTATAATATGTATATACACTATGAATGCGAAGAACCTGCAAATATTATTCATTGTTATTAATAAAAGACAATTCGCTGAGGGAAAAGTTTCTTTTATATATATCGGCAATCAAGCTTTCGGGCTCAACAGCCCTTCGACAGGTATAAGTACGCTACTGAGGTTTTTCCAATCTAATTAATATATATGTAGTAATGAAGTTCCTGTTGGATGAATGCATGTTGGTTGCAGTTGTGGTGGCCATAATTATTAGAGTGGGTTCATGCGAAGAATTGGGATTACTCAAAAGGACGAGGCATGTTGGATGTCACCATAGAGATGGCGAGAGAGTAAGTGTAGCCGACGCCAGTCAGGGGAGATCTGTCTAGAGGGGTCTGTCAATCCTCGTGTCTCAAAAAGGACTAATCTGTTTGAGTAAGAATGGGGCACACCTGGGAACCCGACTTGTTTTTCGGACCTTTTTCCTCTACTGGCGTCAATGTCACTCACTTGAAATTTTATTTCTGTCAACTTGGCAATTACATTATAACTGTACAACACATGGCGTTATAGAATATATAGGTATATATTGGAATATATTACAACATATACATACAACGAAGAAGGAAATATAAGACAGATATGCAAAAAAACTGATTTACATAGAGTACAGTATTATTAATTATAAATATCATAAGCTAAGTTGTCCTTTTTGAGTGGGACATAAAAAAGTTATTTAGTAACATGGAAACTTCATAGTTGAAAAGATGTGTATAAGAATCGATCATCTATGGTGCGAGGAGAGAATGGCCGGGAACATTAGCCCACTACCCAGGAGGGGTAGCTTTCAGATTAGTATTGCTGCAAATTAATCCCAACGGAGATATTAGGTCATCTTAATGGCCTCTTGCCATTATTTCTTTGGCCATTTCTTCTTATTCTCTTCTTCCCACAATTTTTATACTCAAGTGGTTGAAAGCTAGCGTCATCACCTTTTTAATTTGGACTTGTCAGTTAATTGCTTCTATACAGATTGGTTCTTGGTATATTTGGAGATGTTTGATGTCCGTTTACTGTTGGTAAATTTGGTCATTTGGACATTGTTTTAATGCAGTGCAATCTCAAAATACATTGTTATCACCTTTTTAATTTGGACGTGTCAGTTAATTGCTTCTATACAGATTGGTTCTTGGTATATTTGGAGATGTTTGATGTCCGTTTACTGTTGGTAAATTTGGTCATTTGGACATTGTTTTAATGCAGTGCAATCTCAAAATACATTGTTATCACCTTTTTAATTTGGACGTGTCAGTTAATTGCTAATATACAGCCTAATTATTGGTATATATGGAAATGTTTGATGTCCTTTTACTGTATTGTATGTTGGTTGTATTTTTTGGGACATTGTTTAAATACAGTACACTCTCTAAAGTTAGCGTCAACACCTTTTTAATTTGGATTTGTCAGTTAATTGCTTCTTAACAGATTGAATTTTGGTATATTTGGAAATGTTTGATGTCCGTTTACTGTTTGTTGTATTTCGTTTTGGACATTGTTTTAATACAGTACAACTTCCAATATTAGAGATATAAATTAATAATTGAAATACGTAGGTGGTTGTCCTTTCCTGATTTATTAATAAATGGAATATATTTGAGTTATAATTTGAAATAAATAAATAAAAAATCAATGATTAGTTGATATTTATTTCTATAGATGGCGCAAGAAATCAGCAAATTTGAGTTGAATAAGTATAAATTGTTTTATTTTTAAAATAATCCTACGCTTCTATAATAGTTTCGAATTTTCATTATGTTATTTATCTTATATTCTAAAGCTCCATAGTATGTTCATCAAGACAAAGTAAGTTTCCAGCTATGTGAAGTCCGGGGCAAGTAATCTATCTGGAAAGTCCGTATAGAAAGGTCCGAGAGAAGCTGGACTATACAGGGATTAGTGAGGAAAGATAACCCAAGTCCCGGACAATCCTTCCAAAGACACAGTCCAAATAAATTGGCCAATCCGTATGGACTTCTTTGTTTCTTGGCTGCTAATTATTTGCTGACTACAGGAATAAGTACCCCAAATAATTATTCTTATAAATTAAATAAGTTTTGAATATATACACTTTGTATATATATATATATATTTTATTTTTGAAGATTGAGCAATCCATAATTATAATTATATATAAAGAAGATGCATATATTGGATTTATAATTATTTTATTGTTCCAATTTTATTGAACAATAAAATAATTATGAATCCAATATATGCATCTTCTTTAAATATAATTTTAATTGTGGATTGCTCAATCTTTTTAAAAATGATATAAACCAGTTTTGGT